>OY856412.1:878917539-879640039 GCA_963693085.1 Alisma plantago-aquatica
TTTCAAACCCTTTCTTACGTTTCATAGTCCTCTTACCATATACTACTCTTTAACCCGTCATCTTTAATTCTAAATTTTTCTCTTATGACCATGTTGCTTATTCATATGTATGGTCATGTATACCATGTTGCACTTATTTCCTCCTTTATCTTTATACTATTGTGAAGTTAACGTTCTAAATTAATAGCCCTTCTATTAGTTTTTACTCATGTTGAATACATTACATATTCTTCATTTTTACATCAAGTGGATCATGCATGGTTCAAACATAGTTTCTCTTTCAATCAAGTTTTTCTCTTCTGAATACAGTCCACCTTTATATGACTTATTCATTCATTAAACTACACCTATGTTCTTTTCTTAGAAACTAGTTTGTTGTTCTAGTCTTATGAATTACATGTTCATACGATCCTTTTTACTTTTATGGACCTATTGAAAGCTCACTCTATTCTTCTACTTAGCCTTTGCTTTAGAGTTCATAAAATCATTATACACTATTATATGATTCATTCTTCATGATTGATTCTTGTTATCTTGAACCATACATACATTTCACATATCTTTTCTATATTTCATATGTATAGTTCATATAATATTAATCAATAAACTGATTATGAATCTCATATCATGTTCCTTTATTCCCAATTAAGGGTTTCTCATATGAGGCCCCAAAATTGAACCTCAGATATCAGTTTCAACTAATTCTTAGTTGTTCTGATCTTGCCCATATGTTTCAACATCTTACTGTATGTACATTCTTACTCTGATGTGGGTCTAATTATTCCAATTCTATTCTTATTATGCTATTGATAGGATTCATTAGATCCTAATAACGCATCCTGCCAACCGGACCAGGCCAAACCTGAAGTCCTGAAGCCAAGAACTACAAGAATTACATTCTTCCTGAACTGCCACTCACAGCTCAGAAACTCGGCCGATTGGTCAGAAACTCGGCCGATTGCTTCACAACTCGGCCGATCCGCTTGAAACTCGGCCGATCAACTTGCCGTTTGATTTACTGAAAAAAAGAAACTCGGCCGAATTACATACAACTCGGCCGATCAGTTTGCTGTTCGATTGCCTATTAAGGAAACTCGGCCGAACCACATACAACTCGGCCGAATCGTGTACAGACTGAAAACCTAAACAGACCTGCTGATGTCAATTTCACTCGAATCAGCGGGCAAAACCATAGAAACAAAAGCTCATTTCAAGATGATTTCTAATCTACATGTTACAAAGAATGAAATCAATAAATGCAACAACTGCATAGTGTGCAACAAATATTAAAGACCCATATTTCAAAGTATTGAATATTTCAATTCAAACATATAAGAGCATTTCTATACATTTCCAACAAAAACAACATTATGAAATGTAAGTTCTATCTCCTTTTACATTTATGCTCTTAATTCTTGTTTCTTTTCTCGTTTTCTAACCCTAACATTTCTAGGGTTCATCTCTAGCCCATTCTTCCACTGTATACCTGGCCAGGGTATACGTGAGAGAATAGACAGAATAGCTTGTACTGGCTGATCCAAGTACTCAGATATCGGGCCAGGATATCCAAATACTCAAATCCCCAAAGCTAACATCAAACATCTCCTATCTGCCACACATAGGACTCTAACTTACTAACTTAATGGTCCTTGACAACTCACCCTAAGCTCTGATACCAAGTTGTTACACCCCGATCTCACAATTTTCCTCAAATCATGAGATTAGGGCATAAGATAGGATTTATATGTAACACAAAGAACACCCTTAACTTTTCCTTTTCTTAAAAACTCTTGTTTCTTCGCATTGAACCACATAAAACATCTTAACAAAGGAATCTGAACATTTCTTTTACTAATCAGACTTTAATAGTAAAGATACATGTATAAGCATTCACGATGTCTTTCACACATTATGCACATGAAACTTGCTAATTAGCATACATATCAAAGAGGAACAATATTACACATTGTAATTACAACTCCCTCTCTAAACTCTTACTGAGGACCTAGAGTGACAAGGACCGACTGACTCAACTAATCTCATACTTGACTCCTGTGGCAGGTCTACACTGACACTCTGATCATCTTCAAGTCCACGCAGTTAACCCTAAAATGTTTGAGTAGAGGGGTGAGCCTACTCGCTCAGTGAATGAGTACTTCATGGAAACAGACTAATGCACTAATGTGATTACATATATAATTTGAATAAACGATATGAAATTTAACAACAATAAATACTACACTGAGCAGTTCTAAAACAATATAATTGAAATAACAAAGAATGTAAATATTGCATCCAAAGAATAACTACAAGAAGACTATGCTTCTAGTCTTCCTTAACTCTTTCATTTATAAAGAACTCTGTGAACCTATATGATCATATTTTAACTTATGATTATGCCCTAAATATATGCAGTGTACTCTGCATATAAAGATCCGCAGCAAATTCATGCTACGGTCCCACCGTACAAGACTTAGCGACACACCCGGGAAATGCTAAGTCTGACTACTCGTCCTGGTCTGCACAGGACCCAGGCTCTACGGCCTCAACGCACAACCACGTGTGCTGCACAACCACGTGTGCTCCCGACTTCTCCTTTAACCTGAGTACACCGGCAGAGAGTCACAGGGTTACCTTCGTGACACAAGCACGAATGGTGTTAGATAACCGTGTTTTCTTTTGTTATCGCAGTGCCATCGTGACACAAGCACGATTGTTGTTGGACACTGCCTCTCTTTCCTCGTTTGTCCGTGACACAAGCACGGATGATGTTGCAACACGAGTTTCACCCCAAAGTTGCAGACCTGTCTAAGGGGTTCTACGGTGTTAGGGCATCTAGGTCTATTAATTAATTAACATATAAATATCACAGCTCATGTATTCAACATATACCATGTCTCAGTAACATCCCTTTCTAGGACATGTCATATCTCATCACCTGCAATTTACGAGATATGTATTGAAATATAAGAAGCCCTGCAGAATGTGAATATCATTTCAGAGAGAACAAGCATATAAAGTTAAATGCACTAGAAACATACAACTCATCAATTAAGCATCACCACATCTCATATCGAGACCTTTCATATTACCATAGCATGATTCATTGAACACCCTATCCTTAGGGTTTCATTAGCCTTATTCATTCATCACATGCCAACACCCTACTCTTAGGGTTACATTCGCCTCATTCATATTTTCACATGGCTCTCATAATGATTTCATAGGATATAAGCATTCATTAAATAAAGATTGTTTCCAACAAATCATATGCAATCAATATGGACATGAAACCATGGAAATTTAACTAAATTTAGGTTTTCCATATCATTCACTGTGATATCATGTATCCAGAATAAGATTCAATTAAGATAACCCATGAGGTACATCCTAACCACTTATAGGATTACTAGTCCTTTTCAATAAGGTTGAAACACTAGTGATGTCTCAATTAGGTTAAACCCTAATTACATCGTTTGATATAAATTTGAAAAGCATTCTCACTAGGAAGTGTTGTATACGTTTCTGATATGAATCTACCATTTAGGAATCATTCAAACAGAGAAGGAATCCATATCATATCAATTTGCAACAATCTTAAATCAAACGGACATTTCAGGATTTAGAATCGCATGCTAAGCATTTAAGGATTTGGATGCTATAATCAAATTCGTGCATTAGAATGTTTGAAGGAAGAACCCACTCACCCTAAGGTGTGAAAACACCTCACAACTGTAGCTCAACTCAGGGAATCTCGAATTCCTATCAAATCCCTAGCAAATCTCCCAATTCTTCTTCCATTCAACTCGGGAACCTTGAAAATGAGGGATTATGAAGAAAGGGTGAGAAAAGAGGGAATTTCGACATAATCTTGGATCAAATCAGAGCATGGACGGAATCTTGACATGAGAGAGAATATTCACCATAAAAGTCTATGCAAAGGATCCAAACTTACTTGATTTCACCACTCTTGGGACCGCAGAACCCTAATTCAGCAATTCCTCCTCTTTCTCCACTCAAGCCCTAACTCTCCCTCTCTCTCTAGATTTTCGTTTCTCTGGAGTGAATGACGAAGAATGAGAGCTGTGTGTGTGTGTGGTTGCTCATATAAGTCAATTGAGCTGCTTGGGTCAATTGCATATTGACCCAACACTTAACTTTAATTATATTGGCTGAATATTCAGTTATACAAAAGTTACTGTAATTCGTTTATTTCAGAGATCAAACATTCTTCAAAAATTATGGGAATTTACCACGTTGTTTATAATTGACCCATAAAGCTTCAGTTAAAATTTGAGATCATTTGGAGTTATCAATAATTAATTAAAAATCAAACATTGCACTGCTATATTGCAGTCTGCAATATATTCGGCCGAGTTTGTCCTGCAAAAACTCGACCGACACCCTTACTTTAGGGATTCAAAAGTCATACAAAAATTATGCAAATTTAAAAGAGTGTCTAAAACTGTGTTTTTCAGGCACAGTTAAAATTTGAGATCAATTGGATATACCAATAAAAAGATAAAATTCAATTACCGCACTGCTGTATAATTCTGGAAATGTGATCGGTCGAGTTTGAAACTCGGCCGATAAACAGGTCAGAGCATTCTTCAAAAATTCTGATATTTACCAATATTGTTCACATTTTATATATCCAAATCATATAAAAATTTGAAGTAAATCAGAGTTACACATAAAATACTAAAAATCATTTAGTGAGACATTCTACTTATCAAATTTTGTATTCATGTATCATCAAAACCCTATATTGGGCCGATTAGGGTTTATGTTTCTCAAACCCTAATTACAAGACAAAAGAACATTTAGACTTCTTATCATAATTAAAACATCCTAATGGTGTTATCGTCATTAATTAGATTTCAAGAATGATTATTCCAATTAATCTTTGCAATTGTCTAGGTAAACCCTAATTTACCAATTAAGCTCAGATGGGGTCGTAACAACTTTCTACTAAGTGCATCAGCTACCACGTTCACCTTGCCAGGATGATACTCGATAGTGCAGTCGTAATCATTGATCAACTCCATCCATCGTCGCTGTTGCATGTTCAACTCTTGCTGCGTAAAGATGTACTTCAGATTCTTATGATCCGTAAAGATTTGACACACTTCTCCATACAGATAGTGTCTCCAAATCTTTAACGCATGAACCACTACTGCCAACTCCAAATCATGAGTCGGATAGTTCTCCTCATGCTTCTTGAGCTGTCGCGAAGCAAAAGAAACCACATGATCTTCCTGCATCAACACACAACCTAAGCCTTTCTTAGAAGCATCACAGAAAACAACATAGCCTTTCCCAGGCTCTGGCAAGATCAACACTGGAGCACTGGTCAGCTTCTCCTTCAGACTCTGGAAAGCTTGCTGACATCGATCATCCCAAACAAAAGGTACATCCTTCTTGGTCAACGTCGTCATTGGAAACGTGATCACACTGAAGTCCTTGATAAACCTCCGGTAGTATCCTGCCAAACCAAGGAAACTACGAAATCTGTCGACGTCTTCGGTTGTTCCCAATCCGCAACGGATTCCACCTTCTTCGGGTCCACTTTGACTACTTCAGCCGATATCACATGACCCAAGAAAGTCACTTCATCCAACCAGAACTCACACTTACTGAACTTGGCATACAACTGATGTTGATGAAGAAGAGTCAATGCTCGACGAAGATGTTGCTCATGCTCTAGCCTGTCCTGACTATAGATCAAAATATCATCTATAAAGACTACAACAAACTGATCTAAGAACGGATGGAACACTCTGTTCATCAAATCCATAAAAGTAGCAGGTGCATTGGTTAACCCAAACGGCATAACCACGAACTCAAAATGACCATACCTCATCCTGAAGGTTGACTTTGGTATGTCATCTGCCTTTATCCTCAATTGATGATATCCAGACCGTAGATCGATCTTCGAAAACACTGTAGCACCACACAACTGATCAAACAGATCATCTATCCTCGGCGACGGGTACTTATTCTTGATTGTGACATTGTTTAACTGCCGGTAATCTATACACAACCGCATTGAACCATCCTTCTTCTTAACGAACAACACGGGAGCTCCCCAAGGTGACGTACTTGGTCGGATAAAACCTTTCTCCAACAACTCTTGCATCTGCTTCTTCAACTCTGCCATCTCCAACGGAGCCATCCTATATGGTGTCTGTGCAACTGGCTGTGTTCCTGGAACCAGATTGATCTCGAAATCAATCTCTCGGGGTGGAGGAACACTAGGAAACTCATCAGGAAACACGTATGCAAACTCTCGAACGACTGGCACCTCCTCAAGACTAGGACATTTCGCCTTGGTAGCCACAACAGTATCCACCACATGAGCTAGGAATGCCTCACATCCCTGTCGTAACAACTTATCTGCCACCAAAGCTGATACTAGACACGTCGGAAGAATCTTCCTATCTCCCTGGAAGATCCACTTCTCTCCAGCAACATCAAACACTGCCTGCTTGGAACCACAGTCCAAAACAACCTTATACCTCTCCAAGGTATCCATCCCAAGGATAACATCGAAACCATGCATATCAAGTGGTATAAGATCCACTTGGATACGGTGTCCCGAGAAAAACAAGACACAAGACGAACACTCTTCTCGAAGCAAAGAGGAACCATCAAGAGGGGTTTCTAACAACAAGCTATCCTTCTTACAACTAACACGTAAATGACAATTTTCAAGCATACTATAGGCGATAAAAGAGTGGGTAGCACCCGGGTCAACCAGAACAAATATAAAGCAAGAAGAAGACATATCAGAATGAAATAACTCCATCTAACCTGTCACCACTCGCGGGTTGACTATCGCCTCCGGCTGACTCATGGCATAGAATCGAGTCATTGCTTGCTGTCCACGACCTCTGCTTCCTTGAGCAGACGATCCAGCCTGAGATGCTTGACCGCATCCTCATCCTCTGCTACCACTAGGATGTGGCCTCTCTGACCTCTGAAAACTCTGCCTCAGCTGCTGCGTCACTTCAACATCTCTATTCGGGCAATTAAGCCTGAAATGCCCGACTTGACCACAAAGATGACATGACTTGTCCTCAAACCGTGGCCTAGATGGCCCTGAAACTGCCACTGAAGCTGTACTGTGTGCCTTAGATGGTGAAGAAACATAACCTCTTCCCTTACTCGGAGACCACTGAGATGGTACACCAGAATTTCTCATTGCTGACTGTGCCGAAAACCTGGGCTTCTTAAAGCCATCAAACCTCTGTCCTTGAAACTGAGCAGGTCTTTTGTGAGACATAGACTCTTTCTTCTCCCTTACCATTCTCTTGATCCTCCGGACAGATTCCACGAACGTAGAAAACCGTTCACGATTCTCCAACGCAGACACAGGGGTTTTCAACTCAGCACTCAAACCCTTCTCGAAACGTATGATCCGTTCCTCATCTGTTGCCGCCATGTGAGGACAGAACCTCAACAGATCCATAAACTTGGCCTCTTACTCGGTGATGTTCATCGTTCCTTATCGCAGCTTCTCAAACTGACTGATCTTCTCATCCAGGTACGTCTTCGGAAAGTATCTGGTGACGAACTCGCGTCGGAACACTTCCCAACAGATCACCTCGCCAGGCCGCTTCTCTTCCTCGATGGTCCACCAGTGACCAGCACTACCTTTCAGAAGGTAGACAACATGCTTTACCTTGTCCACTTCGGGGATGTCAAGAATCCAGAAAGCCTTCTCGAGACTTGTCAGCCACAGATCTGCATCTGCTGGATCAGCCGTTCCAGCATAATCCGAAGCTCTGACTCGGCGAAGCCGCTCGAAGGTCTTCCCAATACCCGATGCTTATCCATGGGGAACCTATGCTTGCGGAGGAGGCACTGGTAATCGCTCAACCATGAGATTCATCGTAGCCATTAACTGCCCCATAAGCTATTGGTAAGCAAGATGTTCAAGTATGGCTGGGTTAAATTGGGGAACCTCAGACACCCGATCTTCATGTGCCTGTCCATCTGCTCCATCAACCGATGCAACATCACTATACTCAACAGAGGGTTCTTCATGGTTTCCAGACATCTTGACTTTTCTTCCACTGAGGACAGAAGATATTGTAAGAAAACCTGGACACTCATAAGAACAACTCAACCTAGTCCTAACTCCTTGTAGACTCAGCGAACCTAAAGCTCTGATACCAAAACTTGTGGCAACACATCCCATTATCATATAGATAACGAGGTGTTACGTGAAAACATGCGGAAATCACCATAACCACAGATTATGAAAACACGGGTTAATTAAAACTGATTGCGGAAAACTGATAAACTGTTAAACTATTACTTTCCAGTCCTTATCCTGCACAAAAACATGTCATATATATACATACGCGAGATCTGATGCGTGTCTACAACATCAAGGAACAACTGTCTATCCATCACATGAGTTCACCACTTGTTCATATACATAAAGGCCCGCATCCGGCCAACAACAGGATATACAAAACATCAACGATCGAACGTCGTGAAACATCGTCAAAACACTGCCAAGGACCTGAGAGTATAGGGATGACTCTAGACTCTACTACAAAACATCCAAAACAGCAGCATATCCATCGCTTGCCTTCTACTGCTCCTCAAGCTGCTCGTCCGCAACACAACGACCACGACCACGTCTACCTCGATCACCTAAAAGGGGTTAAACCAGCGGGGTGATACAATTGAACAATTGTCCCAGCGGGAAACATAACTCCCCACTGCAACTACAGAACCTCATCAAGATAAACTATAACAACAGATAACTGGAAACAGGGGAAATCAAGAGCAGTCTATATACAGCAAAGCTATTCTTACCGACAAGCTTACCAGCTGTACAAAACATATACCAGATATTTCTCAATGGAACATGATTGACAAGATAAGATATATCACAATGTAACATGATTATTAGAATAAGATATATTGTCACGTAACTTGATTATCAAGATACAACATATCACCACATACCTGTGTATATATATAGAAGTAATTGTAAATATAACAGAATTAGCTACACAAACAAGGCTTCAATCAATGTTTCGTGTTTATCTTAAGTAGTAAGCACTAAACGGCTGTATTACGTATTATTAGCCCTGAGGATTTGGACCGTACCGTTCAAATCCAACCTCTGGCTGTGAAGCCTAAAACCGGTGCCATACAAGGTCAATGGAAGAACCGGACTCCACGACCTCCCACCTCGTGGTCAGTACACGAGTACAACACAAGCAGGACCGCAGTCTCATGCTGAAGTGGTCTAAGCCACAGGGTCAGCTCCATAGGCTACCCTCACTCTAGCCCGCCTTGGTACAGGATTCGGCGCTAGTAAAAACTGAGCCACGGGCCTGTTCACCGTGCTCTGAGCCATGAACGCATTCATGCTCTTCACATCACATGTCCTAAGCCATGGGCCTGTTCACCATGCTCTATATACGTATATGTGTCTATAACCGAAGTTGCACTCTTACCTCCTCATTTTCAGGCTAGGAGCAACCTACACATATTCAAAAATATGCGCTTCCAGGTTAACCCGTAGGAGAACCTGTTTCACCATCACCAAATCCTGACGATGATGGATCTATGGCCAGGGCAAACTACATGATATATTTCACTGTGATTATTTAGTGTCTTTTAGAAGGATTGCAAGATTCAACCAAGTTGTATAACATGCAAGATGTAACAGAAGGTAAATAACATTATATTATTTTGGAAACACATCAACCTGATCCATCTCAAGGATCTGCATCGTATGTTACTACTTGGCCTCTTGCCAACCATCCAGATCCATCTCAAGGATCATCACGTATCATGGGATCTCAATCCCTCATCATGTACTGTCACTACCTCTCAAGGCTCACATCATCATCATGGGACAAACACATCATATATACAACCTCATAGAATAATTATCAAAGTGATGTTATTCATCACACATATCTCATAGCCCTTTCATGGCTAATCATCACCTGCATGGTTAGGGTACACAAGAATCATAAGGACTATACTTATTATCACAAGGTGATATTCAAGATACTAGGCTTATCAATCTTTGCATTATTTGATGATCAAGTGTATAAAGCACATCATTAACAAACCATATTCATGCTTACTCTTATCTCAAGGTTATACAAATAATCAAGGTGTTCTCTTTATGCAAGTAAACATGTTGAGTATACAGAACAAACACTATTATTATCAATGTCATTAAGCAAGCTACTAATGTAACTTCCCATTACTATTTCCATTAACAAATAAGCATAAGGATTACTTCATGTATCTCATTACCACTACCTTCCTTATCATCATAATATATTACCATCAGCATCATTACTACCATTATTATCATCACTTATTATTATTATTATTAACATTATTGCTATCATTAGCACTATTAACATTATTGTTATGTCCTTAAGCAAGCCATTAGTGTAACTGTCACTTAGCATCATCATTACCAACACTAACATCATTATTGTTATCATTAACATTGTGCATAAACGTTCACTTTCATAACATAAGGAACTGTCGTTAAAAGGTCACAAGACTCTCACTAAACTCCTTACTACCCTCACCTAAACAACCCATAACAACGGCTAGAGGGGAGTGTAGCAACACTGCGTTGCATCCATTCCCACGACACATCATCACCAGGGGGTGTCGCGCGTCAGGGGTGTCGGGCTTCCATGCCTATCGGGCAACGCCTGTCACACTTCTGCCGCGACGCCCGTCACAGGCCAAAACGCAACACCCGATATACTAGGGTTATCGCCCACATCACTACCTATCTCAACAACCAGGAAAGAGAGAAGGAGAGAGAGAAGAACTTCCACATAACGTGCTACCAATCATAGCCCACTCTAACGGCCGATACATCAAAGAAAAGGGCGTGACGCCCGTCACACTTCAGGCCCTGTCGGCCATCACAACTCAAGAGGGTAACATGGTCACCACCATATCGGCCAACACTCATCCTAGCACCACCAATTTCCAACATAAGGGAAAGGGTATCTTCCAACTCAAGGGAGCACAAACCCTAGATCACTAGGTATACTAGGTCACAAGGAAACCCTAAACCCTAAGGAGGATCAGCCACCAAAGGTACATAAGAAAAGGTACAAAAGCAAGGAACTAAGCTAAGCTACTAACATAAGAACACTATTATAACAAGAGGTAAAGGAGTTAGGGTTAGAAATTATGCAACCCGCCTTAAGCTCCAAGCTCCAAGGAAGAAGAAGCACTCCAAGGTCCAAGGGATATCGTCCACCACAGCTCCTCCAAGGGGGGGGGTATCGGCCACCACAGCTCCTCTTCAAGGGTGTATCGGCCAACACACAAGGAAAGGAAAGGGGTGTCGTGCGCTCAAGGTGGAGGAAAGACCAAAAGAGCAAAGGAAGTCAAGGCAAGGGAAAGAACCACTTATATAGAAGGAAAAGGGAGGAGAAAACAAGGTAGATCCATGCTAAGTGTCATCCACCCAAGGGACACTTGTCCTAGGGTTCAAACCAACACACTAGCACACCAAGAGACACTTGTCCAAGATATGCACCAAGTGTCTACCAACCAAGACCAAGAAACATGGGCGACACATGCATCAGCTCTGTTGGGCGACACACCAAGGCTCGTGGGCGACACACCACCTTGCTGGCCGACACAAGCCAAGTCTTGGCCGACACAAGGCTCAAGCAAGCCCAAACAAAGCACCTCAAGGCCCAAACAAGCTTAACTAAGGCCCAAAGAACTCAAACAACAAGCCCAAGCCTTCCTCTCAACCCTAGAGCAAAGAGGGGAAAACATCTCACAAGATGGCATACTTGCACACAAAACCCTAAACTTGGGTTATTTGCAAGTAGCCCCCCTCAACTCTCAACAAAGCACAACAAAACCCTAATCACCACTAAAGGTGATTAGCAGGCATCAAACCATCAAGGTTAAGCAAAACAAACAGGGTAAACCCTAAACGAAGGTCAGGGTCCTTACAGTTTTTTTCCTACAACATTTATTGGCTCAAGTTGTTGTACTAGTTGTTAGATCCTATTTTATCGCATATGGTGATTGTTATAGTATATGATATGTATAATAATGTATATGTAATGGTGATTGGATGCATATGTATATATATACATATATATAAATCCCTCTATATAATATCAATGTTGAAGATGCCTTTCAAGTGAAATACACATGAAAACATTGTTCAACTAAGTGTGGGCATGCCAAATGTGGTGCAACTTTTAACTTGGGAAGTGTGACAATAAGTATGTGGCCTACCAAGTCGGGTGCATACTTATTGCATTGGTCTTGGGTTGGACTTGATTAGGTGATCTTAATGGGATTAAGTACCTAGAGGCATTAAGTTGGCATATAATTCATATGATGAATTATTGACATGCAGTTGTGCGACCATCTATCTAAGAATTGCATATTATATAATTGGTAATGGTTACCTACCTTAATAATAAGTTATGGGTGTTGACATTGGTTGAGAAATAACTTATTTATCTTGGATCTTGGCTCACTATAAGATTGCTTGTTATAATCTTCTTAGTTAATAGCGAGGGCTATTAATTTGAATAAAATTGTGGGAGCATAATTGATTAAAGTCCTAATTAATTCTATCAATCATATTAATTTTCAAATCAATAGACTCGTGTGAAAAAAAAATGTAGATCAATGGCAAACACTAGCAACCATCCATTTTCGCTATAATTCATCCTTGAGAAAGATAAAACAAATGGGAACAACTTTAATGACCAGCATGAGTTTGAGAATTGTTCATACACATGAGCACAAATTCTATGTCGTGGATACACTAGTGCCTAATGAACAAACTACGAGTGTGACTTGAAACAAAAGGTATGGTTATAAGAAGCATTATGATGATGCTAAGGACATCAATGTCTGATGCTTTGATATATGAATCATGGATTTTAGAAGCAACATGAGGGCATGGATGTTATCGGGATGATAACACATATCAGGAATCTGTATCAAGAACAAGGAAGGCAAGAGAAGTATGATATCTTCAAGGCCCTATATAAGTACAAAATGGTAGAAGGTGATCCAGTTGGATGCCATGTAGTCAAGTTAATCGGGTATGTGGAATGTCTTGCAAGACTAGTATTTATTTTAGGTCAAGAGTTGGCCACATGTGTAATCATGTAGTCATTACCAGATTCATACATGCAATTTGTCATGAAGTACAACATGAATAATTTTGATAAGCCATTGACTGAGCTACTTGGCATGTTGAGAACTATTGAGGGTAAAATAAAAGACAAGCCCAATTCTGTGATGACGGTCAGCAAAGGGAAAACATGTGGCAAAGGAAAATCTATTAAAGGCTATAAAGCTAGCCAAAAGTCTTCTACACTTAAATAAAAAGGAGGAGTGGCTAATGGAAGCAATTGCCACCATTGTCACTGGTTTGGACATTAGAAGAAAAATTGCCCTCTCTGCCTTGAGGAACTAAAGAACAAGAATTAGTAGATACAAATGTCCACTTCAAGTATATATGTTATTGAAATGACTTTATCTAATTATTCATCATGGGTATTGGATATGGGATGTAGATATCACATATGTTCAAATATGTAGGATCTAAAAAGAAATAGACATTTAAACAAAGGGGAGGCGGAACTACTTGCAAATGAAGCAAGACTTGCTATCATTATGGTAGGCACTTATTATTTATCTCTATATCTAGTAGGGACTTATAATAGATTTAGAGAATTTTTGGTATGTATCTGCCATAATTACACATTATTTTTGTATCTTATTTGGACAAGAATGGTTTTGAGTTTCTAATAAAGAGTGGTCATCTTTCCTTTACTGGAGTGAGATCTTTTATGAAAGTGCCCATATGTCTTATCGTCTTTATTTACTAGATCTTGAGACACATGCATATAGCATAAATACTAAGAAGTTAAAACTTGACTCAAACAAAACATATCTTTGACATCGTCATCTAGGGTACATAAATGGGAAGTGCATTTATAGACTCCACAAATATATTTATCTAACTCTTGATTTTAAATACACAACGACATGCGATTTTTTTTTGGGAAAGATGATAAAAGATCCTTTTATTGGATCCAGTGAGAGAGAATGACTTATTAGGACAAATACCTATTGATGTGTGTTGACCTTTTAGTATAAGTGCCAGAGGTGGATATCAATATTACATTACTTTTACTTATGACTTCAGTAGATTTGGATATGTGTATCTTATGAAACATAAATTATAACCCTTTGAAAAGTTCAAGGAATTTATGAATGAAGTACAAAAGCAACTTGGTAAAAGAATTAAAGCTCTTCGATCGGATCGAGGTGGTGAATACTTAAGCCAAGATTTTGAGGTTGTTCTGAGGGATTATGGTATTGTATCATATTGGACTCTACCTATACATAACAAAATAATGGGGTGTCAAAAAGAAGGAATTACACCTTGTTGGACATGGTACGATCAAGGATGAGCTTATTTAATCTTCCAATTTTCTTTTAGGGACATGCTCTTAAAATCAAAATGTTTACACTTAATCGAGTACCTTCCAAATCTATTGACAAGACACCATATGAGATATGGAATGGGAAACGTCCCAATATGTCTTTCATGAAAATTTAGGAATTTGAAGATTATGTCAAGAAGTGGTTTTATGACAAGGTCAGACCCAAATCTGAGAAATGTATTTGTAACATCCCTGACCTGGGTTATGCCTTAACCCTGGGAGTTTTGCTTAAGAAAATTAATTAGATCCCTAATTTCATCTTTTGAAAAGTAATTAAGGCTCAAGAGGAACTTATGTTTCAATTTTGATCATGTTTGAATAATGTTGAAGCAATGTTTGCTTATTTTGGACTAAAGTGCAAATTACCCAAGTTGAGAGGTTAACTTGCAAATGTTACATAAAAACATGTTCCTCATATGTTGAAGCATCATAGGAATTAGTATTATATAGTGGTATGGTTTTTACAAGCTTGAGCACCAAGAAAGAGCTGATAAAGCAATGTCTGTGCATTAAAACCTAGTTTTGGTATAAAGTGCAATTTACCCAAAACCTAGGGTGCATTATGCAAATTACCACTTCAATAAGGTCCCTTATACTTCTTGGCATCATGTAGAGCAGTGAAAATGAGAGGGGAGCCTCATTTGAATTAATTTGGAGGAGAGAGAATCTTGATATTAAAATAATCAAGATTTATGCATAATTGAAACCCTAATTCAATTTAATGCAAAAAGAAATATATTAATTAAAGAGCCCTTCAACCAAAAGTTGAGGGATGAATTTGTAAATAGGTTGTACGAGCTTGTGCCTTGCAAAGGCACGAAAATATCCAAAGGAAGTGGATAACTCACTCACAATATTATAAGAAAAAGAAATATCCACTCACATATGGATATTAGTATAATATGATCTAAGGTGCTTAATTTGCTTTTCTTTAAATTGAGGATAATTGAGAGTAATAAGAGGCAAATGGGATATCCTCGTATCCAAGGAATGGAAGGGGGAAGAGACGGCACTAATTTTGGAATTAAATGAATTTTTATAAGGCATTTTCTCTCTCATTGATTTTCTTATAAAAACACCCTTTACCAGCCAAATGAAAGACTTTTCCAAATCTTTTTCTTCTCCTTGCTTGAAAAACGACCAAGGGAGCTTTGGAGGATCAGGAGGACGACCCCCAACCTGTTGGTAAGCTTCTTGACCTTCTTTCACCTTGAATCCATGGTGGAAATCACATATCAATGCATGATTTCTTCTTATTTCGATCCCCTCTTCAATTCTAACCATTCCTTTTCACTCAAAACTTGAGGACGAGCCTTGGGATAGTGAAAGGATTTGCATATACCATTGTTGATGTGAGCTTTAAGCTTTGGAGCTCAATTGGAGGCGGGTTTTATAACTTGAACCCTCAATATTGTTATTTCATTCAATTCCATATCAATTGATGATCCTTTCTTCATTTTTGAAATTTTGTTTGGTTGATTGATGCAATCACCATGAAAATCATAGAAAGTTTCATGGGTTTAGAGCTTGATGATGATGACATCATCATAATCACACACCTCCCCAAATATCACTTGCAAATAGTTTCAACATTGTGGTCCAAACGGTTTCACCAAACCGTTTGGAGACCAAACTGTTTGGAGTCTTGGACCCCAAACCGTTTAGAGGATTTGACCATTTGGAAGGGTTAACCATTTGAGGTCAGAACCCTAACACATTTTGTATGATGATCTAATGGATCCAATTGAATAATTCAATACATAGACAATCATCAAGTAGCAAACCCTAATCAGGTAAGTGCTGATTTTGCATTCAATTGATTTAGAACTTTGGTTTGATTAACCCAAATGGTTTCAAAATCGTTTGGAGATCACCCAAATGGTCTCAAGACTGTTTGGAGGTCAACCAAGACCATTTTGAGGTCTAGGGTTAAGTACGGTTGAGCATTTTAAGATCTAAAGATACTAAATTGAAATGCAATCAATAGCTGATTTGGTGATCAATTCAATGGACCAAACCCTAATTGAATTCCACATATTTTCATGACAAGTTGGGAAAACGGTCTCAAGACCATTTGTAGGTCATCCAAACGACCTCAAGACCATTTAGAGGTCCCCCAAAGGACCTCAAGACCGTTTGAGGTATGGTCATATCATAAGTTGATGATAATTCATTGATTTCAATTGAATTAGTTTCACAATGGTAACCATTGAAGGTTCCTCGATTTCAAAACCCTAGTTGATGGTTTCTTGATTATAAACCTTAGTTTAATTGGGTTCAAAACCCTAATTGATGGTCTAATTGAGGGGTGATTCAATGGTTTAATTGATGAACAAATCAAGGATCCAATGGATAGTCGATTCATTGATTGAAACCATGAAATTGGTTAAGTGTTGGAGATCTTTTTGGTCCATTCGGTTTTGAGAGGTTTGGACCAAATGGTCTCAAGACCGTTTGAGTCCAAATGGTCTCAAGACCATTTGGGACCAAACGGTCTCAAACCGTTTGGAGACCCAAGCTCATTCGGTTTCAAGGGCAACTTGCCCAAACAGTTTCAAATCGTTTAGAGATCAAAGGGGTCAAGATCGTTTGGTGGTTCAAAGTGATCAAGTTAATTAATAAATTAATGTGATGGAGAGTCAATTGACCCCATAATGGTTACTGATTTATTTTAAAGAAAATCACTAGGGTTGTACCTTTAGGGTACCAAGTGATTGGTAATATTAGATGAGATAACCCTTGAAGCTTAAATAAGCAATACTTCAATATACTATGTCAACCCTAATTGAATGTACTTAATTGAAGGGTTGATTGACTTAATCTAATCAAGTTTGACATAGTCAAATATCTTAACAGAGGATGAGAGAGAGAGGAATCCATACATGCAGAATAATCATGTAATGGATAAGCTTCAATACTTTCAATATGTATAAACTATGATTAATCTTTAGGGAATGATCTATGATAGAGATATCATGAAACCCTAATCAAGAGAATTGATGAACCTTAACCCTAATTAGGGCAATTTTAGGTATAATCCTAATCCATGGTAAGGAAGTAACCCTAATCTAGGGTAATTCCATGTGAAACCCTAATTCAGGGTAATGTAATTCAAAACCCTAATTGGGATGAATAGTAAACCCTAATTCAGGGCAATTCTGAATGAAACCCTAATCTAGGGTAATGTTGTAATTCTAATTAAGGGTGATGATATAAAAATCCTAATTATGGGTAGTGGATCATGAAACCCTAATTGGGTTGAATAGTAAACCCTAATTAAGGGTAATTAAATTGGAAATCCTAAATGAGGATGATTTCATGTGAAATCCTAATATAGGGTAATATCATGTGAAACCCTAATCTAGGGTAATGCCAGGTGGAACCCTAAATTAGAATGATATTATGTGGAACCCTGAAGAATGATGTGATGTGAGACTCAATCCAGGGTGATGCCATGTAATGATATGTGAAATCCTAGTGATGGTATAATGGTCAATAAACTAAAGTAGGGTGTGGCTAATATAATCAAGTAAGATGAGGATGTTATATCCATGAAGGGTAAATTTGATGGACCATATGAATGGTAATATTGATACTCTAATGAATAAGAGTATAAGGGACAAGATGATGCTTAGATTATTATATATCTAACTCTATACATGTGTAACAACCCTATATACCTTAGAAAGATGAGGACATGAAACTCTTAGGGATGATGTATGCAACACAAAATGATGATGTGGATAACATCCTAAGAGTTGAAATACCTTAAGTGGTTGATAATGGATCATTCTGCATCAACAATGCTTAACCGTTAGATAAGTCCATATCACTAAAGATAGTTGGACAATTCTAATGTGTGACCTATGCACTACATGCTAAAGGTAATAGGTTAGTGATTAAAAGTATTAAGAAGGAAATACCTTAATACAAGATAAGTTGGTTAGTTCAAGAGAGTCAGAAGTGATGAGAAAAGTGATACATCAAGATATAATAGTTATCACATTCAACACTTCAAGAATGATATACCTTGATGCACTTTAAATCCAATATAGTTGGATAAGAAACACATGAAGTGTGTTATGTAATTGGCACAATGAAATGTAAGGAGTTTGATACACTTTGTTAAGGATGGACTAATATACCTTGTGAAAGGAGATAAGCCAAACTAATGAGTATGATGTAATCATACCATGATAAGAATGAGAAATGAACTTTTACCTTGTATTGATAATCCTTATATGATATATGATGAGAATAACAAGCATAAGTGAATACTTGTGATAGCAATAGATGCTCCTAGAGGTGTGGAGCAATATATTGGGGTTATACTAATGATGTAAACATGAAACCATAACAAATGAGAAATGGGAAACCCTAACCCTAATTTTGGGTAAAGGGATGAAAAGTCTTGAATAGTAAACCCTAATCCTGATAAAGGAATGATGGTGTTACTATTGTATCACATGATGTGATAAGTGACTTTTATTACTGTTATTATGTATATTAACCATGCATATATTATGAGATGATGAACATAGCCAGATTTGAGCTATGACATTTATACAATAAAAATGTTGATTGGCCTTGTGTGCCTTAATGTTGTTGTTTCTTAGTAAAAGTAACAAAATGTGCATGGACTTTATGAGTCACATGAGTAAGTTGTTACCTAGTGAAAGGTGACAAGACACTTATTGGGCCTTGTGATCCATGTGAGATGCTTGTGTAACAAGTATCATGTATACCTCAGTCTGAGGACCTGGAGGTAATAGTTACCTAACAAGTGGTAACACTGATAGTGATGAATTGAGGGTATGAATACCCAGTCTTGATAAGTAAGATAATGATGTTACTGTGAGATGTGAACTTTCAAGAAATGAAATGAGGGACTGAGATCCCAATATCTTATAAAGACTGAGAAGTGATTGATGAAAATAGTACATGTTTCTTTATAGCATTTGTATGAATAAGTTATGTTTGAGAACTTGGCTGATGTTAAAAGAATATGCTAATGTACTTAATTAATCAAGTGAAATCATATAATGTAGAGCCCTGATCATAGATCCATCATCGTTAGTAATAGGTGATGGTGAAATAGGTGCTCCGCGGCAAAACCCGGAACACATATTTTGAATATGTGGGGGCAATGGGCGAATGTATCCTGATGTCCTAATGAGGGAATTGATAAAAGGTAAACATTAAACCTCTCAATCCTTCATTATTGTATCGGGATGGATGTATCATGAATCTCCCGATGATTGGGTAGATGCAGTACACATCTCCCAATAATATTAATGTCGGATAGATGGAGATAAACATGAAATCTCACGATTGCGAAGAGAGTGCAACACGCCACTGTAACTCTAATAGTGAAGTTTCCAGTATACCCTGGAAAGCTATATAGCAGAGACACAAAATGTCCTAGTATACCCTGGAAAGCTATATAGCAGAGACACAAGATGTCCTACATGTGATCTTGCACTGACCGAGATGTGGGAGGTCTTAGTAGCCGGCTCTACCATTGACCTTGTATGGTACCAATTTTGACTTCGCAGTGGTCGGTTGGAGTATGAGCGATATACCTCATCTCCTCAGGGCATAAGTGTGATTGTAAAATGTAATCAACCGTATAACATGTTTGCTTAAGGATTGAATATGGAAATTCATTGGATGATGTTATATTTCTTTTATGCATCTCTAGTTGATAGATGTTATTCACATCTCTTTGTACTCATTGCAAGTATATGGATGAGTTATGATTTTACCCTGGATAGATGCAATGCCCTCCTTAGGAAAGGAGATTACTTTACTATGTTCATCCATTAATTAATACTGTTATTAATATATAAGAACTCCTGCTCAGTTTTATTATAATAAACTGCTATAATAATGTTTTGGCGGAGAGTTATATCTCTCGCTGGGGCAATTTATAATTGTCTCACCCCCGTGGGATCCAACTTTTTAGGTACACGCCGAAGAAGAAGCAGGAACCCTATAGCAAGGGAAAGGTAGCAGCAGCAATAGGGACAGCAGTGATAACATAGGTGGAGGCACTAGATTCCAAGTTTTGTATAGATAGTAGTCCTATGTGTCGTCTTTGTACTCTCAGATCCTAGGAGTCAGTAGATAGTGCTTTTATCATCGACTTGAGATTTTGGCTTGAACGCCTCGAGGTTTTATGTTGCTTGTGTATAGTTTTGCAAAGCAACT
The DNA here is from genome assembly GCA_963693085.1 of Alisma plantago-aquatica. Classification (NCBI taxonomy): domain Eukaryota; kingdom Viridiplantae; phylum Streptophyta; class Magnoliopsida; order Alismatales; family Alismataceae; genus Alisma; species Alisma plantago-aquatica. The sequence continues at coordinate 878,938,269 of OY856412.1, forward strand.
GTTGTATGTAATCCTCGAGAAGAGATGATACATGAAATGTATATGTAATACTTTGGTTCTTGATGAAAGAGTTTTCTTATGTGTGGATGTCTTTGCAATTTTTTTTAATTTTTAGTGATTTTCAGTAATCCGCTGCAAATGATTCGCTTCCGCTTAAGTAAATCTTGTTTTCATAAGTTGGATGCCACAATTTAGTGATATCAGAGCTCTAGGTTCGCTGAGTCTACAGAGACATATGACTAAGGTAGTAGAGTCTGTTCTAGTATCTTCAAGTATATCTGATAGTGTCTTCTACTCATATAGGAGAAGAAGAATTTGAAGATGACTGGGTCACATGAGGAGTTTGCTGCAGAAAGTAGCAATGTTGCATCAAGAAGGGATGCAGGGGATTAGAGCAGAGAAGAACATACACCTACACATCCCCAGTTTAACCTAGCTATAATAGAGAGCCCAACTTTCCCTGCTCTGTTTGAGCAATTCAGGACAGCTATGATGCACATAGTAGATCGTGCATTAGCATTGCAACCTAGACTTCCAGCCCCCAATGATGATGTTTTGAATATCAACAAGACTTGTAATCAACATCAACAGGTTGAAGTAATAGGAAATGATAAAGTGCTGAACTCCAATAGGTTTCCTGCTCAACATCAGCCTGTTGGAGCAATGAATAATGATGAAAGGAATAGGATACAATCTAAAACTAGGATCTGACATAGGTGTAGGAAGCCTGGACATATCAGACCTAATTGTTCAGAAGAGGGATATAAAGGGAGAATTGAGAAAAGGCCTATCCAAATCCAAGAATAGAGGCCTAGTAATTCCAAAAAGGGAAAGTTTTTGGTACCACCAGTATAACCAGGGCCTAGTGCACCAAGACAATGGTTATCTAGAAAGGGTAAAGAACCCTCTAGACTACATCTAGCACCCAGAATTTGCTACCAATGTAGACAGGTAGGACATCTGGCAAGAGATTGTTCAGCCAGAAATGTCATGGTGAATCAACTTCTGAGGCAGAGTCTGCCTGAGGTAATGAACAATCCACGAATCATGACAGGTTAGACAAAATAATGTCATTCTAATATGTATTTTTATGGTTTCCTGAGTTTAATTGAGAAAGTAATTGATTGAGTTTTCCTTGATTAGTCCTATAAGGACTTACCTTTTGCATAGTAAACATTATAAATGTTTTATATTGTTCTTACCTCTATGAAAAAGGATGAGGTATAGAAAAGATGCCTGGATAAAATTCAGGAATGTTAAATCTTATGCCTGCGATAATATGAAAAGGAAGGAATACGATAGTATACAAAGTGCATACTACTTAATCTCAATATTTATATACCCTGGCCAAGTATACAACTATTGATGATAAAGTGAGTATGGAAACTCTTAGATTGTTATCTTTTTGATTGCTCTGATCAAGTAGTCATTCTGAGACAATCTAATGAGTATCATGAAATCAGAAATATGGAATGAATAAATGTGTCATATCCTAAGCACAAGAGAGAAATCTGAAATAATTTTAGATGAGTATGTATGTATGAGAAAGTAGAAAGTATAATCCTCATAAGATAAGAATGAGGACAAGGGAGATGATCCCTGTCCAATAAAGTTTGAAAGTATAATAAAGATCTTTTCCCATAATGTGGAGATGGGAAATTTGATGAGATCATAAGATGCTCATGAACATGTTAGATAATAACAAAGAAAGGAATAATGTTATGTGATCATCCTTATAAATTCCTATGCTGAGGGCAAGGAACCTAGGATGAAATAAAGAGTAAATGTTTCATGAATAGTTGAAAAATACATGAAATAATAAGAGAAATATGATTTCTTATTTTTCTTTCCTTTCAGGGACATGGCAATCAAGTGGGTCTTAGGACACTTGATGTGCATAAGATAAAAATGTTCATGTGATGGATACTTAGAAAAGCATCAATTTATCTTGGACTTTGGTTCCAAGGTGAAGATATATGTAATAAGTAATGTCCCAAGATGAAAGGAAGATAAATATGTGATGTGTTTTCAACACATGTGACAAATACCAAGGTAAGAGATTTTGGTATTTGAGAAATATCAGATGGTTTATGTTGACTATCTGGAGTGGTCAACCATTAAATAAGATTAATCATGTAAAATAATATGAACATCACATGTTAGGGGTTTATGCTTTGCATAAACATAACAATTGAAGATATCTTTAAGATAAGCTCTTAATTAATAAGTAACCTCTCTTTATGACAAGAGAATGTACAACTAATGAGATAGTTAGTACAAGTAATAAGGAAAGCTAGTATTGTGTCACCAGGTGAGATGGCACAATCAAGTATGAAGAGACTTATAGCCCCAAGAGGGTGACATAACATAATTGTGATCATGAAAGAGAAATGTTGAATTAACTAAGGAACATGGGAGTATGTGTCCCATGTGGACCATTCCATGATAAAGTTGTGTGGAATAATTTGGTGTTGATCAAAGCTTTATAGTGTCCCCATAACAATGAATATGTTATGTGGAGACTAGATAGTATGATGAATGAATAATATCTGTCTCCCTTTATCTGGGATTTCGGGGACGAAATCCTTGTTAGGGGTTTATAATTTGTAACATCCCTGACCTGGGTTATGCCTTAACCTTGGGAGTTTTGCTTAAGAAAATTAATTAGATCCTTAATTTTATCTTATGAAAAGTAATTAAGGCTCAAGAGGAACTTGTGTTTCAATTTTGGTCCTGTTTGAATAATGTTGAAGCAATGCTTGCTTATTTTGGACTAAAGTGCAAATTACCCAAGTTGAGGGGTTAACCTGAAAATGTTACATAAAAACATGTTCCTCATATGTTGAAGCATCATAGGAATGAGTATGATGCAGTGGTATGGATTTTACAAGCTTGAGCACCAAGAAAGAGCTGATAAAGTAATGTTTGTGCATTAAAACCTAGTTTTGGTATAAAGTGCAATTTACCCAAAACCTAGGGTGAAATATGCAAATTACCACTTCAATAAGTCCCCTTATACTTCTTGGCATCGTGTAGAGCAAATAAAATGAGAGGGGCACCTCATTTGAATTAATTTGGAGGAGAGAGAATCTTGATATTAAAATAATCAAGATTTATGCATAATTGAAACCCTAATTCAATTTAATGCAAAAGAAATATATTAATTAAAGAGCCCTTCAACCAAAAGTTGAGGGATGAATTTTCAAATAGGTTGGACGATCTTGTGCCTTGCAAAGGCACGAAAATATCCAAAGGAAGTGGATAACTCACTCACAATATTATAATAAAAAGAAATATCCACTCACATATGGATATTATTATAATATGATCTAAGGTGCTTAATTTTCTTTTCTTTAAATTGAGGACAATTGAGAGGAATAAGAGGCAAATGGGATATCCTCGTATCCAAGTAATGGAAGGGAGAAGAGGTGGCACTAATTTTGGAATTAAATGAATTTTTATAAGGCATTTTCTCTCTCATTGATTTTCTTATAAAAACACCCTTTACAAGACAAATGAAAGGCTTTTCCTAATCTTTTTCTTCTCCTTGCTTGAAAAACGACCAAGGGATCTTTGGAGGATCAGGAGGACGACCCCCAACCTGTTGGTAAGCTTCTTGACCTTCTTTCACCTTGAATCCATGGTGGAAATCACAAATCAATGCATGATTTCTTCTTATTTCGATCCCCTCTTCAATTCTAACCATTCCTTTTCACTCAAAGCTTGAGGACGACCCTTGGGATATTTAAAGGAGTTGCATCCACCATTTTTGACGTGAGCTTGAAGCTTTGGAGCTCAATTGGAGGCGAGTTTTATAACTTGAACCCTCAATATTGTTATTTCATTCAATTCCATATTAATTGATGATCCTTTCTTCATTTCCGAAATTTTGTTTGGTTGATTGATGCAATCACCATGAAAATCATAGCAAGTTTCATGGGTTTAGAGCTTGATGATGATGACATCATCATAAGCACACACCTCCCCAAATATCACTTGCAAACAGTTTCAACATTGTGGTCCAAACGGTTTCACCAAACCGTTTGGAGTCTTGGACCCCAAACCGTTTAGAGGAGTTGACCGTTTGGAAGGGTTGACCATTTGAGGTCAGAACCCTAACACATGTTGGATGATGATCTAATGGATCCAATTGATTAATTCAATACATAGACAATCATCAAGTAGCAAACCCTAATCGGGTAAGTGCTGATTTTGCATTCGATTGATTTAGAACTTTGGGTTGATTAACCCAAACGGTTTCAAAACCATTTGGAGATCACCCAAACGGTCTCAAGACCATTTGGAGGTCAACCAAGACCATTTGGAGGTCTAGGGTTGAGTATGGTTGAGTATTTGAAGATCTAAAGATACTAATTTGAAATGCAATCAATAGCTGATTTGGTGATCAATTCAATGGACGAAACCCTAATTGAATTCCACATATTTTCATGACAAGTTGGGAAAACAGTCTCAAGACCGTTTTGAGGTCATCCAAATGACATAAAGACCGTTTAGAGGTCCCCTAAACGACCTCAAGACCGTTTGAGGTCAGGTCATATCATAAGTTGATGATAATTCATTGATTTCAATTGAATTAGTTTCATAATGGTAACCATTGAAGGTTCCTCGATTTCAAAATCCTAGTTTATGGTTTCTTGATTATAAACCATAGTTTAATTAGGTTCAAAACCCTAATTGATGGTCTAATTGAGGGGTGATTCAATGGTTTAATTGATGAACGGATCAAGGATCCAATGGATAGTCGATTCATTGATTGAAACCTTGAAATTGGTTAAGTGTTGGAGATCTTTTTGGTCCATTTGGTTTTGAGAGGTTTGGACCAAATGGTCTCAAGACCGTTTGGGACCAAACGGTCTCAAACCATTTGTAGACCCAAGCTCCTTCAGTTTCAAGGGCAACTTGCCCAAACGGTTTCAAACCGTTTAGAGATCAAAGGGGTCAAGATCGTTTGGTGGTTCAAAGTGATCAAATTAATTGATAACTTAATGTGATGGAGAGTCAGTTGACCCCATAATGGTTACTGATTTATTTTAATGAAAATCACTAGGGTTGTACCTTTAGAGTACCAAGTGATTGGTAATATTAGATGAGATAACCCTTGAAGCTTAAATAAGCAATACTTCAATATACTATGTCAACCCTAATTGAATGTACTTAATTGAAGGGTTGATTGACTTAATCTAATCAAGTTTGACATAGTCAAATATCTTAAGAGAGGATGAGAGAGAGAGGAATCCATACATGTAGAATAATCATGTAATGGATAAGCTTCAATACTTTCAATATGTATAAACTATGAATCTATAGGGAATGATCTATGATAGAGATATCATGAAACCCTAATCAAGAGAATTGATGAACCTTAACCCTAATTAGGGCAATGTTAGGTGTAATCCTAATCCATGGTAAGGAAGTAACCCTAATCTAGGGTAATGCCATGTGAAACCCTAATTCAGGGTAATGTAATTCAAAACCCAAATTGGGATGAATAGTAAACCCTAATTCAGGGCAATTCTGAATGAAACCCTAATCTAGGGTAATGTTGTAATTCTAATTAAGGGTGATGATATAAAAATCCTAATTATGGGTAGTGGATCATGAAACCCTAATTGGGTTGAATAGTAAACCCGAATTATGGGTAATTAAAGTGGAAATCCTAAATGAGGATGATTTCATGTGAAATCCTAATATATGGTAATATCATGTGAAACCCTAATCTAGGGTAATGCCAGGTGGAACCCTAAATTAGAATGATATTATTTGGAACCCTGAAGAATGATGTGATGTGAGACTCAATCCAGGGTGATGCCATGTAATGATATGTGAAATCCTAGTGATGGTATAATGGTCAATACACTAAAGTAGGGTGTAGCTAATATAATCAAGTAAGATGAGGATGTTATATCCATGAAGGGTAAATTTCATGGACCATATGAATGGTAATATTGATACTCTAATGAATAAGAGTATAAGGGACAAGATGATGCTTAGATTATTATATATCTAACTCTATACATGTGTAACAACCCTATATACCTTACAAAGATGAGGACATGAAACTCTTAGGGATGATGTATGCAACACTAAATGATGATGTGGATAACATCCTAAGAGTTGAAATACCTAAAGTGGTTGATAATGGATTATTCTTCATCAACAATGCTTAACCGTTAGATAAGTCCATATCATTAAAGATAGTTGGACAATTCTAATGTGTGACCTATGCACTACATGATAAAGGTAATAGGTTAGTGATTAAAAGTATTAAGAAGGAAATAACTTAATACAAGATAAGTTGGTTAATTCAAGAGAGTCTGAAGTGATGAGAAAAGTGATACATCAAGATATAATAGTTATCATATTCAACACTTCAAGAATGATATACCTTGATGTACTTTAAATCCAATATAGTTGGATAAGAAACACATGAAGTGTGTTATGTAATTGGCACAATGAAATGTAAGGAGTTTGATACACTTTGTTAAGGATAGACTAATATACCTTGTGAAAGGAGATAAGCCAAACAAATGAGTATGATGTAATCATACCATGATAAGAATGAGAAATGAACTTGTACCTTGTATTGATAATCCTTATATGATATATGATGAGAATAACAAGCATAAGTGAATACTTGTGATAGCAATAGATGCTCCTAGAGGTGTGGATCAATATATTGGGGTTAGACTAATGATGTAAACATGAAACCCTAACAAATGAGAAATGGGAAACCCTAACCCTAATTTGGGGTAAAGGGATGAAAAGTCTTGAATAGTAAACCCTAATCCTGATAAAGGAATGATGGTGTTACTATTGTAACACATGATGTGATAAGTGACTTTTATGACTGTTATTATGTATATTAACCATGCAGATATTATGAGATGATGAACATAGATAGATTTGAGCTATGACATTTATACAATAAAAATGTTGATTGGCCTTGTGTGCCTTAATGTTGCTATTGCTTAGTAAAAGTAACAAAATATGCATGGACTTTATGAGTCACATGAGTAAGTTGTTACCTAGTGAAAGGTGACAAGACACTTATTGGGCCTTGTGAGCCATGTGAGATGCTTGTGTAACAAGTATCATGTATACCTCAATCTGAGGACCTAGAGGTAATAGTTACCTAACAAGTGGTAACACTGATAGTGATGAATTGAGGGTATGAATACCCAGTCTTGATAAGTAAGATAATGATGTTACTGTGAGATGTGAACTTTCAAGAAATGAAATGAGGTACTGAGATCCCAATATCTTATAAAGACTGAGAAGTGATTGATGAAAATAGTACATGTTTCTTTATAGCATTTGTATGAATAAGTTATGTTTGAGAACTTGGCTGATGCTAAAAGAATATGCTAATGTACTTAATTAATCAAGTGAAATCATACCATGTAGAGCCCTGACCATAGATCCATCATCGTCAGTAATAGGTGATGGTGAAACGGGTGCTCCACGGAAAAACCCGGAACACATATTTTGAATATGTGGGGGCAATGGGCGAATGTATCATGACGTCCTAATGAGGGAAATGATAAAAGGTAAACATTAAACCTCTCAATCCTTCATTATTTTATCGGGATGGATGTATCACGAATCTCCCGATGATTGGGTAGATGCAGTACACATCTCCCAATAATATTAATGCCGGATCGATGGAGATAAACATGAAATCTCACGATTGCGAAGAGAGTGCAGCACACCACTGTAACTCTAATAGCGAAGTTGCCAGTATACCCTGGAAAGCTATATAGCAGAGACACAAGATGTCCTGCATGTGATCTCGTACTGACCGAGATGTGGGAGGTCTTGGTAGCCGACTCTACCATTGACCTTGTATGGTACCGATTTTGACTTCATAGTGGTCGGTTGGAGTATGAGCAGTATACCTCATCTCCTCAGGGCATAAGTGTGATTGTAAAATGTAATCAGCCATATAGCATGTTTGCTTAAGGATTGAATACGGAAATTCATTGGTTGATGTTATGTTTCTTTTATGCATCTCTAGTTGATAGATGTTATTCACATCTCTTTGTACTCATTGCAAGTAGATGGATGAGTTATGATTTTACCATGGATAGATGCAATGCTCTGCTTAGGAAAGGAGATTACTTTACTCTGTTCATCCACTAATTAATACTGTTGTTAATATATAAGAACTCCTGCTCAGTTTTATTATAATAAACTGCTATAACAATATTTTGGCGGAGAGTTATATCTCCCGTTGGGGCAATTTATAATTGTCTCACACCCGTGGGATCCAACTTTTTAGGTACACACAGAAGAAGAAGAAGAAGGAACCCTATAGCAAGGGAAAGGCAGCAACATCAACAGGGACATCAGTGATAACACAGGTGGAGGCACTGGCTGCCAAGTTTTATATAGATAGTAGTCCTATGTGTCGTCTCTGTACTCTCAGGTCCTCAGAGTCAGTAGATAGTGCTTTTATCATCGACTTGAGATTTTGGCTTGAACGCCTCGAGGTTTTATGTTGCTTGTGTATAGTTTGGCAAAGCAACTGTTGTATGTAATCCTCGAGAAGAGATGATACATGAAATATATATGTAATACTTTGGTTCTTGATGAAAGAGTTTTCCTATGTGTGGATCTCTTTGCAAAAAAGTTTTAATTTTTAGTGATTTTCAGTAATCCGCTGCCAATTATTCGCTTCCGCTTAAGTAAATCTTGTTTTCATAAGTTGGATGCCACAATATCTTTGTTTGATATCCAAAAGAAACTAAGGGTTACTACTTTTGTGTCCCATCTACAACAAAAAGTTTGTTGTCAAAGATGTTGTATTCCTTAAAAAGGATTTTTTTCTAAAGGAATTAGTGGGAGGAAAATAGAACTTGATGAAGTATAAGACCAACAAGATGACACTAAACCTATGGAGGTAGATAAGGAACAAGAGGAACCATAAATTTTTACAGAGCCTCATGTCCCTATCATAGCATAGGAACCTAAAAGCTATAGTAGGGCATGTCTTGAGCCAAAGATATATGGATTTCTCATGACTCAAAAAGATGATGTGTTGGTCATTGAATATGATGAACCAAATACCTACAATGAGGCTATTGAGGGGCCACATTCTGAGAAATGGCTTGAGGCCATGAGATCTAAGATGAACTCCATGTATACCAACAAGTTATGAACCTTGGTGGATCCACGTAAAGGGGTAAAACCCATAGGATGCAAAGGGTTCTTCAAAAAGAAGACTGACATGGATGGTAATGTATAAACCTACAAAGGCAGAGTGGTTGCAAAAGGTTTCAAAGAAGTATAAGGTGTTGACATTGATGAAACTTTTTCACCAGTTGCCATGGTTAATCCATCAGAATCATGCTTTCCATTCCAACTTATCATGACTATGTGATTTCCAAAAGGACATTAAAATTGATTTCCTTGATGGGAATCTTCTATAGGATGTGTGCATGACACATCATGGATGTTTTATCGCTGCAAATGAAAGCAATAAAGTTTGTAAGATACAAAGGACAATCTATGGATTGAAGCAATATCTAAAAGTTGAAAACTTCATTTTTATGAGACAATGAAATAGTTTGGCTTTAACTAAAATGAAGATGCACCTCATTTCTACAAGAAGGTTAGTGGTAGCATGACTATATTTCTCATATTCTGTGTAGATGACATGCTATTGATGGAAAATGATGTTCTACTCTATAATTGGTTAAAACATGGATGGGTAATACCTTCTTCATGAAGGACTTAGGTGAATCATCCCTATATTCTAAAATCAAGGTCTATAGAAATAGATCTAGAAGGCTTCTTGGTCTAATTCACAGGACATACATTGATAACATGCTAAAGAGGTTTAGCATGTAGAATTCTAAGAGAGAAAATTTACCCATGTCTCACAGAATAAGTCTCTATATGACTTAATATCCCAACTCTTTGGAAGTGATGACACATATGAGTAAGATTCCATATACCTCGGTAATTCGATCTATCATGTATGCAATGATATGCATGTCCCCAAACGTGTCATATGCTTTGAGTATGACCAATAGGTACTAGTTAGATCTGGGTGATGGTCATTGGATAGATATAGAGAACACCCTTAAGCACTTAAAAAGAACTAAGGATCCATCCCTAATTTATGGTGATGAGGAAGAGTTAGTCATAAGAAGTTATACTGACACAAGCTTCCAAACTGGCAAGGACAATCATAGATCGCAACCTCAATTCATGTTTACCTAAACGATTGAGATGTAAGCTGGAAATGTTCCAAGAAGGAGACCATGGATAATTCTAAAATAGAGTTTGAATACAATGATGCCTCTAGTATATCAAAGGAAGAAATATAAAAACAAGAATTCATTAGTGAACTTGAGGTGGTTCCAACCATTGGAGATGTAGTGGAGATTTACTACAACAATAATGGAGCTATTACACAAGCTAAGGAACACAAATCACGTTAGCTTTCCAAGAACATACTCAAACGATACCATCTCATACACAAGATCATATATCGAGGAGATGTAGAACTTTGCAGTGTACCAACTAAAAGCAACATTGTTGATCCTCTAACTAAAGCACTTCCATAGTGGAAACATTATGGTCATGATAGATCTATTGAACTTAGGTTCATGAGATATTTTCTCTAGTGTAAGTGGGATAATGTTGGTTATATGTCATGAGATCCATCATGTGATGATTGTAAAAGAGATATTATGTACTTGATTTGATTATTAATGAAATACAACTCCACTCATAAAGTTTGTTTCAATATTGAGATAATGAATGAACCTAATAATGTCATAATAATCTTTAACATGATGACATATAGTTTGGGTTGAGGACCTGAACATGAGATGATATGTCTAATAAGAGTTTTTTTTATCATGTTATTTCCCTATTCATTTACTATTATGGATAGTGTAGGACAACAATAGTATACAAAACTAGCATGTGCAATAAGTGATGACTATGTTTCTTTAGTCATAATATTGGATATCAACTCAAAAGCATGGTTAATTGTTAGAGAATAAGTTGTACTAGATAGACCCACCTTGATATTGACATATGGAAGTCATGAAATGACATGTCAGAATCATATCTCAATGTGACAGTGGTGACTATGATCTTTAGACCTAAAGTCACTACAGTAACACATGTTTTTCTGTGTCCTTTGACACTAGCCCAACATGCTCTAAATACGAGTTGCCAAAAAGGTGGTGGTTGGGTACACTGTGACAAATGGGGCATGTTGTAAGTGATGTAGATCAAATTTTTCCCTCCTTTGAAATGATATCCCTGGCCACTTGATAAGAGAGACTATGAAATGCATGGCCATGCTCATGTAAGTCAATATATGATACCGAGCTCACGTTATCTTGAATAGTTTTCTCTAGTTAAAGGAATAAGATTGAATGTTGGGAGGATGACATTCCATGCCTTAGTTTCAACATGGATATCTATGATAAAGGGATTATAAAGTCATGGCAGCATCGATCACATTTACATGTTGTGGTTGTCTCCAACTCATTCCTATTACTTGGGTGGCAATGATGTGTGGATAGACACCAATCTTTCCTTGTGGTATTTTCAACATTGCTACTAATGTAATTAGGAACTGAACATGTCACATGCATAATGATACACAAGAGAACTAAAGTTCACAATCAAACATATGATTAGAATGGTTATGAATAATAAACATGTTGGTTTACCCTATGATCGGGAAACTAGAATGTCTGATCGGGCAAACATATTGATTGGGTCCATAGATAAATTGATTGTCAATTAATTAGTTGAGATTTCTACTAGACTCATGTGATCAGCTGATCAGACCACCTACTCATGAAATCACAATGATACATGAAAATTTTAAAAATGGAAAAGAAGTCAGATCAAGATCTGGATTGTTGTGGTCGGTCGATCAACTAATGTGATCGAGCAATCATGAAACATGATCAAGCCATCACAAAGCCAGTCTGAGTTATTAGCATGAAAGTACTTTTGGATTGTGATTAGGAAAGAGATTGGAATTATGTTTTTACAAGCCCATGAATCTCTTATATAAAGAAGGCATGTCCAAAAGGGTTGCAAATATCTTTTGAGACAACTTGTGATACAATTTGATCTTCAAACTTCCATCTTAGAGAGAAGAAGTAACACTAAGGATTGTTGCCCAAGATAGGAGAAGAAAGGGAGTTCTGGGATGTCTATCATGTTGAGAAGTAATGCTCCTCTTTGAATTGGTGGCCAAGGTGGTGCACCAAATTCTCCCCCATCTGTGTGGATGAATTAGAGGCCAAGACTTATGTGTGGAGGCTTGGGGAACACATTCTACAAGATGGTAATAAGTTGATGCTTGGTGGGCAATTCAGATCCATTAATGATATATCTACATTTCTTGGTGGTTGAATCGTATCTAGATCCAAGTGTTTAAGTTCTTCACCGACATAAGATGCGTCTACTTGTTGGATAAGTAGTGAGCACAAAGGTATCACCTTTATCCCTTCTTATGTTTTTTATCAACCAACAATTTGTAGCCACGATGGATCCAAAAGTTTGGATAGAAAGGGAATACTTTTTTTGTTATTGTATTGTACCCCTTCCCTAAAATTTTAAAAAGGTTTCATGAATCATACCTAACTGGTTCCAGAATCTGGGTCCAATGAGGCTCCTCATCGGAGCTCATCAACATCACAAAAATGTTATGTTTCATGGAAACCAATTGAGTAGAAACCATTGGCAACTGTCAACGGTAGAAGGAAAGGGGAAGATACAAAGACACTCACTGTACAAGGGATTGGGTCACAATGGCGTGAACCAACATCACAAGGTTCTTATTCTTGGAGTTCAAGGAGGGCCTTGGCTACATCTAGATGTGTACAGATGACCACTTTGAATGGCAATGGGGAGATATTATATCATCTCTAGTGTGTTATAGAAAACCAGCCACATAACACACACATTATTGATTAGCATAGAGCAGCAAGATGAGAGGGAAAAATCACGGAAGGAGAAAACAGAACCAAACAAGTATTAGAATAGTGAAGAGAATAGTTTCCATCATTTATTGGACAGAAAGACTCATGAGGTGGAAAACTCAAATCGTAGGGTCGAGGAGTTTGGGCAGAATGAAAGTAAGGTGACGACTTCCTAGTCATCAGATTGACTGGTAGATGTGTGAGATTAGTGAGTCATTATGCAAAGAATAGTTAGACCACATTATAGGTAGGGTAATTGAAATTATACAAAGTTAATGTGATGTCGTGATAATATCAATTGAATGAAGGTTATTGAATGTTTTCTTACCAATTCATTTGACTAAGCAAACATTATTCAAACTACAAGAAACTTGATAGGTTGCCTAATAATGATATGGTGAATCAAATTTGAGCATCTATTTCTTCTTTTGAAGATATTTACTATAATACTTTATCACTTATATGTTAAGAACCTATTTAGGGCAACTATATCATCTGATAATCAATTATAGTTCAATAATTATATATCTTAGATTTCTTTAATATTTTGATCCTATGAAGATCCTGAGTGTAAAATTGGAGTTGGACATTATAAATAGGTGTATTTATACCTTGAAACCTACTGTGAGATTTATTCTGTTATCCCCCCCTAATATGTCACATATATAAAAAATATCTATGTTGCATTATGTTATTTGGATCCAACTAATCTGGTCACATTATAAATTAAGGAAAATTTTCATATAAGGGCCTAGAAGAAATGGGCTTAACCCATATATCTATATTTGAGTATGTTACAAGATACAACTAAAATTTTGTGATGCAAAATAAAAATAAGAAACCCGGCCAGCACTAGCACAGGTGGTAGGCACGGTGCTCTCCTCTGGGGGAGACCCGGGTTCGAGCCACCTGTGGAGCGCTATATTTACCACCCACCAGTTATCCGGGCTATGGCTGGGCAAAGGACGTGGGGGCAGTCAGTAATGGCTGTCATAATCCTTTAAAATAAAAACAAGAATATTATTTTCTTGATTTTATGTAATCGCTTTGGTGGTTAATTGAGGCATTTTTGGCATAATTTCTAACATTTTTCTCGAGTACTTTTAGTACATAGCAAGTTTAGGTTTTGTGGGTACTCTCTTGTGTCCAATATGTTCCTATTAAGTCATTACATATATGAGGTCATTTAAAAAATATGCTAGAAACCATTGTGATTATGTTAAAGATATAAAGAGAACTTATCTTCTTAAATCTCATTTTAACTTATTTACTTGAATATCATTTTATCTTTGATTATTCTTTGACTTAAACATCAATTTGGGTCTTGCAATTTGAGGCAACAAAGCGTGTTTGAACATCTGAACCATCTTCATAGGACACACTTAAATGCAATCATAAAGTCATTATCAAATTATAGGGCTCGACAGTGTAGCCTTGGAGTTAATAGTTATAACTAGGGAAGTCAAATAGTTCTCAGGATTATCAATGGTCTTAGGCATGAATTTACCCATGTATGCGGAATCATCCATTTACTAGACTCTTTTGGAGAGTCATGCACAAAAGCTAAGAGCCATTTTCTATTTAGGAATGTCATGATAAGGACCATGGAAAAGGGTCGCCTAGAATCTCTCCCAATCTACATGGATTTTCTCATAAGGGCTATAGATCTTCTTTTAGTAATACGTTTTCCAATACAGTTGAATTTATGAAATGTATCTCTTGCATTCTAAAATATGTTTTGAAGCTTTCTCTATCCAGAATCCATTCATTATTCCTATAATTTTAGGAAAGGATAAAAATACTTGTAGAAATAATTTTTTTTTCATATTTTGAAATGTGAACATATAACACATTCCTAAGAAGGATAAATATCTAGACATGGATTATTATTTTTCAAATTGTGAAATAAGGGAAACACCTATAAGATGGTGGTTTTATCTAAAAACTTATACCATGTATGGTAGATTCCCCCAATTGGAAATGTGTAAGAGAAATTAGGAGCAAAGTATTCCTATAACATCCAAACTAGGTTTGAGATGGTGTCAACACAATCTTATATGTTGTGTAGTTTGAGCTTGAATACGTCCAAATCTTCTCTCAAAATATGAGCCAAATAGTGCAAGTTGAGGTTCTGGAGGTCATTTTCCTAGCATTCACTGTAAGGAGGAGGGATCACCCCCTTACTAAAAATTTGAAGAATAAAACATCCATTCCAAGCACACTCAAAGGTATGCTAGAATAGGTGCAAAAATTTCAAACTTCAATAAATGGTATTCAAAACAACCAAAGTATAGCAGCGGAATAAAAATAATGACTATATTCAATTTTCACAACATATTACAAAAGTACATCATAATATCCCATAAGGGTTTACATGTATGATACAACATAAGGACCTAAGTAGAGGGAAATCTAAACCATAACAACTTTGTCTCCAAGCTTTAACTCCTTAAGATAGTCTAAAACTTCATGCCTTATCATCCAAGTTCTTCACCTAGGGTTGGAAGCATACCCCAGAAAGAAGAGAAAATAGATGCATCAACAAAGGTTGGTATGTGAATACTAAATAGGAAATTGACCAATATATGGAATAAAGGACAAAAAATATAAAAGGTTTCCCATAGAAAGGATACGGACCACTCAAATGGGTATCAAGAGAAAAGTATTTGAAATCATATGATAAAAAAACAATACTTTCCATTAATAAAACACAAAGATTGTGCCACACAAGCACATGTAAAAAGAATTAGGGCACACACCCTATATCATCAACCTGCATGCATGTGAGATAAACATAACCCTAGAACAATATAAACACAAAGTTGGGAAAGTCTCACAAACTTGAAACATGATAGAGAAAGGAATACTTCCAATCTCCCAAATATATAAAACATGGGCCAAGAATCACACATCTTGCCCTGCGTATGAGGTTCCTTTCTATCCCAAAAGAGCAGGAAATATCACATCTGCTCAACAGGAAATAACACATCTGCCATAAAAACCAATGCAATTACACTACTCTAGTGCTACTGAATCACATAGCATGTTAAATGTAGAGGCAAGTAGAAAGTATAGTCATAATATATAAACTAGTCACCACATAAGTAACCAACATATACATCCACTTCATAAGTGGGCAAAAGACATCACATGTCATCTTTTAGAGTTCCCTCATGAACAAAGCATGAGATAAGAGTTCAAAAGAATATCCATGATCACATGATCAATATAAAATAAGGTAGTTCACATGAACCATGATTTTCAAAAGAAAAGACATTGTGTATAGACTAATGTCCATATGACAAAGAGAATGAATAAGCATAGGTGAGTTTCTCAACATAGAAGAATAGGGGATACATCATACCTCAACTTCAAAGTCTAAGCAGTCCAAGTCAATCCTAGGACTCCAAAGAACCTCTAGGGAAGGTGTACAGGTCCAATAAGTAAGGTTACCAAGCTTAGAGAGGTTGGTTTCTCCAAAAAATCTCATGTCTCGAGCAAGAAGCACCTTCTCCACTTTAGCGGTGAAAATCCCTAACAAAAGAACATGTAGATGGGGTGTTTAAGGGCTCTAGGTGGGGTTTCACCACGGTAGACCAGGGTTTTGAGCTGGAGGAAGGTGGAAGGAAGACTAACAACATGAAAATAGGGAAGGAAAGGAGAAAACTTACTAGTTTTGGTCAAAATAACCAAGGAGGAGCTTTAAAAACCCTAAATAGAGAAAATTTGGAATCATATGAGCCTTCTTCACCAAGGTAGGCACCTTATTTTACCTTGGGACATCATATTCGTGGACAAAAAGAGTAGGAGTTATGCTCTAGGCTAGAGGAAAGAAAGAAGAGCAAGAGTTTTTGAATTTGGAGTTGGGAAGGGGTAGATATGGCTATATATAGAAAGAGGTCAAGTATGAGGTGTCTATGAGACTTTCCATGTGTCATGTATAAGGGTGTCCATGGACATGCAAGCCTTTATGGATAAGGAAGAATTCAAGCACGAGGTTTCAAGTTACTTTCCATGTGTACAATGCTAAGGGTGACTATGGACATGCAAACCTTTATGGATAAGGAAGAAGTCAAGCATGAGGTGTCCATGGAGCTTTCCATGTGTCCTTAGCCTAGGGATTTCATGGTCATGCAAGAGGACAGCTCATAGAGGCTTCTTGAATATCAAATTTCGGTTTATAGACACTTGTATGCCATCCCAACCGACCTCCAATCAAATAAATAACCTCGTTGGTTGATAGCTTCTAAAGATAAGCTCATTTTTAAAGAGAGTAATCCCTAAAATGCCCTTGGAAAGAAACACCTTCAAACCAAGGCTTAACTAGGATACCTATGGTTCAAAAAGTAGAGAATGGTAAGGTAATATATAAGCATTATAACACATGTGACAATTTGCAAAGAAAACCTCAGAATTGGGTAAATTGCAAAAAGGTCCAGAATGTACCTAAAATTGCATAACTTGCACAAACAACATCCAAATTGGACCAAACTTCATCCACAAGTTATATTTGATGTTTTGAATATGAATTTGCCATTATTTCCATATTTTGAAGTTATATAATCACATTATTCATTACTTATGCCTTTTAATCATTTTCTCTCTCCTAAACTTATCCTAATATTTCAAGGTGGTCCAAATTAGATGAAATTTGACATGTATGCTAGTTTTGATATGTAGATTTCAAATTTGAAGTTTGTTTCCACTTTTGAGACTTATTTTTATGAGATATGTCATATGGCCCGTTAATGACCCATTATCTAAATTATTCATCCAATTAAGTTCCTTATCTTCATATTACCACCAAAATGAGTTATGTGGCATATTTTTTGTATCCATTATAAAAATAAGATTAATGTTAGAACATTAGGTTATATTAAGGTGATATATACATGCAATAGCTCATTGGGGTTATACTAAACATCTATTTAGGTCTAACCTTCAACCTTGTTTGGCTAAGTCCAAAATGTCAACTTCCATGGCAGGGTCCGAGATCTAGTATGTTACATTCACTTTCTATAAAACACGCCATGAAATAGATATATTATGTAGTGTATAATAAAGCTACAGTTAAAAAAATGATGTAATAATTCATGTAAACAGTGCCAAGAAACATGTCTACAATCCAAATGATGTCATGATAAGGTGTTTTGAGCAAGTGGAAAAAATTACAAAGAGAACATATTAGTTTATAGTATAGGTTAAACGAGAAGCTTAACATGTCGACCATACATTGACAAGTAATGCAAATAGTTTGTGATTTAAACTAAAACACTATAGCTACAATCCAAGATGCTAACTAGGTTAAGATATATTTATAATAAAAATAGTAATATCTAGAATGTGTTGTAGAAGGGGAATGATATGAGATGATACATTGATATTTGATAGTGTGATTGACAATGTGATGGATACACCCCTCTCCTTTATATAGGAGAAGGTGGACATGACTATAGAGACTTATAAACCTAACTAAACTCTATATGGGACTATAAACTCTGGCCATATATATGACTATTACTTCTAACACTCTCCCATAAGATGGAGCATGGGAGAATCATGTGACCAACTAAAACACAGTCAAGATAGACTTAAATATAGATAGAACAAATAATGAAGATAGATTTTGCATGACATGTTCACTCTCCCACATTTTAATATTTTTGGAATCTTTGAATTTTAAGGTTCTATGAGACTGGTAAACATCGAATCTTTGAGACATATAGAGCTTTGAATAGATTGGATCTTTTATCTTGGAGTATGTTGAAGGAACATATGAAGATCATCTGTGTCTAACAAACTCAGTTGGTACTGGTGTTGAAGTAGTTTCCAAAAGAAGACTTGATAGGATATGTGCCGCATGAATACTAGGTTGTAGTTGACAGTCAATGTGCTTGCCATGGCACAAAAAAAGATGAACACACTTGATAGGGCTCAGATGATGGTCAATGTGCTTGATAAGGTACACAATAACAAGGCACAAACATTGTTGATGTAATCAACTAAAAATAATCTCCTACAAGATGGATGACACATCATGTGAAGACTTCCCAAAATGCTTCGAAACTTTGACTTGTCATGTGGACTAATGGACATGATGTGTTTGAAGATGCCTAAAGAATTGATCTATGATACACTGTGTTGAACATATTGCATGCCATGCTGAAAATACTAGAAGACTTAAAACCCTAGTAGCAAAATGTCATGTTGAATGGATGACACACTGTGTCATTACCACTGAAAGAATTGAAAACCCTAATGGTGACATGTTAGTGTTTGAAAACAACATGGTGTGTTGATTGTCAAAGATGATGAAGAGACTATTAGAGACACACTTTGTTGGCGAATGCCACAACTTGTTGGTTG
Organism: Alisma plantago-aquatica; assembly: GCA_963693085.1. NCBI lineage: Eukaryota > Viridiplantae > Streptophyta > Magnoliopsida > Alismatales > Alismataceae > Alisma > Alisma plantago-aquatica. The sequence goes on from OY856412.1 coordinate 878,957,618, forward strand.
GAGAAAATGTTTGTTGACACATTATATAGCTAACTTACATGTTGTGTTGACTGAGAACTCATGTACGAATGGACTTACATGTTATTTAAATGACTTACATGTTATGTAACCTCCTCCCAGGGAAAATTTGACTTGTAGATCCACCCAAGACTGATGTACTAATGTTGAAGAACCTGCACCTATCTCCTTGCATGTATATTGGAGGTAGAGGCAAACTCTGGAGAAGAAATATTTAGGGATATTTGGATTTATGCATGATGAGTTGACGTGGCTCTTACTGCACTAACAAATCCACCTAGGGCTGAAATCCCTAAGTTTTTACCAAAACCTTATGCAATAGTACCACCTGCAAGCGGACGGGTCCTATCGTAGTATAGTTCAGGATCAAATCCCAAGGGACAACATTTTTAAGAATCTTGCTAGTTGAATCTGGATCAACTAAGACTAATATTTAGAACAAGAGTTGATTTGGGTTTAGTTAAGCTAATTGCAAGGAAAGTAAAAGAGAGGGATTAAAACTGAGTTTAGATTAATGATGGGAATCACTGGGGTGGAATCAGGTTTCACCACCACTACACATGAAAACACATCCAAAACACATCTAGGCAGGATACAACTATCCAAATGGAGTAAGCAAAACCATTTGTTAGGAAATAGAGTTTGCGTAAGCATATCTATAGGCTCAATGTCTCGTTACCCATAGATCACACACTTACAACTCCGGAGATATCCCTTCAAAAGTTCTCATCTGGGCATCAACCATGTTAATCGACATTCAAATCCTAAGTATTGAAGTTCTCACAACATAATAATATAATATATTATGCAAAGTAGGTGATCATTCCACAAAGCACACATTAAATGATTAGCAATGAAATGGAAAGTTATATGCAAGCCATGGAATGTTATAAGATGGACATGTAAGCACTGTAGTGGGGCTAGTCCCCGCACCCCAGCAAAATGGACTACTTGCTCCTCATGATAGAAATAAAAGGAACATGAGAGGGAAGATTTTGCCACGGTCATGGGGAAGAAGATGGTCGTGGCTCGATAGAGAAATGGTCTTCTACATGATGACGGGGTAGATATGGATGAGGAGGGAAAAAGTACCAAGATGGATGAGGATGATCTTATCTTTCCTTCCTCCTTCTCTTATCACACTCTCGCTCACTAGAGATGGAGCGGTAGATGGCTAATGGTGGAGGGTGCTACAGATATGAAATCCCACCACTTTCATGGCTAGGAGATAGATCTTGATGGAGCAGAGATGGTGGGGTAGAAAGGACACCACAGAGGTAGTATTAGAGATGGTGGGATACTGGAAGACACTTAGAACAGACTCAACTACCTTAATCCTATGTCTCTATAGACTCAGCGAACCTAGAGCTCTGATACCACTAAACTGTGACGACACCCGCCATCATTTAATATAACAAGTGTCATTAATAGTAATAAAACATGCGGAAGCTGTCATTAGCAGTGGAATTACTGAAAATCACTAAAAATTAAAACCATTTATCAAGAGATCCATTCACAGGAAAACTCTTTCATTTAGAACCAAATTAAAACATTACATCCTGGTTCATATATACATATCATCCCATCCAATCACAACTCCAGGTCTTTTGCCCTCCTCAATGGTCCACTAGTGGCCAACACTCCCTTTGAGGAGATATACATCATGCCTAACCCTCTCATCATCAGGTATCATGAGGATTCTGAAGGCTTTCTCTAATTCAGTCAACCATAGGTCAACATCTGTTGGATCAGCTGTACCAGCATACTCTAATTCTCCTACCCTCTTCAGCCTTTCAAAGGTCTTGCCGGCACCATGTCTTTCATCATGGGGTGGTGCCCTGGGTGCAGGTACTGGCATTCTATCCGTCATGTGGGTCATAACTGCCATAAACTGCCCGAACATAGTCTGAAAGGCTGGATTCCCCATATCAGCTGGGTTGAACTGGGGTTGATCAGGTATAGGTTCCTCCCTGTCCTGGTCTCTTGCACCTTTTACTGGTGCAGCAACACTGCTCTCAGCAGCGTGTTCTTCGTGTGATCCAGACATCCTTAGTTCTTCTTCTCCTATATGAGCAGAAGACACTATCAGTTAAACTAGAAGACACTTAGAACAGACTCAACTACCTTGAGGAGATATGCAGAGCAGTATTCTCTATGCAATCATTCCAATTATAACTTTATTAAGCAGCAAGTCATTCATTTAAGAAGGAATATGAAGAACATGTATATCATTTATCCAACTATGATATATTAGACCATGTATCATCAACCATTGGTTCCCACAATTCAACCCTAAGAAAATATGCTACATGACTGATTACGTTTTACAATCATACTTATGCCCTGAGGAGATGAGGTATACCGCTCATACTCCAACCGACCACGGTTACGTAAAGCATCAGTACCACACATAGGTCAATGAAAGAGCCGGATTCCCATGACCTCAACTTTCTCAGTCAGTGCGAGATAACATGCAGGACATCTTGTGTCTCTGCTAGATAGCTTTCCAGGGTATACTGGAAACATCACTATTAGAGTTATAGCCCGTAGCATATACTCTCTTCAGGATATGGCCCGTAGCCAATGCCTGGTATTATTTGTGGAGTCATGGCCCGTAGCCATGCTCTTATTGGGGTATGGTCCGTAACCAATCCTGTTCATAGGACATAGCCCGTAGCCATGCCTATGGGGCATAAGGATATAATTGCCCAATTACCCCCACATATTCAAAAATATGTGTTCCGAGTAAACTCGTTTCACCATTCAGCTAATTCTGACGCTGATGGATCTGTGGTCAGGGCAACTACATTATATGGTATCACTTGATTAATTAAGTACATTGTCATATTCTTTTAGCATCAACCAAGTTTCCAAACATAACTTAATAAGACAATTGCTATAAAGAAAACATGTACTATTTCCATTAATCACTTCTCAGTCTTTATAAGACATTGGGATCTCAGTCCCTCATTTCAATACTAGGAATTATCATTCCTTTGCAAACTCAATGCCATAATCATATGGTTCTGGGTATTCAAACCCTTAGCTCATCATTGAGCATTATTACCACTTTTTCAGGTAACTATCACCTTCAGGTCATCTGACCAAGGTAAATATGATGCTTATTACATAAACATCTTCTCATGGCACTTAAGGCCCATTACTTCTCTTATTACCTCATACTAGGCAATAAGGTATAGCATGGCACATAAGGCCCAATAAACAATTCAATACATAAAATGTCATAGCTCATACCTGGCTATGTTTATCATCACTTCATACCTGCATGGTTAGTACATATGATAATACATCAATTTCATATCAGCACCATACAAAATAATATATAACATCATTATTCAAGGGTAGCACCACTATTCCCTTACCAGGGTTAGGATTTCCCATTTCTTATCAATCAGGGTTACTCATTCCCTATGTTCAATCAGGACCAATGACTTATCATTTCATTGTCCAATATTAGAGTTCATGTTATATGGTATAACCCAAAATTAGGGTTTCACATGCCTTCACCCTATTTTAGAATTAGGGTTTGCATATAGCATCACCCTTCATTAGGGTTTCGTATCACATTGCCCATAATTAGGGTTTACTAATCATTCTCAATTAGGGTTTCTCATGAAATCACCCTCAATTAGGGTTTCACATGGATACACCCTCAGTTAGGGTTTCACATGGATACACCCTCAACTAGGGTTTCACATGGATGCACCCTCAACTAGGGTTTCATATGGATACACCCTCAACTAGGGTCTACTATTCATCCTAATTAGTGATTTCACATGTAGACAACCTCTTATTAGGGTTATACATGGAATTGGCCTCAATTAGGGTTTACATCATGTATTGGATCCATGCATTTGTTATGCATTATTGATTAGTACCATTAAAGGTATCTTTCACCTAATTATATTAGGTTTCCAAAAAGATTTGATCAATTGGACCTTCAATAACATGAGGTATCCAATTGAATTAGGGTTTCTTATGTTGATTCCTTCAATCATTGAATTCATGGAACCAATCATCAATTGGACCTATACTCATACTTCAATTGAGTTTAATAGGTCAACCTTCAACTGATTTGACCCTCAATTGATCATCGATTAGGGTTTGAATCAATTGAAATAGGGTTTGGAATCGATGATCCTACAATACTAATCAATGTAAGACTAGTTACTTTGAAACCATTGAACCATCATCCAAATTGGGTACAACCTGACCCCAAACGGTCTTGAGGTCATTTGGATGACCTCCAAACGGTCTTGAGACCGTTTGCCCATGTCCACATCATAATCCAAGTCAACCAATTAAAGTTTGGATCATTGGATTGATCACCAAATCAGCATTTGATTGCAAATCAACTTGGTACCTTTAGACCTTCAAACACCTAACCATACTCAACCCTAGACCTCCAAACGGTCTTGGGTGACCACCAAACGGTTTTGAAACCATTTGGATGAGCTCCAAATGGTTTTAAAACCGTTTGGCTCATCCAACCTTTGGATTCTAGTGAAATTCCATCAAGGTTTGGTCTATTGAGTTGATCAACAAATCAGCACTTAATTGCAAAGTTATTTGGTACCTTTGGACCTTCAATTGGTCAAATATACTTAACACCAGACCTCCAAACGGTCTTGGGTGATCCTCAAACGGTCTTGAGACCGTGTGGGTGATCCCCAAATGGTTTTGAAACCGTTTGGGCCAATCAACCCAAAACATCAACTCAATCACTTGCAAAATCAGCACTTAGCCGATTAGGGTTCATACCACATCTTTGGATCTTCAAACACATATCCATGCTTGACCCTAGACCTTAAAACGGTCTTGGGTGACCCCCAAACGGTCTTGAGACCTTTTGGGTGATCCCCAAACGGTTTTGAAACCGTTTGGGCTAATCAACCCAAAATCTCAAATCAACGCATTGAAATTCCAGCACTAATTTCAATTAGGGTTTGCCTAATTGATTAGACTTCAACTCATGATTCCTTGGGAATTAACCCATCAAATTTGGTGAGTCATTAACCAACATAATTAGGAACAGGAATATCAAACGGTCAACGCTTGTTCAACTCACTCAAACGGTTTTGAAACCGTTTTCCCAAAAAGTTCAATTAATCAAGCTGAAAAATCAGCACTTAATCCAATTAGGTTTGCCTAATTTATTAGCCTTCAACTCACGATTCCTTGGGAGTTAACCCATAAAATTTGGTGAGTCATTAACCAACATAATTAGGAACAGGAATATCAAACGGTAAATGCTTGGTCAACTCACTCAAACGGTTTTGAAACCGTTTTCCCAAAAAGTTCAATTAATCAAGCTGAAAAATCAGCACTTAATCCAATTAGGTTTGCCTAATTGATTAGCCTTCAACTCACGATTCCTTGGTAGTTAACCCATAAAATTTGGTGAGTAATTAACCAACATAATTAGGAACAGGAATCTCAAACGGTCAACACTTGGTCAACTCACTCAAACGGTTTTGAAACCATTTTCTCCCAAATGGTTTGCAAACCGTTTGGTCTCAAACGGTTTGATGAAACTGTATGAGCAACCTATGCAAACCGTTTGACCCAATAATTTTCTTGGGAAACGTGTCAAGATGATGTCATCATAATCTTCCTTCTTACATCCAAGAACATCAACCGTTTTTCATGGAATTTGCAGCAATACGTCAAAGAGTTCAAAATTGAAGAAAATAACCAACAAATCATAGAGAACTTGATGCAATATCAATGATTAAGGGTTAAAGTTATAAAACCCACCTCAAATCTGATCTCCAAGCTCCAAGATACACGGATCTAATGGTGGATGGAGCTTATCCAACTATTCCAAGGCTCAACTTCAAGATTTGAAGTGAAATGATCGGCTAGAATTGAAGATTGAGTGAAGAAATGAAGGAATTACACATTGTTTTATGATTTTCACCATGAAATCATGAAGAACGAAGATCAAAAGGCTTACCAACAGGTTGGGGACGTGATCCCTGATGTTCTTAGCCTTCTTGGTCGGTTTTGCAAGCAAGGGAAGAAAGGAAATCCGAAAAAGACCCTTAGGTGGGTTGGAAAAGGCTATTTTATAAGAAATTGATGAAAGAGAAAATGTTTTATTAAAAATCAATTAATTCCAAAAATAGTACCACCTCTTCCTCCTTGGTTTGCTTTTGTAGAAAGGAAACTCAAAACCACCGAACTCCCTTCCATTATCCATGGATTAAGGGAAAAGAAAACAAGCACCTTAATCCATTATAATATCATTATATCTTTTTGAGTGGGAATTCTTTTCCTTATAATAAGGTGAGTGGAATTTCACCTCCTTAAGATATTTTCGTGCCTTATCTTGGAAAAAGAACGTCCATCCTTATTAAAAATCAACCAATAACATTTTGGTTGAAGGCCCTTTAATTAATACATTCATTTTTGTGCTAAATTGAATTAGGGTTTCAATTAGGATTAAATCTTGATTATTTTAATATCAAGATTCTCTCTCCTCCAACTTAATTCAAATGAGAAGTCCCTCTCATTTTCTTTGATCTACATGATGACAAGAAACATTAAGGACCTTATTGAAGTGGTAATTTGCATATTGAACCCTAGATTTTTGGTAAATTGTACATTACACCAAAACTAGGTTTTAATGCACAAGGATTGCTTTACAAGCTTAATCTTGGTGTCCAAGCTTGTGGAAACCATACTACTACATCATATTCATTATTATGATGTCTCAACATCATAGGAACATCTTATCATGCAACATTTGCAAGTTTAGCCCTCAACTTGGGTAATTTGCACTTTAGTCCAAAACAAGCAATCATTGCTTCAACATTGTCCAAATAGGACCAAAATTTAAACATAAGTTCCTCATGAGCCATAATTACTTTTAACAAGATGAGATTAATCATATAATCATCTTTCTTAATCAAAATACCTAGGGTTAAAACATAACCCAGGTCAGGGATGTTACAAATCATCCCCCCCTATAAGGATTTTGTTCCCGAAATCATCAACAAAACATTAAGAGAAAAGAGTAGGATATTTCCTCCTCAACTCCCGGATCTATTAACACAAGTACGAAGTAGGATAAAGACATATCAGAATTAAAGTAATTCCATCTGACCTGTCACAACCCGAGGGTTGACTACTGCTTCAGGCTGGTTCATAGCATAGAGCCTAGCCGTTGCCTGTTGTTGGCCTTGTGCTCTATTATTGGATGCAGAAGATCCTGCCTGGGATGCTTGTCCACGTCCCCGGGTACCACTAGAAAACTACTTTTTCTGAGAACCTTGCTGACTTTGTCTCGGGGGTTGATTCACCACATCATTCCCCATTGGGCAATCCCTTGCCAGATGACCTACTAGTCCACATCGATGACAAGTTCTATTCTCTTGGTGTGGTCTAGGGGGTCCCGTTACTGATATAGAAGCTGAACTGTGAGCTTCCTTTGGTGGTGTAGGTACAGAATACCTTGGTTTCTTGAAACTCCCAGCACTCTGCCCTTGAAACTGTGGGTATTCCTTCTTACCCTTAGTCTGTCGCTTCTCAACTACAGACCTCTCTATGCGTCTTACAGATTCCACAAAAGTTGCAAACCTCTCCCGGTTCTCCAGAGCAGACACTGGAGTGGTTAATTCAGCGTTCAACCCCTTCTCAAACCGCTGAATTCTTTCCTCATCATTGGATGCCATGTGCAGACAAAACTGCAACAACTCCATGAACCTAGCCTCATACTCGCTAATGTTCATAGGTCCTTGTTTAATTCTCTCAAACTGGGATATCTTCTCATCTAGAAATGTCTTAGGAAAGTATCTAGTGACAAATTCACGCCTGAATTCATCCCATACAATCACAACTCTAGGTCTTTTTCCCTCCTCAATGGTCCACCAGTGGCCAGCACTCCCTTTGAGGAGATATACATCATGCCTAACCCTCTCATCATCAGGTATCATGAGGATTCTGAAGGCTTTCTCTAATTCAGTCAACCATAGGTCAACATCTGCTGGATCAGCTGTACCAGCATACTCTAATGCTCCTACCCTCTTCAGCCTTTCAAAGGTCTTGCCGGTACCATGTCTTTCATCATGGGGTGGTGCCCTGGGTGCAGGTACTGGCATTCTATCCGTCATGTGGGTCATAGCTACCATAAATTGCCCAAACATAGTCTGAAAGGCTGGATTCCCCATATCAGCTGGGTTGAACTGGGGTTGATCAGGTACATGTTCCTCCCTGTCCTGGTCTCTTGCACCTTTTACTGGTGCAGCAACACTGCTCTCAGCAGTGTGTTCTTCGTGTGATCCAGACATCCTTAGTTCTTCTTCTCCTATATGAGCAGAAGACACTATCAGATAAACTGGAAGACACTTAGAACAAACTCAACTACCTTAATCCTATGTCTCTGTATACTCAGCGAACCTAGAGCTCTGATACCACTAAACCGTGATGACACCCGCCATCATTTAAGATAACAAGTGTCATTAATAGTAATAAAACATGCGGAAGCGGTCATTAGCAGCAGAATTACTGAAAATCACTAAAAATTAAAACCATTTATCAAGAGATCCATTCACAGGAAAACTCTTTCATTTAGAACCAAAGTAAAACATTACATCCTAGTTCATATATATACATATCATGCCTCTTTACACAAAATCTCAGATCGAAGTATCAAAACACTAACTCCTAGGACCCGAGAGTACAGAGACGACTCATAGGACTATATACACAAAACTAGACAACCAATGTCTCCACCTATTGGATCACTGTTGTCCCTGTGACTGCTGCTGCTGTTGCTCACCCACTGAAAGGTTTCTTCCTCTTCTTCGGCGATTACCTAAAAATTTAATCCCACGGGGGTGAGACAATTATAAAAATTGTCCCAGCGAGAAATATAACTCTCTGCCAGAAACATTGTTATTGCTGATAATAGAATAACACTGAGCAGTATAATTATATTTACTCAATAGCAGGTAATTCATTGAATAAGATATGCAGAGCAATATTTTCTATGCAATCATTCCAATTATAACGTGATTAAGCAGCAAGTCATTCATTTAAGAAGGAATATGAAGAACATGTATATCATTTATCCAACTATGATATATTAGACCATGTATCATCAACCATTGGTTCCCGCAATTCAACCCTAAGCAAATATGCTACACGACTGATTACGTTTTACAATCATACTTATGCCCTGAGGAGATGAGGTATACCTCTCATACTCCAACCGACCACGGTTACGTAAAGCATTGGTACCACACATAGGTCAATGAAAGAGCCGGATTCCCATGACCTCAACTTTCTCGGTCAGTGCGAGATAACATGCATGACATCTTGTGTCTCTGCTAGATAGCTTTCCAGGGTATACTGGAAACATCGCTATTAGAGTTATAGCCCGTAGCATATACTCTCTTCAGGATATGGCCCGTAGCCAATGCCTAGTATTATTTGTGGATTCATGGCCCGTAGCCATACTCTTATTGGGGTATGGTCCGTAACCAATCCCGTTCATAGGACATAGCCCGTAGCCATGCCTATGGGGCATAAGGATATAATTGCCCGATTACCCCCACATATTCAAAAATATGTGTTCCGAGTAAACTCGTTTCACCATTCATCTAATTCTGACGCTGATGGATCTATGGTCAGGGCAACTACATTATATGGTATCACTTGATTAATTAAGTACACTGTCATATTCTTTTAGCATCAACCAAGTTTCCAAACATAACTTAATAAGACAATTGCTATAAAGAAAACATGTACTATTTCCATTAATCACTTCTCAATCTTTATAAGACATTGGGATCTCAGTCCCTCATTTCAATACTAGGAATTATCATTCCTTTGCAAACTCAATGCCATAATCATATGGTTTTGGGTATTCAAACCCTTAGCTCATCATTGAGCATTATTACCACTTTTTCAGGTAACTATCACCTTCAGGTCATCTGACCAAGGTAAATATGATGCTTATTACATAAACATCTTCTCATGGCACTTAAGGCCCATTACTTCTCTTATTACCTCATACTAGGCAATAAGGTATAGCATGGCACATAAGGCCCAATAAACAATTCAATACATAAAATGTCATAGCTCATACCTGGCTATGTTTATCATCACTTCATACCTGCATGGTTAGTACATATGATAATACATCAACTTCATATCAGCACCATACAAAACAATATATAACATCATTATTCAAGGGTAGCACCACTATTCCCTTACCAGGGTTAGGGTTTCCCATTTCTTATCAATCAGGGTTACTCATTCCCTATGTTCAATCAGGACCAATGACTTATCATTTCATTGCCCAATATTAGAGTTCATGTTATATGGTATAACCCAAAATTAGGGTTTCACATGCCTTCACCCTATTTTAGAATTAGGGTTTGCATATAGCATCACCCTTCATTAGGGTTTCATATCACATTGCCCATAATTAGGGTTTACTAATCATTCTCAATTAGGGTTTCTCATGAAATCACCCTCAATTAGGGTTTCACATGGATACACCCTCAGTTAGGGTTTCACATGGATACACCCTCAACTAGGGTTTCACATGGATGCACCCTCAACTAGGTTTTCACATGGATACACCCTCAACTAGGGTTTACTATTCATCCTAATTAGTGATTTCACATGTAGACAACCTCTTATTAGGGTTATACATGGAATCAGCCTCAATTAGGGTTTACATCATGTATTGGATCCATGCATTTGTTATGAATTATTGATTAGTACCATTAAAGGTATCTTGCACCTAATTACATTAGGTTTCCAAAAATATTTGATCAATTGGACCTTCAATAACATGAGGTATCCAATTGAATTAGGGTTTCCAATGTTGATTCCTTCAATCATTGAATTCATGGAACCAATCATCAATTGGAACTATACTCATACTTCAATTGAGTTTAATAGGTCAACCTTCAACTGATTTGACCCTCAATTGACCCTCAATTGATCATCAATTAGGGTTTGAATCAATTGAAATAGGGTTTGGAATCGATGATCCTTCAATACTAATCAATGTAAGACTAGTTACTTTGAAACCATTGGACCATCATACAAATTGGGTACAACCTGACCCCAAACGGTATTGAGGTCGTTTGGATGACCTCCAAACGGTCTTGAGACTGTTTTCCCATGTCCACATCATAATCCAAGTCAACCAATTAAAGTTTGGATCATTGGATTGATCACCAAATCAACATTTGATCGCAAATCAACTTGGTACCTTTAGACCTTCAAACACCTAACCATACTCAACCCTAGACCTCCAAACGGTCTTGGGTGACCACCAAATGGTTTTGAAAGCGTTTGGATGATCTCCAAACGGTTTTGAAACCGTTTGGCTCATCCAACCTTTGGATTCTAGTGAAATTCCATCAAGGTTTGGTCTATTGAGTTGATCAACAAATCAACACTTAATTGCAAAGTGATTTGGTACCTTTGGACCTTCAATCGGTCAACTATACTTAACTCCAGACCTCCAAACGGTCTTGGGTGATCCTAAAACGGTCTTGAGACCGTTTGGGTGATCCCCAAACGGTTTTGAAACCGTTTGGGACAATCAACCCAAAACATCAACTCAATCACTTGCAAAATCAGCACTTAGCCGATTAGGGTTCATACCACATCTTTGGATCTTAAAACACATATCCATACTTGAACCTAGACCTTCAAACGGTCTTAGGTGACCCCCAAACGGTCTTGAGACTGTTTGGGTGATCCCCAAATGGTTTTGAAACCGTTTGGGCTAATCAACCCAAAATCTCAAATCAACTCATTGAAATTCCAGCACTAATTTCAATTAGGGTTTGCCTAATTGATTAGCCTTCAACTCATGATTCCTTGGGAATTAACCCATAAAATTTGGTGAGTCATTAACCAACATAATTAGAAACAGTAATTCCAAACGTTCAACGCTTGGTCAACTCACTCAAACGGTTTTGAAACCATTTTCCCAAAAAGTTCAATTAATCAAGCTGAAAAATCAGCACTTAATCCAATTAGGTTTGCCTAATTGATTAGCCTTCAACTCACGATTCCTTGGTAGTTAACCTATAAAATTTGGTGAGTCATTAACCAACATAATTAGGAACAGGAATCTCAAACGGTCAACGCTTGGTCAACTCACTCAAACGGTTTTGAAACCGTTTGCCCAAAAAGTTCAATTAATCAAGCTGAAAAATCAGCACTTAATCCAATTAGGTTTGCCTAATTGATTAGCCTTCAACTCACGATTCCTTGGGAGTTAACCCATCAAATTTGGTGAGTCATTAACCAACATAATTAGGAACAGGCATATCAAACGGTCAACGCTTGGTCAACTCACTCAAATGGTTTTGAAACCATTTTCTCCCAAACGGTTTGCAAACCGTTTGGTCTCAAACGATTTGATGAAACTGCATGAGCAACCTATGCAAACCGTTTGACCCAATAATTTTCTTGGGAAACGTGTCAAGATGATGTCATCATCATCTTCCTTCGTACATCCAAGAACAGCAACCGTTTTTCATGGAATTTGCAGCAATACATCAAAGAGTTCAAAATTGAAGAAAATAACCAACAAATCATAGAGAACTTGATGCAATATCAATGATTAAGGGTTAAAGTTATAAAACCTGCCTCAAATCTGATCTCCAAGCTCCAAGCTACACGGATCTAATGGTGGATGGAGCTTCTCCATCTATTCCAAGGCTCAACTTCAAGATTTGAAGTGAAATGATTGGCTAGAATTGAAGATTGAGTGAAGAAATGAAGGAATTACACATTGTTTTATGATTTTCACCATGAAATCATGAAGAACGAAGATCAAAGGCTTACCAACAGGTTGGGGACGTTCTCCCTGCTGTTCTTAGCCTTCTTGGTCGGTTTTGCAAGCAAGGGAAGAAAGGAAATCCGAAAAAGACCCTTAGGTGGGTTGGAAAAGGCTATTTTATAAGAAATTGATGAAAGAGAAAATGTTTTATTAAAAATCAATTAATTCCAAAAATAGTACCACCTCTTCCTCCTTGGTTTTCTTGTGTAGAAAGGCAACTCAAAACCACCTAACTCCCTTCCATTTTCCATGGATTAAGGGAAAAGAAAACAAGCACCTTAATCCATTATAATATCATTATATCTTTTTGAGTGGAAATTCTTTTCCTTATAATAAGGTGAGTGGAATTTCACCTCCTTAAGATATTTTCGTGCCTTATCTTGGAAAAAGAACGTCCATCCTTATTCAAAATCAACCAATAACATTTTGGTTGAAGGCCCTTTAATTAATACATTCATTTTTGCCCTGAATTGAATTAGGGTTTCAATTAGGATTAAATCTTGATATTTTTAATATCAAGATTCTCTCTCCTCCAACTTAATTCAAATGAGAAGTACCTCTCATTTTCTTTGCTCTACATGATGACAAGAAACATTAAGGACCTTATTGAAGTGGTAATTTGCATATTGAACCCTAGATTTTGGGTAAATTGCACATTACACCAAAACTAGGTTTTAATGCACAAGGATTGCTTTACAAGCTTAATCTTGGTGTCCAAGCTTGTGGAAACCATAATACTACATCATATTCATTCTTATGATGTCTCAACATCATAGGAACATCTTATCATGCAACATTTGCAAGTTGACCCCTCAACTTGGGTAATTTGCACTTTAGTCCAAAACAAGCAATCATTGCTTCAACATTGTCCAAACAGGACCAAAATTGAAACATAAGTTCCTCATGAGCCCTAATTAATTTTCACAAGATGAGATTAAGCATATAATCATCTTTATTAATCAAAACACCTAGGGTTAAAACATAACCCAGGCCAGGGATGTTACAATCTTATTCTCCCCTCACCTAAGGTTAGAGGTCCGGTAGGTGCCTCAACCCTACTTAGTTAGGTAGGCATAATTATCTTACATGCAAATCCTTTTTGATATAATTTTTAATGGCAAGTTTCTTTTGAATATAGCCTCATACTCTTGTTATCTTCATCTTATGATGAACCCTGGCCTATTTTTATTTGCTTTACTTATCTTGATATCCTAGACTAGTTTTGTGACACATACTTTTCTTCACTTTCCCTTTTTGCTGGGTGCTTTCCCAACCACCCAGGTGATGAGCAAGGTGATGAACAAAACAAGGAGTATAAATATTTTTGCTTGGACTCAGTTGATGGAGATGTTTCTTGAAGACAAGATTGTAGTAGTCTAGACTTCCCTCTATCTAGATCCTGATTGTGTGTCTTGATGTAAACCCTAATGGGAGAATTTGATGTATTTTTGTAAACCTTTTATGAAATTGAATATAGTCAGTTATTTTTTTTATTCCGCTGCTTTCTAATGGTCTTTTGTATACCAATGTTTAATAAGTTTGGAAAATTTATGCCCATTCCATCATACCTCTGAGAGTGTTTGGAATGGATGTCAATTCTTCAAATTTTTAGTAAAGGGGATGATTGCACTCTTTTACAATGTCCAATACATATAAGACAATGAGATGAGTGTATAATATTGCTAATGCAATTGGCATCTTACTTATGTATTCATGTTCTTCACAAGAACTGGATACTAAGATCTTGAGAGACTGATTCCATGAGACATGGACACATTTTCTCTCATTGAGTACTCTATGTTGAATGCTTCATCACCTTGCAAATACATGCACTCTCACTTAGGTTAAGAAGCTTTCTAGATCCATCTCTATAGATCTTGATTCCTATCATATAGGATGCTATACCTAAGCCCTTCATAGAGAAGGTACTTCCTTGCCATGTTTTAATATATGTAGGATAAGGACATCATTCCCCATCATTATGTGGAATATAAATATGCTCCCACTAAATTTTTGTAATCACATATTTCATCTTAATTCTCACTAAAGTCAAACTCTTTGACTGTCTTGTCAAATATAAGACTCCAGCTCTAAGATGCTTGCTTGAATCAATAGATTGACCTTTATAGCTTATATACTTTATTTGCAATATTGGATTTATTAAACCTTCATGTTGTGTCACATACACATCCTCTACATTATTCCTATTAAGGAAAGTGGTTTTAACATCCATTTTGCCAAATCTCATAGTCTTATTAAATTGTAATGGCAAGCATGATCCCGATGGATTCAACCATGCAGCTAGTGAAAAAAAATTGTCATGTTCAACAACTCGAACTTGTTTGAAACCCTTTTCAACCAATCTGCTGTTATAGGTTAGTACATTACCATCCATGTCAGTCTTCTTCTTGAAGACCCAATTGCACCCTATGGGATTTAGCCCTTAAGGTGGATCCATGAAGGTCATACTTTGTTGGTGTACATGAACTCCATCTTGGATCGTATGGCTTTGAGCCATTCCTCAAACTCCAATCCTCAATAGCATCTAGGTAGGTTGTTGGCTCATCATCTTATGACCAACTCACTACCTTTCTGAGTTGTAAGATATCATAATCTTTCAAGCTCACTATGTGTTCTGCCAGATCTATGAGTTTTGTGTTACATAAGGAACTTGATATTCCATAAAAAAAATATTCTCTTTATTCCTATTGTACTGCTTGAGTTTCAATGTTTTCTTTTTGGTCTCAAACTTTTTGAGTTCCACTTTTTTTCCACTGATTTCTTTGGAACTAAATTCCTTGTAGGAGTACAACCATTATGGCAACAAATACTTTTGTTGTTAGATTATAATATAAAAGTAGTTTTCAACAAAACAACATGTACATGATTTGTATAGAAAGCTTTTCAAGAAACTATTTTCTTATATTAGCTTTCAATCCTAATATTTATAAAGACATATAGGGACACTTCCCATAACTATATCTCATATGGTGTGTTTTGAACCAATGTACATAATTTTAGTATAAATCATGTGCTCAAAAGGAAATTGGAAGATTAAATGGATTTATTAATAATCGTACCGTGAATTAATAGAATGTGATTCCTTCTTTCTGATACATCATTATGTTTTAGGTGGAGTTCATTGTGATACACTGTCATAGTCCGCTAGAAATTCCTAAAACTCTTGGTTTAAAATATTTCAACATCGATCATATCAAGGTTTCTTGATACTTTTATCAAGCCAGTTACGTACTTCATTCATGATCTCCTTGATCACTACAAGAGATTCAAACTTATATTTCATTAAATACAATATACCATATCTACTGAGATCATTTGTAAATATAATGAGGTACTGTTAACCACCTCTAGCATTTATTTTAAAAGGTCTATACACATAGTATGTGTGGCAACACATCCCACTATCACACAGACAACGAGGTGTTACGCGAAAATGTGCGGAAATCACCATAACCACAGATTACCAAAACATGGGTTAATTAAAACCGAATTGCGGAAAATGGATAAACTGTGAAACTATTACATTCAAGTCCTCGTCCTGTAGAAAAACATGTTATATAAACATATACAAGCCTTGATGTGTGTCCACAGCTTAGAAGATAAGTTGTTCAGTCGTCACATGAATTCATCACCTATCATATATACATATACACAACGGCCCACATCCGGCCAGCAGCAGGATATACAAAGGATCAACAACCATACATCGTGAAACAACGTCAAAACACTCCCAAGGACCTGAGAGTACATGGATGACTCTAGATTCTACTACAAAACATCCAAAACAACAGCATATCCATCGCTTTCCTTCTACTGCTCTTCTTGCTGCTCGGCCGCAACTCCGTGACCACCACCACGTCTAGCTCGACCACCTAAAAAGGGTGTAAACCAACGGGGTGAGACACACAGTCCCAACGAGAAACATAACTCCCCTCCGAAACTACAGAACCTCAAAAAGATAAAGCAATAACAACAGGTAACTAATAAGAAGTATAACGAGAGCAGTTTATGTAAAGTAAAGCTATTCGTACCGACAAGCTTACCAAACGTACAGAAGGCATATAACCAATTATTTCTTTATGGAACAAGATTAACAAGATAAAATATATTGCCACATACCATGAGTAACATATAAGTAACTGCAAGATATGACAAGATTAACTACACAAACAAGGCCTCAACCAATGTTCCGTGTTTTGCCTTAAGCAGTAAATACTATACGGCTGAATTACGTATTCTTATGCCCTGAGGAAGTGAACCGTACCGTTCAAATCCAACCGACGGCTACAAAACCCGAAGCCGGTGCCATACAAGGCCACATGGAAGAGTCGGACTCCACAACCTCCCACCTCGTGGTCAGTGCACAAGTACAACACAAGTAGGACTGCAGTCTCATGCTGAAGTGGTCTTAGCCACAGGGTCAGGCTACCCTCTGCCTAGCCCGCCTCAGTACAGGTATCAACGCTAGTGAAACTGAGCCACGAGCCTATTCACCATGCTCTGATCCATGAACGCATTCATGCTCCTCATATCACATATCCTGAGCCATGGGCATGTTCACCATTCTCTTCACATACTTAGGCTACGTGCCTGAATCCGCACCCTGGAGTCTACAACCGAAGTTGCACTCTTACCTCCTCACTTTAGGCTAGGAGAAACCTCACATACTCAACAATATGTGCTCCGGGTTGACCCGTAGGAGAACCCGTTTCACCATCACCAGCTCCTGACGATGATGGATCTATGGCCAGGGCAACTACATGATATATTTCACTGTGATTAATTAGTATCTTTTACATGGATTGCAAGATTCAACCAAGTTATATAACATGTAACCTATAACAGGAAGTAAACAACAAAAAACTCAACATTATGCTTTTATTATAATCACATCATCCTGATCCATCGCAAGGATCCAACATTACATGTTATCACTTGGCCTCTTGCCAATCATCCAGATCCATCTCAAGGACCATCACATGCCAGGGGATCTCAATCCCTCATGACATAGTGCCACTGCCTCTCAAGGCTTATAGCATCATCATGGGATAGCAATCCCCAATACTTTATTCATGTACATTATACATATTATTTCAACATCAAGAGTAACAATCACAACAGAGTTACTCCACATATACATATACCTCATAGCCCTTTTAATTGGCTAAGCATCACCTGCATGGTTAGTAACAACAATCATAGGCTTTAATAAAATGACCATGCTATCAATATAAGGTGACATCAATGATTAGATATACTTTCTTAATCATGCATCAACTTATGATCATATGCATAAGGTACATTATTAAGCAATCCACATTACATGCTCATTATTATCCTCAGCATTATACAGATAATCACGGTGATCACTTTCATGTGTATAGCCATGTTAAGTTAAAGGGGAAATCTTTATCATAATGAATACTATTAAGCATGCAAAGAGTCACCATCGTGTAACAAGAATATATCCAACATATCGGCTTTCCATGATAAGCAGAATCCTCACTAAAAGCACCAAGAACCCTCACTATAAGCTGTATCGGGCAGGGCTCACCCTATCGCCCAACTCATATTGTCCGACACAAGAAGGGCATCCTGCAACGCGGCGTCAGGGGGTCGTGCACTCACTAGTATCGTGCAACATAACGTTACCTCCCAAGGTTCAAGCAAGAAAGCATGACAAGCGACGGGGTGTCGGGCTGGTAGGTGTATCATGCAATAGCCCGTGGCAGGCACAGAGGGGATAACGCGCAACACCCGTCACAGAACAGCTAGCAACGCCCACCCTAGGTGTATACCAGACAAAGTACTCTACAAGGGGTAACATCCACGGGTGTAGCTCAAACTGCCTACAAGGGCCACATCATCCAGCCCACCAACCAAAGCCTAACGGCCGTCACAAGGCAAAGTGGTGTGTGACGCCCGTCACAGAGACCAGGATATCGTCCAACTCACCAGCACACATGTGTCGTCCAAGGTGTTAGGTCAAGAGGGATTTCGGGCAGCACCCCCCAAGCTCATAACAACCAAGGTGCAACTCACAAGATCGTCATCAACCTCAAGCTCAAGAGCACCCAAGACCCTAATGGGTAAAGAAGATGGCTCGCCTCTCAACTTAAATGAGAGAGGGGTCTTGCACATCAACTATCCCCAAATGGTCAACACAAGGAAAAACCCTAGAAAGAGTCACCACTATCACCAAGCTCACCCTTCTAGTCCATGGTGAGAGGAGAGTGTTGCTCAAGCAACTAGAACACAAGCTCACCTCTCAACTAAAACAAGAGAGGGGTGTTTCCCATGCTACTAGCAGCTCAAACTCATTCCTCTAGACCAAGGAGAGAAAGGAGTATTGCTCACCAAGAAACCCTAAACTACAAGGATCGACCAACATGGATACTTAGACAAGGTACCAATCTAACAACATATAAACAAGATCATAGAAGGAGATAGAGTAGTTAGGGTTAGGAGTTATGTAACCCGCCTTAAGCAAGCTCCAAGCTCCTAGTACCAAGGAAGAAGAAAGCTCCAAAGTAGGATCGACCACCAAGCTAGCTCCTCCAAGGGTGTCATCCACCAAGCTGCCAAGAAGAAGGGTATCATGCACAAAGGTGGAGAAGGAACCAAGAGACCAAAGGATCCTTAACAAGAGGAAAAGAGCACATATATAGAAGGGGTTGGAGGAGAAAACAAGGTAGAACTAAGCAAGGTGTCGTCCACCTATGGACACTTGTCCTAGTGCACGAGCCACCACTCTAGCAAGCCCTAAACACATGTCCAAGGTCATTGCTACATGCAAGCATCAACCACCAAGTGTCCATTAGTGGTGACACAAACGAGGTCAAAGCTTGGTCAAAGGTCATGGGCGACACACTTGGGCGACACACCTCCATCATGGGCGACACACTCTGGTCGTCACAAGCTCAGGCTGACACAAACACTCTCATGCCCGACACAAGGTCCAACCAAACCAAAGTAAGGCACCACAAGGCCTAACATGCTCAACCAAGCCCAAAAGGGACTCAAGCAATGAGCCCAAACCTTCCTTTCTACTCAATAGGAAGCAAGGAGAGGGAGGAACACCTCACAAGGTGGCCAACTTGCCCACAAACCCTAGACTTGGGTTAATTGCAAGTAGCACCTCCAACTCTCAACAAAGCACAACCAAACCCTAATCACCACCAAAGGTGATTAGCAAGCAACAAAGCATCAGGGTTAAGCAAAACAAACAGGGTAAACCCTAAACGAAGGTCAGGGTCCTTACAAACTAACCCTCTTCAAGGGATTTCATCCCCGAAATCTGAAGAGAAAAGCGAGGGATACTTTCTCCTCAACTCTTCCTCAAGATCCCACGTGGCTTCCTCAACGCCATGATGATGCCAAAGAACCTTTATAAGAACCAGGTCCTTCCTCTTCATCTTCTTAATCCTTCTGTCAAGGATCGCCATTGGACCTTCCTCGTAGGCCACATCTTCATCAAGGTCAACTTCAACTGGCTGTATCACTGTTCCTGAATCTGGATGACTTTTCTTCAGCATGCTGACATGGAACACTGGATGTAACATGTGCAACTCTGGAGGCAACTCTAACTCGTAAGCTACTTTGCCAACACGTGATATAACTGGGTAAGGCCCCATATACCTAGGTGCTATATTACCCTTCCGACCAAACCTTAGCACACCTTTCCACGGCGAGACTTTAAGATACACTTTGTCTCCTAGCTAGAACTCCAAAGGTCGTCGACGATTGTCTGCGTAAGACTTCTGCCAGCCCTGTGCCACTTTCAACTGTTGTTGTATCTCCTTGATCTTTTCTGTTGTCTGTTGTACTAACTCAGGACCCAAAAGCTGATACTCACCAGACTCGTACCAACATACTGGAGATCTACATTTCCCTCTCATACAAAGCCTCATAAGGAGCCATGTCAATGCTCCGCTAATAGCTGTTGTTGTAGGCAAACTCTATCAAACTGAGATGCATATCCCAACTGCCTAGAAACTGCAAAACACAAGCTCGAAGGAGATCTTCTAAAGTATGAATAGTCCTCTCAGTCTGTCCATCTGTCTGTGGGTGGAAAGTGGTACTGAACCTCAACTGCGTTCCCAACGCTTTGTGCAAATGTTCCCAGAGACGACTCGTGAACTGAGGACCTCTGTCAGAAACTATCATTACTGGCACACCATGCAAATGTACTATCTCATCCACATATACTCGAGCGAGCTTCTCAGTTGTATATGTTGTCTTCACTGGCAGGAAATGGGCAGATTTCATCAATCTGTCCACTATTACCCAAATGGAATCATGATTACTAGTTGTCCTGGGCAGACCAACTACGAAATCCATGGTTATATGATCCCATTTCCACTGCGGTATCGGCAGAGGTTGCAACGTACCTACCAGCTTCTGATGTTCGGCCTTCACTTGCTGACATACCACACATCTTGCCACGAACTCAGCTACATCTCTCTTCAAGCAAGGCCACCAATACAAGTCCTTCAGATCATGATACATCTTGGTGACACCTGGATGCATAGCATACATCGACGTGTGTGCTTCCTCGAGTACTAACTTCCCCAGGCCATCAGCATCGGGGACCACCATCCTATCACGATAGCAAACTAGTCCATCCTTGGACTCATGGAACCCATCACACTTTTCACTACCGAATTCAGATCTGATCAACTGTACTGCATCATCCGTCTATTGTGCATCTTTGATCTGCTGTCTCAGTGTAGGCTTGACTTGCATCTGTGCTAAAAGTCTAGTTAACAAGGAAACTTCCATCTGCACATTCATCTGCCACAGGGAAACAAACATATCCCATCTATGGCATACCAGAGAACTCAACTGTGCCTTCTTTGTAGAAAGAGAAGAAGACTTTCGGCTAAGCGCATCCACCACCACATTCGCCTTACGAGGATGATACTCGATAGTGCAGTCGTAATCATTGATTAACTCCATCCATCGTCGCTGTAGCATGTTCAACTCTTGTTGTGAAAAGATGTACTTTAGATTCTTATGATCCGTAAAGATCTGACACACTTCCCCATACAGATAGTGTCTCTAAATTTTTAACGCATGAACCACTGCTGCCAACTCTAAATCATGAATCAGATAGTTCTCTTTGTGATTCTTAAGTTGTCACAAAGCAAAAGAAACCACATGATCCTCCTGCATTAGCACACAACCTAAACCTTTCTTGGAAGCATCGCAGAAAACAACATAGCCCTTTTCAGGCTCTGGCAGGATTAACACTGGAGCACTGGTCAGCTTCTCCTTCAAACTCTGGAAAGCTTGCTGACATCGATCATCCCAAACAAAAGGTACATCCTTTCTGGTCAACTTCGTCATCGGCAACACGATCACACTGAAATCCTTGATAAACCTCCTGTAGTATCCTGCTAAACCAAGGAAACTACAAACTTCTGTCAGCGTCTTTGGTTGCTCCCAATCCACAATAGATTCCACCTTCTTCGGGTCCACTTTGACTCCTTCAGCAGATATCACATGACCCAAGAAGGTCACTTCTTCCAACCAGAACTCACACTTACTGAACTTGGCATACATCTGATGTTGGCGAAGAAGAGTCAACGCTCGTTGAAGATGTTACTCATGCTCTTACCTGTCCCGACTATAGATCAAGATGTCATCTATAAAGACTACAAAAAAATGATCTAGGAATGGATGAAAAACTCTGTTCATCAGATCCATGAAAGCAACAGGCTCATTGGTTAGCCCAAATGGCATAACCACAAACTCGTAGTGACCATACCTCATCCTAAAAGCTGACTTTGGTATGTCATCCACCTTAATCCTCAACTGATGATATCCAGACCGTAGATCGATCTTTGAAAACACAGTAGCACCACGCAACTGATCGAATAGATCGTCTATCCTCGGTAACGGGTACTTGTTCTTGATCGTGACTTTGTTCAACTGTCGGTAGTCTATACATAACCACCTCGACCCGTCTTTCTTCTTGACAAACAGCACTGGAGCACCCCAAGGTGACATACTCGGTCGGATGAAACCTTTCTCCAACAACTCTTGCAACTGCTTCTTAAGCTCAGCCATCTCTACTAGAGCCATCCTATACGATGTCTGTGCAACTGGCTGTGTTCCTAGAATCCGATTGATCTCAAAATCAATCTCTCGGGGTGGAGGGACACTGGGGAACTCCTCAGGAAACACGTCGGCAAACTCTCGAACAACTGATACCTCCTCGAGACTAGGACCTTTCGCCTTGGTAGCCACAACGATATCTACAACGTGAGCTAAGAACGCCTCACATCCTTGTCGTAGCAACTTCTCTGTCACCATAGTTGATACCAAACATGTCGGAAGAATCTTCCTATCTCCTTGGAAGATCCACTTCCCTCCCGCATCATCAAACACAACCTGCTTGGAACCACAGTCCAAAACAACCTTATACTTCTCTAAGGTATCCATCCCAAGGATAACATCGAAACCATGCATATCAAATGGTATAAGATCCACTTGGATGTTGTGTCCCGAAAAAGACAAGACACAAGATGGACACACTTCTCGAAGCATCGAGGAACCATCAAGAGGGGTTTCTAACAATAAGCTATCCTTCTTACAGCTAATAGGCAAATGACAGTTTTCAAGCATACTACAGGTGATAAAAGAGTGTGTAGCATCTGGGTCAACCAGAACAGATATAAAGCAAGAAGAAGACATATAAGAATGAAATAACTCCATCTGACCTGTCACCACTCGCGGGTTGACTATCGCCTCCGGCTGACTCATAGCATAGAATCGAGCCGTTGCTTGCTGTCCACGTCCTCTGCTTCCTTGAGCAGACGATCCAGCTTGTGACGCTTGACCGCATCCTCACCCTCTGCTACCACTGGGCTGCTGCCTATCTGATCCTTGTTGATTCTGTCTTGACTGCTGCGTCACTTCAACATCTCTATTCGGGCAATGTAACTTGATATGCCCGGTCTGACTACAAAGATAGCATGCCCTATCTTCAAACCGTGGCCTAGATGGCCCTATCACTGCCACTGAAGCTGTACTATGTGCCTTAGACAGTGAAGAAACGTAACCTCTTCCTTTACTCGGAGACCACTGTGAAGGTATACTGGAACCTCTCATTACTGAAGGTGTTGAAAACCTTGGCTTCTTAAAGCTACCAAACCTCTGTCCCTGGAACTGAGCAGGCCTCTTCTTGGACATGGATTCTCTTTTCTTCCTCACTAACCTTTCAATCCTTCGGACAGATTCCACAAACATAGAAAACCGCTCATGATTCTCCAATGCAGAAACAGGTGTGGTTAACTCAGTACTCAAACCCTTCTCAAAGCGTCTGATCCGCTCCTCATCTGTCGCTGCCATGTGAGGACAAAACCTCAACATGTCCATGAACTTAGCCTCATACTCGGTGATGTTCATCGTTCCTTGGTGCAGACTCTCAAACTGACTGATCTTCTCATCCAGATACATCTTCGGGAAGTATCTACTGACGAACTCGCGTCAGAAAACCTCTCAACCGATCACCTCACCAGGCCACTTCTCCTCCTCGATGGTCCACCAGTGACCAGTACTACCCTTCAGAAGGTAGACAACGTGCTTTACTTTATCCTCTTCGGGGATGTCGAGGATCCAGAAAGCCTTCTCAAGACTTGTCAGCCACAAATCTGCATCCACTGGATCAGCCGTTCCAGCATAATCCGAAGCTCCGACTCGGCGAAGCCGCTCAAAGGTCTTCCCAATACCTGATGTTTCACCATGGGGAGCCTGCACTCTCGGCGGAGGCACTGGCAATCTTTCAACCATGAGATTCATCATAGCCATCATCTGCCCCATAAGCTGTTGATAGGCAGGGTGTTCAAGAATGGCTGGGTCAGGTTGGGGGAGCTTAGGCACCCGATCTTCATGTGCCTGCCCTTCAGCTCCATCAACTGATGCAACATCGCTATTCTCAGCAGCGTGTTCTTCATGGTTTCCAGACATCTTGACTTCTCTTCCGCTGAGGGCAGAAGACGATCGTAAGAAAATCTGGACAACTCACAAGAATAGACACAACCTATTCCTAAATCCCTGTAGACTCAGCGAACCTAAAGCTCTGATACCAAACTTGTGGCAACACATCCCACTATCACACAGACATCGAGGTGTTACGCAAAAACGTGCGGAAATCACCATAACCACATATTACCAAAACATGGGTTAATTAAAACCGAATTGCGGAAAATGGATAAACTATGAAACTATTACATTCAAGTCCTCATCCTGCAGAAAAACATGTTATATAAACATATACAAGCCTTGATGCGTGTCCACAGCTTAGAAGATCAGCTGTTCAGTCGTCACATGAATTCATCACCTGTCATATATACATATACACAACGGCCCACATCCGGCCAGCAGTAGGATATACAAAGGATCAACTACCATACATCGTGAAACAACATCAAAACACTCCGAAGGACCTGAGAGTATAGGGATGACTCTAGATTCTACTACAAAACATCCAAAACAACATCATATCCATCACTTGCCTTCTACTGCTCTTCTTGCTACTCGGCCGCAACTCCGCGACCACCACCACGTCTAGCTCGAACACCTAAAAAGGGTGTAAACCAGCGGGGCGAGACACACAGTCCCAACGAGAAAGATAACTCCCCGCCGAAACTATAGAGCCTCAAAAAGATAAAGCAATAACAACAGGTAACTAATAAGAAGTATAACGAGAGCAGTTTATGTAAAGTAAAGCTATTCGTACCGACAAGCTTACCAGATGTACAACAGGAATATAACCAATTATTTCTTTATGGAACATGATTAACAAGATAAGATATATTGCCACATACCATGAGGAACATATAAGTAACTGCAAGATATGACAAGATTAACTACACAAACAAGGCCTCAACCAATGATCCGTGTTTTGCCTTAAGCAGTAAATACTATACGGCTGAATTACGTATTCTTATGCCCTGAGGAAGTGAACCGTACCATTCAAATCCAACCGACGGCTGCGAAACTCGGAGCCGGTGCCATACAAGGTCACATGGAAGAGCCGGACTCCACGACCTCCCACCTCGTGGTCAGTGCACGACTACAACACAAGCAGGACCGCAGTCTCATGCTGAAGTGGTCTTAGCCACAGGGTCAGGATACCCTCTACCTAGCCCGCCTCGGTACAGGTATCGGTGCTAGTGAAACTGAGCCATGGGCCTGTTCACCATGCTCTGAGCCATGAACGTATTCATGCTCCTCATATCACATATCCTGAGCCATGGGCCTGTTCACCATGCTCTTCACATACTTGGGTTACGGGCCTGAATCCGCACCCTGGAGTCTACAACCGAAGTTGCACTCTTACCTCCTCACTTTAGGCTAGGAGAAACCTCACATACTCAACAATATGCGCTCCGGGTTGACCCGTAGGAGAACCCATTTCACCATCACCAGCTCCTGATGATGATGGATCTATGGCCAGGGCAACTACATGATATATTTCACTATGATTAATTAGTATCTTTTACATGGATTGCAAGATTCAACCAAGTTATATAACATGTAACCTATAACAGGAAGTAAACAACACAAAACTCAACATTATGCTTTTATTATACTCACATCATCCTGATCCATCACAAGGATCCAACATTACATGTTATCACTTGGCCTCTTGCCAATCATCCAGATCCATCTCAAGGACCATCACATGCCAGGGGATCTCAATCCCTCATCACATAGTGCCACTGCCTCTCAAGGCTTATATCATCATCATGGGATAGCAATCCCCAATACTTTAGTCATGTACATTATACAGATTATTTAAACATCAAGAGTAACAATCACAACAGAGTTACTCCACATATACATATACCTCATAGCCCTTTTAATTGGATAAGCATCACCTGCATGGTTAGTAACAACAATCATAGGCTTTAATAAAATGACCATGCTATCAATATAAGGTGACATCAATGATTAGATATACTTTCTTAATCATGCATCAACTTATGATCATATGCATAAGGTACATTATTAAGCAATCCACATTACATGCTCATTATTATCCTTAGCATTATACAGATAATCAAGGTGATCACTTTCATGTGTATAGCCATGTTAAGTTAAAGGGGCAAGCTTTATCATAATGAATACTATTAAGCATGCAAAGAGTCACCATCGCGTAACAAGAATATATCCAACATATCAACTTTCCATGATAAGCAGAATCCTCACTAAAAGCACCAAGAACCCTCACTATAAGTTGTATCGGGCAGGGCTCACCCTATCGCCCGACTCATAATGACCGACACAAGAAGGGCATCCTGCAACATGGCGTCAGGGTTCCGTGCACTCACTGGTATCGTGCAACACATCGTTACCTCCCAAGGTTCAAGCAAGAAAGCATGACGGGCGACGGGGTGTCGGGCTGGTAGGTGTATCGTGCAACAGCCTGTGTCGGGCACGGAGGGGATAACGCGCAACACCCGTCACAGAACAGCTAGCAAAGCCCACCCCAGGTGTATACCGGGCAAAGTACTCTACAAGGGGTAACGTCCACGGGTGTAGCTCAAAATGCCTACAAGGGCCACATCATCCAACCCACCAACCAAAGCCTAACAGCCGTCACAAGGCAAAGTGGTGTGTGACGCCCGTCATAGAGACCAGGGTATCATCCAACTCACCAACACACATGTGTCATCCAAGGTGTTAGGTCAAGAGGGTTGTCGGGCAACACCCCCCCAAGCTCATAACGACCAAGGTGCAACTCATAAGATCATCATCAACCTCAAGCTCAAGAGCACCCAAGACCCTAATGGGTCAAGAAGATGGCTCACCTCTCAACTTAAACAAGAGAGGGGTCTTGCACATCAACTATCCCCAAATGGTCAACACAAGGAAAAACCCTAGAAAGAGTCACCACTATCACCAAGCTCACCCTTCTAGTCCATGGTGAGAGGAGAGTGTTGCTCAAGCAACTAGAACACAAGCTCACCTCTCAACTAAAACGAGAGAGGGGTGTTGCCCATGCTACTAGAAGCTCAAACTCACTCCTCTAGACCAAGGAGAGAAAGGAGTATTGCTCACCAAGAAACCCTAAACCACAAGGATCAGCCAACATGGATAGTTAGACAAGGTACCAATCTAACAACATATAAAGAAGATCATAGAAGGATATAGAGTAGTTAGGGTTAGGAGTTATGTAAACCGCCTTAAGCAAGCTCCAAGCTCCTAGCACCAAGGAAGAAGAAAGCTCCAAAGCAGTATCGGCCACCAAGCTAGCTCCTCCAAGGGTGTCGTCCACCAAGCTACCAAGAAGAAGGGTATCATGCACCAAGGTGGAGAAGGAACCAAGAGACCAAAGGATCCTTAGCAAGAGGAAAAGAGCACATATATAGAAG
Source organism: Alisma plantago-aquatica (assembly GCA_963693085.1). Lineage (NCBI taxonomy): Eukaryota > Viridiplantae > Streptophyta > Magnoliopsida > Alismatales > Alismataceae > Alisma > Alisma plantago-aquatica. The sequence continues at coordinate 878,985,884 of OY856412.1, forward strand.
GGGTTGGAGGAGAAAAAAGGTAGAACTAAGCAAGGTGTCGTCCACCTAGGGACACTTATCCTAGTGCATGAGCCACCACTCTAGCAAGCCCTAAACACATGTCCAAGGTCATTGCTACATGCAAGCATCAAGCACCAAGTTTCCATTAGTGGTGACACAAACGAGGTCAAAGCTTGGTCAAAGGTCATGGGCGACACACTTGGGCGAAACACCTCCATCATGGGCGACACACTCTGGTCATCACAAGCTCAGGCTGACACAAACACTCTCATGCCCGACACAAGGTCCAACCAAACCAAAGCAAGGCACCACAAGGCCTAACAAGCTCAACCAAGCCCAAAAGGGACTCAAGCAACGAGCCCAAACCTTCCTTTCTACTCAAGAGGAAGCAAGGAGAGGGAGGAACACCTCACAAGGTGGCCAACTTGCCCACAAACCCTAGACTTGGGTTAATTGCAAGTAGCACCTCCAACTCTCAACAAAGCACAACCAAACCCTAATCACCACCAAAGGTGATTAGCAAGCAAAAAAGCATCAGGGTTAAGCAAAAGAAATAGGGTAAACCCTAAACGAAGGTCAGGGTCCTTACAAACTAACCCTCTTCAAGGGATTTCGTCCCCAAAATCCGAAGAGAAAAGCGAGGGATACTTTCTCCTCAACTCTTCCTCAAGCTCCCACGTGGCTTCCTCAATGCCACGATGATGCCAAAGAACATTTACAAGAACCAGGTCCTTCCTCTTCAGCTTCTTAATCCTTCTGTCAATGATCGCCATAGGACCTTCCTCGTAGGCCACATCTTCATTAAGCTCAACTTCAACTGGCTGTATCACTGTTCCTAAATCTGGATGACTTTTCTTCAGCATGCTGACATGGAACACTAGATGTAACCTATGCAACTCTGGAGGCAACTCTAACTCGTAAGCTACTTTGCCAACGCGTGATATAACTGCGTAAGGCCCCATATACCTGGGTGCTAGCTTACCCTTCCGGCCAAACCTTAGCACACCTTTCAACGGTGAGACTTTAAGATACACTTTGTCTCCTACCTGGAACTCCAAAGGTCATCGGCGATTGTCTGCGTAAGACTTCTGCCTGTCCTGTGCCACTTTCAACTGTTGCTGTATCACCTTGATCTTTTCTGTTGTCTGTTGTACTAACTCAGGACCCAAAAGCTGATACTCACCAGACTCGTACCAACATAAAGGAGATCTGCAATTCCTTCCATACAAAGCCTCATAAGGAGCCATGTAAATGCTCCGCTGATAGTTGTTGTTGTAGGCAAACTCTATCAAACTGAGATGCATATCCCAAATGCCTAGAAACTGCAAAACACAAGCTTGAAGGATATCTTCTAAAGTCTGAATAGTCCTCTCAGACTGTCCATCTGTCTGCGGGTGGAAAGCGGTACTGAACCTCAACTGCGTTCCCAACGCTTTTTGCAACTGTTCCCAGAGACGACTCGTGAACTGAGGACCTCTGTCAGAAACTATCGTTACTGGCACACCATGAAAACGTACTATCTCATCCACGTATACTCGAGCGAGCTTCTCAGCTGTATATGTTGTCTTCACTGGTAGGAAATGGGCAGACTTCGTCAATCTGTCCACTATTACCCAAATGGAATCATGATTCCTAGTTGTCCTGGGCAGACCAACTATGAAATCCATGGTTATATGATCCCATTTCCACTGCGGTATCGGCAGAGTTTGCAACGTACCTACCGGCTTCTGATGTTCAGCCTTCACTTGCTGACATACCACACATCTTGCCACGAACTCAACTACATCTCTCTTCAAGCCAGGCCACCAATACAAGTCCTTCAGATCATGATACATCTTGGTGACACCTGGATGCATAGTATACATCGATGTGTGTGCTTCCTCGAGTACTAACTTCCTCAGGCCATCAACATCGGGGACCACCATCCTATCACGATAGCAAACTAGTCCATCCTCAGACTCATGGAACCCATCACGCTTTTCATTGCCGAACTCAGATCTGATCAACTGTACTGCATCATCCGTCTGCTTTGCATCTTTGATCTGCTGTCTCAGTGTAGGCTTGACTTGCATCTGTGCTAAAAGTCCAGCTAACAAGGAAACTTCCATCTGCACATTCATCTGCCGTAGGGAAACAAACATATCCCGTATATGGCATACCAGAGAACTCAACTGTGCCTTCTTTGTAGAAATAGAAGAAGACTTTTGGCTAAGCGCATCCGCCACCACATTTGCCTTACCAGGATGATACTCGATAGTGCAGTCGTAATCATTGATTAACTCCATCCATCGTCGCTGTCGCATGTTCAACTCTTGTTGTGAAAAGATGTACTTTAGATTCTTATGATCCGTAAAGATCTGACACACTTCCCCATACAGATAGTGTCTCCAAAATTTTAATGCATGAACCACTGCTGCCAACTCTAAATCATGAGTCAGATAGTTCTCCTCATGTTTCTTAAGCTGTCGTGAAGCAAAAGAAACCACATGATCCTCCTGCATTAGCACACAACCTAAACATTTCTTGGAAGCATTGCAGAAAACAACATATCCCTTTCCAGGCTCTGGCAGGATTAACACTGGAGCACTGGTCAGCTTCTCCTTCAAACTCTGGAAAGCTTGCTGACATCGATAATCCTAAACAAAAGGTACATCCTTTCTGGTCAACTTCGTCATCGGCAACATGATCGCACTGAAATCCTTGATAAACCTCCTGTAGTATCCTGCTAAACCAAGGAAACTACAAACTTCTGTCGGCGTCTTTGGTTGCTCCCAATCCACAACAGATTCTACCTTCTTCAGATCCACTTTGACTCCTTCAACAGTTATCACATGACCCAAGAAGGTCACTTCTTCCAACCAGAAGTCACACTTACTGAACTTGGCATACAACTGATGTTGGCGAAGAAGAGTCAACGCTCGTCGAAGATGTTGCTCATGCACTTGCCTGTCCCGACTATAGATCAATATGTCATCTATAAAGACAACAAAAAACTGATCTAGGAACGGATGAAAAACTCTATTCATCAGATCCATGAAAGCAGCAGGCACATTGGTTAGCCCAAACGGCATAACCACAAACTCGTAGTGACCATACCTCATCCTAAAAGCTGACTTTGGTATGTCATCCACCTTAATCCTCAACTGATGATATCCAGACCGTAGATCGATCTTTGAAAACACTATAGCACCACGCAACTGATCGAACAGATCGTCTATCCTCGGTAACGGGTACTTGTTCTTGATCGTGCCTTTGTTCAACTATCGGTAGTCTATACATAACCGCATCGACCCGTCCTTCTTCTTGACGAACAGCACTGGAGCACCCCAAGGCGACGTACTCGGTCAGATGAAACCTTTCTCCAACAACTTTTGCAACTGCTTCTTAAGCTCTGCCATCTCTACTGGAGCCATCCTATACGGTGTCTCTGGCTGTGTTCCTGGAATTAGATTGATCTCAAAATCAATCTCTCGGGGTGGAGGGACACCAGGGAACTCCTCAGGAAACACGTCGGCAAACTCTCGAACAACTGACACCTCCTCGAGACTAGGACCTTTCGCCTTGGTAGCCACAACGATATCTACAATGTGAGCTAAGAACGCCTCACATCCTTGTCGTAGCAACTTCTCTGCCACCATAGTTGATACCAAACATGTCGGAAGAATCTTCCTATCTCCTTGGAAGATCCACTTCCCTCCCACATCATCAAACACAGTCTGCTTGGAACCACATTCCAAAACAACCTTATACTTCTTTAAGGTATCCATCCCAAGGATAACATCGAAACCATGCATATCAAGTGGTATAAGATCCACTTGGATGCTGTGTCCCAAAAAAGACATGACACAATATGGACACACTTCTCAAAGCATCGAGGAACCATCAAGAGGGGTTTCTAACAATAAGCTATCCTTCTTACAGCTAATAGGCAAACGAAAGTTTTCAAGCATACTATAGGCGATAAAAGAGTGTGTAGCATCCGGGTCAACCAGAACAGATATAAAGCAAGAAGAAGACATATCAGAATGAAATAACTCCATCTGACCTGTCACCACTCGTGGGTTGACTATCGCCTCTGGCTGACTCATAGCATATAATCGAGCTGTTGCTTGCTATCCACGTCCTCTGCTTCCTTGAGCAGACGATCCAGCTTGTGACGCTTGACCGCATCCTCGCCCTCTGCTACCACTGGGCTGCTGCCTATCTGATCCTTATTGATTCTGTCTTGACTGCTGCGTCACTTCAACATCTCTATTTGGGCAATGTAACTTGATATGCCCGGTCTGACCACAAAGATAGCATGCCCTATCTTCAAACCGTGTCCTAGATGGCCTTGTCACTGCCATTGAAGCTGTACTATGTGCCTTAGACGGTGAAGAAACGTAACCTCTTCCTTTACTCGGAGACCACTGTGAAGGTATACTGGAACCTCTCATTACTGAAGGTGTTGAAAACCTTGGATTCTTAAAGCCACCAAACCTCTGTCCCTGGAATTGAGCAGACCTCTTCTGGGACATGGATTCTCTTTTCTCCCTAACTGACCTTTCAATCCTCCGGACAGATTCCACAAACGTAGCAAACCGCTCACGATTCTCCAATGCAGAAACATGTGTGGTTAACTCAGTACTCAAACCCTTCTCAAAGCGTATGATCCGCTCCTCATCTATCACTGTCATGTGAGGAAAAAACCTCAACAGGTCCATGAACTTAGCCTCATACTCAGTTATGTTCATCGTTCCTTGGTGCAAACTCTCAAACTGACTGATCTTCTCATCTAGATACGTCTTTGGGAAGTATCTACTGACGAACTCGCGCCGGAAAACATCCCAACCGATCACCTCACCAGGCCACTTCTCCTCCTCGATGGTCCACCAGTGACCAGCACTACCCTTCAGAAGGTAGACATCGTGCTTTACTTTGTCTGCTTCGGGGATGTCGAGGATCCGGAAATCCTTCTCAAGACTTGTCATCCACAGATCTGCATCCGCTGGATCAGCCGTTCCAGCATAATCCAAAGCTCTGACTCAGCGAAGCCGCTCAAATGTCTTCCCAATACCTGATGTTTCACCATGGGGAGCCTATACTCTCGGCGGAGGCATTGGCAATCTTTCAACCATGAGATTCATCGTAGCCATCATCTGCCCCATAAGCTATTGATAGGCAGGGTGTTCAAGAATGGCTGGGTCAGGTTGGGGGACCTCAGGCACCCGATCTTCATGTGCATGCCCTTCAGCTCCATCAACTGATGCAGCATCGCTGTTCTCAGTAGCGTGTTCTTCATGGTTTCCAGACATCTTGACTTCTCTTCTGCTGAGGGCAGCAGACGATCATAAGAAAATATGGACAACTCACAAGAACAAACACAACCTATTCCTAAATCTCTGTAGACTCAGCGAACCTAAAGCTCTGATACCAAACTTGTGGCAACACATCCCACTATCACACAGACAGTGAGGTGTTACACGAAAACGTGCAGAAATCACCATAACCACAGATTACCAAACATGGGTTAATTAAAACCGAATTGTGGAAAATAGATAAACTGTGAAACTATTACATTCAAGTCCTCGTCCTGTAGAAAAACATGTTATATAAACATATACAAGCCTTGATGTGTGTCCACATCTTAAAAGATCATCTGTTCAGTCGTCACATGAATTCATCACCTGTCATATATACATATACACAACGACCCACATCCGGCCAACAACAGGATATACAAAGGATCAACAACCATACATCATGAAACAACGTCAAAACACTCCCAAGGACCCGAGAGTACAGGGATGACTCTAGATTCAACTACAAAACATCCAAAACAGCAGCATATCCATCGCTTGCCTTCTACTACTCTTCTTGCTGCTCGGCCACAACTCCGCGACCACCACCACATCTAGCTCGACCACCTAAAAAGGGTGTAAACCAGCGGGGTGAGACACACAGTCCCAGCGAGAAACATAACTCCTCGCCGAAACTATAGAACCTCAAAAAGATAAAGCAATAACATCAGGTAACTAATAAGAAGTATAACGAGAATAGTTTATGTAAAGTAAAGCTATTTGTACCGACAAGCTTACCAGACATACAGAAGGCATATAACCAATTATTTCTTTATGGAAAAGGATTAACAAGATAAGATATATTGCCACATACCATGAGGAACATATACGTAATTGCAATATATGACAAGAGTAACTACACAAACAAGGCCTCAACCAATGTTCCGTGTTTTGCCTTAAGCAGTAAATACTATACGACTGAATTACATATTCTTATGCCCTGAGGAAGTGAACCGTACCGTTCAAATCCAACCGACGGTTGTGAAACCCGGAGCCGGTGCCATACAAGGTCACATGGAAGAGCCGGACTCCATGACCTCCCACCTCATGGTCAGTGCATGAGTACAACACAAGCAGGACCGCAGTCTCATGCTGAAGTGGTCTTAGCCACAGGGTCAGGCTACCCTCTGCCTAGCCTTCCTCGGTACATGTATCGACGCTAGTGAAACTGAGCCACAAGCCTGTTCACCGTGCTCTGAGCCATGAACGCATTCATGCTCCTCATATCACATATCCTGAGCCATGGGCCTGTTCACCATGCTCTTCACATACTTGGGCTACAGGCCTGAATCCGCACCCTGGAGTCTACAACTGAAGTTGCACTCTTACCTCCTCACTTTAGGCTAGGAGAAACCTCACATACTCAACAATATGCGCTCCGGGTTGACCCGTAGGAGAACCTGTTTCACCATCACCAGCTCCTAACGATGATGGATCTATGGCCAGGGCAACTACATGATATATTTCACTATGATTAATTAGTATCTTTTACATGGATTGCAAGATTCAACCAAGTTATATAACATGTAACCTATAACAGGAAGTAAACAACACAAAACTCAACATTATGCTTTTATTATAATCACATCATCCTGATCCATCGCAAGGATCCAACATTACATGTTATCACTTGGCCTCTTGCCAATCATTCAGACCCATCTCAAGGACCATCACATGCTAGGGGATCTCAATCCCTCATCACATAGTGCCACTACCTCTCAAGGCTTATATCATCATCATGGGATAGCAATCCCCAGTACTTTAGTCATGTACATTATACAGATTATTTCAACATCAAGAGTAACAATCACAACAGAGTTACTCCACATATACATATACCTCATAGCCCTTTTAATTGGATAAGCATCACCTGCATGGTTAGTAACAACAATCATAGGCTTTAATAAAATGACCATGCTATCAATATAAGGTGACATCAATGATTAGATATACTTTCTTAATCATGCATCAACTTATGATCATATGCATAAGGTACATTATTAAGCAATCCACATTACATGCTCATTATTATCCTTAGCATTATACAGATAATCAAGGTGATCACTTTCATGTGTATATCCATGTTAAGTTAAAGAGGCAAGCTTTATCATAATGAATACTATTAAGCATGCAAAGAGTCACCATCGTGTAACAAGAATATATCCAACATATCGGCTTTCCATGATAAGCAGAATCCTCACTAAAAGCACCAAGAACCCTCACTATAAGCTGTATCGGGCAGGGCTCACCCTATCGCCCAACTCATAAAGGCCGACACAAGAAGGGCATCCTGCAACGTGGCGTCAGGGTGTCGTGCACTCACTGGTATCATGCAACACAGTGTTACCTCCCAAGGTTCAAGCAAGAAAGCATGACGGGCGACGGGGTGTCGGGCTGGTAGGTGTATCGTGCAACAGCCTGTGTCGGGCACGGAGGGGATAACATGCAACACCCATCACAGAACAGCTAGCAACGCCCACCCCAGGTGTATACCGGGCAAAGTACTCTACAAGGGGTAACGTCCACGGGTGTAGCTCAAACTGCCTACAAGGGCCACATCATCCAGCCCACCAACCAAAGCCTAATAGCCGTCACAAGGCAAAGTGGTGTGTGACTCTCGTCACAGAGACCAGGGTATCGTCCAACTCACCAGCACACATGTGTCGTCCAAGGTTTTAGGTCAAGAGGGCTGTCGGGCAGCACCCCCCAAGCTCATAACGACCAAGGTGCAACTCACAAGATCGTCATCAACCTCAAGCTCAAGAGCACCCAAGACCCTAATGGGTCAAGAAGATGGCTCACCTCTCAACTTAAATGAGAGAGGGGTCTTGCACATCAACTATCCCCAAACGGTCAACACAAGGAAAAACCCTAGAAAGAGTCACCACTATCACCAAGCTCACCCTTCTAGTCCATGGTGAGAGGAGAGTGTTGCTCAAGCAACTAGAACACAAGTTCACCTCTCAACTAAAACGAGAGAGTGGTGTTGCCCATGCTACTAGAAGCTCAAACTCACTCCTCTAGACCAAGGAGAGAAAGGAGTATTGCTCACCAAGAAACCCTAAACCACAAGGATCGGCCAACATGGATACTTAGACAAGGTACCAATCTAACAACATATAAACAAGATCATAGAAGGAGATAGAGTAGTTAGGGTTACGAGTTATGTAACCCGCCTTAAGCAAGATTCAAGCTCCTAGCACCAAGGAAGAAGAAAGCTCCAAAGCAGGATTGGCCACCAAGCTAGCTCCTCCAAGGGTGTCGTCCACCAAGCTACCAAGAAGAAGGGTATCGTGCACCAAGGTGGAGAAGGAACCAAGAGACCAAAGGATCCTTAGCAAGAGGAAAAGAGCGCATATATAGAAGGGGTTGGAGGAGAAAACAAGGTAGAACTAAGCAAGGTGTCGTCCACCTAGGGACACTTGTCCTAGTGCATGAGCCACCACTCTAGCAAGCCCTAAACACATGTCCAAGGTCATTGCTACATGCAAGCATCAAGCACCAAGTGTCCATTAGTGGTGACACAAATGAGGTCAAAGCTTGGTTAAAGGTCATGGGCGACACACTTGGGTGAAACACCTCCATCATGGGTGACACACTCTGGTCGTCACAAGCTCAGGCCGACACAAACACTCTCATGCTCGACACAAGGTCCAACCAAACCAAAGCAAGGCACCACAAGGCCTAACAAGCTCAACCAAGCCCAAAAGGGACTCAAGCAACGAGCCCAAACCTTACTTTCTACTCAAGAGGAAGCAAGGAGAGGGAGGAACACCTCAAAAGGTGGCCAACTTGCCCACAAACCCTAGACTTGGGTTAATTGCAAGTAGCACCTCCAACTCTCAAAAAAGCACAACCAAACCCTAATCACCACCAAAGGTGATTAGCAAGAAACAAAGCATCAGGGTGAAGCAAAACAAACATGGTAAACCCTAAATGAAGGTCAGGGTCCTTACAGTATGTATGAGTCTTAATAGAATACTCGCTCTCCTACTACATCTAGTGAAAGGTGCTTTTGTCATATTACCCAATAAGTAAGACTTCCATGTCTCTATTATTTCAATAACCAAAAGAAACTAGATGACCATCATTATGGATTCTAGAAATGTATTTCTCATTTGTGTGCTCTAGATGACAATGCGATAGGTATTCGTTGTTTGAGTCATCGAGTCATTCATTATCTATACTATTGTCTCAGAACTATCAAACATAAACTATGAGACATTGGACTACCATTAAATATCTTATCTTTGAAAGTAAAGAATTAAATATATTCATAATATTATTTTCCATACACGATACATGATGTTTTTTCATTAATGGCAGGTACATAATTGAAATTCACTAATTCTATTACATGCCCATTACATGAATGACAAATTCCAACTTTATGGAAGCAATAATTGCTCTACACAATTCTAGGTTACATATTCTCAAGCCCTAAAGTGGATATCTATATCTCCTTCTTCCTCCAGTTCCTCTATGTAAATAGGAAAGTTCCTTTTCCAGTGTTCAGGATGGTGACAATGGTGAAACTTTCCTTCCTTATTCACTCATCCCTTAGCTTTTTGTGCATAAGACTTTGACTTCTGGCTAGCTTTAGAACTCTTCTTAGCTTTGGCTTTACCCTTGGACCTCCCTCTACTGATAATAATCACATATTTGGGTTTGTCCTTCTTCATATGTGCTTCAAATATCCTCAACATGCCAAGTATTAGCAACAGTTTGTCAAAAATTTCATGTTATAGTTCATGACAAACGGGTTTTATGATTCTAGCAGTGAATGTAGAATCATGTATGCGGCCAACTCTTGACCCAAGGGAAATCCTAGTCTTACAAGGTTCTCCACATACCCAATCAATTTTGAGTGCATGGAGATCTATTGGATCTCCTTCTACCATGTTGTACTTGAACAACGCCTTAGAGACATCATATCTCTCTTGTCTTTCTTGATCTTGGTACATGTTCTTAAGATATGTTACCATCTCAATAACATTGATGTTCTCATGTTGGCTCTACATCTCATAGTTCATTGAGCATGACATCAAGCATTTGACATTCATGGCATATTCAGAGTGCTTTTAGTAAGCATCCCTGACAGCCTTAGGCACGGTGGGAGCAGGTTCATTCTCCAGGACATAGAGCTTTTGCTCTTGAGTGAGAACGATTCTCAACATCTAGAATCAGTCATAGAAGTTGTTTCCATTCAACTTGTCCTTCTCAAGGACCAATTGCAAATAAAACGTGTTTGTGTTTGCCATTTGGATTCTATAAACAAAATTTGCACTTTTGTCAAAACAATTTTGATTTGATTTGATAATTTTGACAATATTTGTAAGGCTTTTAATAATTATCACTCCCACTACTATATTCAAATTGCAACCCTCACATATCAATTTGGAAGATTACAATGTACAACCTCTAGCGAGCTAAGACCCAAAACAATTGAGTTATTACCTGACCACTGCTAGTGTCCATAAGCAATCATTAAGGTAGGCAACTTTTTCCAATTGCATCTCATGTAATTCTTGGATAGATGGTATTCACAACTCTTTGCCATAGTCCATCTGTATGCTTCTAGGTACTTAATGTCATTAAGATCACCTAGTTAAGTCTGACCCAAAAGCCAACATGATAGTAATGCACCTTGCTTGGCAGACTAACATGACTACCATCACACTTCCATGAGATGGACAATACACCATGCTTGGCGTGCTCACGCATAGTCGGTTTTCATGTGTATTGCTTATGGAAAGAATCTAAGACATAATATTAAATTTAAGGATTTATAGTTATATAAATATATATATACATATATGTATCCAATCACCACATACTTATAGTATGTATTGTATACATTCTATATCCCACAAATAAAAATATGCAATTATAAAATACAAGTCATGGTTATGGCCATACCATTATAGTTCCTTGGATCCACAAAGAATTACTACAACCTAAGGTCCACATCATATGTAGAAACCTTTTGTTGATGAAGATCTATATTGGTACTAGTCCGGGCTGATTGATCCAACTCTTGAAATGATCGATTGGCCTCTTGGTCATTTAGTTGGTCTCTCAGATCGATCTTCTGGTCTCCTATCCAAGTGATGTCTGGACCCTCCAGCCGATCGGTTGGGCCACTAGATGATCAGTTTGGCTCCTGTCGTCTGGCCTCCTCATACCTCCTGTTAATCGATTCGTCTTCTGAAACAGTCTGTTCCTTTGGTACATAATGTCTTTTTTGCCATAATAGGAGTTAAAAACTATCCTATTCCTATTTTACTTATTACATTGTAATAGAGAAACCTCGGGCTATGTTTGAGGGGAACATAGGTAGGAAAGCATTAATACTTTTATATATAGAAAAGGAGAGAGAGACTCGGTATATAAACTAAGATAAAATGTGAATAACAACACATACAACCAAGCACAAAGATCTAGGAGTTATTGGCCATAACCATGCCAACTTCGACCATCAAAGCCAATTTTAGGGCGATCGATATAAATTGCATATATATATATATGGGATTGTATGTGGTGTGTAATTGGATATGCAAATTAATCATTTTAATATTCACATCGTATGCAATAAAATAAATTTTATCTTATCAATTTAAATTCAGATACACTATAAATTAACCTTGCTATGATACCACTTTTGGAAAATCACAACAACAGATAAGGCAGAAAAAGTAAACAATTAATGCCCAATTCCCAAACTAGCGAGATTGCATCAACAATAATGTATATAGGAAAGAAAGGTAGCAAGATATATACCTGGTCCTGGAGCAACTCCAACGACTTATCCTTGTAGCAGCATGCTTCTTTTTCAAGCAACACTTGAGTGGTCGTAAGCAACAACCTCCTAGTGCGACACCATAAACAATGATTGATTGTGTCCTCCTAGCAGGTGGCAACAATCTCCTCATCTTTGTAGTAGCCCATGTGGACCATCGAGAACTCCACTTCACGCTACTAGATCTAACGGGAAGGAGTTGTCTTTCAAACATCAACCTACTAGGGATAATTCACTCTCATGTGTTGTCTTTCCCTTATTGTCCCTCCCTTTTATGGGTAGGACTTGCCCAAGCTCTCTGGTTGCCACAATCAGAGAGGACAACATTTAGGATGATCTCTGACAACCTTGGCTACCCCTCTATTTATAGGAGGTCCATGGTCAGGGTTTCTATATCAACTGAGAGTTAAAGAGACAGATTCTCATGATTTTTTTTGGAAATTGTGAACCATCTAATGATCAATTCACACCTAAATCAGTCGGTTCACACATGAAATGATTGGTTCAACACTTGAATTGGTTGGTTCACTTGCTTTAATATTTTCAATCATACTGGATTTCTTTATTGAATTAATGCAAAACATGATGTTAGTATGATCCTTATCATAATGGTAATTGAACTGAGCGATCCAGATGATGAATCGGTCATTTCATTATTGATATGGTTGTTTAATTTTCTAAAATGACCATTTCACTTTTAAAATAGTCATTTCATTTATGAAATGGTCATTTCACTTGTAAAATGGTCATTTAATATCATGAAATGGTCATTTCACATGTGAAATGGTCGTTTGATATCATGAAATGGTCATTTCACATTCCAATTTAGCCAATGTACAATCAATGTTGTTTAAATTGAATACTTAAATACTTTAATAATCAAGTTAAACCTTATTTGTGAGTAAACTCCTATTCCAGGTGAATCCTATGCATGTGACCCTATAGGTCCCAAATTACATGGGCAGTGAATGTCCATAAAAAATTTATGACAACACAAGCAATGAACGGTATCTAGCAACACATCGTTGCTACCCAAGTAATTGGAAAGTTGGAGAACAAATTCAACCTAAAATCCATGATCGTTGTTACTGTGATCGTATAGTTCCTTTGTCTCTGATATATGGATTGAACTCAAGGCATGGAATCATCATCCTCTCAACATTCAATCCATGTTCCTTGAACTAGATCAGATTGTCTGAGTTGCATGTGAGCTCACATATCACATATTGAGTTGCATGAGTATGTCCATACATGTCTCAACCTCACTTATCAAGTCACTTGGATATCAATCTCTGGTAGGAGGGACAAATCTCATATGCACTCACAGTCATCCTCATGTGTCATAATGTATTTGAGCATCACCTTTATCATAACCTTTATTCAAGGTCATGTTTGATGAATTCATGTCTAAGAACCACATTCACCACTATCACTATGAGAGTTGATTCTGAATACCATTCTACGGTCCCCATGTATCACTCTCAAGGTGGGTCTTTCTGATACATTGTTCTCTAAAAAGTGCCTATGTGGTTGGTTTGATATCACATATCATGACTGATGAAATTCTATCATCAACCAACACACACTCTAGTCTTATATACTATTGTTGTCTATTTTGCTTCCATAGTAAATTCTGACAGGGACACAATAAGAATGTATGTACTCTTATCATACATACAATCTCATTGTTCAAGTCCTCAATCTAAAGACATATGTCATCGACAAATATCATTCTTTAGACATCTATTATGTCTGTGTCATCATCTCATGATTGAGACAAACATAATAGACGTAATGACCTTTATCACTATAAAATAATGTCTCTCATGTAGGGAAATTGGGGAGATAGATAAGGCAACAGATACACAAATTTAAAGTTTGATTCCCATGAGCAGTAAGATTTCCACAATAATAATGTATCTAAGAAGGAAATATTTTCAAGGTTATACCTAGTCGTGGAGTAAGTCTAATGACATTACCCTTACAATAGCATTGTGCTTCTTCTTCTTCAGACATCAGCTCACGCCTTCTTCAGCAGCAACACTTGAACAGTCGTCTCCACCGGACTCCTGGTGCAACACCATGGACAGCGATTGATGATGTCCTCTTAGCAGCAAACAACAACCTCCATCCTCTAGAGTAGTCCACTTGGACCACTGGGAACTCGACATTGCACTACTAGAGCCAACGGAAAGGAGTTGTCCCTTTCAAACGTCAACCTTCTAGAGTTGATACACTCTCCCACAATTGCCTTTCCATTGCTATCCCTCCCTTTATCGGGTAGGACTTGCTCGAGCTCTCTATTGGTTACCACAACCAGTTTGGACAATAATTATCAAAGCAACTGTTATGTCCCAGTACCCCTCTATTTATAGGAGAGGGCAGGGTCAAGGTTCCTAGTTTGTGAGGGAGTTGAAAGGGTCGAATTCATGAGTTTTCTAGAACATGTGCATGGCGAACTGGTCAATTCACATACCCAACTGGTTGGTTCATGCGTGAATCTTTTCATTCATGCATTTTCTTATTCGGAATCACATTGGTGTTCAGTATGATTAACACACCTTATTACATCAGCACCAATCTTTGATCCAACCAAACTGGCCATCAAACTAGATAGTTCATCCCAGGAACCTATCGGTTGGGACCAGTAAACCGGTTAGTTCATTACGTGAACCCGTTGTTTCACTCCCTGGTTCAGCCATTGATCAACCAATGTTGGTTCCAATTGACCTAACACTCGAACCGATCGGTTCAACACTTAAACCGATCATTTCAAAGTCCAATCAATCAATTTTGAACCGCAGTTATTTAATTGAATATCCTAGATGGGTGATTAGATGCTTTAGAGCAGGGATGAATAGAGCTGAATGCACTTAAACAAAATTCATTAGACCTTCAAGATATATCACAAGATAATGTTGCTAAATAGGAAATTTGTGTGCAACTAAAACATGCATAGAAAAGGAGAGAGAGATTGAACATACACCAATTGACAAGTTATTTAGAGTGGTTCCACACTTCAAACTAGAAGTGAGTCAGTCCATTACCTAGAGAGTTCAACCTCTAGGATTTCTTAACCATTGCACTCTTATATTCATCCATAAGACTTACAATACATGACCAACCAAAGGACTTACCTATCCAATACAAAGAGTCTTCAACCTTACCAAGGACTTATCCACTTTGCAAGGAGTCTTCATACTTCACCAAGGACTTACCCACTCTTGCACAAGTCTTCAGCCTTGCAGGGATTACCCACACTTCTTGGATCTTCAGCCTTTGAATTCACCTTCACTCGGAGAAGCTTCCACCAAGGACTTACCCACTTGAGCAAGGAGTCTTCTGCCTTCACCAAGGGCTTACCCACTCTTGCTCCAAGTCTTCAGCCTTGATCTTCACCAAGGGATGCCTTCCCTTGTTCTTCTTCACCTCTCTTAGCCAAGAGAGAGAACCTTCATCTTCATGGTTGAAAAGAGATATAGGGAGGTGGTGGAAGTGAAAGCCTCACAAGATATACATGTAGGACTAGCTCTCTTATAGATTTACTACTCACTCTAAAGAATGTAGCAAGTGATTAAGCTTAGAGAGAGAGAGGAGGCTGTAGGAAGCACTCAACTATAGAATAGGAACCTCACATAGAGTTTTGCATTGAATGCTCAACCTTGGAATGAAGCCCAATGGGTCCTATATAAAGCTAGGGATGACCCTTAGCCTTTGGGAACACTTAAGAATAAAAACTAGCCATTTTGTGGCTTGCAACAGATATATTTTCACTTGTTGCAACTCCACAGTGGCTAGAAACACTTTTCTACACTTTTTCGTACAGTGCAATCGGTTGAGTTTCTATAAAGGTAACTCGACCGATCCCACTAAAAGATAAGACCAATTTAGGCCATTGGTTGAGTTTGTCCTGGGATAACTCGGCCCATTCACTTGAATCAGTTTTGGTCAGTAGAGGGATCAGTCAAGTTCTGTGAAGTGCAAACTTGACCGATCAAAAGTCATTTTCAAGATCCAATTAGGATCGGTCGAGTTTGCAACTCGACTGATGAACAACCTGATGTGAATTTTAGAAAATGGCTTTTGAGTGCTTAAATATTCGATCTAAGTGCTCCTGATTTTTCTAAGCTTAATTACAAGTCATACAATCATTACAAGTGATTTACAACATGATTCTAATGGATTTACATCATATTACAAAAAACATACACTTGTATTGACTTTGACTTGTCTTTTCTCCAAGTTGAGATGCTCAAGTTAGGGCATTTGGAGTGTGTCTATGCATAATCTAAAATCACTCAAGTAGAGACATTAGACACAAATAATTGGAATGGTTTAGTCATCATCAAAATAAGGGTTTAGTCAATTTAGATCTTGAGTCAACATTCTCCCCCTTTTGAAGATGACAAACCATTCCATAAATGTATTGAAAGCATTTAAGTAAAATCATACTTTTGGAGAAACCTAGGGGTTTCAATAGAATTGAGTTCATATGCTCCCCCTCAATTGATGCTAGTGGAGTTCTCATACTCCCCCTCAATTGATGCTATTTCTCCTGCATGGTTAGATTTCATAACATTTATAGAATACTATATCTTCTATTCATAAATGTTCTACACATATATGTCTTCTCCCATTTACCTTCTCCCCTTTACATGAACATGCTTCTCCTCTTCATCTAAGACATACCTTCTCCCTCTTTTGCCAAAAGAAGACATACCTTTCTCCCTCTTTGTCATTTCAAAAAGTGGAGGGTATTAAGAGATAAGAAACACCACTTGTTAAAAGAAATGAGATAGCAAAAAGTTATATAAGGAGAGTAGAAGAGCACAGCTAGGGGCTTGTCCAAGCATAGAATAAAAGAAAGTTAAAGCATGCACTTGAACAACCCAAAATGCAAGATAAAGTGTTGTAGAAAAACAATAAATCACAATTTTGACCCTCAAGATAATCGAAGTTGCCCAAAAAGTATCATGGCTCATGGAAAAACAATGAGTCTTGCTCAGAAGGCCATTTCTACATGAAAAACACTAGTCTTGTGTCAAAATATGACACTAGAACAAAAGCTGCATAAATTTTAAGAATGCTCCAAAAACTACATATAATGTAGCTCTATATGCCCTGCATCACAAGGCTATGCAATCAAGTAACTCAAGATAGTAGATAAGCAGGTTAAGAAACAAGCTTTAGCATGTATGAGACAAGATACAAGCATATTATATAGAGAAATACCACTTGATGAACAAGGCTAGAACTAAATGTATATGAACTACTAGTAGATGATATCACAAATTAGGACTACTAGTAGGATCTAGATCATAGCAACAGATACCAAAAGACACACAAGATACAAAAAGCTATGAGTAGATGTAGAGATATATCCAAACAAAGAGATATGCAATTTTAGAAGCATGGAAGGATATAACTCACTAACAAATATGCATCATTACCAAATGATATTTACCACTAAGAACCTCAAGGTTGTATCCAAATAATATATATAACTAGATAGATGTAGCAAGTTAGAGTACAATGGAAGCAATTTTAGACACAACCAAGAGATCCAAAGAGATCATCATCAAAACCTACAAAACAACTCTAAGCAAGTAATTGCAAGATATAGATATACCAATTTAGAGCAATTAGAGAGATAGAGTTGTAAGTAAGATAGGAAATTTAAAGCATGGCAATATGCATATATAAAGGTACCAAGGGAGTGCCAAAGAATAAGGCTGTTGGTTGAGAAAATCTAGTTGAGAGGGAAATTCTCATTCAATAAGCCAAATGTATATTCTGCGCACAATGTTATCGGCCGAGTTCTGTGTATTGACAACTCGACCGATGACAACTGGTAGTAATACCCATTGGTGCCTATCAGTCGAGTTTCAAACTGGACAAACTCGACCGATAGAGCTGCTGTCAAAAAGCACATATATTCATAAAAACATATTTAGAGGCATGCTAAATATACAAACCATATTCAAACATGTATAAGCAAGTTAGTAATGCACTATAAAAGCATTAAAATAGTTTTTGAGCAAGAGTGTGAAGAGAAACACAAAATACAACTTTTAACTCAAAAACCATATGTATAGTGCACACTATCTTGACTAAACAAGTTAGGATTGGTTATAAGCAAGAAAACATTTACCTTTTGTTCTTACCATTCTAGTTTCCACTTGTTGTCACCCTCTACACATCTCACCTTTCTTCTTTCATGTGGATTGAGAAATCAATTTGCAAATCCATAGCTCATGTTAATCCATTTGCAAGTACCTACAAGAAGAAAGATGAAATGGTCCCCAATCATGTTATTGGGTCCGAAAGGGTTAGCTTAGCAATCTAAGTCCTATTGCTCTTGGGTGCTTTCCTAAAAGGACAACAAGTAGAATAATGGCCAATATCATTGCAATAGTTGTATGTGCCCATAGTCTTGGAACTAGAGGATTCTCCATGGAATATTGGAGGTCTTTTACCTTTATTGTTCCTTTGACTACTATCATACCCCAAACCATGTCTACCAATTTTTTTAGTAGTATGGTGTAGGATATCATTAAGATTCATTTTACCAACTAAGAATCTTTGCAAAGAAGATCTCAAACTATCATTATCATGCATAAGAGAAGTAATAGTAGAAGACAAGTGATTGATATTATCTCTAGCATGCAAAACATCATTTTCTAAGCAAAGAGATTTAGTTAAATAAGAATCTCTATCAATATGAAGAGTAGCTACATTATTTTCTCTACTAGTAGAACTAGAACATGATTCAAACACATTGATTTTAGCAAGCAAGGAGGCATTTTCTATTTCAAGCAAAGCAATCTTAGAAAGTTAAACACCATTTTCATATTCTAATCCTTACAAAACAAAATCTTTGTCCTTGTTTTTAGATTTAAGAACATCAATAGCATGCATGAGAGAATCAACAACTAAAGTATGCTCTTCATTAGAACTATGCATAAGAGGTTGAGCTTCTAGAAATTTAATCTTATCAAGCAAACTAGCATTTTCAAGTTTAAGAGAGTCTACTTGGCTAAGACAAACATTTTTGTCATCAAGCAAGCAAGAATTAGCATGTTCAAGATCATCTAGTTCTACATGCATATTGTCAACAGTTCTAGCAAGCTTTTTTCTTTTCTTTTTAGAAGACCTAAGAGAGGCACGAGTAGCATTAATGATAGCAATTAAGGGTTCTTTATCTAAAGAGTTTAGATTTACCTCATTTGAGTCTTTTCTTGTAGAAGCCATAAGAGTAAAATGACATTCTCCTTCTTCACTAGAGCTTGATCTAGATCCTCCACTTGAATATTCACTTGAGCTTGAGTTGGAGGAGTCACTTGAGCTTGGGTGTCATTTCTCCTTCTTCATGTACTTCTCTTCTCTTTCCTTGTGATGATGGTTCTTCTTGCCTTGTAGACAATCTATCTTGAAGTGACCCTTATTTCCACACTTGAGGCACCGGATGGAGGAAGAATTCTTGCCTTTGTAGAATCTACTATTGGAGTACATGGCACCTTCTTCAACTTGAGAGAATGGAGAAGCTTGACCAACAATAGCCTTTATTTGAGCTTTCATTTTGGCCTTCTTCATTCTCTTGAGTTCTTTTTCTTCTGGTCTTTCTACTTCCTCCCTCTTGTCAAGTGTGGCTTCATGTGCTTGTAGATTTCCAATGAGCTCTTCAATAGGGATATCCTTAAGAGACCTTGCTTCTTCAATGGAAGTCACCTTGGGTTCCCACCTCTTGGGAAGAGTTATAAGGATCTTTGAGTTGATCTCTCCTCTAGACATAGGATGACCTAGAACCGCAAGACCATTCACAATGGTGTTGAGCCTAGAGTACATATGAGCTATCTTCTCCTCCCTTTCCATCTTGAAGTTATCAAATAGCCTGTTGAGCATGTAGACTTTGCTTTCCTTCACTTGAGCTGTCCCCTCATAAGTGATGCATAACTTTCTCCATACCTCATAGGCTATTTCACATGTAGAAATCTAGTTGAACTCGGTGGGGGTCATGGAGGCATAGAGGATGTGCATGGATCTAGCATTCAAGGTTGCTTTCTTCAAGGTAGCATCATCCCATTCTTCAATCTTTATCTTCGGTAGCTTGTATGGGCTGTTCACCATTTGCCACATCTCAAGACTTGATCCTTGGATGTAGAATTGTAGCCTTCCTTTCCAATAGAGGAAGTTACTCCCATCAAAGATTGGAAGGTTGATCAAGTATCTCCCACCTTGGTAGTCACCCATCTTTTCCTACTTGTTGAAGTATGCTTGGAGAAACCCACTTTGATACCAATTGTTGGATCCTAGATGGGTGATTAGATGCTCTAGAGGGGGGTGAATAGAGATGAATGCACTTAAACAATATTAATTAGACCTTCAAGATATATCACAAGATAAAGTTGCTAAATAGGAAATTTGTGTGCAACTAAAACATGCATAGCAAGAGAGAGAGAGATTGAACATACACCAATTGACAAGCTATTTAGAGTGGTTCCACACTTCAAACTAGAAGTGAGTCAGTCCACTACCTAGAGAGGTCAAACTCTAGGATTTCTTAACCATTACACTCTTATATTCATCCATAAGAATTACAATACATGACCAACCAAAGGACTTACCTATCCAATACAAAGAGTCTTCAACCTTACCAAGGACTTACCCACTTTACAATGTATCTTCGGCCTTCACCAAGGACTTACCCACTCTTGCACAAGTCTTCATCCTTGCAGGGATTACCCACTCTTCTTGGATCTTCAACCTTTGACTTCACCTTCACTCGGAGAAGCTTCCACCAAGGACTTACCCACTTGAGCAAGGAGTCTTCTGCCTTCACCAAGGGCTTACCCACTCTTGCTCCAACTCTTCAGCCTTGATCTTCACCAAGGGATGCCTTCCCTTGTTCTTCTTCACCTCTCTTAGCCAAGAGAGAGAACCTTCATCTTCATGGTTGAAAAGAGAGATAGGGAGGAGGTGGAAGTGAGATCCCTACAAGATATACATGTAGGACAAGCTCTCTTATATATTTCCTACTCACTCTAATGAATGTAGCAAGTGATTAAGCTTAGAGAGAGAGAGAGAGGAGGTTGTAGGAAGCACTCAACTATAGAATAGGAACCTCACATAGAGTTTTTCATTGAATGCTCAACCTTGGAATGAAGCCCAAGGGGTCCTATTTATAGCTGGGGATGTCCCTTAGCCTTTGGGAACACTTAAGAATGAAAACTAGCCGTTTTGTGGCTTGCAATGGATATATTTTCACTTGTTGCAACTCCACAATGGCTAGAAACACTTTTCTACACTTTTCTGTATAGTGCAATCGGTCAAGTTTCTATAAAGGTAACTCGACCGATCCCACTAAAAGACAAGACCAATTTAGGCCATCGGTCAAGTTTGTCCTGGGGTAACTTGACCTATTCACTTAAATTAGTTTTGGTCAGTAGAGGGATCAGTCGAGTTCTATGAAGTGCAAACTCGACCGATCAAAAGTCATTTTCAAGATCCAATCAGAATCGATCGAGTTTGCAACTCGACCGATGAACAACCTGATATGAATTTTAGAAAATGGCTTTTGAGTTCTTAAATATTTGATATAAGTGCTCCTAATTTTTTCTAAGCTTAATTACAAGTCATACAATCATTACAAGTGATTTACAACATGATTCTAATGGATTTACATCATATTACAAAAACGTGCACTATTGACTTTGACTGATCTTTTCTCCAAGTTGAGATGCGCAAGTTAGGGCATTTGGAGTGTGTCTATGCATAATCTGAAATCACTCAAGTAGAGACATTAGACACAAATAATTGGAATGGTTTAGTCATCATCAAAACAAGGGTTTAGTCAATTTAGACCTTGAGTCAACATGGGACCCTATAGGTCCAAAATTATATTGGCAATGAATGTCCATAACTAATTTAGGACATCATAAATAAAGAATGACGTCTAGTAATACATCATTGCTACCCAAGTAATTTGGAATGTTGGAGAAAAACTTCAAACTACAATATGTGATTAGTGTTATCATGATTGTATAGTTCCTTTGTCTCTGATATCCAGATTGAACTTGAGGCATGGAATCGTCATCCTCTCAACTAGAATTGTAAAAGGATCAAATTCAAATCAGATACCAATATATTCAAAATTCAAATTTGAAATCTTTATTGGATTTGATATTCGATTCGATATCTGACGAATTTAGAAAAATCTATCTGAATTCAAATTTGAACTCTGAAATTTGAATTTGAATATTTATCTGAATCAGAAATGTTATTCCACAAAAACACTAAACCTTTTTTTATTAATTTACAATTCATAGTATTAAGCACTAATCAATAGGGGACAATTCCTTTTTCAATATTATACGGTCGCTTAAACAAATGGATGCCCACACAATGCAATTATTTAGAAAAGAATTCGATGAGCACTAAGTATTAGGAGTGTCATTTCTCCTACCATTTATTCTCACGTGAGATATGCAAACATTTTACATACTTTTTTAACAGGGAAATCAAAAGTTGTTGTCTTCTACGACCATTAACAACCTTCCTCATAGATACACAAAAAGGCAAACATGTATTGGTGCTACTAAACATAACAACTCACATATACCCAAATATGAAGTTATGATTCCAGCAAATTATAAACCCAACATCAATTTCATGTAATTGATGGAGGTCAAACATAGTAACATAAATATTCAACAAAAACTAAATATTTCATCAGAACCTCTTTAAGGAGAATTGAAGTACTTTTGGTTCCAACAATTTTCATACAAATCACCCCATACTAAAAAGTCAGAAGTATAAAACAAGTTACATGTAAGAAATGACAGTAGAAATAGAAGTCAACATAGAGTAGACCCTATATGATTTGCAATGTGAGTATATTCCAACCCATATAGGCAAAAATAATCTATTGTAGAATTCTGGATAAATAGACAAAGATGAGGTTGTATCCAAATAGCACATAACATCACATCAGTTCCTCATAGGTTCATGGCATGTTCGTGTGGATAAGGACTTGATAACAGGCATATGTAACAACTCAACTACGATTTGGACACTTCTATGATGCCATTTTATCTTGTGAGAAAGCTTCTTCAAACTATCAAATACTATTGCAACATTCCATTCACCTAAAATATATTGACAATGTTAGCCAAAAGATATAAGGATTGAATAGAATTAATACTTCAATGGATGAAAAGTAAAAGCTTGTGTTATGCTTTTTATGTGCTATATCAAGTAATATAGCAGTCTTAGGAAAAAACATGCTATATTGTTTTGTCTTAAAAATGAAAGGAACATGTCTAAACAATGCTCAAAATTCATTTTTTTTCTTGGAGGCTTTTATTATATATAAAAATATCATACCTATTCCGAGTTGTTGTAGAAAGGATCCACATTTTTCAACATTTATCCAATGCTCCCAAGTTCTATATGACCTTCAATTTTCTATAATACATAATGAGAAGATTAATCCTTGTTTTAAACAATACATAATGATGACTTTCACAACATGATTGACAATAAGAAATATTAAAATGGAGTTAGAGAAACTACATACCATCACCAAGCATTTCCAATCACATCCATTGATTCTTTTGAGAATATAGGAACTTGAAAGAAGAGATGTACTCTAATGCCAACGGACCCAATCAAACATAAGTGTTTCAATAATATATAAAATATGCACATATAAAGAAGGAAAATATCAACCTTGTGTTTATATAGAACACTGAACTTTTCATGCCTCCTTCAACCACTACCAAGATTTTTATAATTTTGCTTATTAGTAAGGTAAAAATAGAACTAAAATGGTTAGATTCCCATTTTGTAATGGGGTCAAGGCCTATAATTCACTGGAAGTCAGAAATTTACAAGAGGCTCAAGTAAATAAGGAAAGGCAACTTTGTAACTGCAATTTGTATTTTCAAGATATACCACATGTTGCTTGCATTTCTGCACATGGGAAGTAAAATATTTGTTAAATTATACCCGTTCCAATATTGCACAAAAAATATTACAAGTATTGAAAGTAAAGAACTCACATAATACCAAAAAGCCAAAGCCTACATAGCTTTTCAACTTCATCTGAAAGCATTATTTGTAACCATTCTATACCCAAAAAAATAGTTCTTTTGGCCATTCTCTCCCTAAAAATCACTATTACATAGTGCTTTTCATCTTTATTTCACAAAGTCATAACTCTGTCACTTCAAAAAGCACTATTTGTGGCCATTCTGTCCCAGAAAAACCCTACAATGTTAACTTTCCAATGATTCATGCCATTGCCTATATCACATTTTATTTTGTATAATAAAAATTGAACATGAGATAAATAACTTACTCAAAAAATAGGATCATCTACTGATCTTGAATTTCATGAATGACATTCACATAGGGTGAAAGAAATGGAGAGAAATTAATACTTTCTATTTTTCATATTACAAATAAATAATGAAAACTCAAATGTAGGATTAAGCAACATACTTTGTTTTTCTTTAATGGTAGGCAACCAATCCTTACTGCACAGTAGAGCCTCTACAATATCCGATGTTAAAGATGTGTGTGTGTCATCAATGACCCTATGACCCCAACTAGAAGCAGACTTCGATGATACCGTAGATATGGGTATTGCAAGAATATCATGAGACATCTTTGCAACAATTACTAACTTTGGTCCATTTTGTTTCCACCAAAGAAGGAGGTCAAATGATAACTCATCATGTGAATCAAATGGATGCAAAGACTCTTCTTCTAAATACATATTTAAATTAGATTTTGGAATCACCGGTTGGCTGCTAGAGTTTTCTTTCATATACTTCTCAAATCTTCAATTTATTTTGTTCTCACTTTGACTCCCTTCATCCCCAATATTAAGATAAGCATAATTGGGTATTTGAAAGTTGTATGGCATACTAGAACCATAATATTCATCATACAAGTTATTCAACATTCCGGTAACCATGTAAATATAGACTTTAGATTCAGAACCATAGATATCATCACATGCAGATTTTATAGATTGTAACTTGAATTGGGGATCAAGAATATGAGCAAAGTAAAATCCAAGCTACAAGTAGTCCAATACTTATAAAACTTTGAGTGCACCAAAGTGGCCATGACACATACATTGTAAGGCCCCTAAACTTGCTTAATGAGTTGAATAAGCTTACTTATCATAATTGAATTCTTATTACCCTAATATAACCTTTTGATATGCTTTGAAATCATAATACAAGCTTAAGTTTCAAATTTGGTCCAATTTGGACATTGTTTGAGCAAGTTATGCAATTTTATGCACATTTTGTACTTTTCTGCAATTTACCCAATTGAGAGGTTTTCTTTGCAATTTATCACTTGAATTATGTTCCTTGGATATTCTATCATAATTTTTGATCTTTTTGAGCCATGTGGAACCTATTTAAACCTTGGTTTGAAGGTGTTTTCTCTAAGGGTATTTTAGGATTTTCCCCTTCATGGATGAGCTACCTTTAGTAGCTATCAACTAATGAATTATTTGTTTTGCTTGGAAATTCAAGAAACAAGGGATAAACATGTCTCTATGGATGGTGGGGGAGCTGCTTGTGTGTGTGCTTGTATATTCTTAATAGTTTAAGGCCATGGACACTTGGAAAGATACTAGAATTTCAACTTTTTGTTTTTCTTTATCTTAAAGTTTCATATACTTGTCCCTAAGAAACAAAACGATCCATTTTATCTCCACCAATTCCCTCCTTGTACAAAACTCATCCTCCCTCTGTGCTTCTATGAATTTCCTATCCAAGGAAGAAGAAAGAGGGTACCTTCTTGGAAAAAGAATCTAGGGTTGCAATTGACTTCCTTTTAGGGTTTAAAAAGCATCCTTCTAGTGATCTTGACCTAAAAGATTAAGAATCCCCTTCTTTCCTCATTTATTTATTTGTTATCCTTCCTCCTACCTTTATCCAGGTCAGAACATTGTCGTTCCATGGTAGAAATTGCTCTAAAGCTCTAAAACCCTACCTTTCTTGCTCCTTATGCTTAGGGTTTGCTCATTTGATGAAGAAAGGTGCTAGATGGAGGAGTTCACAACTTATGCTTGGATTTTCTACCCTACCTATTCGTGTTTTCTTATGTTTTATAGTTTATCTTCTAATTATAGGCAAGTTTTATAACTTGCTCTACGTTTATTGCTTACCATAAGCTTTCTAGCTCATGTTCTTGCTTGAAAAAGATGATCCATGCAATAAAAAGCTATGCTTGACTTGGATTTCAATTTTTATAATGTTCCCTATTCTGATTTCAGTTATAGATGAACCTGTGATCATGTGTACATTATTCCTAAGGTATAATATGACTTGGATCAGGTTGGTTTCACAACCTATGGTGCTAAGCACCTATCAACCAATGGTCAATTTTAGGGTTTAAAGCTGATTTCTTATATAAACCCATGACCCGATGATGGTACCGTTGCAACAACCCTATGGTGTTGTCTTCATAAAAACTTATGGTCATCATCAAATGTTTCAAATGATGGTGACAACCTATGGTCACCGCCTTAGGTCAGGTTTTGGATCAATTAGAAGTTTAATGATCAACCATTAAGTACCCTAATAATGTTATCAATCAATGATGACATTAGCTTAATATTTGATGTTGATTAATGGATATAGTGTTGATATAAAAACCTATGGTGACTTAATGGTCACTAATGATGGTGTATCAGGTCTCCACGACCTATGGTGAGTTAATCATATAGTTGTAGCATCAATTAAGCCTTAGACCAATGGTTTCTTGGGTCACTTGATGCAATGGTTGAACCTATACTAAAATTAATGGTTTTAATATATGAACTTGACCCAATGGTCAAGATCTAATGTTTATTCCTCCAATAAAGTGTATTTATGGTTAATGTAATATGTTGGACCTAATAATGTGATTTCGAGGGTTTCCTTTATATGATCAGCTTAAGGAGCTTACTTATTAACAATGGATGGCTTGTTTTAAATGAACAGTTGATTGTGGGTTTTACCCTACTATCAATGGAACGTTTTGTGTTGTTAATCAAGGGATGCCTAGGGTTAGATGGTGACTCTTTATAGAGAACAAATCAAGGAATTAATAGGTGGTTTATCCAAGGTGTTTACTTATGTAAACAACCAATGGTCTTACCTTTAAAACATCCAATGGTTTTGGGTGACATTGTGGTATGGTGATATGGGTTGAATAATGATGGAACAAATGGAGGGTTACCCTTAATAAGGTATTCTTACCTATTCATTCATATTAATAGAAGGGATGATAGCCACATTGCGTTGATATGTAACCCTAATGAGGTATAACTTGTTATACCTAGCTTTAATATAACTAAATGATGGTAATTGGGTATGAATAGTCCTTGAATGATTAATACAATCATGGAGTACTCTCTTATTGTTGTTGAAACCTTAGTATGCTATAACCTGATGGTTGCACCTTGATTTATGTGTGGGTTCATACTTGATAATGGTATGGAATGTGATGGTGATGCTTCACCTTATGCATCCATGATCCAATGGGGATGTTGTGAGTCAGGGTTTGGGTATAAGTGTTGATTAGTAACATTGATATAATTTATCATGTTGAACCTAACTCTAATGCAAAAAGATAAATATGAGTATTGATTTTTAACCTTCTTATATGATGGCATGATGGTGAAATAACCTCCTTAACATGACCATAAACTTAATGTGTTAATTGGTGGTTATCCTAGCCACATGGTTGATACTTTCTTATGCTAAACATGTGCATTATGAATATGATGAGGGTTAATCATATCTAGATTCTTTGCATGTTGATGTAATAAAGGAATGTTATTAATGTTAATATAACCATGCTATGATTGTTTATGAATATATCCTAGCTCATTAATGCAATATTGTGTTGATCCAGTGTATTATATGTAATTAATGTTGTTGAGCCTTGTTATAAGGCATGCAAAGATAATGATGATCTTGCAGGGAATAGTATGATGGTCTTAATGACCTTTGGGCATGGTTGAGCCCTGAATGAGGTGTAATTCTCTTGTGTTGATTAGGGTTGATACCCTGTGATATTGTGGAAAGTATTTATATCCTATGATAGTATGATGGTCTTAATGACCTTTGGGCATGGTTGAGCCATGAATGAGGTGTAATCCTCTTATGTTGATAAGGGTTGATACCATGTGATATTGTGAAAAGGATTTATATCTTATGATAGTATGATGACTAGTGTGGTCTCATGAATGGCAAGTGAATAGTACCATGTGATTATGAGATGAGAAATTATGTTTCACACATTTTATATCTTTTCAAAGTTGTGATATTTATATGCTTTCTAGAAGTTAATTAGGGTGTGTATGTCCATTTGTTTGATGTAGCCTTAATTCACCCAATTGGCATAACTAATCAAGTGCAACTCTAATCATGTAGTGCCCTGTGTTGTAGAGCCATCTTCAGTGTAAGAACTTGATGGATGGTGAAATGGGTATTCCTAAGGGAAACCCAGAGCGCATACTGTTGAGTATGTGGGGGTAGTAGGTTGAGGATATATCCTTGTCATCCACAATGTAGATTGTGGAGGTTGGCTATGGTCATGCCTCATAAATCTGATGTGATTGAGAACGTCTATGGTCGTGTCTCGATGATTATAACATGATGTGATTAGAGGACAACTCCAGTTGTACCTCAGTGATTGGGTTTGAATACCATGGTTTCTAATGTCGTGACATGTACCAAGGGCAGACTAGCGGTTAGCAACTTGACTATATGTTGTTTTGGTGGCAGCTTTGACTGATATGTCACTGCCTTTTTACTCATACTAACCGAGGGGATGAGATCTTAGGATACCGACACTCCTAGATCTTGTACAAAACTGAATAGCCCTTTACAGGGGTCAGTTGGACTTTGAATGGTACGATTCAAATTCCCCAGGGCATAATAAAAGATGTAATACAACCGTGTAGCATATTTGTTTAGGGTTATACACAACGTTTCACATTGGATGATAACCCTTGTTTGTTATCTTTACATAAAGATGATGCTTAATGCAATTAAGAGATAGTAGACATACTTAGGTTGTGGATATGCTTAAGATTGTAGATGTGTACATATAATAGCTATGATTGTGTTGATAACTATATTGCTACTGCTGATTATAATCATGCTTATCCAGATAGTTGTTCTTATGTTGTTAGCTCTTCTTATGATGTTGATATGTTCTACAAATTAGACATGCTCATGTTGTTTTAGCTATGCTATGTTACTAGACTTGCTCATGATGCTAGATATGCATATGCTACTGAATTGCTTATATTGTCAACAAGATAAAGGATGATAGTCTGGCTAATGATGATAGTTATTATCTGCTCCTTTATGTAGTTTGTTAATCATCAATACTACTGATCTTATTTGTTATATCTGATTAAACTGCTTAACTATTTAATTACTTAAAAATGTTGTAATCAATAAATGTTTTTGGAGGTTATATCTCTTGCTGGGACATGGGTCTCACCCTTGTGATTCGCCACATTTTTTAGGTAATCGGAAGTGACAAAAAAAACATGTGGCAGCAAAGAGGAGATATAGTAATGAATCTTTGAGAAAGTTGATTGGATTTCTAGTGTGTCCTAGAGTCGTCCCTGTACTCTTAGGTCCTGGCAGGAAAAGTTTGTATATGGTGTTTCAAACGAATCAGAATTTTGTTAGCATGTTAATGCTTGTTTGTGTGACATATACAAATATTGTTCTCATGTGTATATATGTTGTGGCTAAGGCGATAGACCAATTTGTATCAAATTCTTGGCATAGTAAGGATACAAGAAAGATGTTGGGCTCTTATGCAAATGTTTTTGAGAGGGTGTTGATGTTGAAATCAGTTTTAATTTACCCATATTTTTGGGTATGTGATTAATTAGTGATTGATTGTGTTTTATGTTTTGAGTAATCTCGTTTAGTGTATCTGGTTCTCACAAGTTGGTATCAGAGCTTTAGGTTCACTGAGTCTACAGGGACACTAGGACTTAAGACTAGGATGACGTTTAAGTTAGGAACGTGACACAAAAACATGGTGCATACTGCCTAATCTCAGTACTTGGATGTCCTGGCTAGGTATTCAATTATTGAGGAAAGGTATGTATGAAACTCTTAGATTGCTATCTTTATGATTACTCTGATCAAGTAGTCATTTTGAGACAATTTAAAGAGCATAATGAATAAGAAATCATGGTTTGAATATCTCAATCCTACCTTAAAGAATATGAGAATTGCATCATTATCTATCAAAACTTGAATGTTTGGTAACTATAAGAGAAAGATAAAACACCATGAAATCTAAATCTAAATACAAATAAGCAAAAGAGGAGTTCTTGAAGATGAAATTCAAGAAGATAATAAAGTAAAAGATAGATAAGTCTGTTCTTATAAAGTGATTCAAGGTATGAAATTCGCATAAGATGGAGAGAACTCCTATAATAAGTACAAAATGAGAAGATGAATGGGAACAATGATAAAGGAATAAGGTGGAATTTGAGTTAATCTTATACCAACCTATGTGCGTAAGAAAGTGTTAATGTAAAATCAGAATGGCATGTGAAAGAAATTAAGGGAGATGATCTCGATTTAATGAAAAAAATGTGAAATATGATGATTTAACTATTGATAAGTAGTTGAAAAACATAATAAAATAAGAGAACATACCCTAGTGGGATAAATAGTCATCAAGGAAGGAGTAATGTGATATGATAATCATGATGATTTCTATGCTAATGGCAAGGAACCCAAAATGAAAAAGGTAAAATGATACATTAGAAGCTGTAACCTGCATAATGAAAATAGAATTGGTTACCCTATTTGCTAGTGACCCTTGAACAATGCTGCTACGATGTGGGAAGTGTGTTTCCCTTCATGTATTTCCTTTCTAGGGCACAACTTTCAAGTGGATCATTTCCACTTGGTATGTGTGGATTCGCTGCAAACATGAGGGTGGATATCTTATTATAGCATAAGGTTGCTTGGACTATGGTTCCAAGACCATAAAGTTTGTGATGAGTTTGCTTTTGAGCCTTCCAATAATTTGTGAGACTACTCTTATATGTTTTGAAATTTATTATGTTGGTAAAAGTAGATGAGATAAGGATGTGAGTTCCTTATAGCACATGAGGTGGATACCAATGTAATGAATCCTAGTATCCAAGATGTATCAATAGTATGGGAAGTATGTGAACGTTGGAGATATTTAATAAATGAAAATATCAAGTATTCCTCCCCCTTAAAGAGAGGGAGAGAGAGTTGTTAATGACCCTCTAAATGTTGTTTGGAAGGAAAAACAAAAGTGATTCTATAATGTTGTGTATGGTTCAGTGATAGCTGGGCAAGACCACTATCAAGGATAGATGGTTTGTTGGTCAATAGATATGTGATATGTGTTCCTTTAAGATTAACCTATGATCAAATATCAATGCATAATATTTAGATTGGATGACATAATTCACGTGACCATGATGAGTTTAGAGTTATGTCGTTTAGACTAACCGATGTACCAATAGAATTTATGAATAGGAGGAACAAAGTGTTCAAGTAATGTCTTACAAGTTGTAGAAATCTTTGAATGATGAAATATCAAAGTATTTTAGATATGGTTAATAGCATGGTTAACATCTTTGCTAAACCTTAAGAATGTTGAAACAACTGTACTTACCTGTAACAAATCTAGCAAAAGTGAGTTGGGAGTTTTTGTGCTGACCCAAGACGAGATATGTATGAATGATGTGACATCATCATTATATGCAAGTAACCATATGAAGGTAATATGATGAGGTGTAAAGTAAGTACCCATCTTTATTTACCTTGGATTTCAGGGGCGAAATCCCTATTAGGGGTTTATAGTTGTAAGGCCCCTAAACTTGCTTCATGAGTTGAATAAGCTTAATTATCATTATTTAACTCTTATAAACCTAATATAACCTTGTGATATGATTTGAAATCATAAGACAAGCTTAAGTTTCAAATTTGGTCTAATTTGGACACTGTTTGATCAAGTAATGCAATTTTATGCACATTTTGGACTTTTTTGCAATTTACCCAATTGAGAGGTTTTCTTTGCAATTTATCACTTTCATATGTTCCTTGGATATTCTATCATCATTCTTGATCTTTTTGAGCCATGTGGAACCTATTTAAACCTTGGTTTGAAGGTGTTTTCTCCAAGGGTATTTTAGGGTTTACCCCTTCATGGATGAGCTACCTTTAGTAGCTATCAACTAATGAATTAATTGTTTTGCTTGGAAATTCAAGAAACTAGGGATAAAAATGTCTCTATGGATAGTGGGGGATCTTCTTGTGTGTGTGCTTGTATATTATTAATAGTTTAAGGCCATGGACACTTGGAAAAATACTAGAGCTTCAACTTTTTCTTTTTCTTTATCTTAAAGTTTCATATACTTATCCATAAGAACCAAAATGAGCCATTTTCTCTACACCACTTCCCTCCTTATACAAACATCATCCTCCCTCTGTGATTCTGCGAATTTCCTGTCCAAGGAAGAAGAAAGAGGGGACCTTCTTGGAAAAAGAATCTAGGGTTGCAATTGACTTCCTTTTAGGGTTTAAAAAGCTTCCTTCTAGTGATCTTGACCTAAAAGAGTAAGAATCCCCTTATTTCCTCCATTTATTTCTTTTTTATACTTCCTCCTACCTTTATCCAGGTCATAACCTTGCTGTTCCATGGTAGAAATTGCTCTAAAGCTCTAAAACCCTACCTTTCTTGCTCCTTATGCTTAGGTTTGCTCATTTGATGAAGAAAGGTGCTAGATGGAGAAGTTCACAACTTATGCTTGGATTTTATACCCTAAATGTTCGTGATGTCTTATGTTTGGGAGTTTATATTCTAATTATAGGCAGTTTTTATAACTTGCTCCACATTTATTGCTTACCATAAGCTTTCTAGCTCATGTTCTTGCTTGAAAATGATGATCCATGCACTAAAAAGTTGTGCTTGACTTGGATTTCGATTTGTATAATGTTCCTTGTTCTGATTTCAGTTCTATATGAACCTTTGATCATGTGTACATTATTCCTAAGGTATAATATGACTTGGATCAGGTTGGTTTCACAACCTATGGTGCTAAGCACCTATCAACCAATGGTCAATTTTAGGGTTTAAAGCTGATTTCTTATATAAACCCATGACCTGATGATGGTACTGTTGCAACAACCCTATGGTGTTGTCTTCATGACAACTGATGGTTGTGATAAAAGGTGTCAAATGATGGTGACAACCTATGGTCACCCCCTTAGGTCAGGTTTTGGATCAATTAGAAGTTTAATGATCAACCACTAAGTACCCTAATAATGTTATCAATCAATGATGACATTAGCTTAATATTTGATGTTGATTAATGAATATAGTGTTGATCTAACAATCTATGGTGACTTAATGGTCACTAATGATGGTGGATCATGTGTCCAAAACCTATGGTGAGTTAATCATATAGTTGTAGCATCAATTAATCCTTAGACCAATGGTTTCTTGGGTCACTTGATTCAATGGTCAGACCTATACTAAAATTGATGGTTTTAACATATGAGCTTGACCCAATGGTCAAGATCTAATGTTTATACCTCTAATAAAGTGGTATGATGGCTAATGTAATATGTTGGACCTAATAATATGATTTATAGGGTTTCCTTTATATGATCAACTTTAGGAGCTTACTTGTTGACAATGGATGGCTTGTTTTAAATGAATAGTCGATTGTGGGTTTTACCCTACTCTCAATGGAAATTTTTGTGTTTTTAATCAAGGGATGCCTAGGGTTAGATGGTGAATATTTCTAGAGAAAAAATCAAGGACTTCATAGGTGGTTTATCCAAGGTGTTTACTTATATAAACAACCAATGGTCTTACCTTTTAAACATCCAATGGTTCTGGGTGACATTATGGTATGGTGATATGGGTTGAATGATGATGGAACAAATGGAGGGTTACCCTTAATAAGGGATTCTTACCTATTCACTCATACGAATAGAAGGGATGATAATCATATTGTGTTGATATGTAACCCTAATGAGGTATAGCTTGTTAGACCTAGCTTTAATATAACTAAATGATGGTAATTGGGTATGAATAGTCCTTGAATGATTAATAAAATCATGGAGTAGTCTCTTATTGTTGTTGAAACCTTAGTATGGTATAACATGATGGT
The DNA here is from genome assembly GCA_963693085.1 of Alisma plantago-aquatica. NCBI lineage: Eukaryota > Viridiplantae > Streptophyta > Magnoliopsida > Alismatales > Alismataceae > Alisma > Alisma plantago-aquatica. Next base: position 879,020,238 of record OY856412.1, read on the forward strand.
TACACCTTGATTTATGTGTGGGTTCATACTTGAGAATGGTATGGAATGTGATGGTGATGCTTCACCTTATGCATCCATGATCCAATGGGGATGCCGTGAGTTAGGGTTTGGGTATAAGTGTTGATTAGTAACATTGATATGATTTATCATGTTGAACCTAACTCTAATGAAAATAGATAAAGATGAGTATTCATGTTTAACCTTCTTATATGATGGCATGATGTTGAAATAACCTCCTTAACATGACCATAACCTTAATGTGTTAATTGGTGGTTATCATAGCCGCATGGTTGATACTTTCTTATGCTAAACATGTGCATTATAAATATGATGAGGGTTAATTATCTAGATTCCTTACATGTTGATGTAATAAAGGAATGTTCTTAATGTTAATATAACCCTGCTATGATTGTTTATGAATATCTCCTAGCTCATTAATGCAATATTGTGCTGATCCAGTGTATTATATGTAAGTAATGTTGTTGAGTCTTGTTATAAGGCATGCAAAGATAATGATGATCTTGCAGGGAATAGTATGATGGTCTTAATGACCTTTAGGCATGGTTGAGCCCTGAATGAGGTGTAATCCTCTTGTGTTGATAAGGGTTGATACCCTGTGATATTTTGAAAAGAATTTATATCATGTGATAGTATGATGGTCTTAATGACCTTTGGACATGGTTGAGCCCTGAATGACGTGTAATCCTCTTATGTTGATAAGGGTTGTTACCATGTGATATTGTGAAAAGGATTTATATCTTATGATAATATGATGACTAGTGTGGTCTCATAAATGGAAAGTGAATAGTACCATGTGATGATGAGATGAGAAATTATGTTTCACACATTTTATATCTTTTCAAAGTTATGATATTTATATGCTTGCTAGAAGTGAATTAGGGTTTGTATGTCCACTTGTTTTATGTAGCCTTAATTCACCCTATTGGCATAACTAATCAAGTGCAACTCTAATTATGTAGTGCCCTATGCCGTAGAGCCATCTTCAGTGTCAGAACTTGCTGGATGGTGAAATGGGTATTCCTAAGGGAAACTCGGAGCGCATACTGTTGAGTATGTGGGGGTGGCACGTTGAGGATATATCCTTGTCATCCACAATGTAGATGGTGGAGGTTGGCTATGGTCATGCCTCATACATATGATGTGATTTAGAATGGCTGCGGTCGTGTCTCAGTGATTATAACATGATGTGATTATAGGACAACTGTAGTTGTACCTTAGTGATTGGGTTTGAATACCCTGGTTTCTAGTATCATGACATGTACCAAGGGTGGACTAGTGGTTAGCAGCTCGACTATATGTCGCTGTGGTGGCGGATTTGACTGATATGTCACTGCCTTTTTACTCGTACTAACCGAGGGGAAGAGATCTTAGGATACTGACACTCCTAGATCTTGTACGGAACTGAATAGCCCTTCGCATGGGTCAGTTGGACTTTGAATGGTACGATTCAAATTCCCCAGGGCATAATAAAAGATGTAATACAGCCGTGTAGCATATTTGTTTAGGGTTATACACGACATTTCACATTGAATGATAACCCTTGTTTGTTATCTTTACATAAAAATGATGCTTACTGCAATTAAGAGATAGTAGATATACTTAGGTTGTGGATATGCTAAAGATTATAGATGCGTACATACAATAGCTATGCATGCGTTGATAACTATACTGCTACTGCTAATTATAATCATGCTTATCCAGATGGTTGTGCTTATGTTGTTAGCTCTTCTTATGATGTTGATCTGTTCAACCAATTAGATATGCTCTTGTTGTTAGCGATGCTATGTTATAGACTTGCTCATGATGCTAGATATGCATATGCTACTAAATTTCTTATATTGTCAACAAGAGAAAGGATGACAGTCTGGCTAATGATGATAGTTATTATCTTCTCCTTTATGTATTTTGTTAATCATCAGTAATGTTGATCTTATTTGTTATATCTGATTAAACTGCTTAACTATTTGATTACTTAAAAATGTTATAATCAATAGTTGGAGGTTATATCTCTTGCTGGGACATGGGTCTCACCCTTGTGGTTCGCCACATGTTTTTAGGTAATTGGAAGTGACAAAAACAAACATGTTGCAGCAAAGAGGAGCTATAGTAATGAATCTTTGAGAAAGTTGATCAGATGTCTAGTGCGTCCTAGAGTCATCCCTGTACTCTAAGGTCCTGGCAGGAAAAGTTTGTATATGGTGTTTCAAATGAATCATAATTTTGTTAGCATGTTAATGCTTGTTTGTGTGACATATACGAATATTGTTCTCCTATATATATGTGTGTTGTGGCTAATGCGATAGACCAATTTGTATTAAATTCTTGGCATAGTATGGATACAAGAAAGATGTTGGGCTCTTATGCAAATGTTTTTGAGTGGGTGTTGATGTTGAAATCAGGTTTAATTTACCCATATTTTTGGGTTTGTGATTAAATAGTGATTGATTGTGTTTTATGTTTTGAGTAATCTTGTTTAGTGTAACGGGTTCTCACATACATGGTCAAGTTTAGATTGTTTCCATTGATTTAACTTGTAATGTATTTTGCATATGTCGTTGAAGCATATGTTGGTTGTAGGGTATTTTGATGTAGAAAAGCAAACAGTGGTATCACAGAATATCTTAAGATAGTCACATATTACTCTACCCTTCTCCCATTCGTCAATAGTAGGAAGCAAGATGTATTCACTATTCAAATCAACCAATTGTTCAAAAGCTTTTTTCAACTCCAAGGCATTTTGAAGCATGAGATATGTGGAATTCCAATTTGTTTCAACATCTAAACCAATTCTCTTAGGTGAGGGAAAACGAGTTTGATTTAGTGCCTTCCTAAATTTTTGGTTCCTATATTGGGATGAGCCAAGATACTTGACACTATTCCATATTTTCTCAATAAATGGATTGATGACATCTAGGCCATTCTTAAAAATTAAACTGAGAATATGGGCAACACAATGCCCATGTAAAATTTCACCATGTAGATGGAGAGAATTTTTACCATTTAACCAAGTTTTAATATTTTTGAGCATTGGTTCATTATTGCTAGCATTATCAACAACAATGGTGCATAACTTTTTGTCCATATTCCAATTCAAGATTTTATTTTTCAACCACTCACCTAACAGTTCACTAGTATGAGGACACTCTATATATTAGCAAATATTTTTTTGTTTAAGGTCCATTCATCATCAATATAATGGCATGTATAACTAATATCTTTATGTTCCCATGTCCAAAAATCTGTAGTGAGACTCACTCTAGATCTAAGCCTCTCAAGAAAATTATAAAGATTCTATTTTTCTTCTAAATAGAATTTCATACAATCATACCTCAGTGTATTCCTTGACCTAAATTTATAAGTTGGGAAATGATAAGACACCCATTCTCTGAATATTCATACTCCAAGATCATAAAGGGGAAGTCATGTTTCATTACCATTTTTGCAAAATAAATTCTCTCAACCTCATGCTCAAACTCATAGTTTGTTACTTTACTATCGACATCCTTGTTTTGTATTGCTAGAATCTTCTATCGAATATCAACCTTTGGTCTCCTTTTACAAGTTTTGTAATGATTGTTTAGGTGAGTTGTTCCTTTTTTGCTACATCCCTCGGATTCAAACTTGCAATACTTGCATACAGCTAACATGGTGAAATCATCATTAATTATTTTATCAAAATGATCCCAGACTGGTGAAGTGATTTTTCTCCATTTTTGTTTATTATTATCCAATTCAAAGGAGTCATCCTTAATTTCATCTTGATCTACGTGGCTCGCTTCTGAAACTTCATCCAATGTTGTTTTAGTAGCATTCAGATCACTCCTAATCAGGTTTTCAACATTGTCTTGAACCATTTTACCTAAGATTAATTAATAATATATTATATTAATTACATTTTTATACAAAGAAGAAGGAAGCAAAGGTGGACACATTTTTTATTTAGGTTTTAAAAAAAAGAATGGGGACTAGTGAGATGAACGAGTGAGTTGAACGAATGCATTTTTTATCAACATTTGAAACACAAGTATGTCACTAGTGAATGAAATGGATGCAAGAATGATAAAAAGAGGCAAATGGTAATTGAGAGTGTAGGAAACCAAAACTCAGGTGCAGCTTATTTAATAATTTGCATTAAAAAATACAAAGCATAACAAGAATAGCTATGGCATTTCACAAGGGAATACATATTTCAAGTATAATGGCATATATGCAAGAGTCAGAGTGTGTTCGGAGTTTGCTAAAGACACTTAATTGATAGATATGTAGCCTACCTTGAAGAGAAACACTTGTACTTCCAACATAGACTATCTAGGGTATCAACTATGCCTAGATAGAGACAACCCAGGTGAACATGTTTCCAGAATATCCTTGACTTGTTTCTAGATAAGATCCTCATCATCAACTCCATGTATGCCACAATCGTGTATTGATGCACGTTTGGGAAAGTCCTTGACTCTTGGTTCAAGGAGGCCACTAATGTCAACTATGGCCCCGTCGTCCTACTATCTTCAACCAAAGATAAGATCCTTGGCACATCAAACTTCTGACGAACACATGAGCTGCTCACCATCACGAGAGATAACACGGTTCACCGCTGAGTGCTAGCTTAGGGCTCGACAGTTTGGGAATAGGGTTTTGTATTTGCCGTTTGCGGGGCCTGAGGGGGTAAACAAGTTGGTGTGGCTATTTTCTTTTATACATAGGGTAGATTCTAAAGGGAAATTGCATTAAATATCTAGACAAATTAGAAATATACTCCATAAGGCATCATGGTGTTGCATGAAAGGCCAGTGACGCTCCAATGCTCGCTTGACCGACTGATCAGAGAACCATACCGTCAAATGTCCTTGATACTTTTTTTAATAAAAACCAACATGTATATATATGCTTTAACAAATCAATACATAAGTATCGAATTCAGATCTTTTTCAGAGCGGATACTAACATATCTAATATCTAATATGAAATTATTCGAATATTAAACTAGATATCTGAATTTGATCCTAAAAATATAAATTCAATTTTTTTCTTAGTTTTCAAATTCAAATGCATATCGAATATGTGGATTACATATATCCATTTACATGCCTACTCTCGAAATTCAATCCATGTTCCTTGAACTAGATCATATTGTCTGAGATGCACGTGAGCTTATATATTACGTATTGAGTCACATGAGTATGGTCATACATTTCTCAATCTCACTTATGAAGAGGCCCTAGATATCAATCTCCTGTAAGAGTGTCAAATCCCATCTACATCAGTCATACTCTATCTCATGTGTCACAATGCATCATGTCATCACCATTATGGAAACCCTTATTCAAGATCAAGTTGGATGATTTCAGAGTACATGAATGACATGTGATGAATGTAGTGACTTCATGTTTAACAACCATAATCATCACTATCGCTATGAGAGATGATTTTGAATACCATTCCATGGTCTCCATGTATCTCTCTCAAGGTAGGTCTGCCAGATATACTATTCTCTAAGATATACTTGTGTGCTTGACTTGATATCACATATCATGACTAATGAGATTCAATCATTAGAGAACACACACTCTAGTCTTATGTATTGTTTTTGTCTATTTTTCTTCCATAATAATATACGAATAGGGACATAACAAGAATGTATGTACTCTTATCATACATATAACCTCATCGTTTAAGTCCTTAACCTGAAGACATATATCATCAAGTAAAATCATTCCTTAGACATCTACCATGTATATGTCATCATCTCATGACTGATACAAATATAATAAATGAAATGACCTTTATTATTATCAAATTAGGTATCCTATGCCACACCCCAATCATCATATGATTTACTCTTTGGGCATACATACCAACAGACTCCCACTTGCACTTAGATCCAATCACCCATGAATCTTATTCCAAGTGATATTTAACATGTCCATCACATTTCTGATGCGTAAGCACTTTTATAAAGGGTTTCATGATGTTTGCTTCAAGTCGGTGTTTTACAAGTTTCACATCTCTTCACTGTGTGACATTTTGCATGAGATGGAAGTGTCGTAGTATGCTATCAGGGATTCCTTGCCTAACCAATAGCATCATTGTTGTCACATTATTTCTAGTATGTCACCAATGGTTGGAACGTCGCACAAGTTCACCCATATGAACTTCTTGATCCATACATTATCCTCTATTGCTCACATAACATAGAGATACTTGGATTCCATTGTAGATTTAGATAACTATTATTATCTTAGAACCCTTTCTATCTTACAGTTTTGGTTTAAGGTCAAACATAAGTTATATTGCGATCATTTATTTGTCATTTCAAAAGCTTGCATCGGTGTAACCCTTTACACCCAACTCTTCCATAACCAAGGAATCAATCCTTTTCCATGCTTATCAAGCACTTAAGGATGTTTTTATGGTATTCCAATGACCTTCATTGGAATCTGACAGATACCCTCTCATCATGTCTAATACGATATGGGATTTCTAGATAGGTATATATATATATATATGTCCTCTCATCATGTCCAATACATATGAGATAACATGATAAGTACACATCATTGCATTCAAGATAGATCCAATTGTGAAAGCATGTGGCATCTGTCCATGTGTTCCTATTCTTCATAAGAACTGGGACACCAGGCTCCTGAGAGATTCACTCCATGGAATCATGGACAACTTTTCTCTCGTTGAGTATTGCATTCTAAACTCTTTCAGCATCTTGCCAATGTATGTACTCTTTCTTAGGTTAAGAAGATTTTTCAGATTTACATCTATATATCTCAATTCTTGTCACATTGGTTGCTTCACCTAAACCCTTAATAGAGAAGGTACTTTCCTTGTCAGGTTTTAATATATGCAGAATCAAGATATCATTCCCCATAATTTTGTGGAATACAAGTATGCTCTCACTAAATCTTTCATAATCACAAATTTCTTCTTCATTCTGACTAAAGTCAAACTCTTTGACTATCTTGTCAAATTGAAGATTCTAGCTCTGAAATGCTTGCTTCCATCTACAAATTGACCTTCGTAGCTTATAAACTTTATTTGCAATATTGGATTTATAAAACCTTTGGGTTGTGTCACATATACATCCCAATAATTATTCTAGTTAAGGAATGTGGTTTTAACATCCATATGCCAAATCTCACAGTCATACTAAGTTGCAATTACAAGCATGATCCTGATGGAATTAACCGTGGTAATTGGTGAAAGACTTCATCATGTTCAACACCTTGAACTTATTTGAATCTCATTACAACCAATCACCCTTCCATGTTGGTCTTATTCCTAAATACCTAATTGCACCCATTGGGTTTTACCCCTTCAGATGGATCCACCAAGGTCATACCTTGTTGGTTGACATGGAGTCCATCTTGAATCTTATGGCCTCAAGCCATTCATCAAACTCTAGTCCCTCAATAGCTTATAGGTACTTTGTTGACTCATCATCTACAATCAACTCATTGCCTTTTTGAGTCATAAGACATCATAACCTTTCAAAGCAAGGCATGTTCTACTAGAACTATAAGGTTTTGTGTTACATAAGGAACTTGATATTCCACAACAACTTGTGATTCTCATTGTTCCCACTGCACATCTTTTAGGTTCAATGTTTTCTTATCTATCTTGAACATCTTGAGTTCTACTTGACTCCCACTGATTCCTTTAAAACTATGTTCCTCTTCATGAATACAACTATTCTGGAAACAAACATCTTTGTTGTTGGATTGGGATAAAAGTAGTATTTTAACAAAATAACATTTATGTGATTCATGGACAAAACCTTTTAAGAAACTATTTTCTTGTATAAGCATTCATACCTAATCACTATAGAAGACATGTCAGGACACCTCCCAAGCCAAATCTCATTACGTGTCTATTGAACCATTTTAGATTGTACATTGTTTTAGTGTAAATCATGTGCCTAATAGAAATTAGAAGATCAACTGGATTTTATTGATAATCACACCATGACTAATAGGGTGTGATTTCTTCTTTCTGATACACTATCATTATGTTTTAAGTGGAGTTCATCATGATACATTATCATGATCTCTTAGAAGGTTCTCAAACTTTTGGTTAAGATATTTCAACATCAATCATATCTTAATACTTTTACCAAGTTAGTTACATACTTCATTCATAATATCCTTGAACACTTCAAGAGATTCATACTTGTATTTCATTAAATAAAACTTCCATCTACTAATAGCATCAGTAAATATAATGAGGTACTTGTAACTACCTTTAGAATTTATTCTAAAAGGTCTATATACATCAGTATGTATGAGCCCTAATAGAACAATCAGTCTCCCACTACATCTAGTGAAGATGTTTTGGTCATTTTTCACAACAAATAATATATACATGTCTCTAATAGTTCAATAAACAAACGAGTCTACATAACGATCATATCGATTCTAGAAATGCATTTCTGATTTATGTACTCTAGATGACAATGCTATATGCGTTCATTGTTTGAGTCATCAAGTCATTCAATTAATGTGTCATACACATTTTGTCTTTAGAACTATCAACTATAGTTTGTGAGACATAGGGAATTGCCATGAAAGATAAATTCTTTTCCATACAAGATACATGATGTTTTCATCAATGTCAGGTATATTATAAGGACCCCAACCCACGTTCTTGGGATAACCCTATTTGTTTTGCTTAAGCATGTTTCTTAGCACCTTGCTCTAATTATATGAGATGTAATCAAGGCATGTTGGAAGCTTGAGTTCTTGTTTTGATCTTGTTTGGTGGATGCTTGTGTTTTGTGGAGAGGTTTTGGTGCAAATTGCAATTTACCCAAGATAGGGGTTGGTGTGCAAGTTTGCCTTCTCTAGTGTGTTCCTTCTCTCTCTTGGCATCATCTAGAGGAGAGAGAGAGATGGGCAACTTGTTTAGACCTTGGTTGAGTGGCGGCATCTTTGGTGATGTTGTGGGCACATGTTTGAGGTGTGCCTGACACCTAGAAATGTTATCTCAGGCTTGGGAGCCTTGAAAAGGCTTTGTATCGGTTTGTGGGTGCCTTGAGTTGCACCCTATTGGTTTTTGGTGTCTCAAGTTACACCCTATCAGTTTGTGATGTCTAGGGTTTCACCCCTATTATTTTATGAGTGTGGTATCAGGTAAGACCATGATAGGCGACCTAGTGGGTCAGAAATAGATATTATCACCTTGTTGCATTGTGTTGTGTATGTGGCTCTTTCTCGTGGACAATTGGCACCTAAGCTCCTAAGGTGGTGACACCTCTTCCATGATCTCTCTCTCATCCCTCTTGTATATATGCCCCTTTCTTTCCATGCAAGAGAATCCTTTTGGTCATCTTTGCCTTCCTCTTCCTTGGTGGATGACCTTGAGCTAGAGGGGCCTCCCTTGGAGCTTGGTGGACGAGTCCTAAGATTTTTGTGTTCTCTTCATCCTCTACCTTGGTAAGCCATGGTTTCTATCTCTCTTTCTTTCCTTCTTTCTTCTTCTCAGCCATGGATCTTGGTTATCTTTAGAGGTGATGGTGACCAAGCTTGGAAGATCTTCTTTTACCTTGAGTTCGTGGAGCTTGGAGCTTGACCTTGGAGCTTGGATCTTAGTAGTTATCTTTAAGGCGGGTTATATAACTCTAAACCCTCTTTGTTATTATCACTCCTAACATGATGTCTTATTCTTCATCTTTTGTTTGTTATCTCTTGCATGCTAGTAGTCCTTCTTGGTATTTTGAGTTCTATTTGGAAGAAAGAGTCTTGCTTAGTTGCTACCCATGTGTTATACCTTCTAGCCTTGCTTTGGATGAGTAACCTTAGGTTGAAGATGACCAGGCCGATATGTTGAAAGGTGGGTGTAATGACATGTGATGCCATAGACCATCACACCTTGTGATAGGTTGTCACGACCTTAGTGGGGAGTAATTCGACCCATTCTGGGTGATGCTTAGATTGTCAAGTCTTGTGCATCATAGGCTGATATGAGTCGATAGGGTTAGCTTGCGTAGTGGATGTTGGAATGATAGGATGGATATGTTTTTTTGATGTCTGGCTGTCACGAGATGTGTTTCCAAATCCGTCACCCTTTGTGGTAGGTCGTCGTGACTTGGAGATGATGAGGCTGACATGTGTTAGGAGGTCGGGCCGTTATGGAGATGGATGTGTTGCTTGGAGGGTGTTAGCCATAAGGACTCTGGTCGTCACGCCTTGAGACGCGTTGATGCCTGATATACACAACTTGTGACACCCAACCAATGTTAACCCTAGCCGCATGTCACAACATGTAATGCCCGATATGCTAATGCTTGCTATGCCTTGGACGACGTTGCCCGATATCCCTATTACATGTCACACCTTAGCATGTGGAGGTTCATACACTTTTTGAGAGGGTGTAAACTGATACTCTAAGTGCCCTAAACCAATACACCTCCTAAAAAGGTAGTCTGATACCATGTTTTATTCTCTAATACGTCCTAAATTGATACACATACCTAGATTTGGTTGCCTAACACACTTAGGGTTAACCCGATACTCTATGTTATAACCATAACCGATATCTTGTAATGGTGTTTGTGATACACCATGTTGATGCTAGGGTCACATGATAAGATATGATACCCTATGGGGTGGTCATATGTATGATAACAAGAGCTATGTTTCTATGTCTCATAACATACCTTTTATAATGATGAAAGTGATGATCTAAGGATGGTTGTTGATCCAACCTTGTAAACCTTAATTGGGTAGAGAGAGGAACCCTAACCCTAAAATGTAATGTGTATGACATGGATCTTATAAGGTGATAGTGTTGATGATGTAGTGCTCTTTTTATTACAAGTGTATTACCATGCAGGTAACACCAGTTGATGTACATAGCCATATATGAGCTATGGTGGTTATGATATGTTTGAATAAGCCTTGTGAGGCACATGTGATATGGTGATACAGAAAGATAAGGTAAATGGTCTTATGATCTAATAATGGTTTACTACTTCATTTGAGATGATAGTTTCCTTAATGATGAGATGAGGGGTTGTCACCCCAAGATATGTAGTACTTGTGATGGAAACATGTAGAAAGACAAGCATTAAGTGATGATTTGATGAGATCACACCTTATATGTTTCAGTATATGTCTGGTAATGTGTTATGCCCTATTTATGTAGAATTTGTTTATAGGTTGTATGTTGTAACTTGATTGATGCTAAAAGATACTTAAATAACCTAATTAAACAAGTGGAACCTAATCTTGTAGTTTGTCCTGTTACATAGATCCATTTAGTGTTATCACTTTCTGAATGGTTAAACGAGTTTAACTCAGAACACATATTGTTGAATATGCGGGGTGCAAGATGAGGTATCTCCTTGTACCCTGAATGTTTATGTAACACGGGATCCATTGTGAGACATACCTGGAAGAGTACAACTTTGGACCCTAGATCCATGAAATGTAACACAGGATTAGCTGCATGCCATACCATGGAAGAGTACAATTGTGAGTTGTAGCTCAATTCCACTAGTGTCATGACCTGTATCAAGGTGGGCTAAATTTGCATAGCTAGGCTATACGTCACTGGAAGTGGTTGACTTATGATATCTCTACACGTTCCCTTATACTGAACGAGGAAGGTGAGGTCATGACTTTTGCTCTTCCATTAGACCTTGTATGGCACTGATTCTGACTTGTCAAATGGTTGGTTGGATTTGGGTGGTAAAACTCAAATCCTTGGGGCATTATAAAATATGTAATCAGTCATGTAGTATAATTGTATAGGATCAAAATAAAGAATCATTTGATGAGGCCTTGCTTGATCTTTATACAATGCTCCTTATAGTAAATATACATGTTCTTCGTATTCCTTTTAAATTGTTAAGATGTTTTATAATTCAACAATGATTACTCTTCCTGTTAATAATGAATACCTACTTTACATAGTTGTGATTATACTGCTGCTTAGTTTATCTTATCTGTGATAATAATAAAGTTGGTGGGGAGTTATATCTCCTGCCGAGATTTGGAATCTCACCCCATGGGTTTCCCACACCCCTTTAGGTGGACGACCACAAAGAGGTAGATATCGTGCAACAGAGGTTGATTAGAAGCAGGAAGAGCAATAGCTGACCAGGTTGGAAGTGTTGATGGATGTCTTTTACTGATAGAGTCCTTGAGTCATCTTTGTAGACTCAGGTCCTTGGGGATGTTTTTGTAGATTCTTTATGGACGTGCTTTCGATATGTGGTTGTCTTATGTGCCATTCTATATATAGTTGTAATGGATACATGTATATATGTTCTGGAATAGGTTCCCTGGTAACATGTTGGTGGCACACCTAGTAAGTGCTTTGAGGCATGAAAGCACCTGTATGTAAAAGTTCTTACTGTTTGGCAGTTTTATGAAAATGGTTTTAATTTTTAGTGTTTTCCAGTAATTTGTTCGTTAATCTTCTTCTGTAGTTTTATTTTGACTAATCTCACTTTGTGTGGCAATGGGTGTCACATGTAGTGGTATCAAAGCTTTATGTTTGCTGAGTTTACAGGGACCTAGGACTAAGGTGGTGTCTATTCTAGTATCCTCCAGTCTGTCATATAGTGACTTCTACTTATGCAAAAGAAGAAGAGAAAACTATAAGATGTCTAGAGAACACGAAGAACAAGCTGTCGAGAGTAGTTTTGTTGCACCAGTTGGTGGTACAAGGAACCAGGAACGAGAAGATCGGGTGCCTAAAGTCCCCAGTTTGACCCAGCCATGGTTAAAAACCCTGCCTTTCAATCCCTTTTTGGGCAGTTTATGGCTATTATGGCTCATATGGCAGATAGGATGCCAACACCTTAGCCTAGGGCACTAGTTCCCCGTACTAAATCTTCAGGTACTGGGAAGACTTTTGAGTGAATTCGCCGTATTGGAGCGGTGTAGTATGTTGGGACATCCGATTCGATGGATGCGGATCTGTGGCTTATCGATCTTGCAAAGGCCTTCAACATCTTGAGTGTCCCTAAGGAGGAGAAGTTGAAGCATGCAGTGTACCTCCTGAGGGGGAGTACTGGCCATTAGTGGGCCATAGAGGAGGAGAAGAGACCCGGTGTTGTGACCGGTTGGGAGGAGTTCCAACATGAGTATGTTCATCGGTACTTTCCTTAGATGTATCTTGATGAGAAGATCAGCCAGTTTGAGAGGATTCGATAGGGATCCATGACGATCAATGAGTACGAAGTAAGGTTTATGGAGTTGTTGAGGTTCTATCCTCACACAACGGTGTAGGAGGGTAAGGATGTGGCCAAGCGTCATAGGTTGGATCGTCTGCTTAGGGAAGTAGAGGATGGGGATGACAATAGGCAACGACTAGATTATGTGCCATGAGTCCTCCAGAGGCGGTGGTCAACGCACGAGTGGTGACAGGTCAGATGGAGTCATATCATTTTGATTTGTCTTCTTCTTGCTTTTTATCTATTTTGGTTGACCTGGGTGAAACACACTCTTTTATCACACACAAAGTGCTTAGTAGTTGTGTTTTTCCTGTTAGTCACTAGAAGAATAGCTTATTGTTAGAACCCGATTGGTCAGTTTTGCAATGTTGCAAAATGTGTGTCTTCCTGTGTTCTTTCCTTTTCAGGACACAACATTCAAGTGGACCTCATACCACTTGTTATTCATGGATTCGATGTGATCCTTGGAATGGATACCTCGGAGAATTATAGAGTGGTCTTGGATTGTAGTTCCAAGCAAGCGACGTTGGTGGATGGTGGTGAGACGTGGATCTTCCAAGGAGATAGGAAGATTCTTCCAACATGTTTGGTATCAGCCATGGTAGCTAGGAAGCTTCTGAGACATGGTTGTGAGGCATTTTTGGCACATGTTATGGATACTAAGACAAGGAATCCTAGTATTCATGAGGTGTCGGTTGTTAGAGTTCAAGGATGTGTTCCCTAAGGAATTTCCCGGTGTTCCCCCACCCCGAGAGATTGATTTTGAGACCAATCTAGTTCCCAGTATGCAATCGATAGCTCAAACACTATACAGAATGGCTCCGAAAGAGATGTCAAAGTTGAAGAAATAGTTTCAAGAACTGCTTGACAAAGGTTTCATCAGGCGAGTACATCACCATGGGGTGCTCCAGTGTTGTTCGTGAAGAAGAAGGATGGGTCTATGAGGTTATGCATAGACTACAGACAGTTGAACAAGGTCACGACAAAGAATAAGTATCCCTTATCGAGGATAGATGACATGTTTGACCAGTGGTATGGTGTGATAGTGTTCTTAAAGATTTATCTAAGATCATGATATCATCAGTTGAGGATCAAGGAGGATGACATACCTAAGTCAGCTTTTAGGATGAGGTACATCTTTTCACAACATGTATGCTATGCACCCAGGGAGTACCAAGATATCATAATCTGAAGGATATGTATTGGTGGCCAAGCTTGAAGAAAGATGTAGCTGAGTTCGTTGCAAGATGTGCAGTATGTCAACAACCTAAAGTTCAGTTGAGAAGGAAGTCTTCATCTTTGCCTATGGATAAAGCTCAATTGAGTTCTTTGATGTGCCACAAATGAGACATATTGGTCTCCTTGCATCAGATGAATGTTAAGTTGGAGGTCTCCTTGCTAGAAGGTTTGTTGGCACATCTACAAGTGAAGCCTACACTGAGACAACAGATCAGAGAAGCACAATAGATGGATAATGTGATACAATAGATTAGATTAGAGTTTGGTAGGGAGAAGCGTGATGTCTTCCATGAGTTGGATGATGGGACAATTTGTTACTAAGACATAATAGTGGTTCCTGATGCTGATAACTTAAGAAATACGGTGCTAGAGGAGGCTCATTCATCCATGTATGCTATGCACCCAGGGAGTAATAAGATGTTATAATCTGAAGGATATGTATTGGTGGCCAAGCTTGAAGAAATATATAGCTGAGTTTGTTGCAAGATGTGTAGTATGTCAACAAGTCAAAGTTGAGCATCAGAAGCCTGCGAGAACGTTACAATTGTTGCCTATACCACAGTGGAAATGGGATCATATGACTATGGACTTTGTGGTTGGTCTGCATAGGACAACCAAAGATTATGATTCCATTATGGTGATCATTGACATGTTGACCAAGTCAACACATTTCCTTCCTGTGAAAATGACGTTCACAACAGAGTAGCTTGCCTAGATCTATGTGGATGATATAGTGCATTTACACGATATTCCAAATACTATGTGATAGAGGTCCTCAGTTCATGAGTCACTGTTATGACCCACATTTCATTTTACCAGTAAGTACCTTGGTTAGTGCATAATTGAACTAGTTATGTTGAGATGAGTACTTGTTTTGTTAATAGTGTTTTGAGCTTTGAGCTAGTATTAATGTATCATTAGCTTGTTTTATTGTCCTGAGGTTGAGGACAAGTTTGTGCTTGATCCGTTGCCAGAGAAATCACGTGAAACCGACCTACGAGTAAAAAGATATGAGCTTTTTAGTGTACAGGGACCTATGTGTAATTTCGGAAAAGTTCTTGGGCATTTTACGTTCGGCCCCCTGGGCGCCCTTCCTTATCTCCTCTTTAGATTTTCCCTTTATTAGCCTGTTAGCCGACTTTGAATGAACGATAAGTTCATTCCTTCAGTTGCCGTTTGAGAAAATAGAGAAGGGAGAGGGAGAGAGCTAGCTAGAGGAGAAAGTTGGGAGATCAAGCCCCTCCTTCTTCGTTCACCTTCGATTCCTCATCTTTTCCCAACCAAATCAACTAGCAGCCGTGGTTCCCTCCTTCAGCTACATCATCTTCTCCATCTTCTTTCCCCCTTTCTTCTTCGTTCCAAGCAGCCCGACCAAGATAGGGGCCGGTCAAGGAGGTCGCTGGGAGCGGCCTAAGGCGTGAAAATCAACATCTACGGGTTGCTGCTAGGTCGTCTTGAAGTTCCCAAGGAGTTTTGGGCAAAGATTGGCCGTGAAACGACCCCAAATCCACCTTCTTCCTCGGGGATTTCTGTTTCTGCACATGTTGCACGACGTGCAAATCAGTTTGCACGTCGTGCAAAGTTACAGAAAACAGGACAGAAAGTCGGCCAGTTTGCACGGCGTGCAGATCAGTTGCACGGGGTGCAAAGTTGCAAAAAAATAGAACAGAAGTGTTTCTGCCCAGATTGCACGGGGTGCAAAGTTGCAGAAAAGCAGAATTAGGCGTGTTTGTGGACGTTTTCGGTGTATATGAACACACCGAAGTGGGTGAGTAGTATTTCATTTATTTATCACCATCGAACTCGATTTCATTGTATATATTGCTTCGGTATAATTAGAGTAACTTCTAAACAGTATAAATGAGATTAAAGAAATGTGTTTAATTCTATAGAGCCTAAATTACTTAGTGTAACTGAAGAAAATAGCGAATGTTGTCTGTACTGATACCGCTGTGAATATGTTGAGCTCTAAATGAATGTCTGCATTATGACAAGCTTAGAATGATGTGGAATTATGTATAAAGTTGAAAGAGATAGAAGTGTTTTTAAATATACTCAGTGTGCAATTAAGATTGAGTTATGACAATTTATATTTACTGCTTTAATAATGATGATAGATTTAGGTGCCCTAACACCGTAGAACCCCTTTGAGAGGTCTGCTTCTTAGGGGTGAAACTCGTGTTGCAACAATAACTGTGCGGAGTCACGGTGGCACGAGGACAGAGAGGCAGTGTTCAACAATAATCCGTGTGGAGTCACGGTGGCACTGGAGAAAATAGGGGTTATTCAACATTAATCTGTGCGGAGTCACGGTGGTAACCCAGTGAGACTCTCCGCCTGTGTGCTCAGGTTAGAGGAGGAGTCTAGAGCCCTCGGAGTTAGTGCATTGAGGCCGGAGAGCCTGTGGTCCTGTAGTAGAATAGGGCTGGCAGTCAGACTTAGCATTTCCCGGGTGTGTCGCTAAGTCTTGTACGGTGGGATCGTAGTTTGCTACAGATCTTTGTATGCAGAGTACACTGTATATGATTAGGGCATAATAATAATATAAATATGTAATCATATAGGATCACAGTAAATTTAATATGTTAAGAGATTTGAATTTCTGTGCCAATTCTCTATAATTGTTTATTTGTTTAAAATATCTGATGTTGCATGAAAATGAGATTGTTATCTGTAAATCTGCTATGTTATTAGAATTGCCCTGCTTAGTACTGCACTTATCTTTATTTCAAATTTATCTGATGAGTTGTTTAGTGATAGCTAAATGAAATGCTATTCACTGAGCGAGTAGGCTCAACCCTCTACTCAAACATTTTCATGTCAACATCAGCAGCAGGAATCAGAAGAATCTTTTCATCCTAACGCTTAGTCTGTAGAAGGTATATGTAGTTAGTCTAGATAGAGGTCTCTTAGTCCTTTCCCCTCGGTCCTTGGGACATGGTGTGGGTGAGAGAGAGTATGTATGGCGAATGTGTAAAAGATGTAAATTAACTGTTATGTTTTACTTTCGATTAAACAATGTTACTTGTTGTAAACTCTGTTTATGTTCTCTAGCCAGTTTAATTGAATGCTTCCACAATAGTTTATTATGTTTTAGTTTACAGCAATAATCCGGATATCATTACGAGGTTTTAAAAAGAAAAAGTTCTCAGTGATTTGTTTATGTGATAATCCCTCTGTTGTGCCCTAATCTCATGATTAGTGGTTAGTGTGAGATCAGGGTGTGACATCTTGGTATCAGAGCATAGGTTGAGTACATGGTTATTCTAAGTCAAGGTCAGGGGACGATAAGAGACCAATAGGATTAGGACTTAGGTGTCTTCCTTCTAACTACAATTTTATAACAGGAAGTGTTCTGTTATATTATTGCAGATGGTAGGAAGATGATGTGGTCACAAGGATCAAGTTGAGAACTTAAATTGAGTCGTCTGGGATCATTAGAATCAAAAGATAGAATTATAAGTGAGATACATAAGAAGTGATGTGTTTTTAGCTCTGGGATGTCTGAGTGTTTAGATACCCTGGCCAGGTGTCTGAATACTTAGATTGACCAGTATCGAGCTACTCTGTCTATTCTTCTCTGGATGCCCTGGCCAGGTATGCAGAGGAATGATAGGCTAGAGAGAAACCCTGGAAATCTTAGGGTTAAGGAAACCGGAAATTAATGTAGGAGTAAGAGATTAAAAATAGGATGTGATACAACTCTTTATTTGATTGAAAATCACTAGAAATGCTCTTATATGCATGAATTTAGATTTTCAGTTTGTAAAGTAAATGTGATTCTTTTATATTTTTGTGCGTCATAAATTGGTTTATTTATTGTTTATATTCCTTGTATTAAGTAGACTAGAAGTTATGTTTAAATGAGTTTGCCCTAAGTGGATATTCTTTCCACATGTTTGAGATTAATAGGAGTTGGTTAATCCTGAGTAACTCTTGGCTTCAGGACTACAGGTTTGGCCTAGTCCGGCTGGCAGGATGCGTTACTGGGATCTAATGACTCCTATTAAAAGTATAATAAGAATAGACTCTAGATAATTTAGACTCGCATCATAGTAAGAATGTATATACACTAAGAGGTTGAGGTATAAGGGAAAGATTAAAACAACTAAGAAGTAGCTAGAAATGATATCAGAGGCCCAAATGTTGGAGTCTCATATGAGCAATCCTTAATTATGCAATAAGTACATAGAAATAAAGAGCCTTTGGAAGAGCAACATGATATACATGAAGAAACATGTAAAATGGAAAATGAATCATATATGGTGCATAATTATTATGGTAGAGACGTCTAAGAGAATGAAATAATGACACACAGTATGGTGATGAAACCCTAGCAAGGTAAATTGAGAATGTAATTTATCTGAATGTCCAAATAATAGAAAGGAAATTCCAGTGATAAGATAAGCAAGACTTTAGTAAAACTTATGAGATCCAAAGTTTGATTATCAAACTAAGGGAGCAAAGTCACATCACAATAATGATATGTTACTGATAAGGACCAAACCCTAGAATGTTTAGAGTTGAAGTAGTTCAAGGGATGTCGCTAGTGATTTGACCGCGAATACTAGCATCTTTATAAAATAAGATCATGAGATTCTATGAAAGGTAAGCTAGCACTAATGAAATCCAAGGTTTAAAGGTAGTTAATATGAAAGATAGATAAACAATATGAAATGACTCGGAGAAAAGAGTAAGATATAAATTTGAAGTGTAACAAGTGTGTTGTGAACAAAAGGAGAAATATAAAATAAGTGAAGTGCAATGTAAAATGAATTCTTGTAGTTATAGCTGTTGGCTAAATGGACATCTATAAAATCCCTTTGTTTTGATTATGACAAACATTTCATTTTTATTGATCTAACGAGCTACTTGAGTGTGCAGGATTAAGGTGGATGCCAAAGCAACTAGGGAAATCCATATGCTCACATATTTATGTTTTCATGCAATGTAATAGCTTTGTAAAAACTTGTACAAATATATAATGTACAAGTACTTAGATTGCATGCAAATCAAGCGTTAGATATTCCCTAGCTAAACATCACATTTAGATAAGTCATCCCCTTCAAACAGGATCACATATGCACACTCATACATATAATTAGTGCCTAAATTGCAACATTGAAACATGATCAATCTCGGTCGACAAACTCCTCGACCGAGACACTCTCGGTCGACAATCTTCTCGACCGAGAAAGATCCAAAGTAGTCGTTAGACACAACAGACAAGTTAGTTGGCAGTTGGAGAAAGACGTTGCAAATCACTTGTTCCAGAGTGCCTGTCGGTCGACAAAAGTTCGACCGAGTAGGTGTCTCGGTCGACCATTCCTCGACCGAGATTGTCTCTGACAGCAACTGCAGAATTAATTAATTAGTCGTTGTTAAAGCAACAACTTTGTACCTAACGGCTAGTTAAGCACTTAGAAACCCCTAGAAGTTGTCTAGAACGTCCTTAAGCATCCTTAGGCCATTCCTATAAATAGGACAAGCCATAGGACACTCAAACACACTTGTTACACTTGAGAATTCTTTGAGCATACTTTGAGCAATCTGTTTGTGAGAAAAGTGAGCATTGTGAACATTGGCTACTTCCTTCTTTAGCTCAAAATTCGTGTCCTATAGGCTAGTATCTCCTACCCACTGCAATCACAAGTCCATACACTTGGTTAGGAGATCTATACGCTTGATCTAGGCAAATCAAGCCTTGGGCTACAAATGATAAGTTGTAATTTCCTTTTTCTTTCTTGTTCTCTATTACCGTTTGTACTCTCCTTGCTACTCCTAGGTTGGAGGCTGTTGATTGGAGAGGGTGGAGTTCTTCTTGGCAAAGAAGGTGACTTTGAGCTACTTCAGAAGGCTGGTGCAACGGGAGGTTACTTTTAGAGAGGAAGGCTACTTCAAGGGGGGGCTTGGAGTTACTTCAAGAAGGCTACCTCAAAGTTGGTGCACCTACTTCAAGTGAAGGCTGCTCAAAGGGTGTAAAGGAAAGTATTGTATTTTGTATAAATCCTTGAGAAGGTAATAAAATAAATACTTTCAAAATCCCGGTTGGGTAAGCAACCGGGTAGTGGACTGACAACTTTAGTATTTGCTAAAGTTGGAACCACTCTAAACACCTGTCTCCTTCTTCTAATTTTTAATTGTGGTTGTTTGAGTTCAATAAATTGTTAAAATTATTTAAAAACTCTATTCACCCCCCCCTCTAGTGTTTTTCAATTGGTATCAGAGCAGGCTTCAAGGAACCCTAACAAGGTCTTGAAGAAATGGGGGATGGAGTGCTCAACAACCTTAACCTTGAAGGAACACTTGTTGCTAGGCCTCCAGCGTTCGATGGAACAAACTACCAATATTGGAAGAGAAGGATGCAGTTCTACTTCCAAGGCATCAATTGGGACTTATGGAGAATGTTGTCAACCCCATATGAGCTCCCTCAAACTCAATTTGCAGAATGGGATGCAAATACGGTAAAGCTGGCCCAAATGAATGCAAAAGTTGTAAGCATTTTATATTGTTCTATTTCGGTAGGAGAATTTAATAGAATATCTAATTGTGACACAGCCTATGATATTTGGCATAGACTGTCCATAACCTATGAAGGTACAGTCCAAGTCAAAAATTCCAAAATTAGCATGTTTAAACAAAAATTTGAACACTTTCGTATGGATCCTAATGAATCAATTAGTGAAATGTTTGCAAAATTCTCTACTATTGTTAATGGTTTAAGTGCTCTAGGAAAACCTGTCCTTGAAGAAGATCAGGTATCAAAGATCCTTCGTTCACTTCCTCCAAAATATAAGCCAAAGGTGACAGCCATTGAAGAAGCAAACGACCTCACTCGACTGAAAATGGAGCAACTTATTGGCAACTTAGAAGCTCATGAAGCAACCCTAGAAGAGGAAGAAAGAAGAGCACGTGAACTTCAGCAAGGAAAGAAGAAGGATGTGGCTCTAAAAGATTCAAAGGCCGTCACACAAGAAAGTGAGGAGTCAAGTGAAGAAGAGGGAGAAGAAGCCTTGATAGTAAATGGTAAGAAATACAAAAGATTTAAATCTAACAAAATTTCCAGCTCTTCTTCTACCCCTCCTAGGTGCTTTGAATGTGGGAAGAAAGGGCATTTCAAAAATGAATGTCCTAAAGCAAAGAAAGGGAAGAAAAGCTCACACAAGAAGAAGGGAGAAAAAGCCTATAAAGGTGCATGGGACGAGTCAAGTGACAGTGAAAGCGAAGAAGAAACCGTGGATTGTCTAATGGCAAGAGAAGATGATGAAAACTCTCAAGAGGTAAGCCTACTTGATCTTTATAAAGAAGAGTTAGTCACTAGTCTACAAGAAATTCATGATAAGTATGTTGATGTCAAGAAGAAACTAAAGAAGGTTATCAAATCAAAGGATGAGCAAATTGCTAAATTAGATAATCTTTCTTCTGAAAAGAATAACATTGATCTTGAGAATTTGTCTTTAAAAACATCTTTAGATGATTGCACTAGAAAGCTACTCACTTTAGAAACAAATGTTGATCTTCTTTCTAAAGAAAAGACTCACTTGTTATCTAAACTAAAAGATTTTCAGACTCAACCTATTTTGTGTAACCATCTAGACTATGATAATGTTATAAAAGAAATAGATTCATTGTTATCTGATTTAGATCAAGCAAGAAATGATCTACACAAGAAAATGAATGATATTGCTCAGCTGCAAAGAGAACTTTATGAGTTAAGAAGAAAAAATATACTTGATAACATTCTAAGCATTGGTACTGTTTTCAACGGAAGAAAAGGTTTGGGATATGCTCCAAAGAAAAATCAACCCAAAAGAACTCAAACTATGTTTGTACCCAAGAACACAATGGCTAGAAAGAGAAATGAAGTTGACTCTATTACTTGCCATTTTTGTTTACGCCTTGGACACTATTATTTTTCATGTCCTTATAAAACTAAGGATTCCGAATTAGTTTGGGTCCCAAAACCTCAAACTTAGTAGAGTCAAATGGAATTTAGTTGAGATATAACCAAACGCTCCATCTTGCTATTTATATTGTCTTATCTCAACTAAACAAAAGATTTCATGCATATTGTAAATTTTCTGCATTATTGTACTGAAACAGTAACTTAGTCGGTCAAAGTATTGTCGACCGAACCATTAATCGGTCGAAGTATTGTCGACCGACCGAATGTCTGTAACATATCAAAATTTCCAGAAATTATTTCGGTCGAAAATTGGTCAACCGAGCTAAATTTCTGTGTTTCTTTGTTTGTAATACAGTAATCCTCTCGATCGACAAATTTGTCGACCGAGACAGATGTCGGTCGAACAATTGTCGAC
This sequence comes from Alisma plantago-aquatica, assembly GCA_963693085.1. NCBI lineage: Eukaryota > Viridiplantae > Streptophyta > Magnoliopsida > Alismatales > Alismataceae > Alisma > Alisma plantago-aquatica. The sequence goes on from OY856412.1 coordinate 879,043,008, forward strand.
CGACTGGACTTCTGATTCATAACTCTTATACAAATCTGTACTTAAATGATTCTAACCATATCGGACCATCACGTGGGTACCAAAATCTACATTTTAATGCAGGAATGGGTGGTTGACAGTGGATGTTCCAAACATATGACCAGGAACAAGGATGCATTTCAAACCTTTGAAGAAAAGAAAAGTGGAACAGTCACCTTTGGAGACAATGGTAAGGGCAAAATCGTTGGAATAGGTAATGTTGGTACAAACCTCAAAATAAAAAATGTTCTACTCGTTGATGGTTTGCACCATAATTTGATAAGTGTTAGTCAATTATGTGATAGTGGTTATGATGTGTTATTTAACAAAACTTGCTGCAAGTTATTGATGGAAAACACTACAAATGTTGTTTATGAAGGAAATAGAGTTGGAAATCTTTATATCCTTAAACCTAACTCTATGAAATCAGTAGTGGGAAAATGCTTGCTTGCAAATGAAAATACCTTACAAGTATGGCATAAAAAGCTAGGACATGCTAGTTTACATATTATTAAAAAGTTAGTAAAATATGATCTTGTTCGTGGATTGCCTACTTTATCTTTTGATCAAGTTGAAAACTGTGAACCCTGCACAATGGGAAAGCAAACCAAAACCTCTTTTAAATCAAAACATGTACTTAGCACCAGTAGATCCTTGGAATTAATTCATATGGATTTATTTGGACCCATGAGGACACAATCTATTGGTGGTAAAAGATATTGTTTTGTTATTGTTGATGATTATAGTAGATACACATGGGTACACTTTATTGCAACTAAAGATGATACTATTCATGTTTTCATACAATTTTGTTCCAAGATTGAAAATCTATTACAAAGCAAAATATGTACCATTAGAAGTGATCATGGTGGGGAATTTGAAAACCATATATTTGAAGAATTTTGTACATCTCAAGGGTACACTCATAATTTTTCTGCTCCACGCACCCCACAACAAAATGGTATAGTCGAACGGAAAAATCGATCACTACAAGAAATGGCTAGAACTATGATGCTCGAACACAATACACCCAAAACCTTTTGGGCTGAAGCTGTAAACACTGCATGCTATGTGTTAAATAGAGTAACTGTTCACTCTCATTTGAAGAAAACTCCATATGAAATAATACATTCTAAGAAACCTAGAGTTGACTATTTTCATACCTTTGGCTCCACATGCTATATTTTAAATACCAAAGATGATAGAGACAAGTTTGACTCAAAATCACACAAAGCATTCTTTTTGGGATATTCCACTTCTAGCAAAGCTTTTAGAGTATATAACACTATATCTAGAAAAGTTGAGGAATCTATTCATGTTTCTTTTAATGAAGAATCCAAATCTGAAAATCTAGAAATCATAGATCTCACAAATCAATTCAAAAATTTAAACATACCAAATGATAGTGAGAAAGATAATACAAATAATCATCAAGCTGAACCACAACCTACACCGAGGCTTATTAAAGATCATCCTCAAGAACTAATTATTGGAGATCCTAAAGATAAAGTCAAAACTCGGTCTTCCTTCAAAGATGTTGCAAACATGGCTTTTGTTTCTATCATTGAACCTAAAAAGATATCTGAAGCTCTTAAAGATGATTATTGGATAATAGCCATGCAAGAAGAATTGAATCAATTCACTAAAAATGATGTATGGGATTTAGTTCCTAAACCAAAAGATAAAACCATAACAGGAACTAAATGGGTTTTTAGGAACAAGCTAAATGAGGCAGGAGAAGTAATAAGGAATAAAGCTCGGTTAGTAGCACAAGGATATAATCAACAAGAAGGAATAGATTTCGATGAAACATATGCACCGGTAGCTAGACTTGAAGCTATTAGAATGTTATTAGCTATTGCTGCACATAAAAACATAAAACTCTACCAAATGGATGTAAAAAGTGCATTTCTAAATGGCATTATTCAAGAAGAAGTATATGTTGCCCAACCACCTGGTTTTGAAATACCGGAAAAAGGTGACTATGTTTATAAACTTAAGAAAGCACTTTATGGTTTAAAACAAGCACCTAGTAATTGGTATGAAAGGCTCAAGACATATCTTTTTGATAATGGTTTTTCTATTGGAAATTCAGATTCTACTTTATTTTTCAAAACATATACATCTGATTTCCTAGTTGTGCAAATATATGTTGATGACATTATTTTTGGAGCTTCTAATGATTCATTGTGCACACAATTCAGTGACATTATGCAAAAAGAATTTGAAATGAGCCTCATGGGTGAACTAACTTTCTTTCTTGGTTTTCAAATTAAGCAAACACCTGCCGGAATATTCATAAGCCAAGAAAAATATACTAAAGAACTCTTACAACGTTTTGGGATGGATCAGTGTAAACATGCTACTACTCCTATGGCTACTTCTATTAAGATTGATAAGGATGAAAATGGAGAACCTATTGATGATTCCTTATATAGAGCCATGATTGGTAGTTTGCTTTACTTAACTGCTTCTAGACCGGACATCATGTTTTCCGTTGGTCTTTGTGCTCGATTTCAATCACAACCTATGCACTCTCATTTTCTAGCAGTTAAACGAATTCTTCGTTACCTAGCCGGCACTACTTGCTTTGGTTTATGGTATCTAAAAGGACAATCCTTGGATTTTAAAGCTTATACTGATGCGGATTATGCTGGTTGTCGACTTGATCGCAAGAGTACTAGTGGTGGCTGTTTCTTATTAGGGAGAGCTTTAGTATCTTGGTTTAGCAAGAAACAAAATATGGTTGCCCTATCTACAACTGAAGCTGAATATATGGCAGCCGGGTCTTGTTGTGCTCAAGTGCTTTATATGCAACAAGTATTAAACGATTATGGTTTTACTCTTTCATCTACGCCTATTTTTTGTGACAACACGAGCGCTATAAACTTAGCACACAATCCTATTTTACACAGCCGAGCTAAACATATTGAAATCCGTCATCACTTTTTAAGGGATCACATCTCCAAGAATCATGTTTCCCTTCATCATGTTGATACGAAAGATCAATTGGCTGATATTTTTACAAAACCGCTTCCACTAGATCAATTTAACAAAATTAGGAAGCAACTGCTTATCACTCCTTTGGAAGATGTTTTCTTTGATATTTGTGCTACTTAAACAAAAACTCTTACTTGCATCATGATATTTTGGCTTTTAAATGGACATCTTTTTCATTAGATTTGATGGGACATCTAATTATGGGGGAGTTTTTTATTTTCTAACGGATATCTTTTTGAAATGACAAAGGGGGAGAAATAAATATAAAACTAAAACTTAGAAAAACTCAATCAATGAGTTTCATAAATAAACTCTTGGCTTTACATTGAAAGTTGCTATATTCCCTAGTGAATTGGATTTCATGTTCCATAATTCAAGGGGAATAATAAGCACACATTTTATAAACAAGAGGAAAAGCTACAAAAGGTAATCTAAAGGTATGAAACTCATATGGTTTATATTTCCTTTATTTATATTTTTGGAAATGTTTGTCATCTTCAAAAAAGGGGAGATTGTTGGCTAAATGGACATCTATAAAATCCCTTTGTTTTGATTATGACAAACATTTCATTCTTATTGATCTAACGAGCTACTTGAGTGTGCAGGATTAAGGTGGATGCCAAAGCAACTAGGGAAATCCATATGCTCACATATTTATGTTTTCATGCAATGTAATCGCTTTGTAAAAACTTGTACAAATATATAATGTACAAGTACTTAGATTGCATGTAAATCAAGCGTTAGATCTTCCCTAGCTAAACATCACATTTAGATAAGTCATCCCCTTCAAACAGGATCACATATGCACACTCATACATATAATTAGTGCCTAAATTGCAACATTGAAACAGGATCAATCTCGGTCGACAAACTCCTCGACCGAGACACTCTCGGTCGACAATCTTCTCGACCGAGAAAGATCCAAAGTAGCCGTTAGACACAACAAACAAGTTAGTTGGCAGTTGGAGAAAGACGTTGCAAATCACTTGTTCCAGAGTGCCTGTCGGTCGACAAAAGTTCGACCGAGTAGGTGTCTCGGTCGACCATTCCTCGACCGAGATTGTCTCTGACAGCAACTGCAGAATTAATTAATTAGCCGTTGTTAAAGCAACAACTTTGTACCTAACGGCTAGTTAAGCACTTAGAAACCCCTAGAAGTTGTCTAGAATGTCCTTAAGCATCCTTAGGCCATTCCTATAAATAGGACAAGCCATAGGACACTCAAACACACTTGTTACACTTGAGAATTCTTTGAGCATACTTTGAGCAATCTGTTTGTGAGAAAAGTGAGCATTGTGAACATTGGCTACTTCCTTCTTTAGCTCAAAATTCGTGTCCTATAGGCTAGTATCTCCTACCCACTGCAATCACAAGTCCATACACTTGGTTAGGAGATCTATACGCTTGATCTAGGCAAATCAAGCCTTGGTCTACAAAGGATAAGTCATAATTTCCTTTTTCTTTCTTATTCTCTATTACCGTTTGTACTCTCCTTGCTACTCCTAGGTTGGAGGCTGTTGATTGGAGAGGGTGGAGTTCTTCTTGGCGAAGAAGGTGACTTTGAGCTACTTCAGAAGGCTGGTGCAACGGGAGGTTACTTCTAGAGAGGAAGGCTACTTCAAGGGGGAGCTTGGAGTTACTTCAAGAAGGCTACCTCAAAGTTGGTGCACCTACTTCAAGTGAAGGCTGCTCAAAGGGTGTAAAGGAAAGTATTGTATTTTGTATAAATCCTTGAGAAGGTAATAAAATAAATACTTTCAAAATCCCGGTTGGGTAAGAAACCGGGTAGTGGACTGACAACTTTAGTATTTGCTAAAGTTGGAACCACTCTAAACACCTGTCTCCTTCTTCTAATTTTTAATTGTGGTTGTTTGAGTTCAATAAATTGTTAAAATTATTTAAAAACTCTATTCACCCCCCCCCCCTCTAGTGTTTTTCAATAGCAAGAAGTAAGTAGCATAGAATGAGGAGTATTATCTGACACATGATTTGGAGTTAGCTGATGTAGTTCATGCTCTTAAGACATGACATCACTATCTTTATGGTGAGGCATGCCAAGTGTTTACAGATCATGAGAGCTTGAAATATATCTCCACCCAGAAGGATCTGAATCTTAGACAGTGAAGATGGTTAAAATTGATCAAAGATTATGAAGTGACAATAGATTATCATCCTGGTAAGTCGAATGCGGTAGCAGTTGCTCTGAGCAGGATGTCAAGTTCAACAGCAGATGTATTCTCTATGACATGTTTCAAGAGAGACTTGCTAGTAGAGATGCGGAAGTTGAACTTAGACTTAGGGGTGACTGAACATAGTGGTTGATTTGCACAGATGCAAGTTAAGCCTATCTTTTATGATCAGATTAAGGAACTTCAGTAGAGTGATAGTGAGTTACAGTAGATCATGCATGACATGACAGGGGGAAAAGACCAGAGTTTATGTTTCGGATGATGGTGTGTTGTATTAGCGTGACAGGTTGCATGTACCTCGATATAATGACTTGAGAGAATAGATTCTTGAGGAAGAGCATGCATCGATGTATGCCATGCATCCAGGTAACACTAAGATGTACGTGAATCTCAATGAGTTGTATTGGTGGCCTGGTATGGAAAGAATGTAGCTGAGTATGTGACTAGGTGCAGTGTGTGTCAGCAAGTTAAGGCTGAGCACCAAAAATCTGTAGATACATTGTAATCTCTTCATATACCAGAATGGAAATGGGAACATATCACAATGGATTTTGTGATAGGGTCACCCATGACACCTAGAGGTTGTGACTCAATATGGTGATTTTAGATAGACTAACTAAGTCTGCTCACTTTCTTCATATCAAGTCAACCTCTGATGTTCTGAAGTTGGCTAAGATATTCATGGATGAGATAGTCAGGTTGTATGGTATCCCAGTTTCAATTATATCAGATAGAGATCCTAAGTTTACATCCAGGTTTTTGGAATCAGTTGCATCGTGCTTTGGGTACAAAGCTGAGGTTTAGCACAACTTCTTACCCACACACAGATAGTCAGTCTGAGAGAACCATTCATACTCTTGAGGACATGCTGAGAGCATGTGTTTTGCATTTCAGTGGAAGTTGGGAAGAACATTTAAGCCTTATAAAGTTTGCATACAACAATAGTCACCATTCCAGTCTTGGTTTGGCCCCGTATGAAGCTCTGTATAATAGAAAGTGTAGATTGGACCAGTGAATTTACATAGTTCATCAAAACCCAAATTGCTTAGTGGGAATGTTGAGTTTAGAAATACACGACTGATAATGGTACGGCTTGGGTATAAACCCAGACAATACATATTTTGTAAAATCATCAGGTGCATGATTTCAAGAAAGTACGATAGCATTAAAATATGCAAATAAACCTAGTTGCATGTTTCTTGTTATGTTAATGTGTGTGACTTAACATTTACATGAATTGGCACATTTCTCTAAGATATTACTAGAAATTCTAAAGTATTATTAATTATTTGTGTTATGATACGTAAGCAACTCTTAATTGACTTATGTGATGCACAAACCAGGATTTGGGTTAATGTGCACGTTCTTCGAGAAATTTCAGATAATTGATAAATATTACAGATGATTTCTTATATGTGAAGTAAATTACTCTTATTGGTGTAATAAGATGTTCAATTGCATGAATTCAGTATGTATGTGTCAAAATTGATATGAGTTTGGGATATTTATGAATTTTAAATCTTCCTGCATGCATGATATAAGGACTACTCAGTAATTACAATGATTTTGAATATACTGCTCTGCCAGTTCTAGAAGGATACCGTATTGTGAATTGAACTGCAATCAAATAGATGAGATAACTGAAACCCTAAGGATAGGGTGTACAATGAATCAAGTATTTTGATATCAAAATTCTCAGTATGAGATGTGGTGATGTTTAACAGTTCAATTGCATGATTTTTAGTATAAAGTGCCAAATTGACATGCATTCTGTTTATATAAGAATTTTAGTTTGTCTGCATGTATAGTATGATAATTTCTCAGTAATTACCATAATTTGAGTTACTGTTATAACAGTTCTAGAAAGACAATGTATTGTGGTTTGATCTGGAATCAGATCAGATGTGTCCTATGTTGAGGGACCAATACAGATAGTTGATCCTCTGATCAAGAAGCTTAAGAATCGCGAGTTATCTTTGGTGAAAGTTTTGTGGAGGAATCACAATATAGAGGAAGCTACGTGGGAGCTTGAATCAGAGATGCGTAACAAGTTTCCTTTTCTCTTTTAGGAATTTCGGGACAAAATTCTTATAAGGGAGGGAGATTGTTATGACCCACATTTCGTTTTACCAGTAAGTACTTTGGTTAGTGCATAATTGAACTAGTTATGTTGAGATGAGTACTTGCTTTTGTTAATAGTGTTTTGAGCTTTGAGCTAGTGTTAATGTATCATTAGCTTGTTTTCTTGTCATGAGGTTGAGGACAAGTTTGTTCTTGATCCGTTGCCAGAGAAATCACGCGAAACCGACCTACGAGTAAAAAGATATGAGCTTTTTAGTGTCCAGGGACCTATGTGTAATTTCGGAAAAGTTCTTGGGCATTTTACGTTCGGCCCCCTGGGCGCCCTTCCTTATCTCCTCTTTAGATTTTCTCTTTATTAGCCTGTTAGCCGACTTTGAATGAACGATAAGTTCATTCCTTCAGTTGTCGTTTGAGAAAACAGAGAAGGGAGAGGGAGAGAGCTAGCTAGAGGAGAAAGCTGGGAGATCAAGGCCCTCCTTCTCCGTTCACCTTCGATTCCTCATCTTTTCCCAACCAAATCAACTAGCAGCCGCGGTTCCCTCCTTCAGCTGCGTCATCTTCTCCATCTTCTTTCCCCCTTTCTTCTTCGTTCCAAGCAGCCCGACCAAGATAGGGGCCGGCCAAGGAGGTCGCTGGGAGCGGCCTAAGGCGTGAAAAGCAACATCTATGGGTTGCTGCTAGGTCGTCTTGAAGTTCCCAAGGAGTTTCGGGCAAAGATTGGCCGCGAAACGACCCCAAATCCACCTTCTTCCTCGGGGATTTCCGTTTCTGCACAGGTTGCACGGCGTGCAAATCAGTTTGCACGGCGTGCAAAGTTACAGAAAACAGGACAGAAAGTCGGCCAGTTTGCACGGCGTGCAGATCCGTTGCACGGGGTGCAAATCAGTTGCACGGGGTGCAAAGTTGCAGAAAAATAGAACAGAAGTGTTTCTGCCCAGATTGCACGAGGTGCAAATCAGTTGCACGGGGTGCAAAGTTGCAGAAAAGCAGAATTAGGCGTGTTTGTGGACGTTTTCGGTGTATACGAACACACCGAAGTGGGTGAGTAGTATTTCATTTATTTATCACCATCGAACTCGATTTCATTGTATATATTGCTTCGGTATAATTAGAGTAACTTCTAAATAGTATAAATGAGATTAAAGAAATGTGTTTAATTCTATAGAGCCTAAATTACTTAGTGTAACTGAAGAAAATATCGAATGTTGTCTGTACTGATACCGCTGTGAATATGTTGAGCTCTAAATGAATGTCTGCTATTATGACAAACTTAGAATGATATGGAATTATGTATAAAGTTGAAAGAGATAGAAGTGTTTTTAAATATACTCAGTGTGCAATTAAGATTGAGTTATGACAATTTATATTTACTGCTTTAATAATGATGATAGATTTAGGTGCCCTAACACCGTAGAACCCCTTTGAGAGGTCTGCTTCTTAGGGGTGAAACTCGTGTTGCAACAATAACTGTGCGGAGTCACGGTGGCACGAGGGCAGAGAGGCAGTGTTCAACAATAATCAGTGCGGAGTCACGGTGGCACTGGAGAAAATAGGGGTTATTCAACATTAATCTGTGCGGAGTCACGGTGGTAACCCAGTGAGACTCTCCGCCTGTGTGCTCAGGTTAGAGGAGGAGTCTAGAGCACTCGGAGTTAGTGCATTGAGGCCGGAGAGCTTGTGGTCCTGTAGTAGAACAGGGCTGGCAGTCAGACTTAGCATTTCCCGGGTGTGTCGCTAAGTCTTGTACGGTGGGATCGTAGTTCGCTACAGATCTTTGTATGCAGAGTACACTGCATATGATTAGGGCATAATAATAATATAAATATGTAATCATATAGGATCACAGTAAATTTAATATGTTAAGAGATTTGAATTTCTGTGCCAATTCTCTATAATTGTTTATTTGTTTAAAATATCTGATGTTGCATGAAAATGAGATTGTTATCTGTAAATCTGCTATGTTATTAGAACTGCCCTGCTTAGTACTGCACTTATCTTTATTTCAAATTTATCTGATGAGTTGTTTAGTGATAGCTAAATGAAATGCTATTCACTGAGTGAGTAGGCTCAACCCTCTACTCAAACATTTTCAGGTCAACATTAACAACAGGAATCGGAAGAATCTTTTCATCCTAACGCTTAGTATGTAGAAGGTATATGTAGTTAGTCTAGATAGAGGTCTCTTAGTCCTTTCCCCTCGGTCCTTGGGACATGGTGTGGGTGAGAGAGAGTATGTATGGCGAATGTGTAAAAGATGTAAATTAACTGTTATGTTTTACTTTCGGTTAAACAATGTTACATGTTGTAAACTCTGTTTATGTTCTCTAGCCAGTTTAATTGAATGCTTCCACAATAGTTTATTATGTTTTAGTTTACAGCAATAATCCAGATATCATTACGAGGTTTTAAAAAGAAAAAGTTCTCAGTGATTTGTTTATGTGATAATCCCTCCGTCGTGCCCTAATCTCGTGATTAGTGGTTAGTGTGAGATCGGGGTGTGACAGTCACTTTTGGGAGCGACTGCATACAACTTTGGGTACGCAATTGAAGTTTAGTAATGCTTTCCACCCACAGATAGATGGTCAATCTGAGAGTACCATTCAGACCTTGGAAGATTTGTTGAGGGCATGTGTTCTTTAGTTTTTAGGAAGTTGGGATATACACCTCAGTTTGATAGAATTCTCCTACAACAACAACTATCATAGTAGCATCGACATGACACCATATTAGGCATTGTATGGGAGATGTTGCAGATCTTCATTGTATTGGTACGAGATAGGTGAATATCAACTTCTTGGTCATGAGCTTGTGTAGCAGATGATAGAGAAGATCAATGTGATACAACAACAGTTGAAGGCTGCTCATGATAGACAGAAGTCGTATGCAAATAATTGTCGTAGATCCTTGGAGTTCTAAGAGGAAGACAAGATATATTTTAAAGTCTCTCCTTTGAAAGGTGTCTTGAGGTTTGGGAAGAGGAGTAAGTTGTCTCCCTGGTTTATGGGACCTTATCCAGTTGTGGCACGCATTGGGAAGGTGGCCTACAGGTTGGAGTTTCGACCTGATTTACACAAGTTGCATCCAATATTCCATGTAAGTATGTTGAGGAAGTGCCATCCAAGTACAGAGTTAGTGTTGCAGCATGTGGAGGTGGAACTTGATGATTATATGACCTATGTGGAAGGTCAAGTTTTGATCCTTGATCGGAGAGTGAAGAAGCTGAAAAGGAAGGACCTTGTTCTCGTGAAGGTTCTTTTGCATCATCGTAATGTTGAGGAAGCCACGTGGGAGCTCGAGGAAGAGATGAGGAGGAAGTATCACTCCCTTTTCTCTTAGGATTTTGGGGGCAAAATCCCTGTTAGGGGTTTATGACTTGTAAGTACCCTGACCCACGTTCTTGGGATAACCCTATTTGTTTTGCTTAAGCATGTTTCTTAACAACTTTCTCTAGTTATCTGAGATGTAATTAGGGCATGTTGGAAGCTTGAGTTCTTGTTTTGAGCTTGTTTGGTAGATTCTTGTGTTTTGTGGAGAGGTTTTGGTGCAAATTGCAATTTACCCAGGATAGGGGTTGATGTGCAAGTTTTCCATCTCTAGTGCATTCCTTATCTCTCTTGGCATCATCTAGAGGAGAGAGAGATGGACACCTTGTTTAGACCTTGGTTGAGTGGTGTCATCTTTGGTGATGTTTTGGGCACATGTTTGAGCTGTGCCTTGCACCTAGAAGTGTTGTCTCGGGATTGGGAGCCTTGGAAAGGCTTTGTATCGATTTGTGGGTGCCTTGAGTTGCAACCTATCAGTTTGTGGCGTCTAAAGTTACACCATATCGGTTTGTGATGTCTAGGGTTTCACCCCTATCAGTTTATGAGTGTGGTGTTGGGCAAGACCATGATGGGCGACCTAGTGGGCAAGACATATATCTTATCACCTTGTTGCTTGGTGTTGTGCATGTGGCTCTTTCTCATGGACAAGTGGCACCTAAGCTCCTAATGTTGTGACACCTCTTCCATGATCTCTCTCATCCCTCTTCTATATATGCCCCTTTCTTTCCATGCAAGAGAACCCTTTTACCCATCTTTGCTTTCCTCTTTCTTGGTGGATGACCTTGAGCTAGAGGAGCCTCCCTTGGATCTTGGTGGACGAGTCCCAAGCTTGTTGTATTCTCTTCATCCTCTACCTTGGTAAGCCATGGTTTCTATCTCTCTTTCTTTCCTTCTTTCTTCTTCTCGGTCACGGATCTTGGTTATATTTATTTCATCCCAAACCCTCCTAACCTTGGTTCCATCTTCTTCCTTGGAGGTTGTGGTGACTAATCTTGGAATATCTTCTTCTACCTTGAGTTCATGGAGCTTGGAGCTTGACCTTTGTAACATACTAGATCTCAGACCCTACCCTGGAAGTTGACATTTTGGACTTAGCCAAACAAGGTTGAATGTTAGACCTAAATAGATGTTTAGTATAACCCCAATGAGCTAATGCATATATAGATCACCTTAATGTAACCTAATGTTCTAACATTAATCTTAGGTTTATAAAGGATTCGTAAAATATGCAACATAACTCATTTTGGTGGTAGTATGAAGATAAGGAACTTAATTGGATGAATAATTTAGATAATGAGCCATTAATGGGACATATGACATATCTCATAAAAATAAGTCTTAAAAGTGGAAAAAAACTTCAAATTCGAAATCTAAATATCAAAATTAGCCAACATGTCAAATTTAATCCAATTTGGACTCCTTGAAATATTAGGATAAGTTTAGGAGAGAGAAAACGAGTAAAAGGCATAAGTAATGAATAATGTGATTATATAACTTTAAAATATAAAAATAATAGAAAATTTATATTCAACACATCAAATATAACTTGTGGATGAAGTTTGGTCCAATTTGGATGTTGTTTGTGCAAGTTATGCAATTTTAGGTACATTCTGGACTTTTCTACAATTTACTCAATTGGGAGGTTTTCTTTCCAAATTGTCACATGAATTATAATCCTTATATATTCCCTTACCATTCTCGAGTTTTTGAACCATAGGGTGCCTATTTGCACCTTGGCTTGAAGGTGTTTCTTTCCAAGGGCATTTTAGGGATTACTCTCTTTATAAATGAGCTTATCTTTAGAAGCTATCAACCAATGGGGTTATTTCTTTGATTGGAGGTCGGTTGGGATGGCCTATAAGTTTCCATAAACTGACATTTGATATTCAAGAAGCCTTTATGATCTGTCCTCTTGCATGGCCATGAAATCCCTAGGCTAAGGACACATGGAAAGCTCCATGGACACCTCATGCTTGACTTATTCCTTATCCATAAAGGTTTGCATGTTCATAAGAACCCTTAGCATTGGACACATGGAAAGTAACTTGACACCTTGTGCTTGACTTCTTCCTTATCTATAAAGGCTTGCATTTCCATGGACACCCTTATACATGACACATGGAAAGTCTCATAGACACCTAATACTTGACCTCTTCCTTTATATAGCCATATCTACCCATTCCCAACTCCAAATTCAAAAACTCTTGCTCTTCTTTCTTTCCTCTAGCTTAGATCATATCTCCTATTCTGTTTGGCCACGAATGTGTTGTCCCAAGGTAAAATAGGGTGCCTACCTTGGTGAAAAAGGCTTCTAGTGTTCCAAATTTCTCTATTTATGATTTCTTAAGCTCCTCCTTGGTGATTTTGACCAAAACTAGTAAGTATCCTCCTTTCCTTCCCTATTTTCATGTTGTTATTCTTCCTTACACCTTACTCCAGGTGGAAACATGGCCTTCCATGGTGAAACCCCACCTATAACCCATAAACACCTCATCTCCATGTTCTTTTGTTAGGGTTTTTCACCTCTAAAGTGGAGAAGGTGCTTCTTGCTCAAAATAGGAGCTTTGTTGGAGAAACCAACCTCTCTAAGCTTGGGAACCTTACTTATTAGACCTATCCACCTTCCCTAGAGGCTCTTTGCAGGCCTAGGCTTGACTTGGACTATTTAGACTCTGAAGTTGAGGTATGATTGCATCCCACATTATTTATATATTGAGCAATTTCTAATTCTTCTTTCTAAATGTATGATTGCATCCCACATTATTTCTATATCGAGTAATTTCTAATTCTTCACTCTAAATGTATGATGTATCCACTATTCTTCTATGTTGAGCAATTCACCTATGTGTATTCATTATCTTTTTCCTATGGAAATTAGCCTATACACAATGTGTTTTCTTTTGAAAATCAGGGTTCATGTGAACTACCTTATTTGATATTGATCATGTGATCATGGATATTCTTTTGAACTCTTATCTTATAATTTGTTCATGATGGAACTCTAAAATATGACATGTGATGTCTTTTGCCCACTTATGATGTGGATGTATATGTTGGTCGCTTATGTGGTGACTAGTTTATATATTCCGACTATACTTTCTACTTGCCTCTACATTTAACATGCTATGTGATTCAGTAGCACTAGAGTAGTGTAATTGCGTTGTTTTTTATGGCAGATATGTTATTTCCTGCCAAGCAGATGTGATATTTCCTACTCTTTTGGGATGAAAAGGAACCTCATACCCAGGGCAAGATGTGTGATTCTTGGCCCATGTTTTATATATTTGGGAGATTGACAATATTCCTTTATCTATCAGGTTTCAAGTTTATGAGACTTGGCCACCTTTGTGTTTATATTGTTCTAGGTCTATGTTTATCTCACATGCATGCAGGTTGATGATATGGGGTGGCTTTACATGTGCTTGTGTGGCACAATATTTATGTTTTATTAATGGAAAGTATTCTTTTGTTATCATATGATTTAAATTCCTTTTCTCTTAATACCCATTTGGGTGGTCCTTATCCTTTCTATGGGAAGCCTTTTATATTTGATGTTCTTTATTCCATATATTTCTCAATTTCCCATTTAGTATGCAAACCAGCCTTTGTTGATGTCATCTATTTTCTATTCTTGTTGGGGTATGCTTCCAACCCTAGGTGAAGGACTTGGATGATAAGGCATGAAGTTTTGGACTAGCTTAAGGATTTAAAGCTTGGAGACAAATTTATTATGGTTTAGATTTCCCTCTACTTAGATCATTATGTTGTATCATACATGTAAACCCTTATGGGATATTATGATGTACTTTTGTAATAACCTTGTGATAAATTGAATATACTCAACATTTTTATTCTTCTGCTATACTTTGATTGTTTTGAATACCATTTATTGAAATTTGAAAATGTTACACCTATTCCATCATACCTTTGAGTGTGTTTGGAATGGATGTTTTATTCTTCAAATTTTTTTTAGTAAGGGGGTGATCCTGCCTCCTTACAACCTTGGAGCTTGGATCTTGGTGGTGATCTTTAAGGTGGGTTATATAACTCTAAACCCTCTTTGTTATTATCACTCCTTACATGATGTTTTGTTCTTCATCTTTGGTTCATTATATCTTGCATGCTAGTAGTCCTTCTTGGTATTTTTGAGTTCTATTTGGAAGAAAGAGTCTTTCTTAGTTTCTTCCCATGCGTTAAACCTTCAAACCTTGCTTTGGATGAGTAACCTTAGGTTGAAGATGTCCATGCCGATATGTTAGAAGGTGGTCATCACAACCTATGATGCCATAGACTGTCACACCTTATGACCGGTCATCATGACCTTGGTGGAGTGTAAGTCGACATATTCTAGGTGATTCTTAGATCGTCATGCCTTATGAAGCGTAGCCCAATATGATTTGAGAGGGTTAGATCACCTAGTGGTTGTTGGAATGATAGGATGGATAGGTTTTGTTGATGGCTGGCTGTCACGACCTATGTTGCACAAGCCATCACCCTTTGTGGTAGGTCGACTGACTTGGAGATGACGAGGCTGACATGTATTAGGAGGTCAGACTGTTATGGCGATGGATGCATTGCTTGGAGGGCGTTAACTGTCAGGACTCTAGCCGTCACACCTTGAGAGGCGTTGATGCCCAATATACACAACTCGTGATGCCCTACCAATGTTAACCCTAGCCGCCCATCACAACATGTAATGCCTGGTATGATGACGCCTTCTATGCCTTATACGACGTTGCTTGATATCCCTGTTACCTGTCACACCTTCACCATGTGGAGGCTGATACACTTCTTGAGAGGGTGTAAACCGATACTCTAAGTGCCCTAAACTGACACACCTCCTGAGAAGGTATCCTGACACCATGTTTTCTTATCTAATACATCCTAAACCAATACACATACCTTGATGGGGTTGCTTGACACACTTAGGGTTAACCCGATACTCTATGTTATAACCATAACTGATATCTTGTGATGGTGTTTATGATAGACCATGTTGATGCTAGGGTCACATGATTGATAAGATGTGATACCCTATGGGGTGGTCATATGTATGATAACAAGAGTTATGTTTCTATGTCTCATAACATACCTTATATAACGATGAAAGTGGTGATCTAAGGGTAGTTGTTGATCCAACCTTGTAAACCTTAATCGGGTAGAAAGAGGAACCCTAACTTGAAAATTTAATGTGTATGACATGGATCTTATAAGGTGATAGTGTTGATGATGTATTGCCCTTTTTATTACAAGTTTCTAACCATGCAGGTAACACCAGTTGATGCACATAGCCAGGTATGAGCTATGGTGGTTATGATCTCTTTGAATAAGCCTTGTGAGGCACATGTGATATGGTGATACAGAAAGATAAGGTAAATGGTCTTATGATCTAATAATGGTTTACTGCTTCATTTTATATGATAGTTTCCTCAATGATGAGATGAGGGGTTGTCACCCCAAGATATGTGGTCCTTGTGATGGACACATGTAGAAAGACATGCATGAAGTGATGATGTGATGAGATCACCCCTTATATGTTTTAGTATATGTTTGGTAATGTGTTATGCCCTATTTATGTAGAATTTGTTTAGAGATTGTACGTTGTAACCTGATTGATGCTAAAAGATACTTAAATAACCTAATTAATCAAGTGGAACCTAATATTATTGTTTGCCCTGTGCCATAGATCCATTTAGTGTCAACACTTGCTGAATGGTGAAATGAGTTTAACTCAGAACAAATATTGTTGAATATCTCCTTGTGTCCTAAATGTATATGTAACACAAGATTGTCTGTGACCTGTACCTGGAAGAGTATGAATTTGGATCGTAGCTCCATGAAATGTAACACAAGATTGGCTGCATGCCATACCCTGGAAGAGTACGACTGTGAGTCGTAGCTCAATTCCACTAGTGTCGTGACATGTACCAAGGTGGGATAAATCTGCACAGCTAGACTATACATCGCTAGAAGTAGTTGACTTATGATGTCTCTACATGTTCACTTGTACTGACCGAGGAAGGTGAGGTCGTGGATTCTGGTTCTTCCATTAGACCTTGTATGGCACCGATTCTGACTTGTCAAGTGGTCGTTTGGATTTGGGTGGTACAACTGAAATCCTCAGGGCGTTATAAAATATGTAATCAGCTGTGTAGTATAATTGTATAGGATTAAAATATGGAAACATTGGATGAGGTCTTTCTTGATCCTTATACAATGTTGCTGATAGTAAAAATACATGTTCTTCATATTCCTTTTAAATTGTTAAGATGTTTTATAATTCAATTGTTGTTACTCCTCCTATTAATAATGAATACATATTTTACATAGTTGTGATTATACTGCTGCTTAGTTTATCTTATTTGTGATAATAATAGAGTTGGTGGGGAGTTATATCTCCCACTGAGTTTTGGAATCTCACCCTGTGGGTTTCCCACACCCTTTTTAGGTGGATGAGCATGAAGAGGTAGAGATCATGCAACATAGGCTGAGAAGCAACAGGAAGAGTAGTAGCCGACTAGGTTGGAAGTGACGTTGGATGTCTTTTTCTGATAGAGTCGTAGAGTCATCCTTATACACTCGGGTCCTTGGGGATGTTTTTGTAGACGCTTTATGGATGTGCTTTCGATATGTGGTTGGCTTGTGTGCCTTGCTATATATATTTGTAATGGATACATGTATATATGTTATGGAACAGATTCCATGGTAACAGGTTGGTGGCACACCTAGTAAGTGCTTTGAGGCATGAAAGCACCTATATGTAAAAGTTCTTGCTGTTTGGTAGTTTTATGAAAATGGTTTTAATTTTTAGTTTTTTCCAGTAATCTATTCGTTAATCTTCTTTCATAGTTTTGTTTTGAGTAATCTTGGTTTGTGTGGCAATGGGTATCACATTTATAATACCAATTCATTAGTTCTGTTACTTGCCCATGATTGATAGATTCCAACTATAGTGATAGCAACTCTTTCTCTATACACTTAGCTTACTTCTTATTGGGTCTTGAAGTAGAAATCTCTATCTCTGTCTTCTTCCTTTGTTCCTTTAAGTGAAAAATATAGATTCCTTGCACTTACCCTTCTCCATATATTGAGTGCAAAAGACTTGGACTTCATCTTAGCCTCAAAACTCTTCTTGGTCTTGATTTTTCCCTTAGAACCACGTCTGTTGAACACCATCACAGATTTATTCTTTTTTGTTCTGACTTTGGCATCAACATGCCAAGTAGTTTTGACATCATTTTAGCCAAGTTATTTAAGTAGTAACACTTGATAAACTGGTTGTATGATTCATACAACAATTTGCAAACTCATATATGTGGTCAACTCTTGACCTAAAAGTACGACTATTAATGGGGAGGCTATGGGGAGGGTAAGGACTTACCCTTACCCTTACCCACCATGTGTAGAGGGTAAGGGTATGGGTAATTCCCCACTACACCAATATCCTTACCCTCCCCTTACCCCTACCCTCTTACCCACAAGGTAAACAGAAAGGGTAAGCTTGAAGCAGGGAATATATATGTATTCTAAAATTTGAGTTAATATTACCAATAATGGTCAACCTAATATATTTATATATTTAAGTTAAATATTAAGATGCTCCATATTGATTAGTAACTATTCAACACGATTCTAAGTAATCTCCTATAAGATTGTACAAATATTTAGCATTAAGATATGTGGTTGTTGCATATATAAATAGTAGTACTCCTAACATTGGTTTATGAAACCCAAAAGAAAAAGATGCTACACTAAAATGATATTATATACAAATACACCACACAAAAGTTTATTGCTACAAAAAGTTATTGCTACAAACATAAATATAAAAACGTTTGTATTATACTTGATCAAAAACTACATAAAATTCATACACATGTGTCTTACACCTTTAAAATGAGGTTGTATACACGACCAAATTATCTATATAAGAAGCATATAAGAGTATCTTATATTATCTAAAATTATATCCACATAATGTTGAATAATATGTATACTTAAACAACATAATGACTATATATTTAATATATTTTACATAAATATAGGCGGGTAGTGGGTTAGAGGGTATGGGTAATGGATTACCCTTACCCTTAGCCACTAAGGTAGCGGGTTAGAGGGTAGCAGGTAGGGGGGTAAAGGGTAAGAAAATCCTTAACCCTTCCCCTTCCCCTATAGGGTATGGGTAAAGGGTAAACGGGGTTAACCCTTACCCATTAACAACCCTACCTAAAAGAATTCCCAGTCTTTTCACATGCTCAAACATGTTGAGCACATGGGGCTCTACTGAATCTCCCTCTATCAGTTTGCACTCAAACAACGCTTTTGAGGCATCACACCTCACTTGATTTACATGATTCTTAAGATGTGCTACCATCTCAAGAATGTCCATATTTTCATGTTTCTCATGAAACTCATAGTTCATACAACATATCATAAGGTACTCAAATGTCTATGGCATCACTGGCACACTTCCAGAAGAATCCATTTAGCCTTAGCCGCATTTGGAGGAAGTTGCTATGACTCTAGTCTTTCAAGGACATTGAGTTTTCACTCATGATTGAGAACACTTCTCAAAGTCCTTAACCATACATGGAAGTCAATCCCTTTTAGTTTTATCCTTCTTAAGGACCAATCATAATAATAATGTGTTTGTGTTTGTCTAAAAAATGAATTTTGCAACTTTTCAAAACATTTTTATTGTTTGATTTGATAAGTTAATGATATTAATTAGGCCTATAATTAATTATCACTCTCACTATTTTGTTCACATTGATAAACCTCATGTATTAATTTATAAGATTGCATTGTACAATCTTCTAGTGAGCCAAAATCCATATTTCCTCAAATCATGAGTCAGCTATGGTTGATCGTCCACAACTTGACTATTTAGGTAGACACTGTTTGTCAATTGCATCCCATGCAAATCTTAGATAGATGATGTGTACAACTCTTTGTCATTGACTATCCTTACATATCTAGCTACATAATCCCATTAAGATGACCTAGTTAAGCCAGACCCAAAAGCCAACACGATAAAATATGCACCTACTTTGGTAGATCTGCATATCTACCATCACACTTTCACAAGATACATGGTGCACCATGCTTTCGTGTAACCTATGCTTGGTCGATCAATCTTTTCACGTGTGTTGCTTATGGAAAGCATCTTAGACTTAATATTTATTGAGGGATTTTATATATAAATACATATACATATCCAATCACGACATATTTAGTATGTATCATATACATGCTATAACCACAAATGAGAACATGGAATAATTAAAACACATAAGTGATTATGGCCATATGTAATTCCTTGGAGCCACAAGTAATTACTACCACCTAGAGTCCACATCATATGCAACTTCTTGTTGATGAAGATCCGTGCTTGGGCCAATCTGGGTTAATTGGTTAACCTCTTGAACCAACTGGCTCGCCTCCCGAACGCTTGGTTGTGCTCTTGAAATAGTCGTCTAGTCTTCAGGTTTAGTCTACCTTTGGACTCCTACTATCAAGTGTTTCATCCTCCTACCGTCTAGCCTCCTCAGTCTTCCAACTGATCAATTCATCTCATGAGCCGATCAGTCTGTCTAGTGCAGAACGTTTTCTCACAACGAAACATAAATTAAAATCTATCCTATTTTTTATTACATTGTAAAAGGAAAAACCTCGAGTTATATTTGAGGGGAAATAGGAAGAAGATCATTATTTACATTTGGAAAGGAGAGATGCTCAGTATGCAAACTGAGATATAAATAGGAATAAACAACCACAACCATGCACACACAGATTTAGGGTTATTGGTCATAAACATGCTTCACATCCACCATCAAAACCAATTTTTAGGGTGAGGCATTTAAATTTCATATATATCATATCATAAATATATATTAATTTGTGGGGTGTTGTGGTAATTAATTGGATATGTGCATTAACTAGTTTAATGTTCATTGTATTTAATAAAATAAATTCAATCATATCAATTTAAATCCCAGATACACCATACATTGACGTGGCTCTGATACCACTATAAGGAAATTGGAGCGACAGATAAGGTAATAGAAACAAAAATTTAAAGTATGATTTCCTTAGACAGAAAGATCATGTCTACAACTATATTTCTAGGAAGGAAAGATTTGCAAGGTTATACCTGGTCATAGAGTAAGTGTATTGACATTACCCTTGTAGTAGCATCTGTTGATATGCATGCCCAGAGAGCCAATCATATGATGATTGGAGTGTGGCATTAAATACCTAATTTGATAATAATAAAAGGTAATTTTTTCGATTATGTTTGTCTAGGTCATGAGATGATGACACAAACACAATTAGATGTCTAGTGAATGACATTACTCAATGACGTATGTTTTCAAGTACATAACTTGAACGATGAGATCATACAGATGTTAAGAGTATACATATACATTCTTGTTATATCCCTAGTCAGATATTACTTGGAAGAAAAATAGATGAAAATAATATATAAGACTATAATGTGTGTTGACTGATGACAAAATTCATTAGTCATGATATTTGATATCAAGTCACTCACACAGGTACATGCTAGAGAAAAGTGTATCAGATAGACACACCATGAGAGTGATACATTCATATCATGGAGTGGTAGTCATAATCATCTCTCATAGTGATAGTGGTGATTGTGGTTCTTAGACATGAGTCACTACATTAATCACATGTCGTTCAGTATACTTTGACATCATCAAACGTAATCCTAAAATAAGGGTTTCCATAAAGGTGATGATTGGGTAGTTGTGACACATGGGGATTTGAGTGTGAGTGATGCAGATGGAATTTGTCCCTCCTACTTGAGTTTGATATCCATGGCCTCTTGATAAGAAAGACTAAGAAATGTACGGACATACTCATGTGATTCAACACATGATATGTGATCTCACACACATATTAGACAATCTGCTTGAGTTCAAGGAGCATGGACTGAACGTGGAGAGGATGACAATTCCATGCTTCGAGTTCAATCTGGATATCATAGATAATAGAACTATACGATCACTGTGACACTACTCACAGATTGTAGGTTGAAGTTGTTCTCCAACTTTCTGAATTACTTGGGTAGCAATGATGTGTGACTAGGCACTGCTCTTTGCTTGTGATGTCATAATTTGTTATAGACATTCACCGCCAATGTAGTTATGGACCTATAGGGTCACAGGCATGGGATACACTTGGATTAAAGGAGTATATTCATGAATGATGTTTAGAATTGAATGCTAAATGTGTTTAGGCATTCAATTAAATAATAGATCAACTAACTGGATTGAGAATCATCAAATTAAAATGTTGGACTGACTGATTGAAGTGTCAAGTTGATTGAAAATTGAATTGATTGATTTCTGCATGACTCAGGATACCAACTGATCGGCTCACAGGGTGAAATGATCAGCTTAGGTTGGCGAGATGATTGATTCACCTAGTGAACTGGTCAGCTTGATCTAGCCAATCGGAGGTTCTGGTGCATGAGAAAATTTGATCGTTTCCCTTGTTCAAATTTCATTGGTACAAGGATTAATATAGGACATTAATTAGAAATGATTACAAATCCAATTGCAAATAGAAGAGTTATGAAATGATCATTTCGATATGTGAGATGACTGTTTCACTCATCAAATGACCATTTGGGAGTGTGAGATGACTGTTTCATGTTGTGCAAGTTCTAGAACATTCATGATTTTGGACCCTTGTACTCCACACCGATCGAGAACCCTAACCCTGGCCGATACTATAAACATAGGGGTATTGGGGGTTTCCCAAGACATACAATTGAGAATCAATTACTCTGTCAACTATTGTTCTCTCTTTTTGTGGTAACTGATAGAGAGCCCAAGAAAGTCCTACCTGTTAAAGGGAGGGATAGCGAGGGAGAGAATAATTGAGGATCAATTGTGGGAGAGCATGTCTGTAACGACCTACACTTTTGAGTGTCTAAAAGACCTTAAAGTCACAGATCGTTACCCATAAATTCCAAGATCATATCCAAGAAATAATATAGAATAATAAACAATTTCCATTAATGAACAAATAGTTACATGTTTGCATAAAAACATACTCTAAGGAGTTACAAAACTTTTAAATAGAATTAACTTATACAAGTGTGAAGATATACCATTACAACTAAACCATCAGGAATAACTCTAGTGTCTTCAACATCTTTATCTGTATCCTGATGTCCACGCTATCAATTATATCTGATACCTAAAACACCGACAAACAAATACGCAATCAGTATATTACAATACTGGTACGTGGGTTCAAACAATAATCACAGATACATATATAAGCAACATCTTTATCTTGCATATAAGAACATCAACTAATTTCATATTCCAACCCATATCTGGTCAACTACCTCAGGTGTAATCACTGTCCCTCTGGGGCTCGTGTGCATTACCCTTAAGATCAGTCGAACCCAGGGTTCAGAATATTGTTATTTACTTTACATGATACTCATAGGAACTTTATAGTTGCAAGAACTAAATAAACAAACAAGTAGTTTATTTGTCGTTCAATGTCATCGAGAAACATCGACAATCTCAGAATTTGATACATGTATTCATAAGCGTAACCACGTACCTTATGCCATCACAGAAACCATGCAGAACATCATATACTTTAAGAATGTTTCCAAACATCCAAGCAACAAAGCATGTAATCAACAAGTATCTGAAACAAAGCATACTACATATGTGTCACCATGTATTCATATTACATTACTCAGATCTAGATGTGCTCCTAAACTAGGGTTTAGGGTTACCTCATGTTTGGACTAGGGATTAGGGTTAAAACCCCTAATTCTATCATATTATGGTTTCCAAGACTACAAATTCAGTTATGGATATTAGGTGAAACCCTAATCGTCAAATTAAACATATTAAACTACTCGTGACACCTAAATCATGTTACTAACATTATGATCATAACAAGATGTCCACATTGGTTTCAACACCCTAAATCAACATGAATAAGAGTATTAATCAGGAATCATCCATTATTCATCTTTATCAAGGATTTCTTCATAATACAAGTCTAGATCATGTATTAGTTTAACATGAACGAACATGTTCAATTAAACATCAGGTTAAGGCAAATCTAGGTTTTCTTTTTCATTAAACATATTAGGACATGTATAGCCTATACCTTTACAACAGGAAGCATTATCATGTTCTGATATTATTTTATTTGGATTCCTCTTATTCTCCTAATCAATTTTTATATATTATATGTTGCAATCCGAGTTACTAATAATTAACTACATATTTTGCAAGCTAATTAGATTTGAACCAATCACACGCTGACACGTCAGCATTTGCTAGACTTTTATTTGCCACGATGGGTACTTAGAAACATAACTAAATTACTAAAATACCATTACCTCGGCAGATCAGGTTCCTTGCATGATGGGGGTTGTTTGGTCCTTATCCAGTGGATATTCTCCTCCCTCGTGAAACCCCCCCCCCCCCGCTCGCGGCTACGGCGCTCTATTGTCGAGTCACTATCTTGGCTCCTTTGGACTGAGGGATAGAAGGGAAGCATTGGGCACCTTCCCTATCCTTGATGGAGATGGCTAGATCGCAGCCTCACACCACAATTACGAGAGATCAGAGGCCCCATCCTCATCATCTGGGTCTACCGCGGCTACTATGAAACCAGAAAACTCCACCTGTCGGCAGTCATGTTGGCAATCGCCCCCCTCATCAGTGTGACCTCTCTACCATTCCTCAGAGGGTTCCACCCACCAGGTTTTCCCTCCTTCACCCTCTCGTATGCGCAGAACCCGGTGGCTCTACTTCTTCTGCTCAATGGTGAGGGGCAATGCCTCCACCTAGGTGACATCATTGAGACCTCGTAGCAGCTGTGAGCTTCTCCTCCCCCTTCACCAGTGACCGATCTCTCTAGCCCCCTTGGTGGTGCAACACCTCTACAGAGACCGCCTTGGCTACTGCAACCATCATCTTTGCACCAGCTCTCATGGCGACACCCAACTAGAGCCCAGCCATAATCACACAAAGGAAGAACGTGGCAAGGAGGACACCTACTTGTTGTCCCTGGAGTTTTCCTTGGACCCATAGGCCAGGAACTTCTGCCACCTAGGAGAAGTGGGTTCTACGGTCCATGCAAGTGTCCTAGGAAAAACCCTAGGTTAGGAAGAAGAAAGACAACGGAAGAGAGGAGCATGAGGGCTAGTTGGATGTTGAGAGAGAGAATAGGGTTGGGTTGTGTGTGGGACTTCTTACCCATATATATACACCTTTTCTCATAAGTCTCCCGAATATATAAAAGAAATCTCCTCTTTCCTTTTGTTCCAAACTCTTCCTTTGCATACAAGCAATATGTGAAGAGGCAAGGCACATCATGACTCTCTTTCCCATTATCCTCTCATTATCTTATATTTATATTATCCATCATCCGTGACTATTTTAGATACATATTATGATCATGAATATCCACATTATCCTAAAATCATGTCTCATGGGCCCATATGTACACTTCAATTATCCAATCGGTTGAAAAGTGACCCTAAGGCCCATGAATCACATCTTGGACCTTCCAAAGGTTCCTTGAGCTCAATCGCAATCCTAATTACCAAACTTAAGGCTTTGATCATTATTGCATATTATATTAGTCTCATATGATCACATATGTTCGAAAGCACATTATTAACATAAATTCAATGTTTATTATGAATCTAGGGACATGTGGATTATAGGCCCACAATATTCCCTTTTCCATATGCATTAAAAGGATATTTCTTTTTACTCAACGATCTATTGCCAGCTAGTCTTTTCTAAGTATTTATATTTGTCAAAAGAAATTCAATTAAGAGATTCCCAATATATAGACACCAATGTCCATAATTCTTACACCAAAACCCCATAAAGGAAAGCATGACACATATTGGATAATGGATTTTGGATTATACATCTATTTCTCTCCTTGATATATCCTTGCATCAAATATATGAACTTATTAATTTCCTTTCCAAATTATATTTATTCCTTGGGATCTAATGTGATACCTTTCCTATACAGAGCGTGTTCCTTTTTAACATTAATACCATTATACCACAATATATCATTTTTATAGAATTTTCCACTCTTTCTCTTGTTCAACATTTTAATGGATTATTGCAAACAAAAATCCTTTTATTTCTTTAACTTGTCACAAGGATAATATTATTCCATAAATAATATCATTCATGAAAATTATTTATCAAGACATGCTTTATATTTATATCATCCAATTTTACCAAAATTGGGGATATAACAATGTCGGTGACTAGTACATCAATAGAAGGGGACAAATCCTTCCCGTTGGCTCTAGTAGCACAACGTGGAGTTCTCAGTGGTCCATGTGGACTACTCTAGAGGCAGAAGATCATTGTCTGTTGTAGGAGGACAATGTCAGCCAGTAGTTTGTGGAAAGAGGAGTTGCTACATACGATGACGTTCGAGTTTGATGTCCATGAAGGAGTCACAGACGAGTCTCACTGCAACTAGAAGACAGACACGTATCTACAACGACGATGAGTATGCCACTGGACTTGCTCCAGGACTATGTACATCCTCAAAACCATCCTTTCCATTATATATTTGTTGACGCGATCCACTGGTTTATGGGGAATCTGGCAATAAAATTTTATTTTCACTACATATTCTGTCACCCAATTTTCCAACACTGGTATTAGAACCACGTCAATCTACTATACTTTGGGATAATCGATATGATCACATTTTGGTTTTATAGTTTAATTATTGCATTTGATGTGAATAATTTCTTGTCCAATCAAATACCATGATAATCCCAAACTTATATATGTATCTAATATATATATACAATTTACACATGTTTCCCTAAAAGTGAGTGTTAATGGTGTTGCATATCTTGGTTATGGCCAATAACCCCTATTATATATGCATGGTTGTATGGTTGGTTAATCTTATTTTATCTCAATCTGTGTATTAAGCCTCAATCTTATCTTCTCAATATAAAGTTAATTCTTTCCTACCCTTGTTCCCCTTACATTTAACTCAAGGTTTCTCTATAATCATGTAGTAGTAGGATAGTTTACTTTCCTGTTATGATGAAGAAGAAACATGGTATGACGATGCCAACAGACCGTCTTGGAGATGGGCCAACCAACTGGAGGACTGAGGAGGACCAGAAAGGCAAGCTAAACTGATTGCATGGTGGACCCAACCGACCAGCTGGAGGAGCCAGCATATGGTGGACAATTAGAACTAGACAACCAGTGAGATGACCAAATGACCGGCTAGGAGGTGAGCCGATCAGTTTAAATGTTGAACCTAACAACCTAGATTGGTAAGCACGAATCTTCATCAACAACATGTTTCTGCATGTGATGTAGACCTAGGTTGTGGTAATTTCTTGTGTCTCTAAGGAATTACATTAGACTGGCCATAACCATCACTTTTTGTTTATTGCATATTTTTGTTGTGGGATATATCATGTATATGATACATACTATATATGTGGTGATTGGATAAAGTATATGTATTAAATACAAACTCCCTCAAATAAAATATTAAGTCTTACATGCTTTCCAAAAGTGACACACATGAAAAGTGTGATCAACCAAGGGTAGGTTACGCCCTAGCATGGTGCATCGTCTATCTCATGGAAGTGTGATGGTAGTAATGTGGGTTCCGCCCTAGCGGGGTGCATTATTATCATGTCGGCTATTGGGTTAGGCTTAACTGGTGATTCTTAGAGCGTATAGGCCCAAAGTCATACATATGATTATGTCAAGGATTTTCACATATCATCTATTGAAAAATTTCATATGATGTGATTGGAAAAAGTTGCCTATCTTGATAATTACTATGTATTGCGGTGTTGGTTGGGTCATAGTTGAGATATCTTAGATCTTGGCCCACTAAAATATTGCACGCTACAATATTCCCAATTGATATGTGAGGGTTGTTAATTTGAACAAAATAGTGGGAGTGATAATTAATTAAAGTCCTAATTAATATTGTTAACTTATCAAATCAAACAAACCAAAAATGTTTTGAAAAGTTGCAATATTTCTTTTTAGAATCAAATGTCAAATAGAAACATGTTACTACTGTGATTAGTCCTTAAGAAGTACAAAGAGGGTTAATCTTCCACAACTGGTTTAGGACTTTGAGAAGTGTTCTCGATGAGCGAAAGCTCTATGTCCTTGAGAGACCATTTCTAGAGGAACCCGCTCCATATGCGATTAAGGCTGAAATGGATGCTTACTTGAAGCACATAAATGATGCCATATACATTTGAATACCTAATGGTATGTTGTATGAAATATGAGTTGCATGAACAACATGAAAACATGGACATTCTCGAGATGGTCACATATCTTGAGAATCATGTAAAGCAAGAAAGGTAAATTTTTTCCAAAATTATATTTGAGTGCAAACTAAAAAAGGGAGGTCTAGTAGAGCCCCATGTGCTCAATATGATTGGGCATATTGAGTGACTGGGATTTCTCTTAGGTCAAGAGTTGACCATGGATATGATTCTACAAAATGTTGCATGAATCATATAGTTAGTTTATTAATGATTGGCATGTTGATGCCAAAGCAAGGAAGAAGGACAAATTTTGGATGGTGATCAACAAAAGTGAGTACTAGGGAAAAGGCATGGCAAAGAAAATTTTTGAGGTTAAGCTGAAGTCCAAGTCTTCTGCACTCAATTTATGTAGAAGGGTAAGTGGAAAAGGAATTTGTCATTTTCACTTAATGGGTTACATAAAGAAAGTGCCACCATTGTCACTTGTATGGACATTGGAAAGAACTATCCTCTTTATAGAGGATCTCAAGAAGAAGATGGAGACAGAGATATCTACTTCATGACCTGAGAAGAAGTAAGCTAAAACTATATTGTGTACATACCACTGATGAAAACATCATATGTATTATGTGACAAGAACATTATGCTTCATTTTAAAAGATATGATCTTTTATGGAAATTCCATGTGTCTCACAAACTATATATGATAGTTCTAAAGACAAATACGTGTATGACACATATATTGAATGACTTGATGACTCAAACATTGAATACCTATAACATTGTCATCTAGAGCACATAAATGAGAAATACATTTCTAGAATCCATATGATGCTTATCAAGAATGTTTTAGTTATTAAACCAATAGAGACATGCATATCTTATTTGTTGTGTATTATGACAAAAGTATCTTCACTAGATGTAGTGGGGGAGCGACTATTCTAGTAGGGATCATGCATACTGATGTATATAAACCTTTTAGAATGAATGCTAAGGTAGTTACTAGTACCTCATCATATTTACTAATGTTATCAGTAGATATGGAAATTTGTATTTAATGAAATACACGTATGAATGTCTTAAAGTGTTCAAGGAGATTGTGAATGAAGTATGCAACTAACTTGGTAAAAGTACTAAGATACTTTGATGTGATCGATGTTGAAATATTTTAAACTAAGAGTTTGAGAACCTTTTGAGGATATCCTGATGAACTCCACCTGAAACACAATGATAGTGTATCATGAAAGTGTATCAGATAAAAGGTATCACACCCAATTAAGTCATTATCAATTAAAATCTAGCTGATCTTACAATTTCTTTTAGGCATATGATTTACATTAAAACAATATATCGTCGAAAATGGTTTAAAAGACACCATATGAGATATGGCATGGGAGGTATCTTGATGTGTCTTTAAAGTGATTAGGGATGAATACCTATATAAGAAAATTGTTTCATAAAGGGATTTTTCCACAAATCACATAAATGTTATTTTGTTAAATACTACTATTTTCCCAATCCTATAACAAACTTGTTTGTTGATCGGGATGGTTGTATTCATGAAGAGGAACTTGATTCTAGAGGAATCAGTGGGAGTAAAAGTAGAACTCAAAATGTTCGAGACAAATAAGAAAACATTGAACCTAAAGAGGTACAGTGGGAATAAAGAGAATCACAAGCTGTTGTGAAATCTCAAATTCCTTGTGTAACACAAAAAACTCATGGTTCTAGTAGAACACACCTTGAGTTTGAAAGATGATGATATCTTATAACTCAGAAAGGTGGTAAGTTGATCATAAATGATGAGTCAACAACCTACCTAGAAACTATTGAGGGACTTAAACCTGAGAAATGGCTTGAGGCCATGAGATCCAGGATGGATTCTATGTACACCAATAAGGTATGACCTTGTTGGATCCACCTGAAGGGGTAAAACCCATAGGGTTCATTAGGGTCTTTGTAAGAAG
This sequence comes from Alisma plantago-aquatica, assembly GCA_963693085.1. Classification (NCBI taxonomy): domain Eukaryota; kingdom Viridiplantae; phylum Streptophyta; class Magnoliopsida; order Alismatales; family Alismataceae; genus Alisma; species Alisma plantago-aquatica. Next base: position 879,072,915 of record OY856412.1, read on the forward strand.
ACCAACATGGAAAGGTAAATTGATTGCAAAGAGTTTCAAACTATTTCAAGGTGTTGAACATGATTAAGTCTTCCAAAAGTTAGCATGGTTAAATCCATCAGGATCATGCTTGCTATTGAATATTAGTATGACTATGAGATTTGGCATATGGATGTTACAACCACATTCCTTAATTGTAATAATTAAAGAATGTGTATGTGACGCAACCTAAAGATTTTATAAATCCAATAATTCAAATAAAGTATGTAAGTTATAAATGTCAATCTGTGGATTGAAGCAAGAATCTCAGAGATGGAAACTTCTATTTGACAAGACAGTAAAAGAGTTTGACTTGAGTCAAAATGAAGATAAAATCTATGACTACAAATGATTTAGTCATAGAATATTTATATTCCACATGATAATGGGGAATAATGTCCTTAATTATACATATGTTAAAACCTGGCAAGGAAAGTACCTTCTATATGAAGGGTTTAGGCAAGACATCCTATGTGATAGGGATTGAGGTCTATAAAGATAAATCTCAAAAGCTTCTTGACCTAAGTAAGAGAACATACATTGGCAAGATGTTGAAGGGTTCAACATGCAAGACTCGATGAGAGAAAACTTGTCCATGTCCCATGGAGTTAGTCTCTCAGGAGCCTAGTATCCTGGTTTTTATGAAGAATGGGAACACATTCAATAGATGCCATCTGCATTCGCAATTGGATTTATATTGAATGCAATGTTGAGTATGTATCCTATTATCTCGTATATATCCATTTATCTCGTATTTATTGGACATGATGAGAGGATATCAAGTCATCTCATATGTATTGACATGATGAGAGGGCATATATATACCTACCTATAAATCGTGTATGTATCAGACATGACAAGAGGGTATCTATCAAATGTCAGTGAGAGTCACTAGATTATCATAACTAACATCCTTAAGTGCTTGAGAAGCAATAAAAGGATCTTTTCATTGGTTATGGTAACAAGGAAGAGTTGGGTGTAAAGGGATACACTGATTCAAGCTTCTAAAATGACAAATTAATGATCGCAATCTATATTTATGTTTGACTCTAAAGAAAGAACTGTAAGCTAGAAAGGGTTCCGATCTAAACATAGTTGTTTATATCTATAGAAGAAGCCGAGTATCTCAGTGTTATGAGAACAACAGAGGATAAAGTATGGATCAAGAAGTTCATATGGTTGAAATTGTGGGAGGTTCCAATCATTGATGACATGGTATAAATAATATGACAACAATGGAAACTCAAGAAACATACTATGACACTCCCATTGCATATGATTAATCGTACAATGAAGAGATGCAAAAATTGCAAAATACCATCTTGAAGAAAATGTTTGTAAATTTTCTATAAAAGTGCTTACGCAATAGAAATGTGATGGACATGTTAAGATCAATTGGAATATGATTCATGGGCGATTGCATCTAAGTGCAAGTGGCAGTCTTTTGGTAAGTATGCCTGGAGAGCCAATCATATGATGATTGGAGTGTGGCATTAAATACTTGATTTGATAATAGTAAAACATAATTTCATCTATTATGTTTGTATCAGTCATGAGATGATGACACAAACATAAGTAGATGTCTAAAGAATGATATTACTCAATGACGTATATTTTCAAGTACATGACTTGAATGATGAGTTCATACAGATGTTAAGAGTATACATATACATTCTTGTTATATCCCTAGTCAGATAGTACTGTGGAAGAAAAATACACGATAGTAATGCATAAGACTAGAATGTGTGTTAATTGATGACAAAATCTCATTAGTCATGATACATGGTATCAAGTCACTCACATGGGTCGTGTTAGAGAATAGTGTATTGGAAAGACACACCATGAGAGTGATACATGGAGATCATGGAATGGTAGTCAGAATCATCTCTTATAGTGATAGTGGTGATTCTAGTTCTTAGACCTAATGTCACTACATTCATCACATGTCATTCAGTATACGTTGACATCATCAAATGTAATACTGAAATAAGGGTTGCCATAAAGGTGATGATTAGGTAGGTATGACACATGGGGAGTTGAGTGTGAGTGATGTAGATGGGATTTGTCCCTCCTATAGGAGTTTGATATCCAGGGCCTCTTGATAATCAAGAGTGAGAAATGTACGACCGTACTCATGTGATTTAATATATGATATGTGAACTCACATGCATCTTAGACAGTCTGATCGAGCTCAAGGAACGTGGATTGATGTGGAGAGGATGATGATTCCATGCCTCGAGTTTAATCTAGATATCAGAGACAAAGGAACTATGCGATCACTGTGACACTAATCATGAATTGTAGGTTGAAGTTGTTCTCCAACTTTTTGAATTACTTGGGTAGCAATGATGTGTGACTAGACACCGCTCTTTGCTTGTGATGCCATAATTTGTTATCAACATTCACTACCAACGTAATTCTGGACCTATAGGGTCACACACATAGGATGCACTTGCATTAAAGGAGTATATTCATGAATGATGTTTATATTGAATTCTAAAGGTTCTTAGGTATTCAATTAAAATAGATCAACTAAATAGACTTAGAATCATCAAGTTCAATTGTTGGACTAACTGATTGGAGTGTCACGTTGATTGAAAATTGAATTGGATGATTTCTGCATGACTCGGGACACCAACCAATCGGCTCATAGGGTTAACTGATTGGCTCATGTTGGTGAGATGACTAGTTCACCTAGTGAACCGGTCAGTGAATAAAATGGTCAGGGTGGTTAGCAGCTACAAGGGAATCCCTCCATTTCATGATAAAGTTCAGGAAATGTTGGGGTCTTATGTGACTCTTTGGTTAGCTCCTACTGGTGCTCTCTCTATTTATCTCGCCCCTACCTTTTCTCTCTTTTTGTTGGATGAAAAGGTAGGAGAAGACTTTTGTAGACGCACTGGTAGGAGCCAGCCCCGTTCAAGCCAACTGAAGCTTCTGGTGACTTTCCTGAGTCACGATAAAAGTTGATCATTTCACTTGTTCAAATTCAATTGGTACAAGGATTAATGTGGAACATTAATTAGAAACAAATTATGAATTCAATTACAAATAGGAAACTTGTGAACCTACCATTTTGCTATGTGAGACGACCATTTCTCTCACCAAACAACCATTTGGGAGTGTGAGATGACAGTTCCATGTTGCACAAGTTCTAGAGCATTCATGATTCCAGACCCTTCTACTCCCACACCAATCGGGAACCCCTACTCTGGCCTCTACTATAAATAGAGGGGTACTGGGGGCTTCCCAAGACACACAATTGAGAATCATTTGGTCTGACAATTGTTGTCCTCTCTGGTTGTGGTAACTAATAGAGATCCCAAGAAAGTCCTACCCATTAAATGGAGGGATAGTGAGGGAGAGAACAATTGAGGATTAGTTGTGGGAGAGCATGTCAGCAACTAGCACGTCAGCATAAGGGGATAACTCCTTTATGTTGGCTCTGGTAGGGCAATATAGAGTTCTCGGTGGTCCACGTGGACTACTCTAGAGGTGGGAGGCCGTTGTCTTCTGCTAGAAGGACAATGTTATCTAGTGGTATGTGGTGAGAGGAGTAGTTGTAGATGACAATGTTTGAGTTTGTTGTCCATGGAGGAGCCACAGACGATTCCCAGTGCAACTAGAAGATAGTTTGCATCTACAACGACAAGGAGTATGTCATTGGACTTGCTCCAGGCCAGGTATATCCTCAAAACCATCATTTCCATTATATAGTTGTTGAGGTGATCTGCTAGTTTATGGAGAATATGACAATAAAATTTTTGTTTCCGCTGCCTATTTTTCCCCCTATTTTCCAAGAACATTCTACTTCTTTTTCTTTAGGAAAGAGCTTGCTCCTTCAGCAGCAACACTCCAATAGTCATTTCCACCGACCTACTAGTGAAACACCACAAACAATGGCTAATGATATCCTCCTAGCAGAAAACAATGGTCTCCCGCCTCTAGAGTAGTCCACGCATACCACCGGGAACTTCACGTTGTGCTACCAGAGCAAACGAAAAGGAGTTGTTTCATTTGGACGTCAACCTGCTAGAGTTGATACGATCTCCCACAATTGTCTCTCCCTTTTTATCCCTCCCTTTATTGGGTAGGACTTGCTCAGACTCTCTATTTTTTACCACAACCAGAGAGGACAACAATTTCCAGAGCAATTATTGTGTTCTGAGAAGCACCCAGTACCCTTCTATTTATAGGAGAGGCCAGGGGTAGGGTTCTCAGTATGTGCGAGAGTCTAAAGGTCGAATTCACGAATTTTCTAGAACCTATACATGGAAAAGTGGTCGGTTCATGTGCAAACTGATCAGTTCACATGCCCAACCGATCGATTCATGCGCAAACCGGTCAGTTCGTTCAGTTTCCTATTTTGAATCACACTGGAATATAATCTACGACTAATGCACAACATGATGTCAACACCAATCCTTGATCTAATAGAATTGACCATCAACTCGGGCGGATCATCCTATGAACTGGGATGTCGGAACCAATGAACCAATCGATTCACTATGTGAACCAGTCATTTCACTCCCTGGTTCAGCCATTGATCAGCCAATGTTCATTCCAATTGACCTGCCACTCCAACCAATCAGTTTAACACTTGAATTGGTTGATTCAGAGTCTAGTCAATCAATTTTGAACCTCAATTATTTAATTGAATACCTAAACACCTTTGTTAATCAATATAAACATCATCTATGAATATACTCCTTTAATCCAAGTGTATCCTATGTGTGTGACCCTATAAGTCCAAAATTATGTTGGCATTGAATGTCTATAACTAGCTTGTGACATCACAAGCAAAGAGTGGCATCTAGAAACACATCATTTCTACCCAAGTAATTTTGAAAGTTGGAGAAAAACTTCAACCTACAATCCTTGATTAGTGTTATCATGATCGTATAGTTCCTTTGTCTCTGAAGTTTGGAATGAACTCGAGGCATGGAATCGTCATCCTCTCAACGTTCATTCCATGTTCCTTGAACTAGAACAGACTGTCTGAGATGCCATGAGCTCATATATCACATATTGAGTCACATGAGTATGGCCATATATTTCTAAGTCTCACTTATTAAGAGGCCTTGGATATCAATCTCCTATAGGAGGGACAAATCCCATCTACATCACTCACACTCTATCCCCATGTGTCACATTGCACCCAGTCATCACCGTTATGGCAACCCTTTTTTAAGATCATGTTGGATGATGTCAAAGTACATGAACGACATGTGATGAATGCATAATGCACCCAATCATCACTGTTATGTCAATCCTTATTCAAGATCATGTTGGATGATGTCAAAGTACATGAACAACATGTGATGAATGTAGTAACTTTAGGTCTAAGAACAACAATCATTGCTATCACTATGAGATATGATTATGACTACCATTCTATGCTCTCTATGTATAACTCTCATGGTGAGTTTGTCTGATATACGATTCTCTAACATATGCATGTGTGCTTGACTTGATATCACATTTCCTGACTAATGAGATTATGTCATCAATCAACACACACACTCTAGTCTTATGTATTATTATTGTCTATTTTGCTTCCATAGTAATATCTAATTAGGGACGTAATAAGAATGTATGTACTCTTATCATACATATGTCTCATCCTTTAGGTCCTTAACCTAAAGACAAATGTCATCGAGTAACATCATTCTTTAGACATCTACTATGTATGTGTCATAATCTCATGACTGAGACAAACATAATAGACAAAAATACCTTTATTATTATCAAATTAGGTATCCAATTCCACACTCTAATCATCATATGATTGGCTCTCTAGGCATACATACCAACATCTAGTGCCCCATTATAATCATCATATGATTGGCTCTCTGGGCATACATACCAACACACTACTCCCATTAATTATCAAATCACAACTCAAAATAGAATAAAGGAAATTGCATACAATGAAACAATGAGGTTTGATCCATACTAGCAGGATATCATCACACTTTTACAATAGCCCTAGATGGATTATCTAACCAATTATGATTCATATGTTGTTAAATACATGTTGAAATAAAAAATAATAGATAAAGTTCTTGTTTTTTACATTGTTTTTCTTCCGGTTATGTTTGTGTGTTTCTCTTCATGCAATCAAACATACAAAACAACCTTTGATTTCTCACACAATTCGTCATCATTGTTCTTTATAATCTTGGTTTAGCAATGTAAGAATTGGCCCCTTCTTCATTTCTTTGTCATATTTGTGTTAGTACCACCCAAACCCTATTATTTGGTGCTTTAGGTAGTGGACAAGTGATAGGATATGAACATATCAAGATGGTTGTATGTGGAGACTACTATGGTTGGATATATGTGTGGAACCTCTAGACCAGAGTTTGGACCAGAGTATGTCGCTGGCATGGCAAGCATGGACAATCCTAACTAGAAGTTTGTGGAAGGATACTTGTAATTCACCACTAACCAAGAAGAGAAAACAAAATTAGAACTGATCAAACCACTCAGCTTGTCACATAATCAATCGAAGCTAAGATACATTGTAGTTTTGACACACTAAGGTCAATACATACACTAAGAAACATAGAGTGTCATGTTTTAGGCTTTCATTAGGGTTTTCAATTTTATTTAGGTCTATTCACATGAAGGTGTGTTCTTAGTTTTATTTGGGCTTCTTTTACATCATATAATAACATATTCATCACTTATGCATTTATGACACATATTGCATCTCATATCATCACAATGACAAGTAATCATTTCAAGAGTCATTAGTTTAGGGGTTTTCACATCATTGGTATTACAATAAAGGATGTCGTTTCATATGTTATACATCCCAATTATGCATCACACATCTTATCCTAGGTTATTAGAGAAGAGTCACATTATATAAGCATCCATTTCAAAAATATAATAGACTAGTTCTTTCATATTATGGAGATTAAACTGGGGATATCCTTGAGAAAGGCATATTATGAAAGATGAATTATAATATATAGGTACAATCTACAAAATTAAGGACAATATTTAAGAAGAAAAGCAATAAAACTACTCAACTAGGGCAATTTATTTCTATCATGCTCAACAAATTTAAGATGAAGGAATGTCAGGAAATTAGGTTTAATTTTTGGACAGAAATGGCAATTTTAATCCACTCAATTCAAACATAAAATAAGATGTAAGTTGATAATCATAGTATTTTTTTGCAACAATAAGAATTTTTTCACTAAACTAATTATTAAACTACTTTAATTATATCTTTTTTGGGTGTGCAAAAAGTTTGAGTTTTTCCTTTTTCATATATATTTTTGTAAAATAATGTACAATGCATATCTATACATATTTGTTAGTGGCAAGTACATTAACTGTAACATACTCAATTCTAGGCACATAGGTAAATCCTCCTTTCTTCTAGGCCCCTATTTGATTATGTGGTTATCCAATCCCCCTTTTCCTTTTCATTGACCATTTCTTTTTCAATTAGACACCTTTTAGTATCCATATTCCCCCTGTTTTAGGATAGATTACACTTTGTTGTGATCTAGTAATCCTAATTGACTCATCAGGATTCCATGACTCCCAAATATTAGGATTTTATGACCATAATACTTCATTTGTGGACTTAGTGAGTAATGGTACTAACCTAGATGTCTTGGCCATAATTATATATTGTGGAATAGCCCTAGGATCTTAGAGGGACATGATTTGAGATAATATGAGAGGTTCCACGATATTTGATCATTAGCTTAAGTTTGTTACATTAATTAAGGAATAATGCATGATGGTGAATTTATAAAATAAATAACCTCAAATCCGAAATCTAAGTCAAGATTCGTAATTACCATACTATAATTATGCAACCTGCCAAATTTGGGCTTAATCAGATGCCAAATACACCATTAATGCAAGACAGAAGACAAGACGTAAGTTAAAGGGATTATATATATTAACCACTGATTTCTCAATTTTGGACCTAAGTCGGGGGTTTATAATTGTCACACATTTTTTCCCTTTGTGTTGTGACTCAATTGAGTCACAGACCTACTACCAGGTTAGGTTAACAGACTAGCAGACTTTATCCCCTTCCCCGATTTCCTCGCATTCCCGACGCTTATGGGAGACTGGCTCATCGTTGTCGATCGATTCCACTGCTTCTCTTGTTGTTCACTTTCCCTTTTCTCACGGTTTCTTTGCCTTACGATCTGCCTCTCCACTCTAGTTCCTTTTAACCCTAATTCACCCTATCTTGTAGTCGATTAATGAAAAGAACAAAATTATTACAACCCTCTCATCCCTGCGATCTTGTTGAGCCACAAGTAGGGAATCCCAAAGCAAAATTTTGGGAAATATGGATCCAAAAGCTCTAGTCTGAGGTTCCTCTGAAGGAAATTAGGTCGCCCAAACTTTGAGCCACCACTACTAGCCTGAGATTCTCCTTCGACGACTAACTACTCTCCTCGCCGAGTCTGGCCACCACGCCCAAATTAACTACATAGTAAAAATCATTAACCATCCCTCTCTTTTTCTGCTATGTTGTTTCGTTGTCCCTGCTCTGGGTTTTGTCCACCCGCTAACTCCATCATGTTGGAGGTTTGGCTAAGTTTTCAAAAGTGAGTTGCAGTCACCCTTGGGTCATGGCGCCTCCACAAAAAGGTCCTAGAGACCTCTAGAAACCTTCTGCAAGCCTTTGTTTTTCTAATCATGGTGGTTTCTACGGATGTCAGGACATGATGTGTGGTTCAAGGTCTTTAGTCGGGGAGCTGTCTGATTCCTTTTCGGCCATGCCATATGTGATTTTGTTCTCTCATGAGTTTGCTAGTATCCATACTATTTGCCCATTTTTTTTCCCCTCTCTATTTTGATTTTGTAGGATTTCTCATTCTTACCCTCCTCCTGATCGCTAGTGATGGGTGAACATCCTACTGTCATTATGCCTAATTTTCATCGGTCCCCTATGACTATCCTTCTAGACAATTGACTCTGCGACAATGTCAGATGGATACCCACCTTTGTAGCCCTCTTTTCCTACTGCCTTGTGTCCCCAGTTTTCCTCTGGTTTCGTTGGGTGTCCATCCTCAGGTTGTCATTCTGATCTTCATGGCAGAGACGACTGTTTTCCCTTGGTGTCCATGGACCTGGTGCTTGGTCTTTTTGGGTCCATCACAGCTTCATGAACTTACCAAGATTCCAACACTGGGGGTGTGGATGAGCTTGGCTCAAGGTGGAACGCCTAACGTAGATCTCTCAAAGCTAAGTCTGGGAGCCAAGCTCATGAACCTCACCCATGGCGCAAGAGATGGGAAACCAATCCTTGGGGTGAAAGTCTTGTTACACCCCTGAGGAATATCTTTTATCAGAGTCACCGGAGAAGGGCATAATTGTCTTTTAAACTATTTTGACCGTGTATTGATGAAGTGATACCCGTGACATTCCCTTAAAGTCCAAAGTCACTTTGGTATTTAATTATCATGAATCATTTGAGGGCATTTCTATCAATTCACATTTTATTTTTCCTTTTAATCAGTAAATTATTTAACTTGTAAAAATCATAATTAACTATTGCTTCAGTAGAAAAATATGAATGTATACATTTTTGAAATAAAAAGATGTGACTGATTTAATGGGATAGGTTTCACAATCAGTTTTCCAACTTATAACAGGGTCGCTTTCTAAGTAAGGAATTCAATGTATTTTATATTAATTGAATGCACATATATTGTGACTAGGTTGAGACAACCCTGACCATGAGCCTAGGAGGTGTTACTGAATATATAGGTCTGATTATAAGGTATGTACATCCTCAATTTTATTTTGTACATTGTTTGATTGAAACTTACATTTATTTAATGAGGCATCTCTTGAACTGTTATTTTACTTGAAAATCCATTTGCTTGGACATTTATATTTCCCCCGCTCTCAATTAATTATATTCATTTGGTTATTGTGATATCTTGTTTATAATGGGTTATTGGACCCCTCCTATGTTTATTGCATTTATGAGAAATTGACTATAATGCTAGTCTTGCCACTCTATTTATGCATGCTACATGTTTGACTAGAATATCTAGAATAGTGGTACTTATTTACAACCATAATTATAAAGGGTGTGCTTATTCCACCCGGGGTGTGCGTTTCCACCCTTATTTCTTTTAGGCCATGATCATGTGGTGTTATGGCCCTATTTTAGGTATGTTTAGTCTACATTTTTATGCATGCAAAAGTTTATTATTTTATATTGTGATTGTGTTTAAATGATATGGCATGATATTTTATTCTCATGCTTGTAATTTAATATGCCTCATTTTTCTTGATATAATTCTTTGAACATTCCAAATTGCAAATAGCCCCTCCTTGTGGGAACTTATCATTTTGCACTTTTAATCCAAAATAATGCCCAAAGTGTTTATTATATGTACATACTCAGCCTTTGTTGTCCTATACTTGTTTCCTATGTTTTGGGTGATGTTCCCTTCCACCCAGGTATAGGTACCTTAGAAGATAAGGATCCAAGAAGATCTTATACAAGGTATTGGACTTAAGGATAGCTTGTAATGGTCGGATTGCCCTATGCAATATAGTGTCTGATTAGATTTTTCAGATATGTACCTCTTTACTTTTCTATACCACCTTTTATGGTGAGGAAAAAATATATATGAATCATCAAGTAACTTTGTAATAGTTTTGTTTCTGCTACTTTATTGTTACATGACTCTTGTATTGTATCATTTTAGTGGATCCCCTTTTGGGTCTCACTCTTTATAAAATGGTATCAGAGCCAAAAATAGTCGGTAACTTGACTATTTCAAGTTATCCTACATTGTTACTAAATAGAAGTGAAATTAAACTGATTACACATATAATCAAAGAATGTGTAATGTAACTTATAGGTTCAAATCATGAATGACAAATTCAATAAGTTTCATACAACAGACTGTAGTGCTCAAATCTGAATGAGCAAATCTGATAAAAAACAAAACCCTAAACTTACACCTCAACCCTAATTTGTCTATTAAAGTATAAGTGTTGTCTTAGTCATATAACTTATCATAATTTATTCCCTTGATAATATATATATATATATATATATATATTCATTTTAAGATATAACCCTAATGCTGGAAGGAAAACAAGACATATATGCACGTCATACATAAAAGTGACTATTATAAATAGTGATGATGATTATTATTATTAATATGTTGTTGTTGTTGTTTTTCATGATGATAATAATAATAATAATGATGGTGATGATGATGATGATTATTATTATTATTATTATTATTATTATTATTGTTGTTGTTGTTGTTATTATTATTATTATTATTATGATGGGGAGGAGTAGATGATGGCTATGATGATGAGGAGGAGTAGATGATGATGATGATGTTGATAATGATGACGACACAATGATGATGATGATTATTATTACGATGATGATGATGATTATTATTATTATTATTATTATATGGTGAGGAGTAGATGATGGCTATGATGATGAGGAGGAGGAGTAGATGATGATCATGTTGATGATGATGATGATGATGACATGATGATAATAAGGAAAATGATGTTGACCATGATCAAAGAATAGTGAAACTATCATAACATTGTAGGTACCCATAATGGATACAAACTAGTTAAGAGAATCCTAGGTCTTATTGTAAATTTTCTAGCCTAACATCTAGCATTATCAGATTAATGGATGCATGACACATGGAGACATATAGCTTCACCTTGAGAGTAGACCATAAGTGTGACATAAATCGTACGATATGACCCCCTACGTTAAGCATACTAGAAATTTATGACTTGGTTAAAGGTATAACTTAGTATACCATACCACAACTGGATGGATTTTGGGGACAAAATCCTCTTTAAGGGGTGGAGTGTTGTAACATACTCAATTCTAGGAAGATAGGTTAATCCTCCTTTCTTCTAGGCCCCTATTCGATTATGTGGTTATCCAATCCCTCTTTTTCCCTTTTGTGACCATTTCTTTTCCAATTAGACACCTTTTAGTACCCATATTTCCCCTATTATAGGGTAGATTGCATTTTTTTGTGATGTAATACCCTAATTGACTCATTAGGATTCCATGACTCCCGAATCTTAGGATTTGATGACCATAATACTAAAGTTGTGGAATTAGTGGGTAATGGTACTAACCTAGATGTCTTGACCATAATAATATACTCTGGAATATCCCTAGGATCTTAGAGGGACATTATTCGAGATAATATGAGAGGTTCTATGACATTTGACCATTAGCTTAAGTTTATTACATTAATTAATTGAATAATGCATGATGGTAAAGTTATAACATAAATAACCTCAAATCCCAAATATAAGTCAAGTCATAATCACCATACTATAACTATGCAACCCACCAAATTAGGGCTTAATCCGATGTCAAATACACCATTAATGCAAGCCATAAGACAAGACATAAGTTAAAGGGATTATATCTTTTAACCATTGGTTTCTCAATTTTAGACCTAGGTCTGGGCTTTATAATTGTCATGCATTTTTTTCCTTTGTTTTGTGACTCAATTGAGTCACAGACCTACCACTAGGTCGGGTTAACGGATTGGCATACTTCGTTCCCTTCCCCCGATTTCCTCACATTCTCAACGCTTATGGGAGACTTGCTCATCTTTGCTGACCAATTCCAGTGCTTCTCTTATTGTTCACTCGCCCTTTTCTCACAGTTTCTTTGCCTTATGATCCGCCTCTCCACTCCAATTACTTTAAACCAAAGTTCACCCTCTTTTGTGGCCAATTGATGAAAATCCCAAAATCGCTACAACCCTCTCACCCCAACAATCTCGTGGAGCCACAAGTAGGGAATCCCAATGCAAAATTTTGAAAAATATGGCACAGAAAGCTCTAGTCAGAGTCTCTTCTGAAGGAAATTAGGTCGCTCGCACTCCGAGCCACCACTACCAGCCTGAGCTTCTCCTTTGATGACTAGCTACTCTCCTCGCCGAGTCTGGCCACCACACCTAAATTAAATATGTAGTAAGAATTATTAACCATCCCTCTCTTTTCCTGCTATGTTGTTTCGTCATCCCTACTCTGGGTTTTTTCCACCCGCTAACTCCACCATGTTGGAAGTTTGGATGATTTTTTAGAGGTGAGTTGCAGTCACCCTTGGGTCATGGTGCCTCCTTGAAAAGGTCCTAGAGACCTCTGTGAATATTGCACAAGCCTTCATTTTTTTAATCGTGGTAGTTTCTACGGATGTTAAGGCATGATGCATGGTTTGAGGTTGTCAGTTGGGGAGTTGTCTGACTCCTTTCCAGCCATGCCATATGTTATTTTCTTCTCTCAGGACTTTGCTAGTCTCCAGACTAGTCACCCATGTTTTGTTTCCCCTCTCCATTTTGATTCTAGAGGAGTTATCATTCTTACCCTCCTCCTGATCACCGATTATTGGTGAACATTCTACTGTCGCAATGCCTGGTTTTTGTCGGTCCCCTGTGACTATCCTTCTAGACAATCGGCTCTGCGGCGATGTCAGATAGATACCCACCTTCACAAACCTCTTTTCCTACTGCCTTGTGTCCCCAGTTTTCCTCTAGTTTTGTTGGGCATCCATCCTCAGGTTGTAGTTCTAAACTACATGGAAGAGACAGTTGTCTTCCCCTGGTGTCCATGGATCTGGTGCTTGGTCTTTTTGAGTCCATCACAGCCTCACGAACGTACCAAGATTCCAACACTGGGGGTGAGGGTGAGCTTGGCTCAAGGTGGAACGCCTGATGCAAATCCCTTGAAGTTGAGTCTGGGAGCCAAGCTCCTCAGCCTCACCCACGGCATAAGAGATGGGAAGCCAATCCCTGGGGTGAAAGTCATGTCACACCCCTAAGGAGAATGTCTTTTATCATAGTCTCCCGAGAAGGGCAAAATTGTCTTTTAATTTGTTTTGACCGTGTGTTGACCAAGTGATACCCGTGACATTCCCTTAAAGTCCAGAGTCACTTTGATATTTAATTATCATGAATCATTCGAAGGGTATCTGTCAATTCACATTTTATTTTCCATTTTAATCAGTAAATGATTTAACTTGTAAAAATCATAACTAATTATTGCTTCAGTAGAAAAATATGAGTATACATTTTTGAAATAAAAAATGTGAATGATTTAATAGGATAGGTTTTGTGATCAGTTTTCCAACTTACAGTATGGCCGCTTTCTAAGTAAGGAATTCAATGTATTTTATATTAATTGAATGCACATATATTGTGACTAGGTTGAGACAACCCTGACCCTAAGCCTAGGAGGTGTTACTGAATATATATGTCTGATCACAAGGTATGTACATCCTCTATTTTATTTTGGGCATTATCTGACTGGAACTTACATTCATTTAAAGGCATCTCTTGAACTGTTATTTTACTTGAAAATCCATTTGTTTGGACATTTATATTTTTCCTGATCTCAATTCATTATATTCATTTTTTTATTGTGATACCTTATTTATTATGGGTTCTTGGACCCCTCCTGCTTTGATTGCATTTATGAGAAATTGACTATAATACTAGTCTTGCCACTCTATTTATGCATGCTACATGTTTGACTAGAATAGTGGTACTTACGTACAACCATACTTATAAAGGGCATGCTTATTCCACCCAGGGTGTGCGTTTCCATCCTTACTTATTTTAGGACATGATTCTATGGTGTTATAGCCCTATTTCAGGTATATTTAGTCCATATTGTTATGCATCGAAAAAAAAATTATTGTTGTATATTGTGATTGTGTTTAAATGATATAGCAAGCATTTTATTCTCATGCTTGTACTTTAATATGCCTCATTTTTTTGATATAATTCGTTGAGCATTCCTAATTGCAAATAGCCCCCTCATTGTGGGAACATCTCATTTTGCACTTTAAATCCAATATAATGCCCAAAGTGTTTATTATATGTACATACTCAGCCTTTGCTGGCCTATACTTGTTTCCTATGTTTTGGGTGATGTTCCCTTCCACCCAGGTATAGGTAAATTAGAAGACAAGGATACATGAAAATCTTATACAAGGTATTGAACCTAAGGATAGCTTAGAATGGTTGGGTTTCCCTCTGCAATATAGTGTGGGATTAGATTTGTTAGATATGTAACTCTTTACTTTGCTATACCACCTTTTATGGTGAGGAACAAATGTATATGAATCATCAAGTAACTTCATAATAGTTTTATTTCTGCTACTTTATTATTACATGGCTCTTGTATTGTATCATTTGAGTGGATCCCCTTTTGGGTCTCACTCTTGACATTTTAAAACAAAAGAAAAGAAACCAGTGATGAAGTCAACTACAAACAATCAAGATCCATGAGACTAGACTAGAAAAAATGTGTCAGGTATTCAAGGAACAATAACAAATATGACAACTACTTGTATCAAGTGTAAGAAAGATGTAAGAATATTTGCATAAACAACCAGCTAGGCATCAAATAGAGAATGCATATTAAAAAACTTAGAATCTTTAGTACACTGGTGTGAGGAAATCTCCATGATAGGCAATGAAAACTAGTAAATCATATCAAGGCAATAAAATATCTATAGTCTAGAAACAAACATAAAGGATCCTCTGAAGATAGATTCACACCAGAATTAGTAGGGTTAACTGATTTGTTGAACCTTATAACGTCAACAATTTCAAAGAGAACTAGCATCAAAACTACAAAAGAACCTGTTGAAAGTGGTATAAGGAAGTTAAATAGAATATAGCATATCACCTTCAAAGTGACTAGAGACATATGCTCATCAAAGTTGAGAAAATACTCATATTCATTAACTAGCTAGAACAGTTGTCCCTAGTCAAATATTATAAAGCCTTCCATTAGGAATAATACTTTTAATATTAGTTCTAATGATATTTGAGAGTTTTTTTTTTTGGTTTTTCAACATTATTTTGGACTCTTACACTTCTGTCCCTTCAAATCCAATAGAGGATATAGAGAGAAACAAGATGTTCTAAACTATTACTAAAACTTGCAGATCCTCATATGAGTTGGGAAAGTGAATGAAGATGACTTTTGCATTTTTCTCATTTACTCGCAGAAGAATAAGAAACATAGTGTGATTGATTCCTTCATGGCTATTTTTGTAGAGAAAATAGAAAGAAGGGGTATGGACACCAATCCTTCAATTTCATCTTATCACAAATATAACTTGACAATTAACACAGTAGAGCATTTCTGCATTTTGAGCACCAAACCTGGATTTAAGGAATGAATTGATGTTCATTTACACAATGATATCGTAACTAGAACAATTAGACAAGTATTCATGATATAAGAATCATTCTCATATAAGGGTCAGTCGAGGTTTTTCATTCATTTAAGGTTTAAACCAAGAAAATCCATCACAAAGGCATCATACTAATCAAGAATATAATTACTTAATTATTTATTGTTGATCTAGGATGATATAGGGAAGAACATCCATTTGTACAAACTATGTGTGGCAGTTCATCTTAAATCTGAATTAGATTACATTATAGAGGCATATTAGCCAATGTAAAGTGATTTGGAACAACTAAATACAACTAGGGCTAATTGTAATGGTATGATTGTGCTTTTGTTGTGTAACGTTTTATATTTTATCTTTCCTCTACATTATTCTGATCGTGATTGGACTACATGTCGTCTTGGTCCAGGCGGGTTGTGCGACAAGTACAGTGGTTGGTTTGCTTGTCTTTTTTCAATTTATGGTGAGTCACGGTTAGTTCTTTATGAGATTTTGGTTAGTGATGGTCATGCTCGCCAAGCAAGTGACATCTATACTTAGCATTGACGGTTATTGTTGATCTTAGTGTTGAGTTCTACAATGTGTTCAGTAATCGATCTACACATTTCTCTTTAGTTGAGCTAAGACTATGGTCGTTCATGTGGGTCTAGGCTTTCCTCAACCTTACCATGTCCCATAGAATAATGTGTCTTGGGGTTCCCTAACCAAACAAATAAGTACACATTAGGTTCCAGATTGGGCTAGCTTTGTCTTGTGTCCATTACAACTTACATCTTGCTTTATTTGTGTGTAGGATCTACATCTTTATCCTATAGTATCATTTTCCTCTAGCCTTGTGGATCTTACATCTTTAGTATTTGTGTTCCTTAGTCTTAGTAGGATCTTACATCTTTATTTGTGTACGATATTACATCTTTATTTGTGTCTGCAAAAAATTCAATAAAGTTTTCCTTAGTCCCAAGAGATGATTTGTTATTTAAATTGTGTAGGTACGGCGAGATTATATCAAAATTATAATTACACAACAACGAAGTTGGCACGTCATAATGGTAATTATACACGTCACAACATGCCGATCATGGCCGCATAGTAAAACAACCATGATTAACGACACAAATTTGTATATCACAAGTAACCATTGTGAACCATGCCACTCAGAAAAGTATAAAAGCCATTTTAAACTCGTATGGCTCTACGGTGTAACAAGTAATATAGGCTTACTGCTTCCATACAAAGAAACATTACAAGATACACACAAGTACATAGTTCGTCACATTCTAAAAGTTGAATACATACAGGCATAGGCATACGAAAAGAACGTATGCAAGCCGTTTGTATTTTAAAAATAACTATACATGTAAGTGAAATAAGAAATGAAGCAACTACTGTATTGGACGTCCTTTTCGGAGTAGGTATTGAACAAGCATTCCATTATCAATTGTAACTTAAAACCTTTTAAGCCAAGCATTCCATTATCAATTGTAACTTAAAACCTTTTAAGCCAAACATGCAATCATCAAAACAAAAACTTTCATGTTAGAGGGGTGTTTCGCAGATTGAAAAGTGGATCGTTCACTGTGTGTCTGCAAAATCACATAATATCCGAAAGCCTACTACTAGTAAGCAAATGCCTGTATGGGATGGCTAAGCTTATGGCCTTTCGATTGGCAGTTTGAATGGTTATGCATCAATTTACTTGCAGTTTGAATGCCTTACGGAATATGTTGAGACAAGGGAACTCAGTCAATTGAAATACTTGCTAAAAATAACAGTAAGGTAAAGGTTGAAAAACACAACAAAAACACAACAAATGAACGTTAAATTGACAATTGGTGGGGGCCGCGCGAACGCGTACCCCCCTTCCACAAATTACGACATACATTCTCCCACTTGGGGAGATGTTAGGCGGGCGCACCCACCAAGTGCAATGTGGGCCGCCAACCTAGGCCATGGGCCTTATTGATCACCCATCGACCCCGTCCAGGTAAGTACAGAGCAAGGTTGCAGATAGCTGTAATTTTATACTACACAGTCGTTCTCTCGTTCTCTCCATTATCGATGTGGGACTAAAATTCTGTTGCCGTGCAAGTATCTGCCGAGCCTCCATCTTCTCCTTCAGGCCTAGTGCCCACAGCGGCCTAACGTACTCATGAGCCGAGAGTTTTCTTTCGAGAGATCCAAACTTTATACACCAACAGCAGCACAACGCTTAAAGCTCCTTTTCTTGATCGAAGATATTTACACACCTTCAAATTAAACGTTAAATTGAGTTACTTATGCATTTGACAAAAGAAAATTACATACCTCAAGTTGGATAGTTGATGTCTAATGCCTACAATAAAAGGTCGTATATAATGTTGAGTGCAGTGTTTTATGTCTTATGGAACTACAACAAAAGGTCGTATATAATGTTGAGTGCAGTGTTTTACGTCTTATGAAACTGTAAATACAGCTTTTACTGATATGATGTAAGGGGAATACGGTATGCCTCAAACTAAGTACTTATGGGTTTGCTAACTAGTGACGCGTCTGCCCACTGGCAGTCAGGGATTTTTGTTGTGGCAGATGGCAGAGAGTGAATACACTTCAAGCCATAAGCTTCTCCTGAGCAGTAGTACTGTCCAGAATAAGCCTTTGGCTTTGACAAGTACTATCCTATATAGCTTTAGACATGTAAAGTTTGCTTAATGGTGAGTTGGATAACACAGCAGATGGGACAAAAGGGAGACAGTTTATGTTACTAATTCGTAGATGAGATATCAAATTCTAAACTCAGTCAGCATGGCTTCTATCCCACCCATTTGGTTGTGCTATGTTGAATCAAGCGCCCCAGCGTAACTTTTGGAATCTTGCCACAGGCCCGCAGCCTACGATGTTGGATCCTTGTCCCGGATGATACGTTTCTAAGCATATTCCATCCAAGCACTATGATATGTTCCTCTCAAAACTTAAAAAAGATGGATGGTTGCAGTCTGTAAATTATTTAAGCTGAATATTTTCTATATTGAGATGTCAAGTCCATTGTACATGCTTCTTATATATACACAGAGTACAATAGTTGTGTAGAGAAGGAAACGTGCAGAAATAAATATAACAGATCCTATCTTTGTGGATCACATAGTAGATTGTGTGGAGTGGTTGTTGCACGTTGTAATTATGTTGTAGTAGATATCTCCTCAACTTGACACGTAGCTGGTGGATAACTAATCTTTCCGGTAAGTTGGCGTTGCGTACTGACTTGGTCTAACACCCCCCGCAAGCAAGACACTCCATAGGAGTTAGTCGTAGCTTGTGACGAATGTATTCAAATTGAGGCCGTGGTAGCGGCTTCGTCATTACAT
This sequence comes from Alisma plantago-aquatica, assembly GCA_963693085.1. Taxonomy (NCBI): domain Eukaryota; kingdom Viridiplantae; phylum Streptophyta; class Magnoliopsida; order Alismatales; family Alismataceae; genus Alisma; species Alisma plantago-aquatica. The sequence goes on from OY856412.1 coordinate 879,092,511, forward strand.
CTGCAAGCTGCTCTTTTGTAGAAATGTATTTAATTTGTAAATTTCCTTTGGCAATATGATCCCGGACAAAATGAAAATCGATTTCGATGTACTTTGTGTGGAGCATGGAAGACCGGATTTGCTGTGAGATATGTTGTTCCAATATTGTCACACCATAATATAGGTGGATGGGGAAGAGGTTGTTGTAACTCTTGGAGCAATGCTTGAAGCCATAATATTTCAGCAGTAGTATTTGCAATGGCACGGTATTCAGATTATGTTGATGAACAGGATATGATTTGGTGCTTATGTGCAGACCATGAGATAAGATTGGAACCAAAAAAAATTACATAACCCCCGAAGATTTTCTATCATCTTGACATCCAGCCCAATTAACATCCGAAAAAGAATGAAGGGAAAGAGAGGAGGAAGATGTGATAGATAAAGAGAGTGAAACAGTGTATTTTAGGTAGCGAAGTATTCGTTTGACTGCCGCCCAATGCTCATATGTTGGTTGTGACATAGATTGACAAACTTTATTAACTGAGAATGCATTGTCGGGACGAGTCAAGATGAGATACTGGAGGGCCCCGACGGTCTGACGATATAAAGTCAAATCAGAAAGGGGATTTCCGATTTTAGTGAGTTTTGTTGTGGGACACATAGGTGTAGATATTGGTTTAGCATCTACAAACTACAATCACGGTTCACATGTGACAAACTTTGACTCTAGAAGCAATGGCATGATGTCTTCCACATTCCCAAATATGTCGTATGGTATTCATAGTTTAAAGTATGAAGCACTCCTGAGCAATCTATGTAATGACATAGTGGGAGTTAAAGTTCTTTCACGAGTAACAAAATTTCAAAAGAAAATACAGAACATATGTGCATAAATAACTCTAGGTATTTTACCTTCCAATAAGAGTGTTTGGACGAATCTAGATGTGTTCACATTGTTGATTTTTTTAAACAAATTATAATGATACGCTAAGGTAACAACGTGTATGAGATGACATATACGAGAGAAAGAGCGGGGGAGCACCAAGAGTGCCACCCAAATCACAACATTGAAAAGGAAAACAAAAGCATGCAGAAAGTACTGCCTAAGCCACATAGGCATAAAGGCAATAAGATGATGTTTGTGATAAACGGGGTGGGATCCCCTTCAACAACCCGCAACAAGAGTGACAACAATAACAAGAGTTGAATGGGTTTTATATCAAGACCATAGCTAGTTGTTGTGAGGGTAGACTGGAGGAACCAAAACATCACTTGGTTTCAAATTAGTTGGTGGAACACATGAGGAATCACGGTGGCTTAGGGATCTTGGGGCTGTAGGATCATATTGGCCTCTAGATCAAAGTTAATGGCACTTATTAGGACTGATCTTTCATCATCTTGGCAGAAGGAGAAAGTTCAAAGAGGCGCTTTCCTCTTGCATGCAAAGCCAACATCACCAAGAGAAAAAAAGAGTATTGTCAATAATTATATGATATGTAGATGTTAGCGATACCACATATCTATTAGAGCAGATGGATTTGAAAGCCTTATTAATCCTTTGTATTCAGATGTTCCAAAATTGTTTACCGCTAATGCAGTGCTTCCAGCAGCGACGTTTGGTTCCCGACATGCATTATCGTTGTAAAGATGGAAGAGATTTATATCAAATTCAAAGGGATACTATTGGTGGGTTGGTAAAAGTAAAAAGGTTTCCATATATCAATGATGTAGTTATATTCAAAGAAGATATGGTAAATGTGTTCTGAGTTACTACAACAAAGAGGACAAATAAACGGGCCATAGAAATCCATTTTACATCAACTCACACCGAGAAACATAGATGTACGATCACAAAAGACTATTATTAAGGGGATCACCTTGTATGCACACATTTTGTCTTCGAAATATCCAAAAGTGATTGATTGATAAGAACTAAAGAATGACCAGACTTGACACAATTTTTGATTCAATTCATACATTTTTTTAGAAAGAAGTAGCCTCTAAGGTAGCAACTTAGGAAGTCTCAACTAACATCGTCAAAAGCTTTCATAAAATCTAGCTTAAGGGCCAATAGAAGTATCTTTTTGGATTAAAGAGTATGTAGAATTTCAATTTCCATTGTGTATGCATATTATAATTTCCATTGTGTATGCATATTATAGTTTTCATCCTTATAAGAGATTGTTTGTTCTTGACAAATCATATGATGCATGTGAAGTTTGCATACCTTCAGTTAGACAGTTATTGTCCAGCTTCTACAACAAAAGGTTGTATATAATGTTGAATGTAGTCTTTTATGTCTTATGAAATTGCAAAGACAGATTTTATAGTTATGATGTAAGGGGAATATGTGATGCTTCCAAACTAAGTACTGATGGGCTTCCTAATTGGTGACGTGTCTGCCCACTAGCAGTCAAGGATTTTGTTGCCGCGGACAAAAGAGTGAGTACATCCTATATAGCTTTTAACCAATTTGAGCAGTAGTATTGACTAGGATAAACCTTTGGCTTTCACAAGTACTATCCTATATAGCTTTTAACCAATTTGATGTTTTCTTTTAACAATGAGTTGGGTAACACAATAGATCGAACAAAAGGGAGACACCATGTGTTACTAATTTCTAGATGACATATCAATTTCTTAACCCAGTCAGCATGGCTTCTATCCCATCCATGTGGTGCATTCCTACCGAACTTGTCTTGTATTGAACCAACGCCCCCAACTTAACTTTTTGAATCTTGCCACAACCTACAATGCAAGATCCTTGTCCCTAATGATATCTTTCTAAAGTGTATTATGTACAATTACTATGATATGTTTCTCTCAAGACTTAAAAAAATGGATGGTTGTAGTTTACATGTGGAAATACACACAATTTTAATCAACGTCTATGGATGCATTTACCATCCTAAATTTGGTGAACACCAATTAAAATGAACCATTACTATCACAACATAAAATCAACTATGACTATCAATCACAATCACAATCACAATCACAATCTCATCTAGAATTACAATTCACATGTGACATACTCTAACACTAAAACAACGACATGATGTCTTCCACATTCCCAAATATGTGTCAAGTGGTATTCATAGTCGGAAGTATGAAGCACTCTTGAGCAGTCCGTGTGATGACATAGTAGAAGTTAGAGGACTTTCATGACCAACAAACTAAAAAATACAAAACATATGTGCATAAATAACTCTAGGTATTTTACCTACATGTAGAAGTGTCTAGATGAATTGTGTTCATGTGGTTGCTTTTTCTAAAAACCATTTATAATAATAGCTACAACAACAACATGTATGAGATGGCATATACGAGAAAAAGAGTGGTAGAGCACCAAGAGTGTCACCCATATCACAATATCGAAAAGGAAAACAAAAGCATGTAGAAAGTACTGCCCATACAAAGGCATAAAGACAATAAGATAATGTTTGTGATAAATGGGGTAGGATCTCCTTTACAACCCGAGTGAAATCAACAACAAGAGTTGAACGAGCTTATATATATAGTGTAGTTAGTTGTTGAGAGGGCAGACTAGAGAAACCAAAATGATCATATTTGTCTTCAACAATCAGTTGGTGGTACATATGAGGCATCATGGTGGCTTAGGGATTCCCAGGCTCTTGGGGTTGTAGTGTTGGCCTCTTTAGAAAAGTTCATGATACTCATTAGGACTGATGTCTCATCATATTGGTAGAAGAATAAAGCTCAATGAGGCACTTTCACCTTACATGCCGAGCCAACATCACCTAGAAAAAAAAATGTTGTTGATTATTATACAGTGTGTATATGACAGGGATACTACATACCTACTAGAGCAAATGAATTTTATTTCTCTTTATTCAGATGTTCTAAAAATACATACTACTAATTCACTTCCTCGAGCAATGAAGTTTGTCTCCCAACAAGCATCATTATTGTATAGATGGAACAAATTTATATCAAATTTAAATGAATAAGGGCCATCGATGGGTTGGTAAATGTAAAAATGTTTCCATATATATATATGGCCTAATCACATTCAAAGAAGATATGATAAATGCTTTTTGATTTTCTAGAGAAAATGGGATAGACAAATGGGCCACAAAATCCCTTCTACAACAATCCATACTGACAAAAAAAAGTTTCTTGTGTTCGACGAGAAACATAAGATATAAAACTTTAGGAGCAAACTTGATCTTCTAGAAGTGTTTCCAAATGGAGACCTTAGTGACCGGGGCAATAAAAGAATGAGTATGCTCTATTGATACCAAACATATTCCCTCATATAGTGTGACATGGCTAAAGAAGGCATATAACCGATTAAAATCCCATACAACTAAACTAAAAACTAGGTTGAAAGGATAATTATATCCTTGATTTGTGTAACAAAATAATGAGCGTCACAAGGAACTCACAAGGAGAATTGCTCCTTCCTTAGACTAGATTGTAAGAAACCAAATCAGAGCATGCTCAGAAAAGTGGCAAGCAAAGCCTAAGTTCGTGACCTTCTCCACCAAGGACACATCTCCTTTGGACTCTTGAGGCCTCTTTAGTCCCACTGATTCCAAAAGAGATGACTTTCAGTGCCCATACTGGTTGTAACCCCTTCATGGCATGGATGAGGAAGGATAACAAGTTCTTCAACTATGATGGTTCACAAGACTAGACTTGTAAACTAATTGAATGTAGAGCGGCTACTTCTATATCTGATATCCGAATTACAAAATATCATTCTGATATCTATCAGATATTATATGATAACAACCTGATCCAATCCAAATGGATAACATCCATATTCATTTAATATCTAATATGAACTACAAATCATTGAAAAACACTAGAGGGGGGGTGAATAGAGTTTTTAAATAATTTTAACAATTTATTGAACTCAAACAACCACAATTGAAATTGGAAGAAGGAGACAGGTGTTTAGAGTGGTTCCAACTTTAGAAAATACTAAAGTTGTCAGTCCACTACCCGGTTGCTTACCCAACCAGGATTTTGAAAGTATTTATTTTATTACCTTCTCAAGGATTTATACAAAATACAATACTTTCCTTTACACCCTTTGAACAGCCTTCACTTGAAGTAGGTGCACCAACTTTGAGGTAGCCTTCTTGAAGTAACTCCAAGCTCCCCCTTGAAGTAGCCTTCCTCTCTAGAAGTAACCTCCCGTTGCACCAGCCTTCTGAAGTAGCTCAAAGTCACCTTCTTCACCAAGAAGATCTTCACCCTCTCCAATCAGCAGCCTCCAACCCAGGAGTAGCAAGGAGAGTACAAACGGTAATAGAGAACAAGAAAGAAAAAGGAAATTACAACTTATCCTTTGTAGCCCAAGACTTGATTTGCCTAGATCAAGCGTATAGATCTCCTAACCAAGTGTATGGACTTGTGATTGCAGTGGGTAGGAGATACTAGCCTATAGGACACGAATTTTGAGCTAAGGAAGAAAATGGCCAATTGTCACAATGCTCAAATTGCTCACAAACAGATTGCTCAAAGTATGCTCAAGGATTTCTCAAGTGTAGCAAGTGTATTTGAGTGTCCTATGACTTGTCCTATTTATAGGAATGGCCTAAGGATGCTTAAGGACATTCTAGACAACTTCTAGGGGTTTCTAAGTGCTTAACTAGCCGTTAGGTACAAGTTTGTTGCTTTAACAACGGCTAATTAATTAATTCTGCATTTGCTGTCAGAGACCATCTCGGTCGAGGAATGGTCGACCGAGATTCCTACTCGGTCAAACTTTTGTCGACCGACAGGCTCTCTGGAACAAGTGATTTGCAACGTCTATCTCCAACTGCCAACTACCTTGTCAGTTGTGTCTAACGGCTACTTTGGATCTTTCTCGGTCGAGAAGATTGTCGACCGAGAGTGTCTCGGTCGAGGAGTTTGTCGACTGAGATTGATTATGTTTCAATGTTTCAATTTAGGCACTAATTATATGTATGAGTGTGCAATTGTGATCCTATTTGAAGGGGATGACTTATCTAAATGTGGTGTTTAGCTAGGGAGAATCTAACGCTTGATTTACATGCAATCTAAGTACTTGTACATTATATATTTGTACAAGTTTTTACAAAGCGATTACATTGCATGAAAACATGAACATGTAAGCATATGGATTTCCCTAGTTGCTTTGTCATCCACCTTAATCCTGCACACTCAAGTAGCTCGTTAGATCAATAAGAATGAAATGTTTGTCATAATCAAAACAAAGGGATTTATAGATGTCCATTTAGCCAACAATCTCCCCCTTTTTGAAGATGACAAACATTTCCAAAATATAAATGAAGGAAATATAAAACATATGAGTTTCATACCTTTAGATTACCTTTTGTAGCTTTTCCTCTTGTTTATAAAATGTGTGCTTATTATTCCCCTTGAATTATGGAACATGAAATCCAATTCACTAGGGAATATAGCAACTTTCAATGTAAAGCCAAGAGTTTATTTATGAAACTCATTGATTGAGTTTTTTTATAATTACTAAGTTTTAGTTTTATATTTATTTCTCCCCCTTTGTCATTTCAAAAAGATATCCGTTAGAAATAAAAACTCCCCCTTAATTAGATGTCCCATCAAATTTAATGAAAAAGATGTCCATTAAAAGCCAAAATATCATGATGCAAGTAAGAGTTTTTGTTTAAGTAGCACAAATATCAAAGAAAACATCTTCCAAAGGAGTGATAAGCAGTTGCTTTCTAATTTTGTTAAATTGATCTAGTGGAAGCGGTTTTATAAAAATATCAGCCAATTGATCTTCCGTATCAACATGATGAAGGGAAACATGATTCTTGGAGATATGATCCCTTAAAAAGTGATGACGGATTTCAATATGTTTAGCTCGGCTGTGTAAAATAGGATTGTGTGCTAAGTTTATAGCGCTTGTGTTGTCACAAAAAATAGGCGTAGAAGAAAGAGTAAAACCATAATCGTTTAACACTTGTTGCATATAAAGCACTTGAGCACAACAAGACCCGGCTGCCATATATTCAGCTTCAGTTGTAGATAGGGCAACCGTATTTTATTTCTTGCTAAACCAAGATACTAAGGCTCTCCCTAATAAGAAACAGCCACCACTATTACTCTTGCGATCAAGTCGACAAACAGCATAATCCGCATCAGTATAAGCTTTAAAATCCAAGGATTGTCCTTTTGGATACCATAAACCAAAGCAAGTAGTGCCGGCTAGGTAACGAAGAATTCGTTTAACTGCTAGAAAATGAGAGTGCATAGGTTGTGATTGAAATCGAGCACAAAGACCAATGGGAAACATAATGTCCGGTCTAGAAGCAGTTAAGTAAAGCAAACTACCAATCATGGCTCTATATAAGGAATCATCAATAGGTTCCCCATTTTCATCCTTATCAAATTTAATAGAAGTAGCCATAGGAGTAGTAGCATGTTTGCACTGATCCATCCCAAAACGTTTTAAGAGTTCTTTAGTATATTTTTCTTGGCTTATGAATATTCCAGCAGGTGTTTTCTTAATTTGAAAACCAAGAAAGAAAGTTAGTTCACCCATGAGGCTCATTTCAAATTCTTTTTGCATAATGTCACTGAATTGTGTGCACAATGAGTCATTAGAAGCTCCAAAAATAATGTCATCAACATATATTTGCACAACTAGGGAATCAGATGTATATGTTTTGAAAAATAAAGTAGAATCTAAATTTCCAATAGAAAAACCATTATCAAAAAGATATGTCTTGAGCCTTTCATACCAATTTCTAGGTGCTTGTTTTAAACCATAAAGTGCTTTCTTAAGTTTATAAACATAGTCACCTTTTTCCGGTATTTCAAAACCAGGTGGTTGGGCAACATATACTTCTTCTTGAATGATGTCATTTAGAAATGCACTTTTTACATCCATTTGGTAGAGTTTGATGTTTTTATGTGCAGCAATAGCTAGTAACATTCTAATAGCTTCAAGTCTAGCTACCGGTGCATACGTTTCATCAAAATCTATTCCTTCTTGTTGATTATATCCTTGTGCTACTAACCGAGCTTTATTCCTTATTACTTCTCCTGCCTCATTTAGCTTGTTCCTAAAAACCCATTTAGTTCCTATTATGGTTTTATCTTGTGGTTTAGGAACTAAATCCCATACATCATTTTTAGTGAATTGATTCAATTCTTCTTGCATGGCTATTATCCAATAATCATCTTTAAGAGCTTCAGATATCTTTTTAGGTTCAATGATAGAAACAAAAGCCATGTTTGCAACATCTTTGAAGGAAGACCGAGTTTTGACTTTATCATTAGGATCTCCAATAATTAGTTCTTGAGGATGATCTTTAATAAGCCTAGGTGTAGGTTGTGGTTCAGCTTGGTGATTATTTGTAGTACCTTTCTCACTATCATTTGGTATGTTTAAATTTTCAAATTGATTAGTGAGATCTATGATTTCTAGATTTTCATATTTGGATTCTTCATGAAAAGAAACATGAATAGATTCCTCAACTTTTCTAGATATAGTGTTATATACTCTAAAAGCTTTGCTAGAAGTGGAATATCCCAAAAAGAATGCTTTGTGTGATTTTGAGTCAAACTTATCTCTATCATCTTTGGTATTTAAAATATAGCATGTGGAGCCAAAAGTATGAAAATAGTCAACTCTAGGTTTCTTAGAATGTATTATTTCATATGGAGTTTTCTTTAAATGAGAGTGAACAGTTACTCTATTTAACACATAGCATGCAGTGTTTACAGCTTCAGCCCAAAAGGTTTTGGGTGTGTTGTGTTCAAGCATCATAGTTCTAGCCATTTCTTGTAGTGATCGATTTTTCCTTTCAACTATACCATTTTGTTGTGGGGTGTGTGGAGCAGAAAAGTTATGAGTGTACCCTTGAGATGTACAAAATTCTTCAAATGTATGATTTTCAAATTCTCCACCATGATCACTTCTAATGGTACATATTTTGCTTTGTAATAGATTTTCAATCTTGGAATAAAATTGTATAAAAACATGAATAGTATCATCTTTAGTTGCAATAAAGTGTACCCATGTGTATCTACTATAATCATCAACAATAACAAAACAGTATCTTTTACCACCAATAGATTGTGTCCTCATGGGTCCAAATAAATCCATATGAATTAATTCTAAGGACCTACTGGTGCTAAGTACATGTTTTGGTTTAAAAGAGGTTTTGGTTTGCTTTCCCATTGTGCATGGTTCACAGTTTTCAACTTGATCAAAAGATAAAGTAGGCAATCCACGAACAAGATCATATTTTACTAACTTTTTAATAACATGTGAACTAGCATGTCCTAGCTTTTTATGCCATAGTTGTAAGGTATTTTCATTTGCAAGCAAGCATTTTCCCACTACTGATTTCATAGAGTTAGGTTTAAGGATATAAAGATTTCCAACTCTATTTCCTTCATAAACAACATTTGTAGTGTTTTCTATCAATAACTTGCAGCAAGTTTTGTTAAATAACACATCATAACCACTATCACATAATTGACTAACACTTATCAAATTGTGGTGCAAACCATCAACGAGTAGAACATTCTTTATTTCGAGGTTTGTACCAACATTACCTATTCCAACGATTTTGCCCTTACCATTGTCTCCAAAAGTGACTGTTCCACTTTTCTTTTCTTCAAAGGTTTGAAATGCATCCTTGTTCCCGGTCATATGTTTGGAACATCCATTGTCAACCACCCATTCCTGCATTAAAATGTAGATTTTGGTACCCATGTGATGGTCCGATATGGTTAGAATCATTTAAGTACAGATTTGTATAAGAGTTCTGAATCAGAAATCCAGTCGGTCGACAATTGTTCGACCGAAATCTATCTCGGTCGACTAATTGTCGATCGAGAAGATTACTGTATTACAAACAAAGAAATACAGAAATTTAGCTCGGTTGACCAATTTTCGACCGAAATAATTGCTGTAAATTTTGATATGTCACAGACATTCGGTCGGTCGACAATACTTCGACCGATTAATGGCTCGGTTGACAATACTTCGACCGACTAAGTTTCTGTTTCAGTACAACAATGCAGAAAATTAACAATATGCATGAAATCTTTGGTTTAGTTGAGATAAGACAATATAAATAGCAAGATAGAGCGTTTGGTCATATCTCAACTAAATTCCATTTGACTCTACTGAGTTTGAGGTTTTGGGACCCAAACTAATTCGGAATCCTTAGTTTTATAAGGGCATGAAAAGGAATAGTGTCCAAGACGTAAACAAAAATGGCAAGTAATAGAATCAACTTCATTTCTCTTTCTAGCCATTGTGTTCTTGGGTACAAACATAGTTTGAGTTCTTTTGGGTTGATTTTTCTTTGGAGCATATCCCAAACCTTTTCGTCCGTTGAAAACAGTACCAATGCTTAGAATGTTATCAAGTATATCTTTTCTTCTTAACTCATAAAGTTCTCTTTGCAGTTGAGCAATATCATTTATTTTCTTGTGTAGATCATTTCTTGCTTGATCTAAATCAGATAACAATGAATCTCTTTCTTTTATAACATTATCATAGTCTAGATGGTTACACAAAATAGGTTGAGTCTGAAAATCTTTTAGTTTAGCTAACAAGTCAGTCTTTTCTTTAGAAAGAAGATCAACATTTGTTTCTAAAGTGAGTATCTTTCTAGTGCAATAATCTAAAGATGTTTTTAAAGACAAATTCTCAAGATTAATGTTATTCTTTTCAGAAAAAAGATTATCTAATTTAGCAATTTGCTCATCATTTGATTTGATAACCTTCTTTAGTTTCTTCTTGACATCAACATACTTATCATGAATTTCTTGTAGACTAGTAACTAACTCTTCTTTAGGAAGATCAAGTAGGCTTACCTCTTGAGAGTCTTCATCATCTTCTCTTGCCATTAGACAATCCACCGTTTCTTCTCCGCTTTCACTGTCACTTGACTCGTCCCATGCAGCTTTATAGGCTTTTTCTCCCTTCTTCTTGTGTGAGATTTTCTTTCCTTTCTTTGCTTTAGGACATTCATTTTTGAAATGCCCTTTCTTCCCACATTCAAAGCACCTAGGAGGGGTAGAAGAAGAACTGGAAATTTTGTTAGATTTAAATCTTTTGTATTTCTTACCATTGACTATCAAGGCTTCTTCTCCTTCTTCTTCACTTGACTCCTCACTTTCTTGTGTGACGACCTTTGAAGCTTTTAGAGCCACATCCTTCTTTTTTCCTTGCTGAAGTTCACGTGCTCTTCTTTCTTCTTCTTCTAGAGTTGCTTCATGAGCTTCTAAGTTGCCAATAAGTTGCTCCATTTTCAGTCGAGTGAGGTCGTTTGCTTCTTCAATGGCTGTCACCTTTGGCTTATATTTTGGAGGAAGTGAACGAAGGATCTTTGATACATGATCTTCTTCAAGGATAGGTTTTCCTAGGGCACTTAAACCATTAACAATAGTAGAAAATTTTGCAAACATTTCACTAATTGATTCATCAGGATCCATACGAAAGTGTTCAAACTTTTGTTTAAACATGCTAATTTTGGAATTTTTGACTTGGACTGTACCTTCATAGGTTATGGATAGTCTATGCCAAATATCATAGGCTGTGTCACAATTAGATATTCTATTAAATTCTCCTACTGATATAGAACAATATAAAATGCTTACAGCTTTTGCATTCATTTGAGCTAGCTTTACCGTATTTGCATCCCATTCTGCAAATTGATTTTGAGGGAGCTCATATGGGGTTGACACCATTCTCCATAAGTCCCAATTGATGCCTTGGAAGTATAACTGCATCCTTCTCTTCCAATATTGGTAGTTTGTTCCATCGAACGCTGGCGGCCTAGCAACAAGTGTCCCTTCGAGGTTAAGGTTGTTGAGCACTCCATCACCCATTTCTTCAAGACCTTGTTAGGGTTCCTTGAAGCCTGCTCTGGTACCAATTGAAAAACACTAGAGGGGGGGTGAATAGAGTTTTTAAATAATTTTAACAATTTATTGAACTCAAACAACCACAGTTAAAATTGGAAGAAGGAGACATGTGTTTAGAGTGGTTCCAACTTTAGCAAATACTAAAGTTGTCAGTCCACTACCCGGTTGCTTACCCAACCGGGATTTTGAAAGTATTTATTTTATTACCTTCTCAAGGATTTATACAAAATACAATACTTTCCTTTACACCCTTTGAACAGCCTTCACTTGAAGTAGGTGCACCAACTTTGAGGTAGCCTTCTTGAAGTAACTCCAAGCTCCCCCTTGAAGTAGCCTTCCTCTCTAGAAGTAACCTCCCGTTGCACCAGCCTTCTGAAGTAGCTCAAAGTCACCTTCTTCACCAAGAAGATCTTCACCCTCTCCAATCAGCAGCCTCCAACCTAGGAGTAGCAAGGAGAGTACAAACGGTAATAGAGAACAAGAAAGAAAAAGGAAATTACAACTTATCCTTTGTAGCCCAAGACTTGATTTGCCTAGATCAAGCGTATAGATCTCCTAACCAAGTGTATGGACTTGTGATTGCAGTGGGTAGGAGATACTAGCCTATAGGACACGAATTTTGAGCTAAGGAAGAAAATGGCCAATTGTCACAATGCTCAAATTGCTCACAAACAGATTGCTCAAAGTATGCTCAAGGATTTCTCAAGTGTAGCAAAGTGTATTTGAGTGTCCTATGACTTGTCCTATTTATAGGAATGGCCTAAGGATGCTTAAGGATGTTCTAGACAACTTCTAGGGGTTTCTAAGTGCTTAACTAGCCGTTAGGTACAAGTTTGTTGCTTTAACAACGGCTAATTAATTAATTCTGCATTTGCTGTCAGAGACCATCTCGGTCGAGGAATGGTCGACCGAGATTCCTACTCGGTCGAACTTTTGTCGACCGACAGGCTCTCTGGAACAAGTGATTTGCAACGTCTATCTCCAACTGCCAACTACCTTGTCAGTTGTGTCTAACGGCTACTTTGGATCTTTCTCGGTCGAGAAGATTGTCGACCGAGAGTGTCTCGGTCGAGGAGTTTGTCGACCGAGATTGATTCTGTTTCAATGTTTCAATTTAGGCACTAATTATATGTATGAGTGTGCAATTGTGATCCTATTTGAAGGGGATGACTTATCTAAATGTGGTGTTTAGCTAGGGAGAATCTAACGCTTGATTTACATGCAATCTAAGTACTTGTACATTATATATTTGTACAAGTTTTTACAAAGCGATTACATTGCATGAAAACATGAACATGTAAGCATATGGATTTCCCTAGTTGCTTTGTCATCCACCTTAATCCTGCACACTCAAGTAGCTCGTTAGATCAATAAGAATGAAATGTTTGTCATAATCAAAACAAAGGGATTTATAGATGTCCATTTAGCCAACAATCATACATTTAATGTAAATAAATATATTATTTTACAAAAAAATATTACATTATTATATATGATAAAATGTATATACTTTTCATATTTTATATGTAATAATATATAATTAGTAATATATGTATTTTTTTAATTTCGATTTTTTGAGTGGATATGACAACATTTGATACCCGGTTTGAAATTTCTAGAACTAAAATTTGATATATGAAATTTGATTTGAATTTGGTGAATGTCATTTTTTTCAAGATTTCAGACTTGAATTTGGATCAAACATGTGGATTCTGGATATCCATTTATAGGTCTACAAAAGACCACACAAGTCACTATTGGAGATCCACACAACCTTTTAGAACATCAAAGCCATCATGCACACCATGAAACCCACTAAAACACATCCCGAAGTTGAGAATTAAATATTGAAAAAGGAAGACTTGTTTTAGATATGTACCTCTATTAGGGCCCATAAGACCATCAAACAAGATGATTCAACAATCCCTTGACCTTGTGCATCTTTTACGCCTCATGAGGATGTTTGGAGATCATGTTGAGGAGGCTTTGGCAAGCAGAAGCTCTCAGAATTGGGCGGAGTAGTCGTGCATCAAGCATTGTAAAAGAGGGTAGCACAAAGATTTGTAGTTGTGTTTGGATGGTTCTTACACAAGGAATTGATATTTGGGGGTAACTATAGATAGTTTAATATCTAAGTATCTCATAATGATGGTGGACTTGGTATGGTTAGGGAAATAACTTAGGGGGGATTGATGAGGATATCCAAACCTTAAGGGTCAAGGATGATATGGAATTGCTCTTATATGGGTAGGGTTTTGTGTCTTGGATTTTATGGAAAAAGGTCGAGGGGTTTGATTTAGGGTTATTTTTTGGGACAAGAAATGAGTAAGGAAAGTGGGATTGGAGGGGTGTCGAATCATTCTAGGAATTAAGGAGTGAGAAAACTATGCAAATTCATGGATAGATGAGGGAGAGAATTGCTGGAGAAAATCATAGTTGTATTCACAAGGGAGAGCAGCTATAAGAGGAAGGTAGAAGACAATAGGAAAATTGTGTGATGAAAATCCAATGATTGGAGACAAACTCGCACTACTTTAAACTAAGCAAGGTGTGACATAAAAGAATTTTAGAGTTATACTCTAATTAAATTGAATATTTTCCATTTTTATTTTATTTCTTTTGACTCTTTCCTTCTTTAGCCAACTAGACAAGTTGTTATTATACAATTGAAGTGAACATTTGCATGGTGACTAGTTAAACCATCTAGATTTTGAATATGATATTATGTTATAGTTTTGGGTTATTAATTATGTTATTTAACACTTTAGAGTTTAACTTCAAATTTCTTTACCTAATGAAATCAAGGCTCTAGGATTATTCACTTACTGTGAAAATTAGCCCATATACAAATTAAAACACGAGGAATCTAACTATCACATTACTTTCCACTTTCGAGATTATTAATTAGGTTATCTACTAGATTAAAATTAACAAAATTTTTGTTTATATTTATTCACGAAATATATATCTATGGCTATAATCTTGGAGTTAGATCCATTTTAGGATTATATTCTCATGTCTTACTTTCCTTCTCATATACAACTATAACCATTACTTAATTTGAGACACCTTTTAAAGTCATTTAATGATATCATTATTCAAGTAAGAACAAACTAATTCTTCACTAATTGATATATTTCTTGTTTACGAATATAACACATTCCCCATCATTCCTACTAATATGAACACGTTTAACAATGTTTCCATCATTATTAAACATTTTAATAGGATTACTTACTTCATTGAGGGTTGAGGACACATGAACTTGTTTGTGTGTGTATATTGTTCATTATATGAAGTTTTCCATATTTTATTACATGGATTTGTGAATTACATTTTATTATTTCATTTTGAGTGTATAAGTTGTTTACATAGATATAAAAGTTGGGGTTTATTATGAAAGTCCAATTACTATTTACTTATTATTATCATCCATCCAAATACTATCTAGGGGTTATCTCCATCATTTTATGATCAAGGGTGTAAAGAATATATCATTCACATTATATGAATCCTAATATTTCCATTAAGTCCAACAAGACATCTAGGTCATCTAAATCCACTACATTTCCTGGATGAGCTATATACTACATGTTATTTGGGGGTTATGCTAAGAGGTATTCTCAAAGGTACCTAATTCATAGAATTAGGATTTTAGGGATTAGGAGGGTAGGTTTTGGTATGTTATAGTGAGTCCCAACAAGTTTATATTTATTGAAGTTCATTTTAAGCCTAAATAGATTATAGAAGATTCCCCAATCCAACAATTAAAGCTAACAGAGGGCTCTCTCTAGGGATCTCTCTCCCTTCTCACTAGAATCTTCCTCGTTGGCTGCCTCTGGGGGGAGGGGGTGCCGCCTCAGTATCCTCCTCCCCCTGGCATCCCAGCGACCCCCGTGAGGCACTCTAGTAGAGTGGAAGCTACAATCGAGTCTGAGAGTTGATGATTTGGCTTTTGGCTGCCGTTCTTGGAGTCGAGAGAGCGATGACAATGAGGGGAATTGACAACTTTTCACAGTCTTCTTCTTCCTCTTGCTAGATCTGGTCGTCATTTCGTGGTTGAGGGGGAAGAGGAAAAGGTAGAGGCAGAAGCGTGGGACGTGGTTCTTTTTTGGGATCTAGATATGGAAATAGGTGACTATGTTGATTACATAAACTACACTTCTAGTTCAAGAGAGACTAGTGGCGAAGAGTCTTCTTCAACCCAGAATCAGAGTTCCCAATTGATTCCACGACCCTGCTGCTTGAAGAGGAAGGCATTTGGCTGTGCCGATTTCGTCCTCGAGTTTCTTCCTCAACCTTGACCGCCGTCTCCTTCCCGATTCAGTGGCCTGAAGTTCACGGATAACCAACTCTACGGGATGATGCTGAGTTGTTCTGTTGTGAGTTGTCATCCAAGCAGATCTCGAGGAGAAGAAAAGCTCATGATGATGTGGCATTTCCAGCCGAGTTTGAGGCAGTGCGAAAGATGACGGGAAGTGTAGCTGGTCGCGAGTTTCTTCTCTGACCTGTCCGTGATGCTCCAGGTCATGGGCTTGCCTCTGTTCACTCCGGCTGTCTACTTGTTTGGCTACTAGTTCCTTTTAGGGACTTAAGGTCAATTGTTGATAGCCCGGAGCGGTGCAGTGGATTTGCTACCCCGTTGATTCATCTAGTGTTGGCCTCCGGCCACATGTAGGTTCCATGTGGGGTTGGGTTTAAGGGGGGGAGATCATTATTCTTCTACTCCTTGGCCCTCCTACTGCTGCGTGAAGGAATATCTTCTAGGTGTTAGATGGAATGTTGTTGTGCAAACAGTGGCTATATGAGAAGCTGTCAGCTATTTCGATCTCCTTTGGGTTTGGTCCCCTAAGATTTGACCAGTTGATGATAGTTATGATCATTGCAGGACTACAAACAAAGTCGTGGGTAGGAATGGAAACTCGAAGGATTTCCCTAATCTTGGCTCATCACCACACTTTGTAGGTATTCTGATTGATAGCGGGTGTTGTGCTTTGTATGATGGTTTGACTTCATTTTGTATTCATGTCGCTATCTGCTTCAGTTTGCTCTGATTATGTTGTTATTCGACTTGTCCAGCTTCTATGTTGATTAGTTGTCATGGGGTTTCGTGGGGTGTCTTCCCGTATGGAACCTGGAGTTTGAGACCTAGAAAAGTATGAAGTTTTGAGAATTACCTTCAAAAAGGACAATGGGTGGTTGCTCTTGTGCAAGTAACTCTTACCATTTGTGGGTTTATAAACGTATGTAATTGTTGCTTGTAAAAGGCCTCATCTATTTGGAATGCTTAGATTTAGATCGATAAGCTAGATAGACTTTTTTAGTGTTTAGTTTCTTCCCTAGTGATCTAGTTCTCCTCCTATGTGGGGATAGATCCTTAGATGAGTTTTTTTGTTTTTTATCAGTCATGTAATGGGGTATTTATGCCCAAAATTTTGGTATCATAGCAACACGTATTTTTGACCGACCAAAAAAAAAGATTCCCTATGTTTGAATGACTAATGACATTATCATGGTTACGATGGATGAAAATAATGGTGTCATCGTCAAGTTGGATAACTTATTAATTGTGAAGATTATTTGTGGGTTGAGTATTTTATAGTTGACACCTTGTCTAAACACAGAAGCCAAAATAGGTGTGTCGATAACAAAAAGCTACAGAGATAGAGGATCAACTTCCTATGCTTATTCATGTCTTTGAAATATCTAAAATGTGATCAATTGCTAAGAACTGAAGAATGGTCATACTTGAGTTAGGTTTCAGTCCAATTGATACATTTTTCCAGAAAGAAGTAGCCTCTAAAACAACAAATTAAGAAGTTCAAACTAGCATTGTCAAAATCTTTTTTGAAATCTAGCTTAAGGGCCAACATTGGTATCCTTTTAGATTGATGAGTTCCAGTTATGTATACATCTTATAGTTTGTGGCCTTGTATGAGGCTTTTGTTCTTGGATAATTATATGATGCATGTGAATTTTCATCCTAGATCTAAGCACTTTGGAAATAATCTTGTAAGAGTTATTAATGAAGCTAATCGACACAAGGTGACAAATTTTTATGGATTGTCAATTTTCTTGATCAGAGCAATGAATGCACTATTAATTTGACTCGGGTCCATGGAGTCAATATCAAGTAATTAGCAAAGACATCATATATTGGATTTCTAATATTTTTCAATAATATCTGGAGAAAGACATATCAAATTCGTTCCACCCAAAAGATTTGTCAATCCCTAAGGATAAGACATCTTTATATTTCATTATGGGTAAAGGTCAAGACCAATATGCAGGCTTTGCTAATTTTTGTTTTTACATTGCTTATCCCAATCGAAAAGGATGTCTTTTGAGTAAATATGTATGTGGTTGAATGGATTTTAGAAATATCTCATAGCATGTTCGATGATTTACAATATGTTTCTAGTAAGTCCTCTAACACAATCGAGCGTCTGTATTAGGCTATATTTCTTGTGCTCATTATGAGCCTTATGAAATGAGTTGGTGTTAAGGTCTCCAATTTTTAACCGTTCTTGTTTCAAATTTTATGTCATATAATCTATTGATCTCATAGAAAAGCAACACGTGCTTTGATGTTGTATATATTTAGCTCACATCTTTTTGGTGAGGTGTCTTCGATAATAAGATATTGTTGTAGTTGTATAATTTTTATGTAAATGTTCTTGAGTGTACCCTTCCACTCTTTAAGTTTAGACCCCACTTCCTTAAGATTTTTTTTCTGAGTACCTTAATTGCAATTGATTATTGTCATAGATCCAATTGTTTTTTACAATATCCTTAAAACAATTGTGGTTTATCCAAAATCTCTCTATTGTGAATCAAGTTGGTGCCCAAGGTTATCTTATGTTCAATATAATAGACATGTGGTCAGAAATAATGAGTGATCCATCTAGTGATGTGCTGAGTGGGAATATGTTTTACTAGAGGTTAGTAGATAGCAACTATCAAAGATATCCCAAAAGGAGACACATGTCTAGGTATAACTAGACTTACTGACTTTGATGCCAACGAGCCCATATGTGTTGATATGGGCATTGAGCATTTTCATATTGTGTTGATGTTGTTGTATGATCTTTGATAACTAAATCAATCACAATTAGTAACCCCACCAATAAGCTAAGGCTTACTTTTATTATTCTCAACCAATTAATACATTTCTATGAAAATATTATTTTCATTCTAGATAGGTTATGTTATACACATCCAAAAACCAAAACTTTGATATTGTTGATGTTCAGAAAATTGGTCCTGATGGAAAAATCACTTATAGAATGATTTTGACATATTACATGAGTGTTATACCATCCCAATAGATTGCCACCACTAAGGCCTAGCACAGGTTTTTGTATCCAATTGTTGACATTGTTACTACTAAAATCCATGTCAACATATAGTAGCAGTACTTTCTTGTATTGTGATCACCTTCACTCTATTTGTTCTAATGAAGTGCCTAACAGATCCATTCTTTTGGATGAAACCAATCTACAAACATTCCAAGATGTAATGAACATAATCTTCCCAATTTATAAGATATGAAACATAGAATAAATAGCTGACACAAAAATAAAAATGAAGCAAGCTAAGATGACTAATAACCATTACAAGGTATGTTTTTGTCCCATCCTAGACATGTTTTTATAGGTGATTGTGTCATAATGGCACTAAGATCATCTTTAAAATTTAATCCCACTTTCTTATATAAATATTAGGAATCAATGCAATCCTTCTAAGATATAAAGCACCGAGTAGGATTTAATATAATACTATCACCAGAGACATCATAAAAAAAGAGAATTTAGAGAGTTACATGTTTTTCCTTTTTCAAGTTTTTTGTTTAACGTATTCTCTATTATCTCATATATAGTTTTCACTGGTTGGACATCCTCTATGATGCTGAGACTTTTTGAGGTACTAGCCTTTTCATATAGAGTTTTACAAATGCCACAAGATATCTTCTCTATGGTTATGTTCATGGTTTTTCTTAGAGGGAAAATTATCATAAGATCTTGATTGTAACTATTGTCGTGTTGGGGTGCCCCTTGATGTATGGCTAGCATGTGATGTTCATTTATGTTTCCATTATAGCTACCATATTACCTATAATATAGCAAAACCTATAATCTTACCATATTCCATGATTAGGAGGATAGTATTTTTGGCTCCTTAGATTTGACCAAACAAGCATAGTGTAATACATTAATGTATATAATTAAGGTATATAACATGAATAACTCACCGGTAACCCATAACATATATAGGATTGAAATAAATATAATATATTAGGTAGCATAAGGTTCTATAATCAACATCACATGTTTACACAATAACATGTATATATGCTATAACATGTGAGTAAGTTCATAAAATGTGTCACATATGATCCATTTGCCAACTAATATTCACATAATGGATAAAATAAGTTTAATAAAAATTATAATGTGCTCAAAGTATGAATTGGAGTAATAATTGGTATCTCCATGTGCATAAATATGAATAATACATAATTATTTAAATTAATATTGATTAATGTACTTGATGTGATAAATAAGTAAAATATGTAAATTCATGCATAATAAGATAAGAAAACTCTTTAAGTAATAATATGACTTTAAATAATAAAAAATGATGGTAATGATGTAATGTTATAATAATATAACGATGAAGAGCCTAAAACTCTAATTGTATTAAAATTCATAAAAGGAATTCTCTAGACCCAAATCTAATTGCAAAATCATGTACCTCATATCCTTATTAGCTTAGGTGCCTAGCTTTACATTTATTAAATGATCCTTGATGCCTTGATTGTCAATCACCTATTACATGGTATGTTTTTGTCCCATTGATGTGAACAAATCATATCATATTTTGGATCATGTTTGGTTGCATATCCATGTTGCTTTGACTCAATTATCACTCTCATTCATGTTAGATTCTATATTTTTAGCTATTCTTACTTGTATCATGGTTTGGATTGTGGTACTACATTTTGTAATGAAATGATGAGGAATATATCATATTATCACTTATTGGATCACTCCTCAAGTATCTACATATTTTGGGGTTTGAAACTGCATAAATATCACTTTTTACGGCATGTAAAACTGACCCACACGCCATAAGTTATGAGCAGAATACACATCAACCCACAACAACCCAGAACAGCCATTGACATGTTGTGTCATAAAAAGACACGACGTGCCTTATTAAAGACACCCCATGTCTCAGTCTAGAAATTAAATGCAGAACTCCAAATTTATAGTAAAATGTTGTGTTTTATTAAAGACACGTCGTGTCTTATGAAAGACACATTGTATAACCTCCCAAAACTTGATCCAAACTTTAGTTATTGCATAAGACACACTGTGTCTTATAAAAGACATGTCGTGTGACCTTCAGATTTCACTCAAACACGAATTTAACTATCTCACACTTATATATATGACCCCAACTCGTCTTGGGACAGTTATGATGGCTTAGGACAGACCTTTTGGAGGGAAACTCGACTGGAGAGAGTCCAAGAGAAGTTGGAGGAGACCAAGGGAGATAGGAGGTAGTTACTCGAGAGAGAGACCGTCTTCTTCTTTCTTATTCTTCACTATTTGCAGCAAGGATCTTCTTCTTCCTCTTCTATCCGCTTGGGAGTGAAGAAAACTGGAGAAAGTACAACAAGCAAGGAAGGAGCTTGACTTCCAGCCAGAGTTCTTCTTCATTCTACTACTTCTCACAGATATGCTAGTTCTTTCTACTCTTTTTCTACGTCCTTTGATGTTTTCTGTTGCTTGTATACCTTCTTTCTCTAGCCATGGATGAGTAGAATCCGAATCTTGGACATGGGAGAGTAAATCCCATGTCATATCTTGTATGAACATATGAATTTCATACTAAATGTTAATTGCTTGCATGTTCCAAGAGTTATTTCAGATCTGAAATGCTTATTTGTGTGATTGGTCATCATACTTGCTTATTTTATGATTTCTTTCATAATATGAGAAGATGTGTTTGAGAGTATGGAGTTACTCTTTTGGCAACTTGTCCTTGACCATGAGAGTGGCTGGGATTAAGTTGAGGAGCAAGGTTTGTGATTTGAAATGAAATACATACATGAGAGTTATGTATAGAGTTAGAATCATCATCACTTCACTAGGAGGTGAGTGATGACTACAAACCTCCTTTGCAAGTTAATTAACATGTTTAAATTCATATTTTAATATAAGCTATGATGTGATAGTAAAATCCCAAGTCTAGGATCCTCCTAAATCTGAATCTTAACCTTTCTCACGTAATAATTTACTATTTTGTTTTAAATCTATAATTTAGTTGTTCTAATCCAATCCTATTGTGTAAAATGATCTAGATTATTGAAAATCATAACTCTTGTGCCTAGCCAACCAAGCTCCTTGTATTCGATCTCAACTAAAACTACTCTTGTATACTTGCGGGAAATAGCTAGTTGAGTAAAAGATCTTTCTTAAGATTGAAACTCGTTAGTGTAAAAACCAACAAGTTTTTGGCGCCGTTGCCGGGGAGCATAGGTATTCCTGTTAGAGTAAGAGTTGTTGATAAGTAAATGAGACTAGATCACAACCTTCATATCCACCATCATATCCATAAATCATAATTCATCATGATCACCATAATTTTTTGTATCTTCCATGTTTATTTTTGTATCTAACTCACCTTGTTTATTTGCAGAAGCATATGGGGTGTTTATAAAAAGATCCTTGAACCGTGCATATCTCTACATTCAAAAAATAAATACATCATTTGCAGACCTCCTGGAGCAAGAAGGAGTGAAGCACAAACATGTATGGAGGAATCATAACCCATACGACCATCATCCGTATCACCATCATCTAAACGACATTCACCCATGACACCTTCATCCACACCACCATCATTCACACCTAATTCACCACTATCATATACACCACCAACACCCATACCACATTATTCCAGCACCTTCATCCATACCACATACACCACCACCATCTACGCCACATCCACATAATCCTCCAGATCCACATGAAGAACTAGTCAAGGAGGATGACCTTCCTCTTAAGGACTACTTTGGTACAACAGCAATGCACATGAGTGGGCCTATTAATATTTCATAATTTGAGGTAGAGGAGTTTTCTATCAGCCCAGCCATCATACAATTGCTACAATTGAATGAATTTGGAGGGACACCAATGGAGGATCTAAACCTCCACATTATTGAATTTCTACAGTTGCTAAGCACCATAAAGATATATGGCATTCCCACTTATGGGATACACCTAATCCTTTTTCCATTCTCTCTTAGAGATAGAGCCAAGACATGGCTCTATACTTTGCCAAAGAAGTCAATCGGCAATTGGGAGGAGCTTCTAAAGGTCTTTTTGGCAAGATATTTTCCAATTAGCAAAACTTTACAACTGAGGAGTCAACTCATCAATTATTCTCAAAGGGATGGAGAGACCTTGTATGATACATGAGAGAGGTTCAAAGATCCTCAAAATCTTTTTCCACATCACGGTCTAAGTAATTGGCTTCTATTGCAATCTTTCTATTATGGTTTGTGCTACAATACAAGGATGTCTATTGATGCAGCTACAAATGGAGCTCTAATGAACAATTTTTTTTTTTACTTGGGAACCACCCCGAGGAGGAGCCACTTCAGTGACCCCAACCTGATAGTGTAAACCTAAGGGACATGAGTAGTGAGTGGTCCGGTCACCCCCTCCCGCACCCAATTGAATTCAGTTACTTTTCACAGAGCACCTACATAGTGATTCAAACCCAGGTCCTTCATTGGGACTTACTGAGCCACAACCAGCTGAGCTACTCTGACCGGACCGTAATGGAGCCCAGCTACAAGCTATTATTAAACAAATCTTAATGAACAAATCTTATGGAGAAGCCTATGCTATTATTGAGGATATGGCAGTAAATCATTGCCAATGGAGTCCGTCTACAAGCTACCACCCATCCTTTTCACATACTACTTCCAGAATGCAAGTGGAAGATCACACGATTGGTGTTATAGACTTGATTGCAGCAAGGATAGACACTTTGTCACAAAGGTTTGAGAATCTAAGCACACAACTAATTCAAATAGCCAATAATATTTGTGATGCATGTGGGTTACTTGGACACTCATCTTCTACATGTTATGCGTCTTCTATTTATTCTCCAATGGGCTATACTCCACCAGACTTCTACAACAATGTCAACCCAAATTTCATTCAGCCACAACAACCACAAGTATCTTCTAACTTAGAGTTTATGATTGCAACATTTTTTTGCAACAAAATGAGGAGTTCCATCAACAAAGACAATCTATGATGGACGCTATTGACCAACTCTCCTCTAAGGTGGAGGTTATATCCACTCATGCACACATATTGGAGAAACAAATTACCCAGCAAGCTATTTTTAGCAAAGAAGCATTTCCACCTTTCTTGTCTAGTCCACCAGAGATGAATCCTACATATTTCAGGCCGATGACATTGAAGAATGGTGGTGTCTGTGACATCCCCGAATTTTCTAAAACTTAATCTGATGTGTGACGTCCAAATTGAAACCCTCACCTCAGCGAGAATCCCAATTTAAACACCCCACACCAGGCTAAGAAGAAGAAAATCGAGGGAGTCAATAGGAACAACAGTAGCACATGTACATGAACAATAATAAAACCATACACACATGTTCACCATTCAACATATAATTACAACATGAATTGTTACAACATTTGATATTACATATTGAACAGCAAACTATACATATACATGTACTACAACCAAACTACAGGATCTTAAGACAACAGGTCCACCTGTACATCAGCTCGCCACACAACTCTCACTATCCTAGATCTTCAAGAGCATAACCACAACCTAAACAAAAGATTACATGTGGTACACGTCAGCACAATATTTCATGAATATTGTACTGAGTACGCCTACGTGTCTTTTATTTACCTCTCATCATATCTTGGCAATAAGATAAAACTAATATACTTGGCAGTAACAGAAGAATATAAGAAAAACATATACTTGCACAAAGATATTCATTAACAAAAGAGAACACATATTTTAAGCACATTTCCATCATATATCTCGTGCGTCTGCCACCAAGTGGCTTTGACGTCTTTAGGCCTTATGATCTATCACCGAGTGGTTTGTGATCATTATACAAACATCATACGATCTACCACCAAGTGGTTTGTGATCATTATGCATGCGCTCTACCACCGAGTGGTTTATGAGCTATCTTATGATGGAACATTTATATTATGTTTGATGTGTTCATAGCAATAAGTATGGAAAGCTCAAGCAACATAACATACAGGAACAATCATTTCAACCAATATCATATGCCAAGTATTTTACTACACATATATCACAGCATATTGTATAATAAGCCAAGTAAGAGGTAATGGCGTACCTTGATCAAGAGAAACCTAATCATCACATATACTCCTGATGTCATCTATATCTTGGCCAAACCTGATTAAGATAAGATCATATACTATCATCAGGTTCTCATCCTCTTATATCTCGTCTTAACCCTAGTTATGTCCATTAGGGTTTAACTTATCTCATTATAATATTCTCATCATTACTTGTCTTATATCTTCATCCTTATGTGGGATTTACATTACTGATATTATATTACAGATTAAGATACATAATCTGAATACTAGGTTCCATATCATTATTTTACCCTAGGTTACAACATTAACCTAGATTAGGGTTTTATACCATGTATTAAAGGTTCACCTTCATATAACACAGATTTTATGCATATAACTGATCTCAGATTTACATCTTAGCTTCATATTACTGATATAAACCTACTCTGTAAATCTCACTATTTATTGAGCATGTATGCATTAATTGTATCGTATTTAGGATTAAAAGCCCTAATTAGACATATTAAACAAATTACATGATTTCTTAAATCAACATGATCATCCTTGACATCAGGTGCATTATAAACATTATTATGGAGTTACTGACATTTTTCCATAATTTTATGTCATCATTTGCTATTTATTATCCACTAAACAAGCATTACACATATTTCATGATATCACTGAGATTCGTGCATCAAAAGCCTGATATTATGATTTCATACTGTTGTACACATTTTTCTGAGAAGTTTGGTATATTATACTTATTTTTCGGATGCTCGAGCTATTTACTGTGATTTATCTATGATCTGAGTATTAACTAAATATTTACCTTTTTCCATCTAATCAGGTGCCGCCATGTGTCCAACAGAAGCCACGACCCCCTCTATGGCTTGGGTTCTTGTTGAGCCGGTTGGTTTGAGGCTTTAGACCCGGTCTGCTCTTGGATCAGCTGGCTCGGGGTGTTCATCCTCTCCTTCCTCGCGATCCTCACGTAACGGACGCCCGAGGCATCTGTCTCATCGACGGAACCACTGCCGCCGCCACAGCTGTAGGGTCCAGGCTCGCCGCCGCTATGCCTCCATGTGGCTCAGAGAGCCCAGTGCCGCCGCCGTGGAGCAGAGCTCCAGCAAGGGAATCATCTCCTCCGTCCTCCTCCTCGGTCCGCTCCACCTGCATCCGACGCCGCCCACCAAAATGAGCACAGCCGCCGTCGTGGAGCAGAGCCCCAGCAAGGGATCGGCTCCTCCGTGTTGTAGAGTTGCCACCCTGCGCTACCTCCATGGTCTCCTTCTCCAACGTGGGAGCAATAGGTGCCACCTCCTTCTCACGGCTTGCAGAACCTGCCGCCGATGTTTCCTCCATGCTCTCAAGCTGGTCGACGCCTCCAGATCACCTCGCCAGCACTTTCGAAGCCTGCATGTGTTCTTCGTTCTGGGTGTCGCTGCACCACGGTAGACTGCAGCAGATCTGCCGCCGCCACCATGGGCTCCAGGGCAGCGCGAAACTCCTTCCATCTGCACTCAAAGCATCTCCCGGACTCCCAGCTTCTCCAGATTTGGCCAAGGTCGCCCCCTTCAACTCCGGAAGCTCCCTCGACGACCTCTAAAGCTTGAGCTTCTAGTTGCTAGCTGCAACCTGCTCACCACGATGGAGAAGAACTAAGGGGCAGGGTCTCGTTCTCCCTGGCCAGTTCTCTCTATATCCGGTTTGTCTGGCGTGAAAGAGGTTCTGTATAATCCCCTCGTCAAAGAGCACACATAGAGCCAAGCGAAACCACTCACCCCACGACCTCGTTCATCATGGCATCGTGGAGTTCCCTGTTTTGAGGCTGGTTGTAACTGTTGTTACAAAGACAGTCGGATGCCCATGATCAGGGATCTCATTATTCCAAAATGTTATGTGGCTCGTATGCCACTGGGCCGCGTGACAAAGGGTGATACAACTTGCCTAGAACTAAACTAAATAATCATGTACATTGGTCCCTTTAGACAATAATATACCTTGTTTCATCATATTCAAACCTAGATAACTTCATCCAAGAATGTTCAAACCTCATGAAACTTTGACCATAGATTTATTATCATCCAAGCTGCCTCCCATAAAACGTTGGTTCCCAGACTCAACTACGTGACCAATCTATTGAATTCCTCAAATAGGTATAACTTATGGATCCAAATCATTATATCAACCTCAATTAACACTCAGCTTTACCAAAACACTTGGAACTCTCATTGTAACTCAAGATATGGATTCTAAAAGTCCACTCCATCACATCCTACACACCTTAATTGAAATTCCGTCCTCGAAATTAAGCCCAAAAATCCAGTCTTTCACATCATATACATCTTAAAATAACTTTCATCCTCGAAAGTAAGCCATACTCATACTTCCAGGGAAGACCTGTTCTTACCTTCATCCACATGTGGGCACTATTCTATGTACAACATATCTACAAAGGCAAGGCTCCATGATCATAACCAACCCATTCTTGGGAGGTTTCAAGATCATCTAGGATGAAACCTCACTTCATAAAAGGCTCAACCAAGGGTTTAGAAGCTCAGGTTATGTCACTACATATCTCATGTGCTAGATTTGCTTCCTTATCTTTAGCCATGCATTAGGGTTTTCACATCATATTCCATGTTCAAAAGGAGTTAAGTTAGATTAACTCAAGTTAACCCATTATCAAGGTGTCATCAACATTATGTGGTGCTAACTGCCGAACCATATTTTTCATCTTAATTAAGCACTAAGATTAACACCTCATGTAACAAATTTTTATTCACATGATCTTATTTCATTGTTCATAATAAAATGCAACATTACTAGTGAGTTCATCACAAAATTAATTAACAATATAACATTAATCATCATTATTCATGTACATGGTTAACCATTTATGTATTGATATCTATTAAATCATCTCTAGGTTTTCCATCATATCATGTCCATATGTCAAATCTCAAGATTAGATCACATATTACAATCAGCGGATTTACATATATTATATCGTGGTTGTGATGCACAAACTTATGTGAGTGGCTTATTAAACATATATGAAAACTTTATCTAGTCCAACTGAGGTTCACCTATCCCATATCATGAGGGTAGCATCTTGCCCAGTCTCTCTGAGCTAACTCAACTCAATGAGTATCTCATATGTACAAACTATATCTTCCCTCTCGGTCTAGGGTTCTCATATTACCTCATTGGCACTAGTCGATTGCTTTATTGGATCTAGCCACATAAGCACAAACCAAACCATGACATTCTATGATATCCTCTTCATAGGTCTCTACTCATGAGACATCTTACCCAAAACTTTCTTATATACACCACTAGATTCCTATGTGGGAAACCACCAACCCGAGCATGAGGCTGTACAAAAACTAACATAGCTACCTCCTCCAGGGTCTTAGGCTCTCTCCCTCACCCAGATGGCAAGCACTCATATTGATGTTCACATATGCACATGTATAACCAGCCTCTCTCTATCTCTAGGGTTTGGTCTTCCCAAGGACATCTAGGGTTCAGCAAGACTATAGGAATCATGCATAAAGCAACACAACTCATTCACTCAGGAGTATTCTAGTTTAGGACATATCATATCACATATCTCTCGTATTTCTCATATCATGGAGTCTAGGTTCTTTGACCTTCTCCCTGTGGGTCTCGCTCTCTCTTGAGCTAACCCCGAAACTGGTCCTAACACTAGAGGTCCTCCTTTGTAAAAGAGCTTGAGGCTCATGCTGACTCACAACTTGTCTTAACCTAACATATCTTATCTCATAAAAGAAAGCATACTTGCATCATCAAACTTATCTCAAATCCTCAAAAACAAACATAGATCATCATAGACCATCTTATATTATCTATATAAGACTTAGATCATCTCATCTATACCATCTATCATATACTCTAACAAGGCTCTAGACATCTAATCTAGAACTACTCTCTCTTCTAGACTAATGTCATTCACTTTCACTTAGGTCACATGACCACCTCCTACTCGTACATGTGTGGGGACACATTTTTGTAATACATATACATATTAAAATATTATATAGTTTTTCTCCGATAAAACATGCGTCAGAGAAAACTATCAAGGTTCGATCCGTTTGGAAACAAAAACCAAATCCTGAAAACGAGTGTCCCACACATAGTAGAGAGTCCAGCGTCATGAAAGCTAGTGAAAAGGGTGAGAACATGGTGTAGACTAGTGTAGCTACTCTAGACAACGTGCGCAATATGTCTAGGGTTTCTCTTCCCTTGATGCACGTCATTTCCAAATAGTGCAACGTCCCATACCGCTGCACTACAAGGAAAGAACGACATCTAAGGACTTGCTATACAACAAGCACCAGTCTAGACCTAGTTCTCGGACATCTAGGTGCTAACCTAGAGGCTAGGTCAGATCTAGTCTCTAAAAGACGACCAATCTAACCCTAAAGATTTCTAAGTTCAAGGTTCTTTAGTTTCAAGTTGCATAATGAGCAAATGTCAGGCTTTACTATTGTTCATGCTCTGATACCACCTGTGACATCCCCGGATTTTCTAAAACTTAATCTGATGTGTGACGTCCAAATTGAAACCCTCACCTCAGCGAGAATCCCAATTTAAACACCCCACACCAGGCTAAGAAGAAGAAAATCGAGGGAGTCAATAGGAACAACAGTAGCACATGTACATGAACAATAATAAAACCATACACACATGTTCACCATTCAACATATAATTACAACATGAATTGTTACAACATTTGATATTACATATTGAACAGCAAACTATACATATACATGTACTACAACCAAACTACAGGATCTTAAGACAACAGGTCCACCTGTACATCAGCTCGCCACACAACTCTCACTATCCTGGATCTTCAAGAGCATAACCACAACCTAAACAAAAGATTACATGCGGTACACGTCAGCACAATATTTCATGAATATTGTACTGAGTACGCCTACGTGTCTTTTATTTACCTCTCATCATATCTTGGCAATAAGATAAAACTAATATACTTGGCAGTAACAGAAGAATATAAGAAAAACATATACTTGCACAAAGATATTCATTAACAAAAGAGAACACATATTTTAAGCACATTTCCATCATATATCTCGTGCGTCTGCCACCAAGTGTCTTTGACGTCTTTAGGCCTTATGATCTACCACCGAGTGGTTTGTGATCATTATACAAACATCATACGATCTACCACCAAGTGGTTTGTGATCATTATGCATGCGCTCTACCACCGAGTGGTTTATGAGCTATCTTATGATGGAACATTTATATTATGTTTGATGTGTTCATAGAAATAAGTATGGAAAGCTCAAGCAACATAACATACAGGAACAATCATTTCAACCAATATCATATGCCAAGTATTTTACTACACATATATCACAGCATATTGTATAATAAGCCAAGTAAGAGGTAATGGCGTACCTTGATCAAGAGAAACCTAATAATCACATATACTCCTGATGTCATCTATATCTTGGCCAAACCTGATTAAGATAAGATCATATACTATCATCAGGTTCTCATCCTCTTATATCTCGTCTTAACCCTAGTTATGTCCATTAGGGTTTAACTTATCTCATTATAATATTCTCATCATTACTTGTCTTATATCTTCATCCTTATGTGGGATTTACATTACTGATATTATATTACAGATTAAGATACATAATCTGAATACTAGGTTCCATATCATTATTTTACCCTAGGTTACAACATTAACCTAGATTAGGGTTTTATACCATGTATTAAAGGTTCACCTTCATATAACACAGATTTTATGCATATAACTGATCTCAGATTTACATCTTAGCTTCATATTACTGATATAAACCTACTCTGTAAATCTCACTATTTATTGAGCATGTATGCATTAATTGTATCGTATTTAGGATTAAAAGCCCTAATTAGACATATTAAACAAATTACATGATTTCTTAAATCAACATGATCATCCTTGACATCAGGTGCATTATAAACATTATTATGGAGTTACTGACATTTTTCCATAATTTTATGTCATCATTTGCTATTTATTATCCACTAAACAAGCATTACACATATTTCATGATATCACTGAGATTCGTGCATCAAAAGCCTGATATTATGATTTCATACTGTTGTACACATTTTTCTGAGAAGTTTGGTATATTATACTTATTTTTCGGATGCTCGAGCTATTTACTGTGATTTATCTATGATCTGAGTATTAACTAAATATTTACCTTTTTCCATCTAATCAGGTGCCGCCATGTGTCCAACAGAAGCCACGACCCCCTCTATGGCTTGGGTTCTTGTTGAGCCGGTTGGTTTGAGGCTTTAGACCTGGTCTGCTCTTGGATCAGCTGGCTCGGGGTGTTCATCCTCTCCTTCCTCGCGATCCTCACGTAACGGACGCCCGAGGCATCCGTCTCATCGACGGAACCACTGCCGCCGCCACAGCTGTAGGGTCCAGGCTCGCCGCCGCTATGCCTCCATGTGGCTCAGAGAGCCCAGCGCCGCCGCCGTGGAGCAGAGCTCCAGCAAGGGAATCATCTCCTCCGTCCTCCTCCTCGGTCCGCTCCACCTGCATCCGACGCCGCCCACCAAAATGAGCGCAGCCGCCGTCGTGGAGCAGAGCCCCAGCAAGGGATCGGCTCCTCCGTGTTGTAGAGTAGCCGCCCTGCGCTACCTCCATGGTCTCCTTCTCCAACGTGGGAGCAGTAGGTGCCACCTCCTTCTCACGGCTTGCAGAACCTGCCGCCGATGTTTCCTCCATGCTCTCAAGCTGGTCGACGCCTCCAGATCACCTCGCCAGCACTTTCGAAGCCTGCATGTGTTCTTCGTTCTGGGCGTCGCTGTACCACGGTAGACTGCAGCAGATCTTCCGCCGCCACCATGGGCTCCAGGGCAGCGCGAAACTCCTTCCATCTGCACTCAAAGCATCTCCCGGACTCCCAGCTTCTCCAGATTTGGCCAAGGTCGCCCCCCTTCAACTCCGGAAGCTCCCTCGACGACCTCTAAAGCTTGAGCTTCTAGTTGCTAGCTGCAACCTGCTCACCACGATGGAGAAGAACTAAGGGGCAGGGTCTCGTTCTCCCTGGCCAGTTCTCTCTATATCCGGTTTGTCTGGCATGAAAGAGGTTCTGTATAATCCCCTCGTCAAAGAGCACACATAGAGCCAAGCGAAACCACTCACCCCACGACCTCGTTCATCATGGCATCGTGGAGTTCCCTGTTTTGAGGCTGGTTGTAACTGTTGTTACAAAGACAGTCGGATGCCCATGATCAGGGATCTCATTATTCCAAAATGTTATGTGGCTCGTATGCCACTGGGCCGCGTGACAAAGGGTGATACAACTTGCCTAGAACTAAACTAAATAATCATGTACATTGGTCCCTTTAGACAATAATATACCTTGTTTCATCATATTCAAACCTAGATAACTTCATCCAAGAATGTTCAAACCTCATGAAACTTTGACCATAGATTTATTATCATCCAAGCTGCCTCCCATAAAACGTTGGTTCCCAGACTCAACTACGTGACCAATCTATTGTATTCCTCAAATAGGTATAACTTATGGATCCAAATCATTATATCAACCTCAATTAACACTCAGCTTTACCAAAACACTTGGAACTCTCATTGTAACTCAAGATATGGATTCTAAAAGTCCACTCCATCACATCCTACACACCTTAATTGAAATTCCGTCCTCGAAATTAAGCCCAAAAATCCAGTCTTTCACAGTGTCATAGAAGTATATCCTTCAACGTATGATGATGTTGATACCTATGAGGATTATGAAGCTACAAATCAATGGGAGAAAGCTACAACACATTATCTACTTTTAGATTCTTTAAGCAAGCCACATGTCCTTCCTCCTCACACTCTAGATGACACATTGCTTTATAATAAGAACACTCTTCCCAACTCATATTTTGATGACGCTTCAATGGAGAATGAAAAGACAAATAGTGTTGGCATACAAAAGACTATTCTTGCTGCAACTCATAGGTGCTTTCACTTGTCCCAAATCAAGGACATATTTACAAGGAGGCATCAATCTTTAGCATAACAATTTCTAGCCTCAAATCAAAGCAATGGACCTCCATCTTCATCATTCACCATGACAGGTATCCAGTTGCAATCCTCTTGAGTTTGTTATATGCAGTGAGGACACTACAAATTTCAAGCTTAGGGGGAGAGAAACCGGCCGGTAGTATAGCTTTATTTCCCTTTTATCATCTTTTTCTTAGTTTTTGTTTTCAGTTCTGCTCTTCTAGTGGCAAATCTAGTATGATATTATGTTTATCTTTTATATGTGGATAGAACTCCTATGCTTAACTGATTGTCCTATTTTGATGAGAAATATCATTTGGAGAAATTGTAAAAGTCATGCATTAATCAAATGAAACCTTTTGTCCATCAACATGTGCTTAACTCTGGTTTATGCTTTTTAGCCTGAACATTCATCTTTCACATCCTTGATTGCTTAAAACATGTAATGGTTTCAATTTTTGTGATTAAATCAACTTTACAACATCATTTGGAATACGGGATGCCCTTTCCAAGCTCTTAGTGCATTTTCAACCACTCTTTCAATGAAAAAAATTCAAAACAAATAAATGAAATCTAGCTAATGTTGCAATTTAGTCGACTTTCCTATATTTTGGAACAAATGTAAAATTTCTTTTAGCTTATCTCATCTTTATACCCCATAAAAGATGGCTAAACCACCCACATATCATGCTAGCCTAGTGTAAGTCTGATCTTGCCACGATGGTTAGGTGGTCTGTCTTAAAAAGGGGTAAAATACCCCAACTGACATTCCACACGTGCATAAACCTACATTAGCAGCTGAGTGTCGGAACCCATAATCCATTGTCATATCATTTTTGGGAAAGAAGGATAGTACAACTAAAATTGTCAATTTTAACTAAGATTTCATCATTTGTATCCTTAGTAGTTGAGAGTTTGAGTTGCACATCCACTAATTGTTTTGCTTGGTCATCCAAATTCTACTTAGTGTTGTTTAATTGATTTATTTATTTAATTGTGACCACCCCTGCTGAACTAAAAATCTCTTTCTTGGGTGTTTAAGTTGAATTGATGGCTATGAGTATAAACATGTTGATCATGGTTGGCTTGGTCTTATACACATCTTTCTTTTCATTTGATCTACGCATGAACTTGACAATTCATCATTTGTGTTTTCATGCTCTTTTTGCTTGAGGACAAGCAATGGTTTAAGCTTAGGGGGATTTGATGTTCACAAATCACATCATCTTTTGGATCATGTTTGGTTGCATATCCATGTTGTTTTGATTCAATTATCACTCTCATTCATGCTAGATTCTATATTTTTAGCTATTCTTACTTGTCTCATGGTTTGGATTGTAGGCACTACATTTTGCAATGAAATGATGAGGAATATATCATATTATCACTTATTGGATCACTCCTCAAGTATCTACATGTTTTGGTGTTCGAAACTGACCTACACACCGTAATTTATGAGTAGAATACACAACAGCCCACAACAACCCAGAATAGCCATTGACACGCCGTGTCTTAAAAAGACACGACGTGTCTTATTAAAGACACCCCGTGTCTTAGTCCATAAATTGAATGCAGAACTCTAGATTTGCAGAAAAACACCATGTTTTATTAAAGACACACTGTGTAACCTCCTAGAACTCGATTCAAACTTTAGTTATTGCATAAGACATGCCGTGTCTTATAAAAGACACATTGTGTGACCTACACATTTCACTCAAACACAAATTTAACTATCTCACACTTATATATACGACCCCAACTCATCTTGGGACAGCTATGACGGCTTAGGACGGACCTTTTGGAGGGCAACTTGACTGGAGAGAGTCCACGAGAAGTTGGAGGAGACCAGGGGAGATAGGAGGTGGTTACTCAAGAGAGAACCCTCTTCTTCTTCCTTCTTCTTCACTATTTGCAGCAAGGATCTTCTTCTTCCTCATCTATCCGCTTGGGAGTGAAGAAATCTGGAGAAAGTGCATCAAGAAAGCATGAATCTTGACTTCTATCCAGATTTCTTCTTCATTCTACTACTTCTCATGGACATACTAATTCTTGCTACTCTTTTTCTATGTCCTTTGTTGTATTCTGCTGCTAGTACCTTCTTTCTCTAGCTATGGATGAGTAGAATCCGAATCTTGGAAATGGGAGAGTAAATCCATGTCATAGCTTGTATCAACATATAAATTTTGTACTAAATGTTAGTTGTTTGCATGTTCCAAGAGTTGTTTCATATCTGAAATGCTTGTTTGTGTGATATGCCATCATACTTGCATGTTTTATGCTTTCCTTCATAATCTGAGAAGATATGTTTGAGAGTATGGAGTTACTCTTTTGGCAACTTGTCCTTGACTGTGAGAGTGATTGGGATTAATTGAGGAGCAAGGTTTGTGATTTGAAATGAAATACATACACGAGAGTGATGTATGGAGTTAGAATCATCATCACTTTACTGGGAGGTGAGTGATGACTACAAACCTCCTTTGCAAGTTAATTAACATGTTGAAATTCATATTTTAATATAGGCTATGATGGGATAGTGAAATCCCAAGTCTAGGATCCTCCTAAATCTAAATCTTAACCTTTCTTAAGTGATAATTTACTGTTTTGTTTTAAATCTTTAATTTAGTTGTTCTAATCCAATCATCTTGTGTACAACAATCTAGATTATTGAAAATCATAACTCTTACGCCTAGCCAACCAAGCTCCTTGTGTTCGATCTCGACTACAACTACTCTTGTATACTTGCGGGACATAGCTAGTTGAGTAAAAGATCTTTCTTACGATTGAAACTCATTAGTGTAAAAACCAACACCCATCCTTGACATATTTTGATAGGTGATTATGTCATAATGGCATTAAGATGATCTTTAAAATTTAATCCCACTTTTCTATATAAATATTAGGAATCAATGCAATCCTTCTAAGATATAAAGCACCGAGTAGGATTTAGTTTAGTAGTATCACTAGAGATATCATAAAAAAGAGAATTTATAGAGTTACATGTTTTTCCTTTTTCAGGTTTTTTGTTCAACATATTCTCTATTATCTCATTTATAGTTTTCACTGGTTGGACATCCTCCATGATGCTGAGACTTTTTGAGGTACTAGCCTTTTCATATAGAGTTTTACAAATGCCACAAGATATCTTCTCTATGGTTACGTTCATGGTTTTTCTTGGAGGGAAAATTATCATAAGATCTTGATTGTATCTATTGCCGTGTTGGAGTGCCCCTTGATGTATGGTAGCATGTGATGTTCATTGATGTTTCTGTTATAGCTGCCATAATACATATAATTTAGCAAAACCTATAATCTTACCCTATTCCATGATTAGGAGGATAGTATGTTTGGCTCCTTAGATTTGACCAAACAAGCATAGAATAATACATTAACATATATAATTAAGGTATATAACATGAATAACTCACTGGTAACCCATAACATATATAGGTTTGAAATAAATATAATAGATTAGGTAGCATAAGGTTCTATAATCAACATCACATGTTTACACAATAACATGTATATATGCTAACATGTGAGCAAGTTCATAAAATGTGTCACATATGATCCTTTTGCCAACTAATATTCACATAATGGATAAGATAAGTTTAATAAGAAGTATAATGTGCTCAAAGTATGAATTGGAGTAATAATTGGTATCTCCATGTGCATAAATATGAATGATACATAATTATTTAAATTAATATTGAATTAATGTACTTTATGGGATAAATAAGTAAAATATGGAAATTCATGCATAATAAGATAAGAAAACTCTTTAGGTAGCAATATGACTTTAAATAATAAAAAATGATGGTAATGATGTAATGTTATAGTAATATAATGATGAAGAGCCTAAAAATCTAATTGTATTAAAATTCACAAAAGGAAATCTCCAGACCCAAATCTAATTGCAAAATCATGTACCTCATATCCTTATTAGCTTAGGTGCCAAGATTTACATTTATTAAATGATCCTTGAGGCCTTGATTTCATTAGGGAAGAAAAATATAACATAGAGTAAATAATATCAAATAAAATGGTAAACAATCCCCAAAAGTGGAAATTCGTGGCAAAATATGTTTCTTCATGTTCTAGTTAGTCTATGTGTCAAATTTGGTGTTATTTACACTCTATTTGATATGCCAACTTAATTAGGAAAGAAAAATGAATTTTAAGTACTTCATCATCTAAATAAACCAATTATATCCTTTTTTTAAAGTTCACGATTAGTTCTGTCATGCTAGTATTTTCCCCAACTTCTGTTCTTTTTGGCATTGATTGGACAGACTCCCTTCTTTTCCATTTTGTCAGCTCTATCCAATGACATGATAGTTTTCTCCTCCCTCTAACTCCATATGTTCTCACTAGCCACAGTGTCGAGTTTTCTCTCCTTTATCTCCTAACTTCACCCTCTTACCATGGCTGACCGAACTTTGACCAGATGCATCGAAACATCACCCACTGTGGAGGTAGTGTGAAATCTCTCCTTAGAAACCAATGAAGCCTTTCAGCCTCTTAATTTGGTCCCTAAGGTAGGTATACAGATTCCTTTCTTTTTACCTCTTCTTTGAGGTTTGTGTGCAATGTCAGGGTTACCCACCACTGTCATCCCATATTTCTCATTTCCTACCTTCACTAGAAGTCCTCAAAGTCACCCTAGCACCTGGTTTCTTGATTCTCCTTTTTGGTTTCAATTTTTTGAAACTGCTAGCTCAACATGTAACATCAGAAGTGGGACTTCAAGCTTCTGACAACATTTTTTTCTCTGATTTGTCTCCTTGAAATTGAGACTATTTAGGAACTGCTCCCGATCATTTTTCCAATGGTGAGCAACTATAGTTTGCAAGTTTCATCCTCATGTGCAAAGAGATTTTTTTGTTTGTGTGTTTGTCGCGGGATGTATCATCATGGTGACGATGATGCCTGGTAATTTCCAAACGTGCCCATTGACTATTTTATAATTTTTGTGTGTTTCATGAGCAATCTGGGTATTTTCCTCTCATGTCTTAATGTGTGACTGCACCATGTTGTGCACCTGACTGGTTTTTGACCCAGTCCAGTTGGGAAACACCGCTAGGGCCAACTCAACAAGATTTCCTCATCGATGATATTCACTACTTGCATGGAAATTGTAAGAAAAATTAAAAATAGATAAAATGTCAAAAAATTGAAGAAAACATGCTTTGAGATCAAAAAATTATAATCTATCCAATGATGTTAGTTTTGTGATTTTTTATTATAGTTTTTTTAACAAATATTCCTAATTGGTTAGAACTTCCAAAATTTATAACTAATAATTTATAAGTCATAAAAATAAAGTAAAATATGATATGAACTCGAAAAATTGTAATTTGCAAGATGGTGTAGTTTTCATAATATAATTCAATAATAATAATAACAATTTTTATCATTTGTATAACTAATGTGAA
The DNA here is from genome assembly GCA_963693085.1 of Alisma plantago-aquatica. Taxonomy (NCBI): domain Eukaryota; kingdom Viridiplantae; phylum Streptophyta; class Magnoliopsida; order Alismatales; family Alismataceae; genus Alisma; species Alisma plantago-aquatica. The sequence goes on from OY856412.1 coordinate 879,131,275, forward strand.
CCTAACCCTAATTTTATATAATATGTTTGACGTGTTTTGAAGACCCTAGTTTAGAACTAAGGTTATCTTTGTATGTATGTAGACTTGATATGAAGTATGTTGCATTCTACTATCCATATTAATCAATTAACCTAATATCTCTCTCTTCTGATGTATGTTGCATTCCTATTTTCATATTGAGCATTCACTCATATTTATTACTCTCTCTTGGTCCATTGGTACATGTTATCCTATACATTGCTCTCTCTTGAGGGAGGTTGACTCATTTGAGTACTTATATGTTGATATTGATCTTGTCTAGTTGGTTTGATGGATATTCTTATTGGATTCTGACTTATATCTTGTTCATTTTATCTCTTGTGAAAACCCTAATTTGAGTATTTGATATCGTAACCTTCTTGTAGTGGACTTTATGATCTTATGTTGCACCTTATTTGTGGATATGATTGGATATTTGCTTATGGGTCCTCTAACCCTACATGATAACTATTGGATATTCTCATCCCTTGTGTGATATGGACTAAGCTTACTTCTTGCCTCTACATTGACATTATTATACTAGTTTTATTTCTAGTAGTGATACATATGTACAACCATACATTTGGATGTGTGTATTCCATCTGAGTGTGTGTATTCCACTTTTATATATAAAGGGGGCATGTATTTTGCCCAAGGTGTGTGTATTCCACCCGATACTTTTTGGCTAAGATCTAATGGTGTCCCAACCCTGCTTGAAACAACCTTAATCTAATGTTTTTTACATGCACTGCTTATTGTAATATAATTATTGCGATGTTGTTTTCAACAAGAAATATCTTATTATTTATCATCTTATTAAAATTTATTCTTTTTATATTCACTTGGATGGTACTTTTTCTCTTGGATGGGTAGCCTTGTTACATTTGTATTCCATTTCTCTAAAGTTTTTCAATCCATATTTTTATTCACATATTAACATTATTATGTTGGCGACATCCACTTTTTCTTCTCTTGTGGGGTATGCTTCCAAACCCTTAAGTGAAAGAATATTGAAGAGTGGACAACATGACATGAGCCCAGCATAGAGGATTTAACTCTTGGGAGGAAGACTTGAGATATGGTGGATATCTCTCTGCTTAGATCCTAAAGTTGTTTCTTTCATGTAAGCCCCTATTGGGAGATTGTCTTGTATCTTGTACAATCGAATATAGTTATTACATTTTATTTCCACTGCTATACTTTGGTCTTGTATACCATTATTTGAGAAATGGAAAATACACCTATTTCAACATGCCCTTTTAGTGTGTTTGATTAGATGGTTTATTCTACAAATTAAGTAGGGAGTGAATCTCCTTTCATGTCCCACTCCTTACAAGATGCTAGCAGAGCCACAGTAGCCAAATTTTGACTATTTCAATTTATTTTCCTTATGTTTCCTATCTTGTCCCATAAGTTCTTTATAGAGCCATTACCTTATGTGAAAATTCTAGATGACATGTTTACCCTAGATGAGATGAAAAATGAAGGTTATTGAAAGTGATGAAGCACATATGATGATCTTAAGTTGTGAACCCTTATGTATCACACTCCATGTTAATTGTGATGTATCTTTTTGGATGATATGAGTTATGACTTTAGGATGTAGATATGAGGAGGATGAAAAAAGTAGTTGTTAAGGAGATACTATATGGATAACTTGTGACTTGGTTCTCTTATTGATTTTTGGTGACCATGTTTGTTTAACATTGCATAGTTTCTTATCAACATAAAAGTTATTTTTATTATAATAGTAATATGTAAAAAGAAAAACTTTATGCATTTTATGGAGGTTTTGAGCCAAGTCATAGAGAATAAATGTATGAAGTCTTGATAGAGAAACCCTAGAATTAGTTATAATTGGAACCCTAGTTTTAAGTTTCAAAGGATGACTAGGAAGACATGGATGGTAGCAAAAGTTTAGTTGACCTACCCTTTAGTACCTGATGACTTGTTGGATGCTCATGTAAACTTTAGGGTTGTAAGGTTAAAACTCACAAGGATCTAAATTACAACCCCATTTGGGTATGGTCTTTTAGTTAGATGCATGACCTATGACCAATGTAAACCTCAAAAGTACTCATAGCTAAAAGAACTATATGTAACCCTAATATCTTTAAGAATTGTTTAATTTTTATTATTAGGTCAAATATTTTAAGGGATGGAGAGTAGTTGTATGATAATATATGGATGATTTGATTTCAAGGACATTATCCTTTTAAGGGATGGAGTGTTGTAACATACCAAAACTTAGAATCTTACCCTATTACATGATTAGGGGGACAATATGCTTGGTTCCTTAGATTTGACCAAACAAGGATGGAGTTATACCTTAATGTATATAGTTAAGGCATATAGTATGAATAACTCATCGGTAACTCGTAACATATATAGGCTTGAAATAAATATTACATATTAGGCAGCATAAGGTTCTATGATCAACATCAACTAATTATACAATAACATGTATATATGCTAACATGTGAGTAAGTTAGTAATATGTGTCACATATGATACCTTTGCTAACTAATATTCACATAATGGATGAGATATATTTAGTAAGAAATATAATTGCTACATGTATGAATTGGAGTAATAATTGGTATTCCCATGTCTATAAATATGAATAATATTCCATTATCTAAATTAACATTGAACTAATTTAATTTATGGGATAACTAAGTAAAATACAAAAATTCATGCATAATAGGATGAGGAAACTCTTTAGGTAACAATACAAAGATGATATGACTCTAATAACAAATAATTCTGACAATGATGTAATGTTATAGTAATATAATGGTGAAGAGCCTAACCCTCTAATTTTATTAAATTGATAAAAGGAAATTCAAAACCCAAATCTAATGGAAAAATTGTGTTCCTTGTATCCTAATTATCTTAGGTGCCAAGTTTTACATTAATTGAACGATCCTTGACGCCTTAATTACATTAGGGGGAAAAATAACTAAAAGTCAACAATATTAAACAAAATGGTAAACAACTCGAAAAGTGAAAATTAATGGCAAAATTGGTTTCTTCATGTCCTAATTAGTTTAGGTGTCAAATTTGATGTTATTTGCACTCTGTTTGATACTCCATATTAATTAGGAAAGAAAAATGTATTTTAAGTATTTAATGATCTAAATAATCAATGACATCCTTGCTTTCTTAAAGTTCTTGATTAGTTTTGTCACGCCAATATTTTTACCAGTTTCCACTTTTTTTTGCATTGATCGGATGGTCTTCCTTCTTTTCTATTTTTTTCGGATCTATCCATCAAAAGTAGAGTTTTCTCCTTCCTCCAACTTTGTTTGTTCTCACTAGCCACAATGTCGAGTTTTTCTCTCCCTCTAGTTTCTCTTGTGTTTTCCTTTTCCTCATTTAGACCCATCTCTCCTTTCCATGTAGCCTAAACCCAAACACAAAAGGGTCTCATCACCTATAAAGTTCCAACCATCTCTACTTTCCTTTATGCCCCATGTTCCGACCTATGCATCACACACCCATCATCCAAGGTCTTCAGCCACACGCTTGACTCCTTGAAAGTGATGTTCTAACCTCCCAACTACTCTAGATAATCATGTTTTTGCCCCAGATTCCTTCTTGCCTTTATCTTCTAGCTTCACCCTCTTTCCATGGCTGGTCGAACTTTGACCAGGAAGGTCTGGCCATCACCTTATGCAGAGGTGGCCTGAAATCTCTCCTTGTTCATGAACAATGTCGGGATTATCGACTGCCATCATCCCAAATTTCTCATTTCCTACCTTTGTTGTAGGTCCTCACACTACCACCTAGCTTCTTGATTCTCCTTTTCAATTTCAATTTTCTAAAACTGTTGGCTCATCCTATAGTGGCAGTAGTGGGAGTTAGAGATTTCAATGACATTTTTTGCTTTGGTTTGACTCCTTCAGATCAAGACTTGTTGGGGAACTTTTCCTGATCATCTTCTAATAGTGAGCAACTCTAGCTAACAAGTTTTATCCTCCTATGCGCAGAGTAATTTTTCTATATATGTGTGTTTGTCATGGGATGGATCACTCGTGGTGAAGATGTTTGCCTAGTAATTTCCAAATGTGCCCATTCTCTATTTTATTGTTGTCGTGTGTTTCATGGATAGTCTAGATATATTCATCTCCGATCTTTATGTGTGATCATGCTACAGTATATGCTTGACTAGCTTTTGTCTTGATCCAATTGGTCATCACTGATAGGGCCAACTCACTAAGTCACTGCCTATGGAATTTCCATATTTCCTTATTGGATGGAAATTGTAAAAAAAATCATAAAAATAGGCATGATGTCAGAAAAAATTAAAGAAAATAAGGTTTAGAATTAGAAAATTATAATCTATCTAGCAATGTTAGATTCATCATTTAACCCCATTATGATAAATGTATGTTTTTAATGAATATTTCTAATTGGTTATGATTTCCAAAATTCATAAATAATACCTTTAAGTTAGAAAAATAAATTAAAAATGATATGAACTCAAAAACATGTAATCTACAAGATGGTGTAATTTTCATAACCTAATTTAATAATAATAAAAATTAATTTTTAGGGTTATATAATTAATGTGAACCTAACACTAATCTTATATAATATTTTAATAAGCATTTTGAAGACCCTAATTTGAACCTAGGATTGGCTTTGGACGTATGTAGATCTGATATGTGGTATGTTGCATTCTACTATCCATATTGAGCAAGTAGCCTACTCTCTCTTTTGATGTATGTTGTATCACTATTTTTCATATTGACATTCACTCATATTTATCACTCTCTCTTGGTCCTTTGGGGAATGTTATCCTATACACTTCTCTCTCTTCTAAGAAGTTGACTCATTTGAGTTACATGTTGATATTGATCTTGTCTACTTGGTTTTATGGATATTCTTATTGAATTTTGAATTATATCTTATTCATTTTATCCCATATGGAAACCTTAATTTGAGTATTTGATGCCCTAACTTTCTTTAGTGTAATTTATGATCTTATGTTCCACCTTATTTGTGGACATGATTGGATATTTGTTTATGGGTCCTCTGATCGTATGATTGTTGGATGTTCTTATCCCTTGTGTGATCTTGAATAAACTTACTTCTTGCCTCTACACTGTGCATGGATTAGACTAATTTTGTTTCTAATAGTGTTACATATGTACAACCATACATTTGTACGTGTGTATTCCATCCCGAGTGCATAAATTCCATTCATATATATATATATATGTATATATATATGTATATATATATATATATATAGAGAGAGAGAGAGAGAGAGAGTCAGGCTACAATAGACTCGAGTGTATTCAGAGTAGAATACACTCAAGTAGTTTTTCATGATGCAATAATTTTTTTTCAAAAATCTAATCCTTTGATCTTCTTAAACATCTTGTGAATAGCTCATATGCAAAATTTGAACACATTTGGACATTTATAGGTCATGTTATAGAGATTGCAAAAATTATGCAATTCAAATTAGTTTCGTGCGTCGATTTTGTTGCCCTTGGATCAGTGACTTACACTCATCCAAATGGGCTCAAAATTTGTATGTAGCCTAGTTATAGTATGATGGTGAAGATCAATGGCTTACATTTTGCAAAAAATAGTCTTGATATGCAAACACACTTGAGTGTATTCATGTGATTTGTACACTCGAGTGTATTCTAGCCTGACTCTCTCTCTCTCTATATATAAAAATATAAATATAAATATAAATATATATATATATATATATATAAAGAGGGTGTGTTTATTGCAGTCGTGGTGTGTGTATTTCTCCTGATACTTTTTTGTTGGGATCCTATTGTGTCTTAGCCCTGGTTGAAATAACTTAGTCCAATGTTGTTTACATGCAGTGCTTATGAGTTGTGATATTATTATTGTGACATTGTTTTATAGCAAGAGATCTCTTGTTGTATTCATATTTTTGAAATTTATATCCTTTTAATATCCACTTGGATGGTATTTTTCCTCTTGGATGGGAAGCCTTGTTGTATTTGTGAACCTTTTTCCTAAAGTATCTCAATTCATATTTTTATGCACATACTGGCATTGTTATGCTGACAACATCCACTCTGTATGCTCTTGTGGGGTATGCTTCCAACCCCTTCGGTGAAAGAACATGGAAGACTGGACATGATGCCATGGGAATGTCATAGAGGAGTTGACTCTTGGGAGATAGACTTGAGAGATGTTGGATATCCCTCTACTTAGATCCTAAAGTTGTTGCTGTAACATATTCTATTCCAATCACATAGGCTAACCTCCATTCTTTTAGGCCCCTATTTTTTATGTGGATATCCAATCTCCCTTGCCTCCTTTTCAGTTAACTACCTTTTCATATCTATATTTTGTTATGTTAGCATAGACAAAACCATATTAGGGACTAATAACCCTATTTGATTCATTAGAATCACATGAACATGAAATCTTAGAATGTGATAAGCCTAATACTTGTTTTATGGGAATTAGTGGATACTAATACTAAACTATAGCCTCAACCATTAATTAATATCCTTGAATAAACATGGAATATTAGAGTGAGGAATTTGGTAGTGGTGTAAGAGGATTTACCCTATTCTGCTAGTAGGTTAAGCTAATAACCCTAATTAAGTGACTAATGTATTAGGGCTTAATGGAAACACAAATAGTCTTATAATGCAAATATAAGTCCAAATTCGTGTTCCTCACACCCAAATTAGCTAACCTACATATTTTGAGCTTAATCGAATATCAAATGCACCCTTAATGATGGTTTAAAGTTGAATATATAAGTTATAATGGTTTATTTCTTTTCAATCATGTGTAACACTGACTTAAGCCTGAAGTACAGATTTCTTTAGCTATCTTGCCTATCACATGACTACTTCTGGGTTGGGTATTCGGGGGGTGGACTATGTTGTCCCCTTCCCCCGGCTTCCCCACAGTCGTGACCAGTTCAGCACCCCAAACATCCTCGTCGTCATTCTCTCGCTACAAACCATGATCGCTCACAGTTTCTTTTCCATTAGATCTGTATTCCTCTCCCGAAGCCAACAAACCCTAGGTCACCCCTCTCTCCCCATAGAGGAAACACCCAATTCTGATTGTAACTCCTCCATGGACTCTCTCTCTCTCTGGGACCATGAATGCCCCTCTACGCCAGATCGCATTGGATCACTTATACCTAAAAATGTAGCACGGGTTCCCTTTGGTCACCTGGCACTTCCAATTGAGCCTGATATTCCCTAGATACACCCTTTCTATTTGAGTTTTGTTCTTCAAACATCATAACTTCATGGAACTTGTATGCAACACTTCAGTGCAATTACTTGATCTGTAAGAACCCTTGACACTAGATATTCCCTTTCAAGCCTATTATTCATAGTGGTTTCTACATATTCTCCCCACCACTGGATTTCCTCAAATCCCTCTATTCTTCCATACATCGTAGGACTCTCGTGGCCACAAGTATCACGATGGCCCATTTAATCGATCTATGAGCATTCTATGGCACTATTCACCCTTGTTTCATCATCAGGTCTAGTAAATTTGCTCGATCAATTTCCCCTTGAACCTTGCTCCCCCTGTATTGATGTTGAACTCCAACAAGGAGGCCTGGTGACCTTCAGAATCTGGAGTAAGTGTGGGCAGGCTCGTATGACTCTGAGGAGCCACATCAACATTGGTCTCTCGTATGTGGATCAAAGCTGTAGTGTATGATGTTGGTCATCTGTCTGTGATTCTTTGTGTGTCTGGCTTTTCTAATATTCATCTCAACTTCCGGCTACCTCAGAACCAAAGCAGTAGCCGTCAGGTCCGAGGGTGAAAAGGTCGAGCCAGTGAGCTTGTGCCCACTCACCTGGAGGCTTGGATTGAAGGTATGCCATGACCCCAAGCTCAGTTGGAGAAACCATGGTGGGGGGGCAGGGAGCTCAATCCCTGGGACAAAAGTCTTATCTCGCCCATGAAGATGAAATCAATTGATGCACCCACTAGGGTCATTTGAGTAATTTGCACTTTTTTGACCATCCTTGACTGCAAATAATGTGAATGCATATTACTATAGTTCTGGGTCATGTTCTATTTAATAATTGCATTTCATTTGAGGGTATTTTGGTCAATTCACAATTTATATTTCCTTTTAATCAGTAAATGATTTTAACTTGTAAAAATCATAACTAATTATTGGTTCGGAAGAAAAATATAAATAAATAAATATATATATATATTTGAAATCAAAAAAATGCGACCGATTTAATGGGATAGCTTTCACGACCAAATTTCTAGGTTACAATAGGGTCTTTCTTTAAGTAAAGGGTTCAACGCAGATTATATTAATTAAATGCACATATATTGTGACTAGGTTCAAAGAACCTTGACCCTGAGCCTAGGAGGTGTTACTGAATATCTAGGTCTGATCATAAGTTATGTACATCCCCTATTTTATTTTAGGCATCATTTTATTTAAACCTACTTTCATTTAATGAGGCATCTCTTGAATATCAATTCTACTTGAAACTTAATTGTTGGACAACCATATTTACTTATTTGGGTTCATTTAAACCCTTCTAATTGTTGGATTACTCTATTATAATGGGTCTTTGGATCCCTCCTGCTATGAATGCCATTTCTATGAAATTTACTAAAATGCTAGTCTTGCCACTCTATTTATGCATGCTACATGTTTGAATAGAATATCTAGAATACTAGTACTTATGTACAACCATACTTATGTATTACACCCAGGGTGTGTGTTTCCACCCTTATTTCTTTTAGTCCATGATCCTATGGTGTTATGGCCCTATTTTAGATAAATGTAGTCTACATTCTCATGCATGAAAATGTTTATTGTTTCATAATGACATTGTTGATAAGTTATGGAAAGACACTTTTATTCTCATACATGTAATTTGAGTTTAAATATGCCTCATTTCTCTTGTTATATTTCTCTTGAACTTACCCAATTGTAAATAGCCCCCTTCTTGTGGGAACATCTCTTTTTGCACTTTTAACCCATTATAATGCCCAAAGTGTTTATTATATGTACATACTCAGCTTTTACTGACCTATACTTGTTTCCTATGTTCTGGGTGATGTTCCCTTCCACTCAGGTTTAGGTACATTAGAAGACAAGGATACAAGAAGATCATATACATGGTATTGGTACAAGATAGCTTGGAATGGCCAGGTTGCCCTATGCAAGAGGTATTGCATATGATTAGGTTTATTAAATGTATACATTTTACATTTTTATACCACCTTTTATGGTAAGGAACATTTGTAAATGAATCATTAAGTAATTTTATAATAGTTTTGTTTCCACTGCTTTGCTATTACATGGATCTTGTTTTATACCATTTGAGTGGGTCCTTTATCGGGTTCCACTCTTTACAAAATGGTATCAGAGCCTAAGCAGCTGGTATCTTGACTATTTCAAGTTATCCTAGGAAGACCCTTATTTAGGTAGGAGACCCTTAGAGGTATTTGGAACACCTATTTCTAGTATTGGTACTGATTAGGGTTTTCAACCCCTAATTAATTTGGTCACCTACACTCTGCGAACCATCTATGTAGATGTGAGTCATTCTATAGTAACCCTTAATACCCCTACCCTCTCAATGGAGTTGTCAATATCCACATTGGAATTGTCCCGACTAGAGATTAATTCGCATTTCCTAGATTCTAAAGGCTAGCTGGACTACTACTAAGTGTAGGTTGACTTGAACCTATATAGCTAGGCATAATCCTAGTTCCGACTGTGACCCTTTCCCTATTTTTTTAGCATGCCTTGTATGCTTCTAATGGGAGGATATCATGTATGGATGATAAACATAGAACTCTAGTAGGAAAAGAAAGGGGTTGAATTGCAATGATTCCCATGATATTAGGTGATAGCCTGAATTAACTATTTTATGGTTAGTAATTCCTTTCCGTATACATGGAGTATGTCCACATAGCTCTACCGAAACCCATATATCTAAGGGATGGATACCATTCTCATTGAGCTTGTTATGCCTCATGTATGAGAATTGGTTGAAGACAGATATAATTTTAGTAGACACCCTTGAGTGTTTACCTCTTTCATCTCCAGTAGCATGCTTGGGTTATCTAGTGAATGAGATGAATATGTTAACTATATAGGTTACCTTGTCCTATGAGGGCACTATAGATGCAAATCAGCTTGTGATGAGAAAATCCTAAATCTCTTCCTATAATGTTGGGTAATCCCATGACTCCCTTAGGTCTTTCTATGGGACAATGTAATTATGTTTAAGAGTGACATGGGAAAATGATGGATATTGTGCCCTACTAGGATTTGATAGAAGTTGACCCTATGCAACTTGATACCCTTCTTCCTATGCTATGAGACTAGGGATGTATTTTGTCATACCCTTTTTATGATTGAGGAATTAGAAGATGTTGGTAGACTACATTGATGATAGAATAATACTATAGGTATCATGTGGTGGATAAGTGGTGGACTTGGTTCTCGAATAGATTTTTGGTGCCAATTTTGGATTTTTTTCATCGTATGATCTTCAACGTCAAGCTTATTTTCATTATAACTTATATGTACAAAAGAAAATTTTTCATATTTTATTGATGGTTTTAGAACCAAATCACCACCACAAGGAAGTTTGAATTGTAGATAAACCCTTTAAATGAAGAAACACTTGAATGGAACGATCAACCTAAAACCCTAGGGCTGAGTGAGGTGTAGAGAGTACGAAGAATCTTTAGATACATAATACCTAGGCTCTCTCTTTCTGCCCCTCTAGGTGATTAGATAAGCCATAGTTTAACCCTTTTAAGGGGTGGAGTCTTATACTCTTAGGAGTGTAGCTTAACTTAAGGGATAACCAGGATTTGATAGTGGTTTTAACAAGCACAACTTGGGTAACTCCCTAAATTAAAATCAAACAATTTCGATATCACATAGTTATGGTATATGAGTAAGCATTGTTAATTTGACCACCATGAATGTTACTTGAAAAAAAGGATTATCTTCACTAATCTATAATAGTGAACATAAGTAAGATAGATTATAAAAGCAAAGGGGATGACCAATTCCTAAAAAAACTGAGCTCATGTATTTCTTCTAATACAAATGATATGGGTAAATTGATTTAAGAAATAAGATTCAACAGACTAAGGATGATAAACTTAATGATCATACTCACTTCCCAGGTGAGCACAATGAATTCAACAGTGAAAATGAATTAAGTACACCTTAATCATGACCTGAGTACATTAAGGTGTGTACTAGAATCATGGATGATTAGTTCTCTAAGTTCAATACAACACACTATAGTGCTCAAATGTGAATGAGAAAATCCATTAGAAAATAAAACCCTAAACTTACACCTCAACCCTAATATGCCTATTAAAGTATAAGTGGTGTCTTAGTGTAACACATCATAGTTTATCCCCCTTGATAAAATCATAAATAAATTAAGTTTAAGACATAACCCTAATACTGGAAGGAAAACAAGACATATATGCATGTCATACATAAAAGTGACTATTATAAATAAGAATATTAATGACGATGAACATGTTGTTGACAATGATAATGATGAGGAGAAGTAAATTATGATGATGATATTGATGATGACGATAATGATATTGTTGATGATAAAGAGTAGATGATGATGATGATGATGATGATAATGTTGATGTTGATAATGATGATGATGATGTTGATGATGTTGATGTTGATAACAATGATGATGATGTTGACGATGATGATGAGGAGGAGAAGTAAATGATGATGATGATGATAAGGAGTAGATGATGATGATGATAACGTTGATGTTGATGATGATGATGATGATGATGATGATAAGGAGTAGATGATGATGATGATAACGTTGATGTTGTTGTTGTTGTTGATGGTGATGGTGATGATGATGATGATGATGATGATGATGATGATGATGATGATAACAAGGAAATGATGTTGACCATGATCAAAGAGTGGTGAAACTATGATAACATTGTAGGTAGCCATATTGGATACAAACTGCTTAAGATAATCCTAGGTCTTTTTGTAACTTTTCTAACCCAACATCTAACATAATCATATTAATGGATACATGACACATGGAGACATATAGCTTCACCTTGATAATAGACCATAAGTGTGATATGAATAGTATGATATGACCCCTACATTAAGTATATTAGAAATTTATAACTTGGTTAAAGGTATAAATTAGTATACAATACCTCAACTAGAAGGATTTTGGGGACAAAATCCCTTTTAAGGGGTGGAGTGTTGTAACATACTCAATTCCAGTCACATAGGCTAACCTCCATTATTTTAGGCCCCTATTTGTTTATGTGGATATCCAACCTCCCTTTCCTCCTTTTCAGTTAACTACCTTTTGATATCTATATTTCGTTGTGTTAGCATAGACAAAACCATATTAGGGACTGATAACCCTATTTGACTCATTAGAATCACACGAACATGAAATATTAGAATGTGATAACCCTAATACTTGTAGTATGGGAATTAGTGGATATTAATACTAAACTATAGTCTCAACCATTAATTAATATCCTTGAATAAACATGGAATATTAGAGTGAGGAATTTGGTAGCGGTGTAAGAGGATTTACCCTATTCTACTAGTAGGTTAAACTAATAACCCTAATTAAGTGACTAATGTATTAGGGCTTAATGGAAACAAAAATAGTCTTATAATGCAAATCTAAGTCCAAATTCATGTTCCTCACACCCAAATTAGTTGATCTACATATTTTGATCTTAATCGGATATCAAATGCACCCTTAATGATGGTTTAAAGGTGAATATATAAGTTATAATAGTTTATTTCTCTTCAAACATGTGTCACACTGATTCAAGCCTAATGTCCCAATTTCTTTAGCTATCTCACCTATCACGTGACTACTTTTGGGTTAGGTATTCATGATGTGGACTTTGCCGTCCCCTTTTCTCGACTTCCCCGCAACCATGACCGTTTCAACACCCCCAACATCCTCATCGTCGTTCTCTCGCCACAAACCATGATCGCTCATAGTTTCTTTTCCATTAGATTTGTATTCCTCTCTCAAAGCCAACAAACCCTAAATCACCCCCTCTCTCCCCATAGAGGAAATGCCCAATTTTGATCGTAACTCCTCCACAGACTCTCTCTCTCTCTCTCTGGGACCATGAACACCCATCTATGCTAGATTGCACTGGATCACTTATACCCAGAAATGTAGCTCAAGTTCCCTATGGTCACCTAGCACTTTCAATTGAGCCTGGTACTCTCTAGATGCACCCTTTATGTTCAAGTTTTGTTCTTCAGACATCAGAGCTTCATGGAACATGTATGCAGCACGTTAGTGCAATTACTTGATATGTAAGAACCCTCGACACTAGCTATTTCCTTTCAAGCCTTTTGTTCATAGTGGTTTCTACATATTATCCCTGTCGTTGGATTTCCTCAAATTCCTTTATCCTTCCGGCCGCCGTAGGACCCCGCGGCCACAAGTATTGTGTTGGCCCATTTAATCGATCTATGAGCACTCTATGACATTGTTCTCCCTTGTTTCATCATCAGGTCCAGTAAATTTGCTCGATCAATTTCCCCTTGAAACTCACTCTCCCTGTATTGTTGTTGTACTCCAGCAAGGAGGCCTAGTAACCTCTAGAATCTAGATTCAGTGTGGGAATGCTCATACAACTCTGAGGAATCCACATCAACATTGGTCTCTCGTGTGCAGATCAACACTGTAGTGTGTGATGTTGGTCCTTTGTCTATGATTCTTTGTGTGTCTGGCATTTCTAATATTCATTTCGACTACCAGATACCTTAGGACCAGAGCAGTAGTCGTCAAGTCTGGGGGTGAAAAGGTGGAGCTAGTGAGCTTGTGCCCACTCGTCTGGAGGCCTAGATCAAAGGTATGACATGACCCTAAGCTCAAATGGAGCAACCATGGTGCGAGACATAGGGAGCTCAATCCTTGGGACAAAAGTCCAGTCTCACCCACCAGGGTTATTTAAGTAATGTGTGCATGTTTGACCATCCTTGACCACAAATAACGCGGATGCATATTACTATAGTTCTGGGTCACATTGTGTTTATAATTGCATTTCATTTGATGGTATTTTGGTCAATTCACAATTTATTATCCCTTTTAATCAGTAAATGATTTTAACTTGTAAAAATCATAACGAATATTGGTTCAGCAGAAATATATATATGTATAAATATATATATATATATATTAAAATCATGAAAATGTGATTGATTTTATGGGATAGGTTTCATGACCAAATTTCCAGGTTACAGTAGGGTCGTTCTTTAAGTAAAGGATTCATTATATATTATATTAATTGAATGCACATATATTGTGATTTGGTTAAGACAAACCTAGCCCTGAACCTAGGATGTGTTACTAAATATCTAGGTTTGATCATAAGGTATGTACATCCTCTATTTTATTTTGGGCAATGTTTGATTTATACCTACTTTCATTTTATGGGGCATCTCTTGAATATCAAATCTACTTGAAATTCTATTGTTGGACATCTGTATTTACTGATTTGGGTTCATTTAAACTCTTCAAATTATTGGATTACTCTGTTATAATGGGTTTTTGGACCCCTCCTTCTATGAATGCCATTTCTATGAAATTTACAAAAATGCTAGTCTTGCCACTCTATTTATGCATGCTACATGTTTGACTAGAATATCTAGAATAGTGGTACTTATGTACAACCATACTTATATAGGGCGTGTGCATTCTGCACGGGGTGTGCGTTTCCATCCTTATCTATTTCAGGCCATGATCCTATGGTGTTATGGCCCTATTTTAGATATATTTAGTCTACATTGTTATGCATGCAAACATTTATTATTTCATTATGAGATTGTTGATAAGTTATGGCAAGACAATTTTATTCTCATACATGTAATATGAATTTAAATATGCCTCATTTCTCTTGTTATATTTCTCTTGAACTTACCTAATTGTAAATGGCTTCCTTCTTATGGGAACATCTCTTTTTGCACTTTTATCCCAATATAATGCCCAAAGTGTTTATTATATGTACATACTCAGCTTTTGCTGACCTATACTTATTTCCTATGTTTTGGGTGATGTTCCCTTCCACCCAGGTTTAGGTATATTAGAAGACAAGGATGCACGAAGATCATATACATGGTATTGGTACTAAGGATAGATTGGAATGGTCAGGTTGCCCTCTGTGAGAGGTCTTGCATATGATTAGATTTATTAAATGTAAACATTTTACATTGTTATACCACATTTTATGGTGAGGAACATTTGTAAATGAATCATTAAGTAACTTTGTAATAGTTTTGTTTCCGCTGCTTTGCTATTACATGGCTCTTGTTTTGTACCATTTGAGTGGGTCCTTTATTGAATTCCACTCTTTACAGTTGCTTTCATGTAAGCCCTTAGTGGGAGATTATCTTGTATCTTTTATAACTAAATATAATCAGTACATTTGTTTCTACTGCTATATTTTAGTCTTGTTTACCATTATTTGAAAAATGAGAAAAATACACCTAATCCATCATATATTTTTAGTGTGTTTTGATTCTTGTCATGGCATAATATATTATTTCCCACTACTTCCTTTTCCTCCTATTTTTATATTCTCTCTCTTCCTACTAAATTTTTCCTTCATTTTTTTGTAGAAAACTAATGATTAACTATTATTTATCTTGCTCTCTAATGCAAGAAAAATCATGCTTAATACAATGCTAGGATTTTGATTAAGCGAAATGTGCTTAAACAAAAAAAGGGATAGATAATAGGGATTGTTTTGTAGTGGAGTTAGTGATATGGTTGTTGTTATGGTAAATGTAGGTGATCCCTATATAAGAAGAGGCACTCCTTCACCTCCTTATCAGTCTTGCATGAGGTAGATACTTCACCATGTTGGGTTTGGGGTTGTTCAAAGTAGAGATAGCCTATTGTGAGTAAGACATAACAAGTTCCCTTTCTAAATTATTTGTAATGCAGAGTTCTAGGGTCTTCAAGATAGCATGGATTTCAACATATGAGATTGAAGTTGATACAATAGGAAGCCAAGACTCATGATGCACTTCCCATCCAATCCCATGACATGGATCCCTATACTGACATCTCCAATAATAGGTTTATGAGCTGCCTATGGGAAAATAAAGAAATTCAAAGGGATTTGAGGGAGTTCTATCCTGAAAGACTGGGTGTGGCATGGTTTTCATTTCAAGAAGATTTAAGATAGTAGATGTACACTCCATAATGAATTTAGCTCTGCCCGAGATTGGTTTCACTGTCCCATGGTGAATTTTCTCATATTTTTAGTTTCAAATGTGTGAGCATGTAATACACCCCTTCAAAAATGCCACTCCATCTAGGGTATGGTTGCTAGTTATTTGGTTAATCCAGTCATCCTTATTCAAAAGGAGAAGGTCAAGGTTCTTGTTAATTTCAGTCCACAGAGGATGATTGAAAATGCAATCTTGTAAAGCATGAAGGATGGTGTCATCAACGTTGTGACACAGTAGACATTCACTATTGACACCAATGTGACAATATCGTTTCTCCATGTTAGCAAGAATGGCATGATTATTTAGTAGCCAAATGAAGACTTGTACATGTGTTGGTAGCTTGTTATTCTGTATTATCTTCCAAGGACCAACATTTTTTACCTCTTTATTACATCTAGCCCAACGATAGATTGAGAGAGATGTTAGTTGTCCATTTGGCTTGAGGGGACATCCCTTGAGATCAGGGTCAACTAAGTTCCCCAAAGGAGGGGTAGAGGCAATAGCCTACCATGATGGTTCGTGAATATAGGCACAAATCAAATTCCAATCCCATTCACCAAATTCTAATTGCATGGATTTGACATCAAGAGATATTAGGTTAGCATGAATTTGGAAAGTTCTTTAGTGGTCCTTCACAGATTAACCAAGAATCTAGTTATATGTCCACACATTCGTGGCCATGCCATTATTGATGATTTATAGCTTAAGGTTTTTACCTAAAATCTGCTTATGTTTTTGTACATTTTATGTTATGCAAACGTATCTGGTCCCAAGCCCAAGTAAAGGAGGAGGGTAGGTGGTAGGTTGATAGTCAACCATAAAATTTTGTCACTCTTTTTATGAAATGGATCCTTACAAAAATTTCACTGGAATGTCCCTACCTAGCAACATGATGCATTAGCGCGTGGGTGCAGTGATAAATATTTAATGGGTTTGAACACAGCGGCACCCACTTGTATTGAAGGAAAAGCAAGGGTTCTCCCACCTTGGGTGGGTGTGGGTAAAGAAGCTAGTCCCACTGTATCATTGCCCAGATGTAGTAAAAAATGTACAAGGGCAATCTTTTCGAAAGAGACATGTGAAAAAGCAAGTTCATCAAAAACAAATAAGAGTGGGATCTTGGAATATTGGCACTTTGATAGGAAGGTCTTCAGATATAGTTGATACCATGATTAGAAGAAAATTTACATTATTTTCTTGCATGAAACCAAGTGGATAGGGGAACGATGCAGAGAGATTGGAGACACATGGTTCAAAATTTGGTATACATGTATTCATAGATATAGAAATGGGATTCAAATGATTGTTGATAATATGTTGAAAGATGATGTCCTCAAGATCACATGGATGGGGGACAAAATCACAGTTGTCAAGGTTGTTCTTAGGGGGAAGTTTTTCAATATTATTAGCACTTATGTCACCCAAGTTGGCCTTAGTGAGGAGGCAAATAAGAATTTTTTAGATAACATGGATGAAATGATGCAAGAAATACTAATAGAGGAGAAGATCATTATTGGGAGTGACTTAAATGGCCATGTGAGGAGTAGAAATGTTGGATATGAGAGAGTTCATGGAGGTTTTGCATATGGCAGCATAATGGAGAAAGAGAGAGGTTCGAGATTTTGTAGTTGCTTATCGTAATATCCTCAAATTTTATAAATTTGAATTCTATAAATATAAGACTCGATTCTATAAGTAAGTTCCCTAATTGTATTATCGATGGAATAATAAAATTATCTTTATGGCAAGGGTTCAACCCATGGCCCAAGTGAGGCCCATGAAAATATTTAATTTGCAAATAGGTCCTTGTGGCATGAGTTATAGAAATAAAAGGAATTCATGCATAAATAAATAATAATGGCTTTATGGGTTATTAGATAATTGAAATATGAGTAATAAGCAATTTCCAAAAGAAAATAAGATATGTGGTATTTTAGATAATTAATGGAGCATGGCATTGACCCAGTTAATGTGATTGTTGGTCTACATGGCCCCATCAAGCCTGGCTTGCCAGTTTCTATTCCTTACAGATGGCCTATCAGCGTATTGAGCCACCTCATCCTCTTGTAGACCACCATTTTCTAAATGTGGATCTTACTGATATTGTCTTCCACATTGGCATCCTTACAGTAAAAAGCATCCCTCTTATTTGTCGTTTGCCCTTCGTAGACACCCTACATGCTGCCCTATGCCAAGTCACATCTTGTCCTATCTCCATGGATGCTTGGGTCCACCTTTTGTTGCTCCCAACATGTGTCCTTTACCGCTTCTCACCTAAAACTGCTCAAGAATGCTCAACTCGTAAATGTGCCTCGCTCCAACAACTTATGATCCTTAAAGCACTAGAAACTTAGAATTTTACCCTGACGGTGTTCAACAACTCCTTGCTCAGATCCTGACACACCAACATATTTTTTTGCACGACCAATCACATGAAGCTTGAGTTTCTTATGCGAAGTCAAAAATTAAGGATGGCAATTTGCTATTACCATTCGATTTCTTTCCTATAGTCATATTGCTCCATCCAACCTAGCTACTCATTTGGATTTTATGGATCTTGAAGTTAAACACCCCAAACTACCAGTGCCCACATTGCAACCTATTTCAAATATTTCTTGTTCTTCCCTTGTCGCTTCTCGAGCTATGGTTGACAAAGACATCTTATCCTTCCAGAAAAGGGCTTCTTGTGTATGTGACGACCTCCGCACACAACACCTTCTTGATTCTATGAGTGGTGTTGTAGTAGCCATTAAAGATGAGTTTTAGAATGCAATATCATCCGTTGTCAACCTCTTGCTAGATGGTTGTCGTCCTTCCTCCCTATCACCCTTTGTTTCTAGTTCTCCCTTGACTCCATTACTCAAATTGAACAACAATATTCACTCTATCCACGTGGGTATGATTTGGCATTGCCTTGTCTCTAAGGTTGCAACTAAAGGTTTCATGTCATATGCTATCACTTATCTTAAGAATCATCAGTTTGGTGTTGGTATTTCTGGAGGTTCTGAAGCCTTTCTACATGATGTCTCTCGCCTTGTCCATGACCTACAACATTATACCACACTCACAATGGCCTTGGTTGACTTCAATAATGCATTCAACATGGTGGATAGATCCACCATATTCCAAGAGGTTCATCTTCAGTGTACAACTATTGCACATTGGGTGGAGTTCTGCTATAGCTCTACATCTCTTCTATACATGGATCAAAGTGAGCCTCTTCTTTCCACAACTAGCATCCAGCAAGGCAATCCATTGGGGTCACTCTGTTTTTCTCCCGCTCTTCATCCTCTTATCATGCAACTGAGATATGAGTGTCACCTTGACCTTCTTGCTTTATATCTCGATGATGAAACCCTCATTGGTGACACATAAGAGGTTTCCAAGGCTTTATCCCTTATCCAAGAATGAGTCTCAGGTATTGGTCTTCATCTCAATACTAAGAAGTCAGAAATCATTTGGCCTTCAGGTGACCCCAAGAGAGACCCATTGATGGGTATGTTTCCTGCTGACATATGTCATCTGCATTAATGAATGAAGATTCTAGGAGGTCTTGTTTCCACAGACACATGTTTTTCCATGGAGATTCTTAGAGAACATGTTAGAAAAACACTTGCCTTGATGGGCCATTTGGATTTACTTCGGGATCCACAATTTGAGCTTCTTCTTCTCTGGTCTTGTGTTGGGATGTCTAAGATGTTGTTTTCTCTTCGGAAGACTCCCCGAACTTCTATTGCCTCTGTATCAGATGATTTTGATCGTGGGCTTTGTAATTGTCTGGGATGTATTGTTGTTGGTGACGGTCCTAGATTTGGTGATCTACAGTTATGCTTAGCCACACTTCGGATGCATCTTGGAGGCTTGGGCATCAATCCTTCCCATGATGTCAGCAACTTTGCCCATGATGTATCTTGGTGATGAACCGTAACACATGGGCCCACCGCCCAAGGCTCGAGTAGAGTTTTGGGAATGACGACTGACCCCACAGACCACCACTAGCCTTAACTTCACTCTTTGTCCTCACTCAAGTGTAAACCAGGATCAACTTCTTGACTGGTCACCCATCCTAGTACTACTCCAAGCTGAGCACATGTAACTATGGAGTTATTTAGTGATGGGCTCCCAAAAACAGAGGTGCACCTTAGTGATATGGGTAGTCCAATCATTCCTTATAAGATCATTCTATCCGAAGCCTCAAATATGGGGACGTTACAATCTCCCCGCTTATGCTCTTGACGTCCTCATCAAGGCTCAACTATATGGCCTCATAATCTATCCCCATTTCAATGCAGACCCAAATGGTCCATGGACACCCAGCTCCCAATCATGAAATACCAGTACAAGGGTGATACATCACCATGGACAACGCTTTCCAACATGCCTGGACCGCACAGCTCAAGATTGGCATGCCACATGCCCATGTAGGCCCCACCTACTGAAGGGGAACTGGCTCTGATATCATTTGTAACACCTGGGATCACCGCCCCAGGCTCTAGTAGAGTTTCAGGAATGACGACTGGACCCACAAACTACCACTAGCCTTAACTACACACTTTGTCCTCACTCACGCGCAAACCAGGATCAACTTTCCGACTGGTCATGCATCCTAGTACTAATCCAAGATGAGCACACTTAACTATGGAGTTCTTTAGTGATGGGCTCCCAGAAAAGGAGGTGCACCTTGGTGATATGGGTAGTCCAATCATTCATTATAATATCATTCTATCTGAGACCTCAAATCTTGGGATGTTACATGAATGGTGCCCAGTTTGCAACATTGTAGACCTATATGCCTTTGGTGATTATGTTGTGCATTGTCATATAAGACCAGTAATAAGTTTCTTCATGATATAGTTCATGGTACTCTTTTTGACCTTGTTTCTCGTGATTGGTTAAAGGTCTTAAATGAAGATCTTATGTCTTTCCTTGGCACATGATCTGACGACCTCCCCTCCCAGCAACCTATTGATATCCTATTATTGGATTGGACAAAGGGAAAACATACATGGGTGGACCTCACATGAGTGTCTCCCCTGACAGACATGCTTTCTAGTAACTTCAAAGTAGATGAAGCCTCTGACGATGCTATACAAATGGTAAAAAAACATGGAGCAACTTGTGCAACAAATCATCATCATTTTCTACCTTTTACTTTTGATCCTTTGGAGTGTTGGCTAATGATGAGACATCTCTTCTTCAACACCACCAACAGGTAACCAATAGGAAACTTATGTCATCGACATCTAATTCTAATAAGTTTGTTTTTAGATCTATTGGCTTTGCCATCCAAAAAGGATTGGTAGCCCAATTTGTTGCATGTGTTTCTGCAAAGGTGTTTCTATAAGATCTCCGATTGTGGAGGGATATCAATTAAGAATGTACCCATTTACTGTGGTATTAAAAAATATCAAAACATGGATGGAAACACAAGTTTTGAGGCATCAAATAAGAAAATATCGGTTTGAATTTTGGAATACTTTATGATAATAAGGAAATTAAGATAGTTCTAGAATTTGGGATAAGAAGGACTTCCCATGTGATGCGAGTAAGTGATTTAAAGAAATACTTGAAAGGAAAGTTTTGTCTATTATGGTTATCCCAATAAATCCCAAAAATCAAATTTATGTTGGGAAAGACTTTAGTTAGATGCCCTTCAAGTTTTATTAAAAAGGAGGCTCCTAGTGGCCTATAGGAAATCGATAAGAGAGAGAGAGACATATTTGCAATAAATGGTTTTGTTTATATAATTGGAAACTAATTAAATGCGGTGACTTTGGCATTGGTTGGAAGTGCCCCTCTTGATGTGTCACGTGTGATTATGACATTTCCAAATTGGATTGCATAACTTAAAGATCCTCTCCTTCATCTAGCCTTTATAGGAAACTTTGACTATAGTGTCTAGTCCCCTTCGACGTCCCTCTCTCTCTCCTATTCTTAAAAACATCAGGAGATTCTCCCATTGAATTTGGAAGGCCTTTACAAGCCTACCTAAACTAGACTTCCACCTTTTTTGCTAAGGATTGAGATTTCCCCAAATCTGGGTTCATCTAGGAAGTTGGGGGCCTGATAGAGGGTGAGCATCCTTGCAAGCCCATGTCTATGAAAGGACCCCTTAGGACCCATGCTCCATAGACAACACAAAATCATCCTCGATTTCACAAGAATTTCTCTAGATCCCCTCACCTAGTTGCTTTCTTTTCCGGAAGCCTTGACTCTCTCTCAATGATACAAGGAGATACATGGCAATTTCCTTCAATATCAGGGTTAGTTGGGGTCTGTAAGGAGGTATGGAGGTTTAGAAGGGGAGAAGAAGTCCCTGTCTGCATCACCCACAAGCTTTGGGGAAGCCCTGCTGTAGGCATGTAACCACTTGGTGGGATGGTCGCTCCTGACCATCGTGGTCCATGATGAAAAGGACTGGCGGACCTACCTAGATCTTCACTCAATTTCCTTGAAGCAATAAGGGGAGAGTCAACTACTTGATTGACCACCCATAGTGATGGGTCGTGAGATGAAGGAAAAACATAGGTTGAAGATGAGGACATGTGTTTTTACCACTCTAACCCTGGTCGATTTTTGTAAGGTAAGGGGCCCATTGATATTTGAACCCATTTTCCTTGGCCTAGAAACACATGCACAAAACTCAAAGTTGGCACGATCCTATTGGTTCAACCCTGACCCCACAACGCAATAGATTTTATAGTCTATTGCTGAAGTGGTATCATGTGATTGGTCCACTAATGTTAAACTTGTAAACATTGTAGATAATTATTGGTAACTCAAAAAAATAATGATATTATATCTAAAATTTATCGGGAAAATGATAGGAATATGAATAAAATATAATTGAGGCCTAATTCTAGGCATAGTTCTAAAAGCAGGACCAACACATTATTATATCGTGATTAAAGCATATGTACCCTAGCTTTTGATGTATAGATTATTGATCATTTAAGTATGTTGCTTTGAGATATAAACTAATTTTGTTAAATATAACAATAATATGAGATGATCATGATAATAATTGTGAATACTTAGGGTTTCTAAAGTGTATGACCATACATCTGTAGAATTAGGGAGTTTTAAATAAAAGATCATAACTTGCCATGATATTAATGCACATAATAAAATCTAGGCATCCAAAATGCAAGTAATGAAAGGATATGATGGATATAACAATTAGGGTTTCACCTAATGTTTAATACGGATAACCATATATGTGTAGAATTCGTGTTTTGAAACCAAAGATCATAACTTTCCATGATATTAATGCACATAATCAAATCTAGGTGTCCATAATGCAACTAATGAAAGGATATGATGGATCTTAATAATTAGGTTTTCACCTAAATGTTTAATATGCGATGGAATTAGAGTTTGTACCCTTATTACTTATCCAAACTGAGACATCTCTAAAGCCTAGATTAGGACCCGAGTAGGGTTTAATACAAATAATATGATGGTCACACTTTCAGATATACATACACACAAATTAAATTTTGATTGCTTAGATTCATGTTTGCTTGCTTGATTGGATGATATGATTAAAGTATGTGAAGTATGATTGCATGATCTGTGTGGTTGTAGATTGAGGTATGTGGTTATAATTGTGAATACTCACAATATCTATTATCAAGGTTTGTTGAGGATTCTCGAGGAATAAACTATTGGATGTTTATTTACATTATGTTCAACTATAATGCCACTATGAGTATCACATAAAGTAAAATAATGTGCAAGTAATTGTTTTATTAAATGTTGTTATATTACTTGCACACCTTTTCACACATCCCACATACATAGTATAGCAATATGTTGATCCACATTTTGGTTTGTCAATGATTTAGCTAACGATAATATATGAAGATATCATGACATGATGAATCATATGAAATTGACTGAAGACATTAAAGCTAAGTAAAGGAGGATTAGTTAGACACTTCTTCTCATTTGTGTTAGTCCCATGTTGGAAATTCATGTAACTCATTAGAGGAGTATCAATATATATCTCGTAAACCATATTTGTGAAATAATGGAAATTATTTTCTATTATTTGTTATTTGCAAAATTTGGATCTTGGGAATTTTATGTAATGTATCTCAACTTTAAGGTGCATTCTTAATTGGGGGACGCTAAAAAGTGAGGTCGTTACATTTGGTATCAGAGCCCCATATTTTTCAAATGATCTTTAATAGTTGATAATTTCAAGTAATCTTTAGAAATATAAGGAGATTTATTAAGGCATGAGATGACGCTAATGGTTTCTAGAAAGGATCATGGTTTGGGGGTTGACTATATTTTTCTCCACACCATTAAGTTGGTATATGAGGACTCCCTTAGCTGATGTCATACATGCCTGGCCAAAACCTAGGGTTTGCCTGAAGTAATGTTTCCTCTAAGTCTTCTCATCTCTAATTTCATCCACTTCTCATCCTCTTTCTTAGTAAACCCTAAAGGTACTTCCCTCCTCATCTCAAGTTAGAATTTTTGAGAAGAAGTAGGATCAAGGCATCCTCTACCAACCAATGTACATGTAATGTGCATATATAACAAAGTAAAGAAAAATGTTGTATGAGTTTCCTTGAAAGGGTAAACCCCTAATGGATCTAGGGTTGGTTTAGGAAAACCCTTAGTGGGTTAGAGAATCATAAAACCCTAAGGTGCAGGGGTAGTCCCTAACCCGAACCCTAAACCCTAATCCTAGAAAATGGGAGTAGTGTGGGTAAAATAGCAACCCTACCCATATGAAACCTAATTAGGGTAAAAAGGGGATAAATCCAAATGAGTTTAGGTGACCCGGCCTCTCATGCATGCATGTACATGAAGAAATTCATGCATAACCCATGTGAATGGTTTTGAATATACATATGAAACATAGACAATCAATGGTTACATGAAAATGAAAATATAAGCAAAAATCCTCAACTCACATTTATGGATGGTGTACCAACCGGGGGTGGGTCAACCCAAGAATGGGAAAAGGACCTATGGGAGAGGAAAAACTTTAAACTTGTGGGGTCAAGTTGTGGCTAGAAAGCCCAACCTTCTCCTATGAGTTGAGAAGGCACCCAGGTTAGTACCTTCCCTAGAAAGGCAAGTTAACTAATTAGTTTAAGAAGTGAGGTAACCTTGAATCTCACCTAAAGTGTGAAGGATTAAGTATACTAAATATGAAAGCACATACATTCTTTGAACCCAGGTATGCCATCTCTGAGGGACACCAAGAAAATGTCACTGAGGAAGTGGCTGAAAGTATGTGAACAAGCTAGGAAAGGAAGGTCACTAATAGGCCAAGTTGGGAAAGAAAGGCCAATATAAAAGGAAGTCATTGTGATGACTGGTGATCAAGTTGGGAAAGGAAGGTCATTATAGGCCAAGTCATAAAAGCAAGTCCTATAACGTCCCAAGATTTGAGGCCTTACGTATAATGATCTTAATAGGAATGACTGCACTACACATATCATAAAGGTGCACCTCCTTTTTCGGAAGCCCATCACTAAATAACTTTGTGGTTAAGCGTGCTCAACCCAGAGTAGTACTAGAATGTGTGACCAGTCAAGAAGTTTTTCTTGACTTGTGTGTGAATGAGGACAAAGTGTGCAGTTAAGGATAGTGGTGGTCTATGGGGCCCATCATCAATCCTGAAACTTTATTAGAGCCTCCAGTAGTGGGACTAGGTGTTACAAATGGTACCAGATCCTATCCCCTCTAGTAGATGGGGCCCACTTGGGTTTGTGGCAAGCTAGTCTTTGAGTCATGTGGTCCAGGCATGTTGGAAAGGGCTATTCATAGTTATGGAACAACCTTTGCGTTAGTAACAGTGGCAGAGAGTTAGGTGTACATCTTCCACTTAGGTTTGCACTGAAATGGGGAGAGATTATGAGGCCATATAACTAAGCCTTGATGAGGACGTCAAGCCCCTATTTGGTTTGGGACCCGATCCAGTTTAGGTCTTGTCATTTTGTGCCATGTCAATAAAACTTGGTCTGGGTTGACGAAGAAACCTATTTGGTTTGTCATCCGAAAACACCTCCATTTTGGGATTCCATTATCCCCAAATCCCGACCAAGTCAGTCTTGATAGAGGTGAGATTGTGATTTCTAGTTACAATTGTGACCCCCTCCGACTCCCCCATCTCCCTCATTTTAAGTCTCACCCCTCTACTACTCTCTCTCCCTTCCCACCCTCGTGACTATTGCCCCTCTCACACTCTACCATCTTCTCATGTCACACAGAGGACACGACTGTTCCTCCGTGATAAAGGTGCACTTCTTCTAAAGAATGGAAGCTATTTGTCTGCCACCATCTTCCAGGTCATGGGCAAGGGAATCAATTCCCTCTGCCACCGTCGTACTACAAGCAGTAGCTAGTCTTTGCAAAACTAGGTCACAAGCAAGGTTTGTATTGTTCTCCCATGCCATGTCTTATCATTTCCCCTCTTTCCCAAGCCATTGACCCCCTCTTCCCAGTCTACTCCCGCATTGTGCTTTCTTATCGACAAACAGGCGTAGTAGAAACCCTATCTTGAGGTCGTCCTCCTCCAGCTGCCCGACGACCTTTATATTGATCCATTTCTTGCTTAAGCTCGTCCCCCTATGGTTGAGTATCATCTACCAAGTCTTTGGTGAAACTACTGCAAGCGATCTGTGTTACTCAGAGATGCAATCGTTTCTAAAGAGGTAATTACTCTGCCTGTTTGATTTTAATTTTTATCCAAAACATTTCTCCTTTCATCCGACTGTTATACTCATCATTTCCCTTGTATTGATTTTTTCCCCATTTCATGCGACTGTTATACTCATCTTGTGCCTCTATTTTGCTTTTTGTTTGTCTGATATTCATGGTGGGATCGTCAGTTGATGTTCGTGGTTCATCTTAGATTGTTGGTGCTACCTTGTCAACTACCATGTATTTCAAATCTTTCATCCCTATTGTGACACACAACACTATGTATTTGTTCCCGATCTTCCTATATTTGGAATCTGTCATCTCTACTGTGGTATAAACATGTCTGTGTACTTGTTACTGGTCTTCGTTGTTATTGTGTATTTGTTGTAAAACCCAGAGAACAATTTGTATGGTATTTGAAATTTGTGTTCCCTCTAGTGTGATTTAATATCTTGGAAGAAAATGTATGCCAACATAATTTGATAAGCATTTGGTTCATAATAATTTAGTCCTCCATTTGGATAGTACACATTTAATAAGCATTTGATTCATAATAATTTCTTCCTCCATTTGGACAGTACACATTTGATAAGAATTTGATTCATATTCATTTAATTGCAATGTTTGATGTTATTTCATGGCTTATTGCACTCAACAAATTTATAAGAATAAAAATACACATGGTACATATATAGTAAACAAATTAGGATACACCAATATACACAAATTAAATTTTGCAATATTAATTTTGTCTGGTATTGGGTTATTGCCCTGTAAGATATATATTATTATGGTACAAATTTATACAAACAAAACTACATTAAATATTCATGTTAGTACACAAATAATACACAGAGTACATACCATTAATAATTAACATATAGTTGCAAATTAGTTTTTTTGTGTATTTATTTTAGCACATTTGATATTTAGTAGGCTTGTGCTACTTTTGAATATCATGTAGTGTATGCTTTATTTTGCTACTATAAAACCTAACTAACTAAATATAGTATTTTAGTAGCTTCTAATTTGGGCAATTTACACCAATTGTATTACATTGAGGTTAACATATATGCAATTTACGAATTCGGTTGCTTGTATAATTTTGTTTGTAATGCACTAACTTGTATAAGTGTATTGTTGCTCTATAGTTGGTTAGATTTTTGTAATTTGTTTCTTCCTACCGAGTAACGTTCCAGTAGTGTATGTCCTCTTTCTGCCGAGTTTTCATTCCAACAATACTATTTTCTATTTTTTTGTAATTTTTAGTTTGTTCCATAATTTCTTAGCTTTTAAAATTCTTAACTAACCCCATATTTTGTTATTTTATTCTGTTGAAAGTTGATTGACATAGTTGTTAATCCAAGTTTAGATACTTGATAGGAGAAATTACCTCTTTTCCACTATCTCCAGTTTAAATACTCGATACGAGAAAGAGGCTTAGTTAATACATTGTCATGGTTGATTGAGATCAGTACTTGTAACATACAAATACTTTATATATATATATTCTATAACACTATATTACTACACCTTATATTAAACTATTGGTTTTACTCTTTGCTTACCATTAACTTCATTAAATACATTTCTTAATATTGGTGCATATAGTGTATACTATATGGAACTATCTGATATTGATTTAAATTGGGGAACATCAATGTGAATAAACATGCATAAATGCTTGGTATTTGTTAGATATGCCTAAAATGTAGGAATAGAAAGTAAATTAATAATTTCATATATTAAATCATCACTGATGTTATGCACACACTAAAAGAAAACAAAAATGAAGTCCACAAACAACTACTGAAGTATGCAAAATAAAAATTAGATAGTATAGCTACTAGTACATGGACAAACTAATTTCAGTGACATCATAATCAACTAAGCATGATATTTTGAAATTATTTACTATTTGGTTGGATAATGTCAACTGCATTTGCTTAATATGTAAGAAGTAGGGAACATAACATGTTTGAATGACCTGTTTAGAATACGATATTGTTTTATTTTTGAAATATGATAATAAACTCAGTCCTTAGTCCAATTGTAGCAATTTGTAACCATTCATTAATGTAGTTTCCTCCTGTAATGTTAAGTTGAAAAGAGGTAAGTTATGTCCAAGTTCTTGAGTAGTGATAATATTGATTTTTTTCCTTTGAAAACTTTATGATATTCCTACTTGTATTAGCACTAGACGCACCACAAACATCTATGCTGCAATATCCATAAATGACAATATATATAACTATGTATGAGCATAAGAAATTGATAAAACAAAAAAAGTTTTATGTTATGGTGAGGTTAATGATGTTCAAAAAGTATTTGGTTGAGCCATCCTAGATTGCATTCAAGTCCATGAGTGCTATGTTGGTGTGTACAAGTGAGTCAAATTTTATAACAAAAACTGTAGTGGTGGTGGTGAATTCCGCTGCATTATCCCTTGAAGCTATATGTTATGGATATTATTACCTATTTCATCAGTACAAAAGAAATTTCTCTTTTTTTGTCCTTTTATTGTTCTCTCCGTGTCAATTTGTACTGGGTTTGTGTGATCATCCTTTAACTTTGGATATAATTTCTTCATATGTGGTCATTTATGTTGAGTTGCTCTATGATTTTTTATTTGAGGACCTCTACCATCTATCTAACTTATTTATTTAGTGGTCAAATATATTTGACTAGTGCAACATCATGGTCACTATTATTTGAGTGAGGAAGAGGGAGGTTGTATGTGAATGGGTCGTTTAGTTGTGGTTCTGATTGTGTTCATCAAAATGGCTTTGCTTTAGATGGAGCCCTCTGTTTTGTGGTGATGTGGTATGTATGTGGATGAATCTGACATAATTTTCACATGAAATATTTGTTGTTTGGGTATTCCCTATGATTTTCTGTGTTTATTTATGTTTTACAAAAATAATCTTCTGTCTGAAATCCAATTGTTGAACATAAAATTTTCTTTAGTCTAAAATCCAACTTTGTCAGGGACATGCTAAATTGAATTGAATTGAAATGAAACCTAGTCAGCTTGCACCTGATTTTCCACAACAAACTAATGATATTTGGGTGTTCCCTATGATTTTTCTGTGTTTAATTATGTTATACATAAATAGGTATCAGTCTGAATTTCAACTATTGCAAAAAAATATTCTTCAGTATGAAATCCAACTTTAGCAGGAAAATGCTATGATAAAATGAACTGAAATGAAACCTAGTCAAATTGATCTGGGCTTAACACAAAAAATTTATGGTATTGGTGTATTTCTTATTATTTCCTATGTCTAATTATGTTATACGACAATATTCTTCAGTCTAAAATCATACTCTATGAAATCCAACTCCTCCACATGAAATATTCGTCAATCTGACCAATTTACGTCAGCAATCCAATTTCTTAGCCCACCGTCCACATTCATATCATCTGACATAGTTATTCTCATGGTATCGACTGTTGACTATTAATGTGGTTGTACCCTACTTCATATATATTGAGCATACACACCTAGGTTTAACATAGTTGACTGGATTTGAAATTATGTTAGATTGATGTCATGTTCTATTGTATTAGATGTGCCACTATGATGCACCCCTAAATCTGCATTAACAACTATGTTGAAAATCTTTTCATTTAAACATCCTACTGTCATATTCTATTGCAACACCTATGATAGTATGTCTTACACTGACCCCAAGCTCTGGATCGTATGGTCAAGGGAGTCTGATGAGGCTCTAGTTGCAGCATTGAGGAGGCTATTGGTATGTATGCCCATAGAACCAATTATATGTCGATTGCAATGGAATACTTTATAAATGATTTGAAATATTAATAAAGGCAATTTCCGTCTATATGTTTTAACTATTTTGAGATAATGGTATAACATGTTAGATGTCTGGTCAATGACGTATGTCTTCAAGTATGTGACTTGAACAATGAGATCATATAGATGTTAAGAGTATGTACATATTCACTATCGTCCCTATTCAGTTGTTATTGTGGAAATAACCATAGACATAAATAACACAAAAGACTAGAATGTGTGTTGGTTAATGATAGAATCTCATTAGTCATGATATATGATATCAAACCAAGCACACAGATACATGTTAGATAATAGTGTATCAAACATACCCACCGTAAGAGTGATGCCTAGAAACCACACTTGGTTAGTCAGGATCATCACTTATAGTATTGGTGGTGACTGTGGTTCTTAGACCTGAAATCACTGCACTCATCACATGTCATTGGGTATACTTTGACATCATCATACGTAGTCCTGAAACATGGGTTGTTATAATGGTGATGATTGGGTGACTTTGACACATGGGGACTTGACTCTGAGTGATAGATATGGAAGTTGTCCCTCCTAAGGGAGTATGATATCCTGGCCACTTGATAAGTGAGACTAAGAAATACATGGCCATGTACATGCGAGTCAATATATGATATTGAGATTGCATATATCTCAGACAGTCTGCTTTGATTCAAGAAACATGGATTGAATGTTTGTAGAGGATGACAAGTCCATGCCTCAAGTTCAATCCGGATATCAGTGACAAAGGAACTATACATTCACTGTAACACCAATAATAGATTGTAGGTTGAAAGTTGTTCTCCAACTTTCCTCTTCACTTGGGTAGCAGTGATGTGTGACTAGGCACCACTCTTTGCTTGTGTTGTCAAAAGTTAGTTATGGACATTCACTGCCAACGTGAAATGGAACCTATAGGTTCACACACATAGGATTAACTTGGAAGAGGATCTTATCAATGAATGTTGTTTAGATTGATTACTAAAGTGTTTAGGTACTCAATTAAATATTCAATCAATAAACTTGACTCAGAATTATCAATTTCAAGTGTTGCACCAACTGATTATAGTGTCATATTGATTGAGAACTGCATTGACTGTGTTCTACACAATCTGGACCACCAACTGACCGGTTCATTGGGTGAGACGATTGGCTCATGGTCAGTGAGACGACCTCTTCACTTTAGTGAACCGATCGGTTCACTCGGGCCAAATGAGCAATGTTGGATTTTCCCAATTTGTGAGAAAAGTTTTTCGTTTCACTTGTTCAATTCGATTGGGACAAGAATTAATCTTTGCATTAATTAGAAACGAATAAGGAAAGTCAGTTGCAGGCATGTCTGGGAAGTAAAATGAATGCTTCACTGGGTGAACCAATCGGCTCGCCTGCCCAAACGATCGGTTTAGTTGTAAACCGATTGATTCACCTGCCACAGCACAAACAGTTTGTGGAAAATCCAGACCCTTCTACTCCCGTACAGACTATGAACCCTGACCCTGCCCTCTACTATAATTAGAGGGGTACAGAGGATTTCTCAGAACACACAAGTTAGAACATCAGTTGCTCTGGAAAGTTGTTGTCCTCTCTGGTTTTGGTAATTGAGAGAGCCCAAGTAAGTTCTACCCGTCCATGGAGGAATAATGAGGGAAAGATAACTACAAAAAAATGACTGGTGGTGGGAGAGTGTGTCGGTGAGTAGTATGCTGACAAAAGGGAACAACTCCTTCTAGTCTGTCCATCAGGATAACTAGAGTTCCTGATAGTCTGTGTGGACTATCTATACCGGAGGAAGATTTTTGCCACTCAGGAGGACGACTATCAACCACAGTTCGGGTCAAGACCAGGAGCTACACAAACACCGTCGAAGACTAGGTGGTTGAAGGCCGCACTAGCTGCGAGGTATTGTTGCTGAGCAAGCTTCAGGACCAGGTATATCTCGCTAAACCATCTTTCCTATTGCATAGTTGTTGATGTGATATGCTGGCTATGGGTTTGTGGTTAGATAAATTTTTGTTTTGGTTGCCTGTTCTATCCCACAAAACCCAACAGTGGTATCAAAGCCAGGTCAACATACTATATTTTAGGATTAATCGATATGATCAAATTTTGGTTTTTCACCATTCATTTATTACATGCGATGCGAATAATTTAACTAGCTAATGTGCATATCCGATTAAACACCACAAATCCCTATATACATATATGATATGGTATATATATGCAATCGATACACGTCGCCCTAAAATGGTTTCGATGGTGGATGTGTTGTGGTTATGGCCTATAAACCCCTATGAGTGTGCTTGGTTGGTTGTGGTTGTTTGCATCTCGGTTTGTGTAATGAGTCTTTTCTTCTATTCCGGATGTAACTCGAGATAACTTGAGCCTTCTCTTCTACCTTTGCTCCCCCCGAATGTAACTCAAGGTTTCCCAAAGAAATATGTAAAAGTAGGATAGTTTTATTTCATGTTATGTTAAATACTGGTGGGCGCCTAGACGGACAACTAAAGGATCAAGACGACCGACTGATGGTGCGAGATGAGCAGCTGGTGGCCTAATGAGGAGTACGATGACCCGACGAACTGATTGTCTAGAGGTCTTAGATGATCGGTTGGTGACAACCAACTGACCGACCAGGAGGCGAGACGATCAGTCATAGGATGAGCTGATAAACTCGGAACGGATAAAGCACATATCTTCATCGACTATAGGTTGTTGTATGTGATGTAGACCTATATGACCGTAATTCCTTATGGCTCAAGGAATTATGGTAGGATGGTCATAATTGTCTCTTTATCACTTCACATGTTTTCATGTGGGATGTAGCATGTATATGATACGTACTATATATGTGGTGATTGGATATGTGTATGTATATAAATCTCAAACCCCTCAAATACAATATTAAGCCTTAGATGCCTTCCATTAGCAACACACATGAAAAATTTGATTGACCAAGCATAGATTTGCACAAAGCATAGTGCATTGTCCATCTCGTGGAAGTGTGATGGTAGATATGTAGATTTGCACAAAGTATGGTGCATACCTATCGTGTTGGCTATTGGGTCAAGACTTAACTGATGACTTGGAGAGCCCAATCCCAGAGGCATGAAGATGAATATGGAAAAGAGTTTTGCATATCATCTATCTAAGAGTTGCATATGATGCAATTGGCATGATGGCCTACCTAAATAGTCAAGTTATGGGTGATCAACCTAAAGTTGAGTCGTGACTTGGTGAAATATGGATCTTGGCCCACTAGAGTATTATACACTGCAATATTTGAATTAATATTGAGGGCTATCAATTTGATCAAAATAGTGGGAGCAATAATTAATTAAAGGCCTAATTAAATATCATATTCAAATTAATGATCAAATCAAAAAGAGTTTTGACAAAATGCAAATGTTTTCTCTTTTAGAATTAAATGGCAAATAAATCATCATTGAAATTGGACAATTTAATTGAGATATATTTCCATAAGTGGTTTAGGACTATGAGAAATGTTTAGCATATTCCTAAGATATCAATGGATGTAGAATCCACTCTATGTACGCCTAAGGCGTTGTTTGAATGCAAACTGACAGAGGGAGATCCAGTTAGACCCCATGTGCTCAATATGATTGGGCATATAGAACATCTGGAGAAATTGGGATTTCCTTTGGGTCAAGAGTTGGCCACGAATATGATTTTACAATCGTTGCCTAAATCATATAGCATGTTTATCAAGTATTACTACTTGTGCAACATGGCTAAACTGTTGTCAGAGTTTCTTGACATTTTGATAAATGTTGTAGCACAAATGAAGAATGATAGTTCCATGATAGTGATCAGTGGAATGGAGTCCAAGGACACATGCAAGGCAGAGAAGCATTCTCCCGCCCAGCTGAAGAGGATTAAGGGAATCAAGGAAGATGAAGCAAGAGATAGAGATCTCTACTTCCAGTGAATACATAATTGAGATTAACTTTACTACTTCTTCATCGTTGGTACTTGATACCAGATGTGGATCACACATTTGTTCAAATGTGAAAGATATGAAAAGAAGTAGGCTTTAGATGAAAGGTGAGGTTGAACTACATGTTGCTAATGGAGCAAGAGTTGTTGCCAGTGCAGTAGGAACCTATGAGTTATCTCTACCAAGTGGACTGATAACAGAGTTACATAACTACTATTATTTACCTATCATTAATAGGAATATCATTTCTGTATCTTGTTTGGACAAGGATGGATTTGAATTTCTTATTAAGAATGGAAAATGTTCCATTTCTAAAGATGGGATCTTTTATGGCAGTGGCCCAATGTCTTAAGTCTGTATTTGATAGATCTACAGACAAGTGTATACAACATAAACATCAAAAGACAAAACCTCAATGACTCAAATAAAACATACCTTTGGCATTTTTGTCTATGGCACATAAATGAGAATTGCATATCTAGACTCTATAAAGATGGATATCTGGACTCTTTTGATTTTGAATCAATAGAGACATATGAATCTTGTTTGTTGGGCAAGATGACAAAGACTCTCTTCTCAAATAAAAATGAGAGAGCAAGTGACCTATTAGGACTCATACATACTGATGTATGTGGGCCTTTTCGAACAAATGCTAGAGGTGGGCATAAATACTTCATTACCTTTAGTGATGACTTCAGTAGGTATGGTTATATTTACTTGATGAAACATAAATCAGAAACCATTGAAAGGTTCATGGATTTCATGAATGAAGTACATGACCAACTTGGCAAAAGTATTAAGGCACTTGGATCTGATCGACGTGGAGAATACTTAAGCCAAGAGTTTGAGGACCTTCTGAGAGCCCATGGTATTATATCACAATGGACTCCACCTAGAAAACCACAACATAATGGCGTGTCAGAAAGAAGGAATCACACATTCCTGGATATGTTGCGATCTATGATGAGTTTTTCTAGTCTTCCGACAACCTTCTGGGGTTATGCTCTTGAAACTGCCATGTTTACACTTAAGCACGTACCATCTAAACCAGTTCAAAAGACACTATATGAGATATGGACAGTGAAGCGTTCCAAATTATCTTTTATGGGGATTTGGGGGTGTGAAGCTTATGTCAAGAAAATGTTTCCTAAAAAGCTTGTCTATATATCTAATAAATTTTACCTTGTTGGATATCCCAAGGAAACCAAGGGATATTACTTGTATAACCCAACTAACAACAAAGTGTTTGTTGCCAGAGATGCTGCATTCCTTGAAAAACAATTCATTTCCAAAGGAATCAGTGGGAGGCAAGTGGAACTCGAAGAAGTTCACGATCAACAAGAAAACATTAAATCGATAGATGAACATGAGGAACATAGAGAATCACAAGCTATTGTGGAATCTCAAATTCCTCAAGTAACACATGGACATCGTAGATCTAGTAGGACACGCCTTGAGCCTGAAAGATTCATATATCTTGTGATTCAAGAAGGCGATGAGTTGGTCATAGATGATGAGCCAACTACCTATCTAGAAGCTACACAGGGACCAGATTTTGAGAAATGGCTTGAGGCCATGAGATCTAAGATGGAATCCATATATACCAACAAGGTATGGACCTTGGTGGATCTACCTGAAGGGTTAAAACCCATAAGGTGCAAATGGGTCTTCAAGAAGAAGACCGACATGGATGGAAATATGCAAACTTATAAAGGCAGATTGGTTGCAAAGGGTTTCAGACAAGTTCAAGGTGTTGATTATGATGAAACCTTTTCTCCAGTCACCATGATTAAGTCCATCAAGATCATGCTTGCTATTTCATCCTACTATGACTATGAGATTTGGCAAATGGATGTTAAAACCACATTTCATAATGAGAATATTGTATAGGATGTGTATATGACACAACCTGAAGGTTTTATAAATATAAAATTTGCAAATAAAGTCTGTAAGCTACAAAGGTCAATCTTTGGATTGAAGCGAACATCTCAGAGCTGGAATCTTTGATTTGACAAAGCAGTCAAAGAGTTTGGCTTTAGTCAAAATGAAGATGAAACTTGTGTGTACAACAAGGTTAGTGGGAGCATTACATTCCTCATATTGTATGTAGATGGCATACTATTGATGGGGAATGACATCCCTACTTTATAAAAGGTAAAGACATGGCTTGGAAATACATTCTCAATGAAAGACTTGGGAAAAGCATCCTAATCTTAGGAGTCAAGATCTATAGAGATAGATTCAAAAGGCTTCTTGGACTAAGTCAAAGCACATGCATTGACAAAGTGTTGAAGAGGTTCAACATGGAGAACTTAAAGAGAAGAAACATACCCATGGTTCATGGAGTTCCCATCTCTAGAGCTTAATGTCCCAAATCTTGTGAAGAGAGGGAATGCGTGAGTGAGATTCCATATACATAAGCAATTGGATCCATCATGTATGCAATGTTGCGCACCCGTCCCGATGTCTCATATGCACTAAGGATGACAAGAAGATACCAGTTGGATCCCGGAGATGCTCACTGGATAGCTGTGAAGAACATCCTAAAGTACTTGAGAAGAACTAAGGATCAGTTCCTCATCTACGACGGTGAGGAAGAGTTGGTGGTAAAGGGTTACACCGATGCAATTTTCCAAACCGATAAAGATGATTATAGATCACAGTTAGGATTTGTGTTTTACCTTAATAATGGAGCTGTGAATTGGAAGGGTTCCAAGCAAGTGACAGTTGCAGATTCTACGTCAGAGGCTGAGTATATTGTTGCATCCCATGCAGCAAAGGAGGCTGTGTGGATCAAGAAGTTCATCTTTGAACTTGGGGTGTTTCTTAGCATCTGTGATGCAATTTAGCTTTATTGTAACAACAATGAAGCTATTGCATAAGCTAAAGAACCCATATCACATCAAAAGTCCAAGCAAATACATC
This sequence comes from Alisma plantago-aquatica, assembly GCA_963693085.1. Taxonomy (NCBI): domain Eukaryota; kingdom Viridiplantae; phylum Streptophyta; class Magnoliopsida; order Alismatales; family Alismataceae; genus Alisma; species Alisma plantago-aquatica. Next base: position 879,168,932 of record OY856412.1, read on the forward strand.
GGTGCTTCCATCTCATATGAGAGATTATATAGTGAGGAGATGTGAAGATTTACAGAGTACCAATCAAAGACAATATTGTTGATCCCTTGACTAAGACACTTTCACAGCAGAAGCATGATGGTCATGCTAGATCACAAGTACTTAGGTTCATAGGTGATTGGCTCTAAGTGCAAGTGGGAGTCTGTTGGTATGTATGCCCATAGATCTAGTCATATGATGATTGTAATGGCATACTTTGTAAATGATTTGAAATATTAATAAAGGCAATTTCCGTCTATATGTTTTAACTATTTTGAGATAATGGTATAACATGTTACATGTCTAGAGAGTGACAATACTCAATGATGTATGTCTTCAACTATGTGACTTGAACAATGAGTTCAAATAGATGTTAAGAGTATGTACATTCTCACTATCGTCCCTAGTTGGTTGTTATTATGGAAATAACCATAGACATCAATAACACAAAAGACTAGAGTGTGTGCTGGTTGATGATATAATCTCATTAATCATGATATATGATATCAAAACAAGCACATAGATACATGTTAGAGAACAGTGTATCAGACAGACCCACTGTAAGAGTGATGTATGGAAACCGCACTTGGTTAGTCAGGATCATCTCTTATAGTATTGATGGTGACTGTAGTTCTTAGACCTGAAATCACTACATTAATCACATGTCGTTGGGTACACTTTGACATCATCAAACACAGTCCTGAAACATGGGTTGTTATAATGGTGATGATTGGGTGACTTTGATACATGGGAACTTGAGTGTGAGTGATATATATGGAATTTTCCCCTCCTAAGGGAGTATGATATCATGTCCACTTGATAAGCGATACTGAGAAATACATGGACATGTGCATACAAGTCAATATATGATATTGAGCTTGCATATATCTCAGACAGTCTGCTCTAGTTTAAGAAACATGGATTGAATGTTTGTAGAGGATGACAAGTCCATGGCTCAAGTTCAATCTGGATATCAACGACAAAACATTCACTATAACACCAATAAAATATTGTAGGTTGAAAGTTGTTCTCCAACTTTCCTCTTCACTTGGATAGCACTAATGTGCGACTAGGCACCACTCTTTACTTGTGTTGTTATAAGTTAGTTATGGACATTCACTGCCAATGTGAAATGGAACCTATAGGGTCACACACATAGGATTAAATTGGAAGAGGAGTTTATCCATGAATGTTGTTTAGATTGATTACTAAAGTGTTTAGGTACTCAATAAAACATTCAATCAATAGACTTGACTCAGAATCATCAAGTTCAAGTGTTGAACCAATTGATTAGAGTGTCAAATTGATTGAGAACTGCATTGACTGTGTTCTATACAATATGGACCACCAACCGATCGGTTCACTGGGTGAGACAATCAACTCATGGTCAGTGAGATGAACGATTCACTCTGGTGAACCGATCGGTTCACTAGGACCAAACAAGCAGTGTTGGATTTTCCCGATTTGTGAGAAAAGTTTTTCATTTCACTTGTTCAATTTGATTGGGACAAGAATTAATCTTTGCATTAATTAGAAATGAATAAGGAAATTCAATTACAAGCATCTCTGGGAAGTAAAAAGATTGGTTCACTGGGTGAACCGATTGGCTTACCTGCCCAAACGATCAGTCCAGTTGTGAACCGATCGGTTCACCTGCCGCAACACAAATCGTTTGTGGAAAATCTGAACCCTTCCATTTCCGCACAGACTGGGAACCCTGACCCCGCCCTCTACTATAAATAGAGGGGTACAAGGGGCTTCTCAAAACACACAACTTAGAAGATCAGTTGCTTTAAAAAGTTGTTGTCCTCTCTGGTTTTGGTAACTGAGAGAGCCGAAGCAAGTTCTACCCGTCTAGGGAGGAACAACGAGGGAAAGACAACTATAGAAAAGTGACTGGTGGTAGGAGAGTGTGTCGGTGACTAGTACGCTAACAGAAGGGAATGACTCCTTCTAGTCTGTCCATTAGGATGACTAGAGTTCTCGGTAGTCCATGTGGACTATCTATAGAGGTGGGAAATTTTTGTCGCTCAGGAGGACGACTGTCAACCACAGTCTGGGTCAAGACCAGGAGATGCACAAATGTTGTCGAAGACTAGGTGGTTGAAGTCCACATTAGCTGCAAGGTATTGTCACTGAGCAAGACTCAGGACCAGGTATATCTCGCTAAACATCTTTCCTATTGCATAGTTGTTGATGCAATCTGCTGGTTATGGGTTTGTGGTTAGATAAATTTTTGTTTATGTTGTGTGTTCTGTCCCACAAAGCTCAACATATGCAATATTACATAGGTAGGAATATAAATGGGCAGTTTGATAGGGAGGCTTGGAGGGAGAAACTTTGTGATTGGAAGAATAGGATGGGGAGGCTAGACTGTATATTGGAACAGGTGAAAACCAGTGAAAGAACCTCAAGAAGGAATTTGCAAAGTTGAAGCTTGTGACCAACGAGAGCGATACTGAATGGGATGAGACCATGAATAAGGTGCTAGTACCATACACCCTGGGGTAGAAGGAGACACTTATGGTATGCAGAATAACACACCAACATACCAAACATGTTTTGCAATTAATTTTACCCTCCTAATTGAAACTATTTGACAATAGGGAAACAAGGAACTAGCAGAGTTGATTAACCAACCCTTCTACCATTACCATGACATCGAGTTAATGGGGGAATGGAACATTGCTAGAGGCCACCACACAATGTCTTCAGGAAACAGACAACTTTTGTCTGACGTTGCCTTTGAGGATGATGTTGTTGTCGACTTGGATGCTTGTGATACTCCTGTGAATATGGATAGCACTGGAGTTGCAGTAGACATGACCTATTTTGGCACTCAATGTGAGGGAGACAATATCGGAATGGACAACCAAGGTGTTGGTACAAGGACTCCTCCTAGTCATAGGCATAGGAAGCGAGCATAAATGACACCTGAGAAATGTATGCTAACCAGTGATGTGGAATCTGAATTCACAAATGTGTATGCAAAGGTGCACGAGTTAGGCACCGGTGTCACCACCAGGGCCATTAAAAAGGAAAAGTTTGTAGCAATTTTGCAACATTTCCATGGAACTTTCCCAGATGCCCCTACCCATGTTTTTATTACTATTGTTAATTCCATGACGGAGTCAACCAACTACAATATCTACCTCAGCCTTCGACATACCCCACAGAAAGTTACGATCTGGTTTCCAGACATGTGTGAAAGGTCCCACTTTGCTCATGCAACATCACCGCCTTCCATGCCCCTCTCTTTTGGGCCATCTCCATAGGGATTTGCTTTACAGTTCCCCCCGGGCTTTTAGCAACACATCAAGTATGCCATCCATGCATCATAGTGTGACTGATGATGTTGGCACAAGCGGGACTAGTAGATGTCACACACCATAGTTAGAATCTGCACCATAGTGAAACTTTGTAGAAAACTCTTTAATAATTAGCAATATTAGTTAGCTGTTTGTTGTATTGTTTGATAGGTTTGAAAACATTGGCTATATTTGGTTATTGTTGTAATATTTAATTCTAGAGTGAACATTTAAATTTGATATTCATATATAATTTTATTTTCATATTTAATTTGATATTCATATCTGATTTGTTTATGCACACCATGAGTTGTTATCTTATTCTTGTTATAATTTTAGGTAGCATGCCTGGTACTGACCACACACATACACCAGACCTAGTAATAGAAATTCTAGATATTGTTTTTGGGCCAACAAATTGTATTTCTAAAGAAATAATTGACTCAATAGCAACCACCATCCTGGCTGACGATATATAATACTTCCATTACCTAGGTCAGTTAGTATTAGGATTGGTCACCAAAAGGTTTTAGAAATCATACATGGACATGAATAGAGGGCATATGACCTGTACTGAATGCATCTACATATAGTTTTATACCTAACGAACAAGCTTCCGAGTCATGGCTTATTACGTAGTAGCAGAGGTGTCACATCATACGAGGTTGTATGCTACTTCCTTCAGATGGTTGGCCATGTCCATACCAATCATATTTTAGCTGAGGACTAAAGTCACTCTAGAGAGACCATAAGCAAAAAAATCAATTAAGTATTGGACGGGGTGTGTTTCTTGTGTCACACATATATTGTGATGCAAACCACAACAACAACGATGCACCGTCGCCTCTTGGAGAGCCTGAGGTTCTACCCTTACTTCAAGGTAATAGTGTTTTATGAAAAATGGAAATTCATGGTAACATTAAAATGTAAGTTGAACACTAAATTGTCTTATTTTAGGATGCCATTGGGGAAATGGATGGGACACACGTCCCAATTTTAGTTAGACGTGATAAGCAAAACTGTTATCAAAATAGAGAAGGGTCTGTCTCACTGAATGTCATGGCTGTAGTAGACTTCTCAATGGAGTTTACGTATGTCCTCACATGATGGGAGGGCTATGCAGCAGACTAGAGGATCGTACAATCTGTATGGACCATAGGTGGTTTCAAAGTACCCACCAGAAAGTATTACCTTGTTGATGCAGGCTACGCTAACACCCGCTAGTTCCTCACACCATATCGCAACACAACTTACCATATAGCTGAGTACCGGGGAAAAAGACACACGTACAACAACAAGAAGGAGATGTTCAACCATCGACATGCAAAATTACACAATATTGTTGAAAGAGCTTTTGGTGTGTTGAAGAGGAGGTTTGCTTACCTAAAAAAAGGCGCGAAATATTCTATACACTCACAATGTCACCTAATATTGGCGTATTGTATTCTACACAATTTCATATGACACCGAAATGATGGTGACATTATGATGGATGAATTTTTAGAAGAGAGTTTGTCAATTGACCTCCCAGGAACTGGGGTTGACTTGAGTTCCCTCCAACAAACAACTCAATCCGATGCTCAGGAGGGTGATGTATTGTGTGAAAATATTTCTAGTTTAATTTGGGAAAATTGATGACCTTCATTTTTACTTGTCATCAATTCTGTAGTATTTTTAAACTCATGTACCACTAGACATGTTCTCTAATCCTCCTTAGGTTTGTTTCGTACAATTTTTTTATGTCTCCTACTTACAAATGTCACATCATGCTTCATTAGGTTGTCTTATAATGGAGAATGGAACATCGTCGTGTCCATGTGACCTCCAATGCACCGAACAAATCTACATGGATACTAAAGATGTGACAAATGAATAATTTGAAGACAACAACCCCCACAAGCCGTATTTTACATGTGCTAGGGGTCTTGTTCTAAACTAATATCGTAAGATGTTGCCCGCATAGCGAGTATAACCTACCATGGTCACCCTTACTACAATTAGGGATGCACTGCTAACACAACTTGCATATGCACTCAATGAACACAAGCAATGGTCTGAACAATGAGATTTTGTTTGTTCGACAAGAGCAGACACTGATAGGCTAGTAACAAAATCTTCAACTCTGCAGAAGAGACACCTATATCTTCATGAACTACTTAACCTACTGACCGATAGTGACTCTTCAACAGAGGAAGAGGGCTAAAATAGATCATAGTTGTAATATAGTATGATCTATCCAAATAAACTTCACTTTATGTTAGAACACTCAGCTTGTCCTATCAAAATACTCTTCAAATTAGATTTGAAATCTATGTTTTGAACCTGACATTATGTTACTAATCACCAATCATGTTTTAGATGTCGATGAATACATTTGAAATTCTGAGGTGTCATTGTGGTCTAGTTGCAGCCTTGTGGATTAACACAGAGGATGCAAGGTTGTATGACTTTGGCATTATGAGTGGAAGGCTGGGCGAAATGTATTACATATGTCCTACTAGTCAAGTACAATAGTAAAACCATAAATAATTGGCTGCCCTTCTTGTGTAGATTGCACATTCTTTGTCATTAACTTGAACTTGGGAATACATTTTAGGGAAAATACAAATGCATGTACTTCCATTGGGTAGTTGATCTCCCCCAACAACCGATTCTTTGAAAGCTGAGATTACATCACTAACTGGTGAGTGCAATTTAGTGTGGGACTAGGCGATGAACATGAAGGACTTCGTTGAAATCCATCACAACTCCGGAGATATATACATCTCCAAAAAGTATGAGTATGAAGTTCTACAAACCTTCATTGCCAAGATGGAGGAAACTTGCAGTATTCTTTTGGACATTACTTCACCTCCGATTACCCCATAACATTGAAAGGCAGAGTTAGATTTAGATTGTTCTATCGATTTAGATTTTCTATCATTAGATGTTATTAACATTATAAACTTTGTTTTCATCATAATGTTGTTTGAGTTACATTATAAGGTTGCAAATGTTTATCGTAATGTTACTGAATGTTTTATGTCTAGACCAGATAGGAGGGTGTATGTTATTTAAATATGAATAATCATATTATATCTGCATAATTGTGATATACACCCTTACATCTAAAATATTCTATGTAATGTTGTTTGAGTTGCATTATAAGGTTGATGATTTTTATCGTAATGTCAATGAATATTTTATGTATAGACCAAATAAGGTTTTGTATGTTATTTAAATATGAAAAATCATATTTTATCCACATAATTGTGATATACACCCTTACATCTGAAATATATTACATATAGAATCTATAATATGATTGGGCAACCCACGAGCGTGTTTGCTTTATGGCATCCGGAGCACAATCAGATCCTACTTGATGCCATGAGAAGTCAATATGGCATGGGGAGACATTTAAATGGATTTTAGACTCGAGAGGCTTAGATGGAGACATGGTGTGACATTCGAAACATAACGGGGATGCATTTCATATCTTTGGACCAATTGAAAACCCTTTAGATGAACATAAAGAAATACTTTATTAAACAAAATCATTTCCTTTTGGCACATTTATTGCCTCCTCATCCCTTAGCACAATATGTGATCCCCCAGGAGTTGCAGAACACTTAAACAATGTTGAAAACAACAATAATGGAGTTGTAGGAATAGGTCATGAGGGAAACGAATGAAGTTGCAAGAATACCTCTTTTTACTATTTTGTGAATGCTCTATTTTTACTTCCTACAATCGGACCCTTGAGTTTGCTTGCTGTTAAGCTACATCATAAGCTTGCTACTTTATGTATGCTCTTTTTTTATCATAATGTTGAGTTTTATGGCTTCACCAGATGTATGCACATTAAATCTTTATATTAGAATTATCATATTATGTCCACATCATTGTGAAATGAATCCTTACCATTGCAATATATTACATACAAAATTTGTAATTATGGCTGGGCAAGGCATGACGTCGCATGTCATATGGTGTACAGAGCACAATATGGCCCTCAAAGGTTTGATGAGAAACCAATATGTTTTGGGGAGATGTGTGAATGGAGTATATACTACACATGTTTGAAGGGAGGCATGGTGTGACTTTCTAAACATAACGGGGGTGCCTTACATATCTCTCTGTGAGGTGCAAATTCAATGGCAGTACCTCAGGAGAGAGTTCATTAGAGAAAATCATTTCCTTTTGGGAGCTTTTGTACCTTCTTAGCCATTAGTCATGCAACACGTCATTCCACAAAATTTTGTGATGACTCAGCACACTTACCCCCCAGGAGTTGTTGATACCTAAACAATGTTCAAAACAACAATGATGCAGTTGTGGGATTAGGTCATGAGGGAAACAAATGAAGTTGCAAGAAAATTTTCACCACCCCAGGGATGCTCATTTTTTGTTTTGTATGCATTTAAAAACATACTTGATCTGATGATTATTAACACTAATAGCAAATTATTTTGATCGTTAGTTTGTTACTATCAGTATTTGGTCAAATGAGTACTTATTTATATTTGTTCACCAACTTTTATTTTTTTGATAATTATGAACCACTACATGTTGAAGTTTATATCAAATACACTAACTATTTATTTCAATTTCTCTTAAATGTTTTCCTAGTTTGTGTAACTTATTGTCATCCTTACTTTGTTGTTATCATAATTTGCTCAAACTTGTCCTTATTTATTATGTTTATATGTAGAAGTCATTTTCAAAGTCACATTCAAAGTTCAAAAAAATGTTGTAGTCGTGTGCAAGGATAGAGAAATATGTAATTATAAACAAAAAACTCATGTGCAAGAAGAAGTGTTGTGAGACTTCCCAGTCTTGTTCCCCAAATGCAAGCCCAGAACAAAGCAATGACAATGTCACTCACCCAGTTTGTCATTTTCCTTTGTTGTTTGATGGGTCGAAATACGACGTCAAACAACATGACAAGGCAATGTTGCAGGAAGAGTGTCTTGTGTCATGGGACGAGTACGACGAGGCCCTAAACTGGGCCAACTGGGATGGTCCTATCTAGTATCAATAAAAACTGGCCTTCGCACTGAAGAATGGGAAGCACGGTGGCTGTTCAGCATCTTAGACTGTTTGTGGGTTTCTAGATCTAGGAAACTATCACAACCTATTGCCCAGGGCAAGTCGTTCCTTTATTTGTCTCCTCTCCCTTGAACCATGCCACATTTGCCCAATATTTAGACATGATATTATCTTTTTTTCACAGTTTAAGTTGTGATGTAAGCCATGTCATCTCAATTTATGTGGAACAATTACTTTTATACATATTTGAATTAAAATATGAATATGATATGTCTGATTTATTTTAGTATCGTTATTTGAACAAAGTTTTTTGTACCATACATATAATTACATTTTATTTTATCCTTTGTTGTGCATGTATCAAGTATCTATATTATTTTAAGGCCATTTCTATCACCTACTTTTTTGTTATCAAAACATTGGATCCACTTCTATCACCTATTTTGTCATTGAATACATTAGTTTGATAGTTATTAATCTATGCTACAGACGCTCTCACACACAATGAATCGTTTTCAATGGGAAGATGAGTCAGATGCCGCACTCGGCACAATGTTGGATCGTCAGTATTACTTGCGGCGCTTGAATAAGCCTCATGTACGTCAAGGTTGGTGTAATGCCCTTACATAATTCCATACATTAACTAGGAGGACTGACATAAACATGCCTATCTTTAAGGCAAGGTGGAGAGTGCTAAAAATTGTAGATGCAATTCCATAGACATTCTAGAAAAGTCCCCGTACTTACCCACTGACAATACAACAACAACTTGATCAAATGGGAAGCTCTCAACCATGCACAACAATTGATAATCAGAGAGACAAACAAATAACCAAATGTTGTTGGAGCCAATAATGATGCAGAAAATGAGTGCAATGAATGCATATTAGTGCCTTCTCTTAAAATTTTGTACTGAAGCTTTCGTTTTGTAGTCTCCAAATTTAAGTTGTTTGTGGGTGATTGAATATTGTGTAACATAAAAAGTACCTAACACCATTTGAACTTTTTATATTTCAAATTGTGATGATACTTGTGTGTAATTTATGTTGTATTATGTAACATAATGGTGTGTATTACAACAAATTTAAGTATTCTGTCGCCAATTATTTTGTTACTTACCTATTTATACAAAAAATGCATAAGTATACATACATACAACAAGACATGTGTCATGCATTCACACAACAATGGTTAAAGTAATATTTTCTTTAAATATACATATAAAAGTAATAATACTCAACTCATATTCATAAAAGAAAAACAACAAATAGCATCAATCATGTATAAAATTATATATTTATTGTAAATTTTAATCTTGTATTGCACAGTCAACACAATTCAGTGATCATTATTTTTAAAACTATTTTGTAAGAACGGGATAAGATAGACAGATCCTGACTAGGTTGCCAAATAGAATCAGACTGGATCCTAACTGGTAGCCAAACAAAATCAGACTGAATCCTGACCAGCAGACCAGAATCAAACTGGGTTGCCAAACATAATTAGACTGGATCCAGACTACCCCAATCTAGATCTACCAACTAACCCTGACTAGCCCAGTCCAGACTACATAATCTCAGTCTCAAACCAAACGTGGGCCAAGAGTCTAAGCGGGGGAGATGGTAACGTCCCAGGATTTGAGGTCTCAGATATAATGATCTTAAAAGGAATGATTGGACTACTCATATCATGATGGTGCTCCTCCTTTTTAGGAAGCTTATCACTAAAGAACTCTGTGATTAAGTGTGCTCATCCCAGAGTAGTACTAGGATGGGTGACCAGTCGGGAAGTTTTTCCTGGCTTGTGCATGAGTGAGGACAAAGCATACAATTAAGGCTAGTGGTGGTCTGTGGGGCCAGTGATCATTCATGAAACTCTACTAGAGCCTCTGAAAGTGGCCCCCAGTGTTACAAGGCCGACATAAAAGGAAGTCATTGCAATGACTGGTGATAAAGCTGGGAAACGAAGGTCACTAATAGGCCAAGCTGGGAAAGGAAGGTCATAAGAGGCCAAGCCAGGAGGGAAGGACACCATGAAGACCAATACTAGGAGGGAAGTCTGCCATGAGCACAATACATGAACATAAACTAAATAATGTGTACCCTAAGAGATGATGGAAATCTGGGTTAAATAATTTCATAAGAAAATAATGTGCTCAAAATTGTTAATGTTGTGATATCTCAATAAACCCTTAGGGTAGAGCCCTAAGTCAACCCTAAGGTAAAGTAGGGAGGATTAAAGGTTCATAAGACCTATGAGGTTGGGAGGTGATCATGCCTTAAGTGCATAAGATCATGGGGTCAAGAGATAGCCATCCATGCTACCTTAGGCCCATGGGTCATGATATTGGCCACCTTCATGAGTTCATGAGGCACAAGGGGTAAATATGAGAGGCATTCCATAAGTCCATAAGGCTATGGGGTCAAGAGGTGATCACCCCAAATGTACCCTACCCCTAGAGACCTTAAGGTAATGACTAAGGATAATGATACATGGGATGAAAGTATAAGGAATACAAGATTTATAATATTTAAATAAAATATTAAAGGGAATTGTCCATAAACTCAAGAGAGAGAAAGGCTTTCGATGTTATGAAAATTTAAGAATATTTTGGAATCAAAAGTATGCATGGTTTGGAGTCATGTTAAGAATGATTCAACCAAGATGCAAAAATTTAAGATAATGTGTGGATACCCCATCTCTTCTCTTGGAACGGAATGAACTTTGTATTTGGGTTGCATTCAAATGTTTATTTCATCTCATTATGAGTGTGAGAGATTAGGTATACACATGTTATGCCTAATATTGACATAGGAGAATGAATACCCCAAGTTGAGTTTAAAGGAATAATCTAGGATTTGAGGTGTTACCTCACCCGTATGAGAAAATAAAAGGGAATAATAGCATGGAAACCTAGGTGTAAGGGCGATCACCAAGTGAAAATGTAATCACTAAGTGATAATGGAAAGAAATAGACGAGGTTGTGGAATACCCTAGACTGAATTCAGGTCCCAACCTTAGTTATATGAGAGTATTGCATATCAATAAAAATTGATAATGGTATCTCAAAGGGATGCTAACCCTAAGGTTTGAAGGTAAGTTGAGCCATCATTCACCTTAACCTTACTAGGATTGAAATTTGGGGACAAAATTCCTTGTAAGGAGGGGCGAATATAAGATCCTCAAAGTTGTACATTTGAATTCTATATTATAAGATTTTATTTGATAAGTAAGTTTCCTGATTGTATTATTGGTGGAATAATAAAGTTATCTTTGTCGCATGGGTTCAACCCATGCCCAAGTGAAGCCCATGAAAATATTTACTTTGAAAATAGGCCCTTGTGGCACAACTTAAAAAAATAAAAAGAATTCATGCATAAATAAATAATAATTTCTTTATGGGTTATTAGATAATTGAAATATGAGACAATAACCAAGCTTACAAAAGAAAATAAGATATGTGGAATTTTAGATAATTAGTGGATTAATTATTTAACCATTAATGAAAACAAAGGTTTTGAGGCATCAACTAATAATATCTCAGTCTGACTTTTGGAATACTTGAATATGATAAGGAAATTAAGATACTTCTAGAATTTGGGATAAAAAGGACTTTCCATGTGATGTGGGTAAGTGATTTAAAGAAATAATTGAAAGGCAAGTTTCATTTATTATGGTTATCCTAATAAGTCCCAAAAATTAGATATATTGTGGGAAAGACTTTAATGAGATTCCCTCCAAGTTTCATAGAAAAATGAGGCTCCTAGTGACCTATCAGAAATAGAGAGGAGAGAGGGACTTAATTGCAATAAATGGTTTTGTTTCTATAATTAGAAATCAATTAAATGCGACGACCTTGGCGCTGGTTGGACATGCCCCTCTTGATGTGTCATAGGTGATTGCGACCTCATCTAGGACCAGACGACTTATAGATTGTCTCCTACTTGTGGCCTTAAAAGGAAACTACAACTATAGTAATCGGTCCCCTTTGACCTCCCTCTCTCTCTTTATGATCTTTAATAACACTAGGGGATACTCCCATTGATTTCAGAAGACCTTTACAAACCTGTTTAAATTGGACTTCTGCCTTTTTCGGTAAGGATTGGTCAAGGACCTCATAGAGGGTGAGCATCCTTGCAATCCTATGTCTGTAAAAGCCCCCCCTTAGGACCCCTATTCTACGGACAACATAGAACCATCCTCAATTTCATAAGAACTTCTCTAGATACCCTCACCTTGTCGCTTTCTTTTTCAGCAGCCTTGACTCTCTCCTGATGACACAAGGCGATGCAGGACAATTGCCTTGGATAACATGGTTGGTTTGGGTCCTTGAGGAGGTTTGGAAGGGAGAAGAAGGCCCCAACGACCTCATCCACAAGCTCTGTGGCAACCCTGTTGTAGGCCGATAACCACTTGATGGGGTGGTCACTCCCGACCATTGCGAGCCACACACATACCCTTTCTAGGTTCGACAAGGACTAGAAAAACTCCATGGACCTTCACCCAATTTCCTCAGAGCAAGAAGGGGAGAGTCAACTACTTGGTTGACCAACCATAATGCTGGGTTATGAGAGGAAGGAGAAATGGAGATTGAAGATGAGGACGTGTGTTTTTGCCACTCTGCCCCCCGGTCGACTGTTGTAAGGTAAGGGGCCCATTGGTCTTTTAACCCCTTTTCCTTGACCAGGCCATGCAGGCATGGAATGCCATGTTGGCAGGAGCCTATTGGCTCGGCCTCATCCTGACGATGCAATAGATTTTATAGTCGATTGCTGATGTGGCACCATGTGATTGGTCCACCAATGTTAAACTTGTAATTATAGTAGATAATTATTGGTAACTTAGAAAACAATGAGATTATATATCAGATTTATCATGAAAATGAGAGGAATACAAATAAATGTAATTGAGACCTAATTCTAATCATAGTTCTTAAAGTAGGACCAATACATGATTGAGTGGTGATTAAAGCATATGAACCTTAGTTTTTGATGAATAGATTTCTAATCATGTAAAATATGTTTCTTTGAGATCTAAATTGATATAGTTAAATATAATGATAATACAAGATGATCATAATAATGATGATGAATAATTAGGGTTTCTAAAGTGGATAACCATACATGTGTAGAATTAGGGTTTTGAAACCAACTATCATAACTTGCCATGATATTAATGCACATAATCAAATCTTTGTGTCCATAATGCAAGTAATGAAAGGATATGATTGATCTAATAATAGGGTTTAACCTAGTGTTTAATATGTGATGGAATTATGGTTTGTACTCTTATTGCTTTTCCAAATCTAAGACAGCCCTAAACCCTAGATTAGGACTCGAGTAGGTTTTAATATGAATAAAATGATGGTGAAACTTTAGGATATGCAGGCATGTAGATTAAATGTTGATTGATTGGATTCATCTTTGGTTGCTTGATTGGATGGTATACTTAAAGTAATTGAAGTATGATTGCATGATCTGCAAGACTATAGATTGAGGTATACCATTACAATTATGAATACTCACAATATCAATTGCCGAGGTTTGTCGAGAATTGCTTGAGGATTTAAGAAATAAACTTTTTGATGTTTATTTACATTTTATTAAATTATACTTCCACTATGAGTATCACATAAAGTAAGATAACATGTTTTGAATTGTAGGACGACATGTATCGAGAGGTGATGCACATGAGCCCTAGAAGGGATAGTGATTACGCCTAAGATAGCATCTCAAGTGTGGGTTGGAATATGTAATGAAATTGTCTATTCTTATTTTCAAGTAATTTTTAGATTATATGTTGTTATAATACTTACACACCTTTGTATGAACCCTACATACACATTATAGCTATATATTGATCCCTATTTTGGTTTGTCAGCAATTTAGGTAACTACAATATATGAATATATCCAAACATAATGAATCAGATGAAACCAACTAAAGACATTAAAGATAAGTAAAGGATGATTATCTAGACACTTATTATCATATGTGTTAGTACCATGTTGGAAATTCATGTAACTCCTTAGAGGAGTATCAATATATATCTTGTAAACAATATGTGCAAAATAATGGAAAATATTTTCTATTATTTTTTATTTGTTAAATCTGGATCTTGGGAATTTTAGGTAATGGCTCTCAACTTTAAGATCATTTGTTAATTGGGGGGCATTGAAAAGTGAGGTAGTCACACTTATGATCTTGGTGTTTACACATTTCAAGCAAAGAGATCCTCATATCATTACTTTCAAGAGTGGGTGCAATTGTAGCCAAACTGATTACTTACTTACAATACACTTGGAAAAATATGTAAAGATTGTAAAGTGATCACTGGGGAAGAACTAACCACTCAACATACGCTGGTGGTTTTGGATGTGAACATGAAGATCAATAGAGGTAAGCATAAGAAAATTCATGATAGAAGGTTCAAGTGGTGGTATCTTAAAGGAGAAAATAAATTAACATTTTATGATAGACATATCAAGGAGAGAACTTGGAGTCTAGTGTTAACTCTATGTGGCGAAGTATGGGTGCATGCAAAAAAAAATCCAAAGAGGTCTTGAGTGAGTATAAAGGGTGTGGGCCTCCATAGAAAAAGACTTGGTGGTCGAATGATGAAGTAAAAAAGGCTATTGAACTCAAAAGGGATATCTATAAGACTTTACCATATCTAGAGATGATGCAACTTTTCAAAGATACAAACAAGCAAAGAAGATGCTAAGAAGGCAGTTCAAGAGGCAAGGTCAAGACACTATGATGATATATATAAGAAGTTGGATACTAGAAAAGGGGAGAAAGATATTTACAAAATGGCATGTATATGAAAAAGGAAAAGAAGAGAATTGATTCAAGTACAATGCATCAAGAATGAAGATGGAAGAGCGTTGGTGAAGGATTATGATACAAAGAACCAATGGAGAAACTACTTTCATAAGATTTTTTGTGAAGGTACTATAAAAATATAAGAGATTTGAGTGACATGATATCACTTACACACGATGAGTTTCACTATCTGAGGTCAAGAATGCTTTAGAAAAGATGACAACAAAAAAGGCATTTGGTCCAGACAATATTCCTATTGATGTATGGAAGAGTATGGGGGATGA
Organism: Alisma plantago-aquatica; assembly: GCA_963693085.1. Taxonomy (NCBI): domain Eukaryota; kingdom Viridiplantae; phylum Streptophyta; class Magnoliopsida; order Alismatales; family Alismataceae; genus Alisma; species Alisma plantago-aquatica. The sequence goes on from OY856412.1 coordinate 879,184,397, forward strand.
AGGAGCTATGTGGTTAACATATTTCTTTAACAAGGTTATGAACACAAAGAAAATGTTGAATGAATGGAGAAATATTACTATAATCCTGATCTACAAGAACAAAGAAGATGTTTAGAGTTGCACTAACTACAAAGGTATCAAGTTTATGAGTCACACTATGAATATTTTGGTAGAGGACTATTGAGTGAATGCTAAGATTAAATACACAAATATCAGACAACCACTTTGCTTTTATAATGGGAAGATCAACAACTGATGCTCTTTTCCTGATAAGGAGTCTTATGGAGAAGTACAAAGAAAACAAAATGGACCTTCATATGGTGTTTATTGTTCTAGAAAAGGCCTATGATTGAGTACCCAAGGAAGTGTTATGGAGGATTTCACATAAAAGGGTGTGTCTATCCAACACATTGATCTAATTAAAGACATGTATGACGAATCAACTACAAGTGTTAGGACTATTGGAGGAGAGACATAAACTTTTCTGAACACTATTGGGGTACATCATGAATCAACACTCAACCCTTATCTATTTGTTCTTGTTATAGATGAGTTGACAAAGCACATTTAGGATAATATCCCTTGGTGCATGTTATTTGCTGATGATATTGTGTTACTTGATGAAAGAAAAGAAATATTGAATTATAAAGTTGAACTTTGGAGAAATGTGTTGGAATCTAATGGATTTATGATCAATAGAATCAAAACTAAATATATGCATTGCAATTTAGCCAATCTAGAATTGTGAATGGTGGGGTCAAGTTGGATGGAATGGACGTTCCAATATGTGATAGGTTTTGTTACTTGTGATCTATTATTGAAAGACAAGGTGAGGTTCAAAATGCTATTTGTTATAGGACAACAACAAGATGGTTGAAGTGGAGGACTAAAACTTGAGTAGTGTGTGACCAAAAGATCCCTCTTGGACCAAAAAGCAAGTTTTACAGAACAACTATGCATCCAACCATGCTATACGGGAGTGAATGTTGGGTAGTGAAGAAACAAGGCTCAACAAGATGAATGTGTTTGAAATGTGTATGTTGGGATGGATGTGATGGAAGACGGGATAAATGACTATATCGAAAACAAAGTGGGGTGGTGAGCATCAAGGACAAGTTACGTGAAGGTCATTTTAGATGGTAAGTACATGTGAAACGTAGACCAACAAATGCACCTATTCAAAGGAATATTATTAAGTCAAGCCTGACTAAAAGAAGCTAAGGAAGACCTAAATTAACTTAGAAAGAGCTTATAAAGAGAGATTTTGAATCTTTACATCTTGATTAGAGTATGATCCATAACATAGCTAATTGGAAAGAAGGATCCATGTATCCAAACCCAACATGGTTGGGATATAGGATTAGATGATGATGATGATGATGACGATGACGAAGATGACGATGTTGATTATGATGATGATGAAGATGAGGAGGAGGATGGTATGAGATTTGCATCTTAGGGAGATGCTTTATGGTAAAGGTCCAAGCTAAAGAGCATGGATTCATAGGGAAAGTGCCGCCCTTGACGTATTTATCCTTCATCACTTGAACCCAAATCGTAGATGGATGATTGAGGAAAGACCAAATGTTCTACATTAAAAGGCATGATTATTGTCTCAGACATCTGTAATTCTGAGACCCCCAATATCCATGCCAGATGAGAGTTTCTTCTTGGCTACTAATGAGAGTTTCCTTTGTTTCTAGTTACCAGACTAGATGAATTGTTGTATGTGTGTATTTATGTCACTGTAGAGCTATGGGGACAAGCACACAATCTACATAGTATAAGTGGAAATTTCTTGTAGGGTGGATTTGGCTAGAACTATTTGTCCAACTAAGGATAGGTGTCATATTATCGAACCATTCATACCATCTCAAATATTTGTCAGGATGTTGGTGTGAGTAGTTTTACTAACTCTATGATGAAGAAGTGAAACCCCAAAATATTTCCCCAAATCCTGAGTCCAGGGGATTCCTATCTTCCTGTTGATCTCTTAGGTATTAGGCCTAGGAACATTTGAAATGAAGATTTTTTTTTATTTTTCATATGAAATCACTTGTCCTGAGACATTTGCAAAGGCCTTGAGAACTATATTGATGACTATATCTTGTTGCAAAGAAACTTCCCCAATGAGGAGTATGTCATCAGTGAAGAGAATGTGACATATCTTGGTTCCTTCTCTTGAGAGGACAATAGGTTTCTAGGTGTTTTTGGCACTGCGTTGGTGATGGACTTACTAAGTCTATCCATGTAGTGGACAAAGACATAGGTGTTGCTTGGGTCACCTTGCCTAACCCCTTGTAAAGCTCTGAAGTCCTATAAAGGTTCTCCTTCCCATAGAATGGATGTGTGGTCTGACATGATGATTTGCATTATAATGTTAAAAAGCTTTTGAGATATAGATGTTTCTTGGAGGCAATCATATATGAATTCTTGATTCATACCATTAAGTGCCTTGGATCAGTCTAGTTTGATGCACATACAATTCTTTGTTGATGATCTACCCTTCATCGAATGGATCACCTCTTACACTAGAAGAATGTTATCTCTTATATCTCTATGTAGGATAAAACTTGACTGAGTAGGAGAAATTCATGATTTAAGAAAGGGTTTGATTCTGTCAACCAACATCTTAGAGATATGCTTGAAATATCTGTTATTGAACAATATAATTGGAGTATATACATGATTGGGGAAGTCTTATTTTAGGAATTAGAACAATGTAAGACTTAGCCAAGTCTCGGGGGTATTAATTCGTAGAGAAAGGCTTTAGTGGAAACTTTCACAATAAATGGACCGACTTGGTCCTAATTGCTTCAGATGAAAGAATTTTAAACTCCATAGGGCCCAAGAGCCTTGAAGGGGGCCATGGAAAACATGACTCCCCTTTTTTCACATTGGATCGTAAGGCCATCATACTTTGATGCTCATTGTCAATATTGGTAGGGAAGGTGCTCACATCGTTGTCTGTATTGGGGGTTTCAATGCTTTGATGACATAAGGTTAGAGAAGAAGTGAAGGACAAGTTCTTTAGTGCTCGGTGCAGTAGAAATCTAGTGGCCACAACTATTCTTAAGCCGAGTGATTGAGTTGTTGCACCTACGCACCTTGAAATAAGATTGAAAGAATTTTGTATTTGGTCCTCATATTGGAGCCATTTGATGTGGGCACAATGTTTCCAATCAACCTCCTCCTAAAGAAGAAGCTGATTGAGTTTCTCCTAGAGCACCATGGAATGTGTATTATAATAAGAAGATAAGGAAGTTTGGACACGTACCTGACACTTATCAATTTTGGACATCAACTTTGTTTTCTCCTTTTGATGTTGTTGATTTTGATTGGTATCCCACTTGAAGGCAGGATGCCTGTAGGATGAGAGGGCATCAAGGAAAGGAACGTCTTTGTTCCATAGAAGGAGGATGCCACTACAAAAATCAGGAATGAGTTGCCAAGATGCCTTAGTTTTTAAAAAGCCATCCTTCCTTATGGGTTACTTCATTAAAGATAGAAGCAAGGGATTGTGATTGGATTCCACCCAAGGGAGCACCAAAAGGTGGCATTGGGGTTATTGGCAAGCTACTATGCATTGGTGATGGCTTTGTTAAGGCATTACTATATGTAAACTCATTGGAAAGTGAAGAATTTACCTTGCGATTTTAGTTCACATAGCCCAGTGTTCATAAGGCATGAATTTAAAATATGCACTAGAATATTTGTTTGAGTACGAACACCCTTTCTTCTTGTTAATGTTCAATAGTGGGAAGTCACCCATGACAATCCAAGCTTCCTAAATATTTTTTGAAAGTTCCTCAAGCCTGTCATAGAGAATCTTGCATTTTGAGGGGCTTCCGTTAGCATAAACAACAGTGAAGAACCAACTATTTTCCACTTTATAGTGTATAAATTGATGATGAATCAAGATGATTTCCATGACACATTTGTTGCTATTCGACATGATCCAAATCCTACTAGAAAAACTAGAGGATTTGACTTTGTGAGAAGAAGGAAACCCAAGCATACAAATGGTATTCTCTGAGGCAATGCCAGTGCATTTCGATTCAATAACCATAAGAATCTGCAACATGTGCAATGATTTAATTTCTTTAATGAGTCGACATTTTTTTGCCTAAACAAGCACCATTGATGTTCAAGCAAAATATCACTAAAACAAAGTAAAAAGGTATGTGTATCTCAATTCAAGGTTGCACACAATATTGTAGATTGATCATCTCTTGTGAATTCAGCATCCCATTGCATATCACTAATGGGGACTATTGATGATCCTGGCCCCTCATTAAACTCTAGAGAACACTTTGTGCTCTCATAGGGAGGGGGTCTTAATGAGGTTCATGCTTGTTTATAATACTTTTGTGCATCCTACCCTTCTTTCTTATCCTATCTGGGTTGTCAATAGCTTGGTACACAATCTTCTTGTTCTTGAGCATCACGTAACCATTACCAACTTGTAATTAATGAAGGAATGGAGTAAGTGGTGGGTCACCTATGCCATAATTTCAAGCTTGAAATAGTTAAGAGGTCTCATTTTGATCGGTCTATCTCCCTAATAAAAATCTCATAATTTTTCATATGAATAGTTGTGTTATTTTGGGTGCCTTGCTTCTGTGTTGTTGATTTGTTTCCAGCTTGCTTACCTTTTCTTCTTCTTACCCATGACTGTCTCCCAGTCATCTTCATCTTCAATGGAGCTTATTTTGACCTCAGAGACTTGGATTGGTACAATTTCTTATTGTTTTGAATTTGCATTTATCAACATTCTTCAAGGCATGTTTCTTGATTTTGCCAGGTTTGATTTTCTTGTAGCGTTTAGGATTTTGAGCATGGATGTCCATGATATACATGATACCTAGTGTAGGGATAGGTATTCAATGTTTTCATCCAAGACCTATGGGTCTACTCTGAGTTTTTTCTCAATGGAAGAGTGTCCCAACCATCCACACTTCATGCAACCCTTGGGCATATTTTTTCATATTGTATCTTCAAACGTTCATTGTTGATTAAGATCACAGGTAGCAACTGTTTGGATTTCTTGACTTCAACTACTATGTGCAAGTTTTCCCTAGTAAACCTGTAAGGTGTTTTATTCATGTTGGTCATCATCCCAACCACTTCGTTTGTCATGCAAAGTAGCTAGTTTTTATAAAGGAAGATCGTCATGTTAGGGATCCAAAACAAAAAAAGAGCTACCTTGGGATCAGTTCAGAAGACTTAAAAGATGGAGTCCAAGATTGGACTAAGAGGTAATTGCCAAATATCATCCATGGTTTTTTTGTCATGGTGATAAGATAGTACTTGTTGTTGGCAAATCAAATGATGTTATACCCATTCTCAAAATCGACCACCTTGAACTTCTCTGATAGTTTCTAGAGAAGATAGATTTTGTCCATAAGAGCATAGAATACAAGATTGATCCCTAATACTTTGTTTATAATGCCATACTTCTAGGATTCAAGAAGGGGTTCAATCAATTTTATTTTGAAAGAGAAAGACTAAAAGATGCTTGTCAAATCAACATTGATGTTTGTGTCCTTTAAGAGATTAGGTGAGACTGGATTCAAATAAGTAAGGGTGTCACTTGGCTTCCCTGTGATCACCTCTTTATAAGACGATCCCGACATAGGGTATTGTCCTCTGTATTTGTCATTCCAACATCATCACAACCTACAATAGGTCTTGCTCTAGTCATGAAGCTTCCTTCTTTCAACATCTCATGTGTTCCTTCAAGCAAGTGGTACTGTCGTAGACTTCAACATTCTCCAGTGGCTGGCCCTGAAGGGCTTTCCCTCTATCACCATGGCCGCAGCCGCAACCTGTCCCCTTTCCATGACCAAACCCTAACATAACACTAGGACTCAAGAAAAAAACTAATTTTCTCCTTCATTTGAGTTCACATATCTTATAATCTATTGTTTGTCACATATTAGTGTGTTATTTCTCACTACTTCCCCCTCCCACCTATTTTCCTATTTATCTCTCTTTCCACTACTTCCCTCCCTACCTACTATTTCTCTATCATTCCTACTACATACCTCCTACCCTCCTCTTCCCAAAGGTTCTAATAAATCTTCTAACTCCAAAATCATGCTAAGATCTATATTCTTGAATAAAGATAAATGTGTTATCCTCTTGACTTATTTGTTGTACTACATTTACCCTTATGTACTCTTGTTAAAAAGCTTGGTTATTCATTTGAACGAGATAATCCATTCCCTCTTGAGTAGAACTTTGAGTTCCTATACATATTTTCTGTTGTTCTTTTTAAAATGTAATCAAGATTGACAATATACTTCTCTAGTACCTCATTGCCATCCATTTTGTTCCTTTCCCTTACTCTATTAGATATGGGTCAAGTGGAAGTTTTGTTTATAACCTTCCCCTTTGGGTCAAGTGACACCTCATCCTTTCCCTTTGGTAAAAGTGGTACCCTATTTTGTCTTATCACCTACACCTCATAATTGTGAGGTGAATGATCGATACTCATTTCGAGTATACAACTTTAAATTAAATATAACAGTGTGGAGTAATTGAAGTTATCGATCATTTTTATCATTTCCTTATATAAGTCAAGCCAATTTTTTTTACTTTTTTTGTAATATATATATATATATATATATAAATAAATAAATAAATATATATACATATGTGTGTATGCGCACGCGCGCACACACACACACACACACACACACACACACACACACATATATATATATATATATATATATATATATATATATATATAGATATATATATTTCATGTTTTTGTTAAAGTACACAAAAAATGATTGTGCATTGATTGGGTCTTGATTTTTCATTTACGTAATGGAAAACCTTGAAGAACTCCGATACCACTACTATATTCAAGAAAATGCTACATAGAATGAATCATCATCACGGGGAATCATTCTTGTAATTAGGTTGTAGCATTATCTAGATAGTTTCCTTTATTGTTAGTTTCCATTCCTTATTTCCCTATGGTCCCTCGTGTAAGATTTCTGGTTCAAATAAATGAAATGATATATTATTTCTTATGCACATGGTTGTGTATCAATCCTTTGGGCTTCCCAATATGGATGCTCTAATCCCCTTAATACTGTCCAATGTGGCAATGAGATTGGTATTTGGGTAAAAATGGATATGTGACATATCCCCTACCCAACTTCTAAATGTTTTCCTTGCTAAGAGGAAGGGGAGATCCACACATAGATAGTTAGATATCACAACTAGAAGTAGTGGAATGGAGGGATATACATGTAGGATGGAAAACTACAGAGATCATACAACCATGAAGGAGATCCTTCCCAGGCGGTTAGGACTGATGTGTAGGAAAAAAGGAGGATGATAGAGGTATGGTTCAAAATAAAGATTCAATCTTCATTCGAGTAATTAAATCAAGCAATATAAGAAGATCACATGATGGAAATACATATTTAGAAAGCAAATATGAATTAATAGTTTAAATAAGAAAGATTACCTTTGGGCAGCCTAATGACACCAGAAAGGAGGATGTGTTAAATGAAGGATCCTACAAACACAAGTAATACATGAAATAAAGAGGGAGATGGTAGATCCTCTATCTTCAGGAGGATCAAAAGGAACCACAATACAATGGTATGGCGGTATTATAGGATAATTTAGGGTTCGGGGTTTCCTGGTAGAAGAATCTAGAAGAGGCACCAAAATAGGGGTGATGCACCAAGAAGGAAAAGCCCACGGATCCAGCCAATCTTCCACTTTTCATGTGACAAATAAATATCATATATTGGGTAGCCCATGTAGGAAAAATCTTATTTTTTGGTCGGTAAAACTATCTGTTGCTTTTTTTGTAATTTTGTATTGAAATACAGAACTTGCTGGTCCCCAGATTGAGGGCCAACTTAAAGGAAAGAAAAAAAGAACTATCTTTACATCAAGAATATGGCAATGAGAGAAAAGGAGAAGAAACAACAGCAAGAGAGCTTCAAAGCAGCTTGCGAAACCAAGAAGGTTTGAATCTTGTTGTAAACAGGGAGGCTTTGCAAAGTTCAACATGGTAAATTCAGAAGGCCCATATCAAAAAAGAGAACTTGGTAGCTAATGAGAAACACCAGAAGGAACTGGTCAGAAGAAATATCTTCAGCCTTCACAGGAACAACAACCTCAGCAGGACAGGCCAATAGAAAACCACAAAAGCAACCCGAGAAGATATCAACATCCATCAACAAAACCACAAAGAATCTAAAAAAAATAGCATAGCACACAACAGAACAGTAAGCTCCAAGAACTTCAGTAGAAGGAGGATGAGCAGCTTAATTGTTGGTAGGGAAAAAACTAATCAGGTCATCATTAATATTTTAGCAACAAGATCAGGAGGTCTGGCTTTATCTTCATGCACACGAATGTTTCTTTCAACCCAACAGTGATAAAAGACAAGGCTCATCAGGCAGCTCAACTTAGGATTCAAAATACTTTCAACTTCATTCCAGGAACTAGGCATAGGAATGTCAAACAAGTCCCAAATCTTCTTGGTAAAACTGCAGCAGAAGAGGATATGATTGGTATCCTCATAGTCATTAGAGCACAAGAAACAAATAGAAGCAAGGAAGAGGCCCCTTCTTCTAGAGTAATATGAGGTTGGTAGCTTGTTATGTATAGAATTACAAAGGTGAAGTGTGGCTCTTTTATGAGTCTTAATATTCCATATCCAATGAAAATTAGGAGCACCTTCCAACTTATCTTTGATAACGTCCCATACACCATGAAGGTTGACCTTCTTTAAATTGGAAAAGGAAACAGAATCTTTGTGTCCTTGATGAATGGTAATAGAGTTAACCACGTTTAGAATGTCAACTTGTCCTCTATTACAGGGTTTAGGTATAACCCATTTACCCTCAGCCATAATGTGATTTAGATTGGCATTTAAGGGGATACCAGACCTGACAATGCAATCTCTGCCAACATGGTGACTAAGAAAATTGGATTTGCACCAGGGGTCATGCCAGATGGAGATGAGACCACCATCACCAACTTCAAAGTTGATATATTTTAGAATGTAGTCTCTGACATGAATACGGTTATTCAGCATCCAAGAATGGTTGGAAGATTCATTAATAGTCCAATAAGAGACCTTTTTCAAATACTTTTCATTTATCCATTTAACCCAAAGAGTATCTTTCTTGCTTGCAATATTCCAAGCATTGATGATAAGGCAAGCTTTGGAGACATCCTTGAGTTTTTTAATCCCAAGACCACCATCTTTCTTTGGTTCAGTAATCTTATCCCATTTGAGGAGATGAAGGTTCCTTCTAGCATCTATTTCACCCCAAAGAAAATCCCTGCACAATTTGTCGATATGATCCAGAATGGAGCTTGGAATTGGGAAGGAGAATATCCAGTACAAGTGCATATTGGAAAGAGTGGATTTGATGATTTCCAGCCTAGCAGCCATAGAAAGAAGATTAGACTTTCAGGAATCAAGCCTAGTCTTGATCTTATCCAACAAGAACCACACAATCTTTTAGATAGTTTACCAAAAAACAAAGGAAGACCAAGATATTTCGAAGGAAAGCATCCTTCCTTTATACCCATAATCTCAATAATAGGCTTCCTATCAACATTCTTACTAAAAAAATAGAGCTCTTTACATTATTGATTCGAAGACCAAAAAACCCTGCAAAAGTATCAAGAATGTTTCTAATAGCTCTAGCATCATCAATACTAGCTTTGGAAAAGATCATCAAATCATCTGCAAAGACGAGATGAGAGATACTCAAATCTTTGGAAGCAGAAATGGGATTAATACTACCATCATGAACAACCATTTTGAAGAGCTCAGAAATACCCTGCATACCAATAACAAAAAGGTATGGGGCAATGGGGTCCCCTTGCCTGACCCCATTCATAGGTTTAATAATGTTGGATGGTTCACCATTGATGAGGACCTGATAAGAAGCAGTAGAGAAAATCTCTCTAACCCAGTTAATCCAGATAGAAGGGAAACCCATATGATACATAATAGAAAAAGGAAAAGTCCAATTGAGAGAATCATAAGCTTTAGAAATATCAGCTTGGATGCACATCCTGTCAGGAGAGTTTGATTTTTCAAAATCACTAAGAATTTCATTAGTGAGCAAGGTAGCATCTCTAATGCTTATGCCTTTGATAAAAGCACATTGAGAGATATCAATGATAGAAAGAATAACCTTTTGAAGTCTATTCACAAGGATTTTAAAGAAAACATTGCACAAGGCAATGGGCCTCCAGTTCTTGATATTAGCGGAATCATCCCCTTTAGATATGAGGGTCAAGAAGGTCCTGTTGGCTTCCTTAAGCATCTTAAAATTATCAAAGAACTCGAAGACAGCTTCGCAAAACATCATTACCAATAATATCCCAAACGTCCTTATAGAACAGTCCATTAAAACCGTCTGGGCCTGGGGCCTTATCTATTTTAATGTGCTTGATAACATCTTCAATTTCTCTTCTAGACACTCTAGAAATGAGCTGATTTATTTGTTGAATAGAGATAGTATTACCAGTCCACTCACCTTGCCAAACATTCGTAGGAGAGTTATTATTAAAAAGCTTAGTGTAGAAATCAGTGATAGCAACCTTGATATCATCATAGTCATGAGAAATAGAACCATCAATGCTCAGCTTCTTAATGGAATTAGAGTTCCTTCTAACATTCATGGAGGAGTAAACATAAGAAGTGTTAGAGTCGCCCTATTTGAGCCATTGAACTCTAGACTTCTGCCTATAGAAAGATTCTTGGACAACAACTTGTTTATTAGCTTCAACCCTGAGATTCTTAGCAATCTTTCTCAAATTCTCATTAAGAGGGTTACCATCAGCTTCTTCTTGAGCCTTGATAGCAAGGTGTTTGGCTATATTAGCATTATCGTTGATATCACCAAACATATTTTTATTCCAGCTGATTAGTCTTTTCTTAAGTAATTGAAGCTTCCTATATAATTTGAACATAGCATAACCAGGGATATCAGTAGACCATACCTCTTTGAAAATAGTATGAAACTCGTTGTGACTAGTCCAAGAGTTAATGAACCTAAAAGGAGCTTTAACCTTTCTAGGATTTCCTATCATGACAACAAGCCTCCGGTGATCACTGATGATATTAGAAATGACTTCACCAAAATATTCATGATTCTCATATATGAAATCAACATTATGAAGAACTCTGTCAATCTTAGACATGACAAATCTATCTCCTTCTTGTCTATTGTCCCAGGTAAATAAGGGGCCTTGGAGGCTCATCTCAAAGAGGTTATAATTCAAGGCACAATCATTAAAATCATCCATGGATTTCCTTGTAGGTAGAATTTTACTGATCCTTTCTTCAACTTTGTGAACACAGTTAAAGTCTCCCATAATGAGCCAAGAAGCATCAACAATAGAATTGAAATCATTAATAGAGGACCATAATCTAACTCTGTCATTATCAGGATTATAACCACAGACAGCAAAGAGAAAAATATAAGATTGATCAAAACTGACTTTCATATGGATAACTTGGTCATTCTCAGCAATGCTAGTAATATCACCATAAAGATCCTTCCATAAGATAACAATTCTACCAAGGACATGAGAAGAGTGATTCGAGATCCATCTATAACCAGAGAAAAATTTATTAACAAAGGAGTTGATCTTGCGAGGTCTAATCTTAGTCTCAAGCAGGATGACAAGATTGTTGTTTGCCCTCCTGACCTCTTCCTGGATGTCCTGGATCTTATTATTTATACCACGAACATTCCAGGAAGAGATAGAAAGGGGAGGAATCATTTGACACCATGGGTTGTTGTGCTGTCAGCCTCAACAACATTTGAGTTAATGTGGAGCTCTTCAACTTGGGCTAGAATAGGAGAGAACTTGGGACCTGCAGAGTTATATTGAATACTCAAGCATTGACTAGATTGAAACTCAGAAGGGAAAATGTTTCTTCTCCTATTACTTGGATCTATTAGCACCTTGCCAATAATAGAGCTATCAGGAGAAGTATTATCAAGATTTTGCAACACAATCGGTGTAGATGGAATAGAACCTCCATCACTAGTAGAAGAACATTAAGCCGAATCAAGTCCAGAATTAACAGCATTAGAGAGGAGGGTATCTTCAGTAACAAGACCTTGAGGTTGACCTGCCAACCTATTATGTTGTATTTCAGACTCATCAAGGATTTCTTCAATAAAGAAATTCAGCATCACTCACCAGAGTAGATGTAGGAATGACTTCAAATCGAGGAGCTACCTTCATTCTTTTAACTTCCCAGACCTTCTTAGAAATGGCTACAGATTTAGTGTTCTGTTTCTTTTCAGTATTGGTAAAATGACAGTCTCCGTGTCCTAGAAAACCATAGACACGACACTTATGTGGAATCCATTCATAGCCCAGAGAGACAGTGTGATCAACCCATTTGTCACTCCTTAGAGTCAGGTTCTTCGAGTATACGACATCCTTGCCCATGAGAACCTGAATCCTAGCTACATCCAAATGCTTCAAGTTGTAGGTAGATTCATCCATCTTAATAGGGCGGCCCAGAAAGGACCCTATCCTATTGAAGGTTCTCGAATCCCATAACTCCATGGGGAGGTTGAGAATGTCAACCCAAATAGGAACCTCAGAAAGGGTAGATCTAGATTGATGGTCACCTAGGCTCCATTTCTTAAGAATAACTGGTCTACTAAGGACATACCAGTCACCGTTGAAAACATCTTTTAGGTCTTCAAGATTGTCAAATCGAATCAGAAAGAAGCCTTCACCTCTATCAAAAACTTCAAATCGCTCACGAGTACCCCAGGCATTATAGAAGTGGTTTGAAAGAAGGTGAATATCCGTCCAGAAATCTATGACATATCCAAGGAGACACTTGCTCCATCTGATAGCATTCTCTTCCGATTCATGAATAGGGTAGATGAGTTTGCCATCGACAGTAGAAATATCCACCCAGTGCAGATCCGATGCGCCCCCAAAAGAAAATGGCTTCAAGGTTTCCCACTGTAGCGGAGAATTGACTGTAGATAAACTTACAGAATGGCCCGCAACGAGTGAGATAGGAACATCAATAGAGAGAACACTCTTGTCAATCTCAGTCCGCTTGATTAGATCTAGAGGAGACGACCGACTGGTTTCCGGCGCCTTCCCAGTCCATGTAGGAAAAATCATGTTTCTTGATTTTCTGTATATTTTAGGAACATTTGGAGAAAATTTAATAAAATCTATGGAAAATGTGGATTGTGAATAAAGTTCAATATATAAATGAAGGAGAAAAGGAAATTTAGGAATATCCTTCACTATGATAAAATATATGTGTATTTTTGTGGTGAGGAACGTAAATGGATATCCATTGGAAAGAGGAGGACATTTTATTCAGGATAATTCAACTTGACGACTTACAAAACATGCTTAAAAAGTGGAATCATTGAGAAATAATTGTACTTGAATTTGGAAAAGAATATTTTCTACACATGAAGGCCAAAATTGGATAAAGTGGATGAAAATGAATGGATTAAATTTATAGAATATGAACAAATGTGGATAGTGGAATGAACTTCCTAATTATCTAGAGGATGAACACGATCATGAATTTCCATTGAGTGAGAAAAAATAGGGTGTCAACAGTTTGCCCCTCTTAAGACAAGGTTTGAGATAAAAATAAGATTTGCAAGCTTGAGCAAAGTCTGAACCCCATTTGTGGTCTGTGATCATTAAAATTCATGGTAAGTGCTTGATTGTGAGAATATCTTGAAAAGTCATCTCTCTTTTTTCCTTTGCATTCTAGATTTCTATTTTTTTACAATTAGAAATTTGAGTGAGTTAGATTAATCATGAGATCTATCAAAGTGGGCCAAATTAGGGTTAGGACCACAACCTTAACAAGGTAAAAAATGGTGAGTTTTCCTATCTAAAATAAGGGTTTGATTGCTCCAAATAGAAGGTTGCACTCAAAAAAATTCCTAGTTATAAGGTGGCCTTCACGACTATTGACTATATTGGACAATTGTTTTCTCCCTAGAGCATTTGTAATCTTGTAGGATAAAGTTCATAGGAAGAGTCTTAAAACAAATCAAAATTGGGAGTCAAGTGATCATCCAGTGATGAGGTAGTCTCCACAACATATTCCCTCTGGTCGATCATCTATTCCCCTAGATTTTTGATGAGAAATTATCCCCAACATTCTAATACTCACTTCATTTGGTTGATATGCTTATGAACCTTCATCCCTACCAGGAAAGGATTTTCAAATATGGAAATGAGGGCACATGTGATTATTGAAAGTTCCTACCACATGTAGGGATCGATAATCTATTCATGACATAATCAATATACTTTTATGTCATGATTGAGAACCAAAAATATGTAGAAATATGAGCATAGGATTGGTACAATTTTAGGTCATGATCTAGGACCCAAGAAAGGTTATCACATATATAAGAAAAGAGAGGTGCCTATTCAGGACATGGATTGTGGTCTAGTTTTAGGTCTTGGTCCAAGACCCAAAAAGATTTGTTATTGGACATGGTCTAGTTTAAGATCATAGTCCAGGACCCTAAAGGATTTGGGAATATGGGTGCATGATTGGTTTAGTTTTAGGTCATGATCCATGACTATAAAAGATTTGATTCTTGAAATATTCCAAAGATTATTTTTTCTTGAAAGATATGGAGGATTTTACTTATCAAGCAAGATTCTAAATCTTTAATTTCAATAATATTTTTGTAATTTATTTGTATTTTTATGATAAATTTGTAATCTTTATATGATTTTAGAAGATTTTGGAATTCTACTTAAAATCCAAGTACCTTTATATTTTTTGTAAAAACTTGTTTAAAAAGGAGGGGAATGAGGGGAGATCATGCATTGTTAGCTCTGTGTGCAAGTTTTAATATTTATAAACTTGAACACTACCCCGAAAGTATATGAGTGTGTGTAGTATTATCAAGGTTGTACAAGGAGCAAGGTATTGTTAGGTGAAATAATATAAAACTTCAACAATCTAGATCTTTTTAACAAGTGAGGTTTTGTTTAGTTAACTAAGCAATCAAAAGGAAACAAACTAGAATAGAAATCACTTGTATTAAGGATCAAATTGTAATGGGGATTCTTGAGAATAAGGCTTCACAAGCATATCATAACATGAAGAAAAGCAATGATCGACAATGCTAGAAATAACACAAGGGAGGTTTGTATCCTACACCCACCTCCCGGTGGTGTAGAACAATCCTAACTTTGTACACAACTCCTGCGGGTATACTAAGATTTGGACTACAAACCCTTGCTCCCCTACACATCCCAGACACTCATGTGGTCAAGGTAGTGTAGCTAAAACACATCTCCTTACTTGTATACATATCTTCCTAGATTATACAAAGGGAAGAAATCAAACATACAAAGTCACCAGCAAAGCATGTAATAAGAATTAAACACCGACGAACCTTAGAATAGAGAAACAACTAGCACAATATATGAAATTTGTGTTCAACAATCTTATGACATGCGAGTTACTCTTCCATGCCCAAGAAATATAGACCTACTCGTCGATGGTTGTAGAAAGTAGATACAAGAAGCAGAGAATAGGGATAAACATCATGATAGAAGGAAATAAACTCAGATGTCTATGGAAGAAGTAAGATAGAATTGGAACTCCGGTCAAGGAGTCACAAATCTATCCTTGTTGCTAGAAACTCTCCAGAAAGCTTCACGACAGAGTGGGGAGAAGAGAAAGACGGTGATCCTTGTTGTAATTGTTGGAGAAGAAGGAAGAAGAAGAAGTTTCCTTCCTAAAAAACTAACTTTCCCCCCTTAGAATGCGTCCAACTCCTCATGGTTCTCCCTTGCTTGATTTCCACTCCAAAAGGTCCAAAATAGTCTGTGGTAACTATCCCAAGATGGCTTGGGGTCGTATATATAAGCATAAGATAGTTAAATTGGCGTTTGAGTGAAATATGCTGGTGACACGACGTGTTTGATGTGACAACTAAAGCCTAATATAAGTTGTAAGGAGTGGGGCCCGATAGGGGATCCACTCCCTAGTAAAATTTGAAGAATAAAACATCTTCCAAACACACATAAAAGGTATGCATGAATAGGTGTAAAATTTTCAAATCCAAAATGATGGTATACAAAATATATAAGTATAGCAACAAAATGTAAAACATGACAATAATCAATTTTACAAAAGTACATCATCATCTCCCATATTGGGTTTACATGGATATTACATCATAAGGTTCTAGTAGAGAGAAATATAAAGCATATCAAGTTTGTCTCCAAGCATCAACTCCATAAGCTAGGTCCATGTTGAATGCCATGTTCTTCTTGACCTACACCTATGGTTGGAAGCATACCCAAGAAAGAGGAGAAAAAGTGGATGACATCAACAAAAGGCTGGTATGTGCATACTAAATATGGAATGAATAATATACTGAATAAAGGACATCAAAATAAAAATGCTTCCAATAGAAAAGAAAGGAACCACTCAAACGAGAATCAAGAGAAAATGAATTGCAATCATATGATAGCAAAAATATTACTTTCCATATTAAACCAATATAAAATTTGTGCCACACAAGCACATGTAAATAGTGATATGCTTATCTGACATGCATTCAGGTTGATGTTATGGATGATGGGTTTTGTGCCCTGATTTCTACAATAGTATAAATGTACGTTAGTAGAGTAATACAAATGAGTATTGTGCCCTCTAGATTCTTCATTAACCCATCAATGAGCTTCTCCTCCTAGGCCATTTTTTTTTGTCATCCTTAGTTATTCTCATGTATATGTAATTTTGCTTATTGAAAATGCCTGAAATAAAAAAATAAAAGTATAATAATTGAAAAACCTCCGTTCACCGACATTTTTGGTAAGTAGAAGCTGAAATCTTGGCCATATTCTATGAAAAGAATGGTACCTAGGTAAAAAATAATAATTAAACAATCTCTTTTGAAAAGAATGGTACTTAGGTATTACAGTCTTTCTTCTATAATCTTCACAGCTTGTCCTTTGGCTCATTAGTCGTGGAGTTATTGTCCAACGGCTAGCATAATGTGCTCATTTTTTGTTCATATCATGTCTTAAATGGTCGAATAAGTTATGTTTGTCTTTCTTTTTTAACAGAAGGAGTGACCTAGCTCAGTGGTTGTGTTGTTGTTTTCCAAAAAGTTGATTTCTAACCACCTGATTTCCAATTTGAATGAACACAATCTTTTTATATCTTTTCTTAAATCAATCAAATAAGTAAACTTAGATGTCTGTGGACTCTGCTGGGAGCGGCGGCAGTGTGGTGATCCCACAGGAGGGACAGGAGGCCCTGTGGGTGGATATGGTGGTGAAACCTCCTCATCCTCCTCAGTCGTGTCGTCCGGTCAGTCTCCCAGATGACATGAAGATTCCTTTCTTCAAAGGGGTGGATTGCAGACCTCGGATGAAGATGCCTGGCCCAGTTATGGATGCCATGGATGACTATCACAAAACGTCTATCATGGTACAAATTATGGGGAGGCGTTGTGTTCTCCAACAGCTTCACGATTGGATGTTAAGGACCTGGAGACCAAAAGGTGAACTACAGATCTCGCCATTTAAAGAAGGCTTGTTCTTAGCAAGGTTTGGATCGGAGGAAGATATGAAGGTGGCGCTGGAGAAGGGACCCTGGTTTTTCGATAATAAATTGGTCTTGACTTCCAAGTGGTCACCTGAAGTGGATGTCTGTTGTCAAAGGCTCGAATCGGCACCGGTCTGGGTGATGCTCCCAGACCTTGGGCGGCATTGGTCAACGTGTGCTCTGACAATCATGGGATATGCTATTGGAACCCCCAAAGTGGTGGACTTTGTAGGGGATGGAAGATATGCTAGCGCCCTCACCTCTGCATTGAAGTCAAGGCTGACAAACCACCACCTCATGTGGTCTTGATCAAACTTCCGGATGGCAAAGAGCTTGAGATCAAAGTGGTTTATGATGCGTTACCGGACATATGCCATGCCTGTAAGGTTTTCAGCCATATGCCAGCAGATTGCCCAGCCGCCAGAGTGGTTAACTCCAGAGAAGAGGATGAGAGGGGTAGATCACGGAGTACCAGACCCAACAGAAGAAGTAGAAATAGGACTCAAAGCAGACTCGACATAGGCCTAATCCCGACGACGGCTGTTGCTGGTCCGGTTGCTGCGTTGAAGCCTTTAGGTGAGGAGGAGGAAGCAATTGCTATGGTGATGGAGGGACCTGTGGAGGAGAGGTTGAGGACTGAGGTCCTCCCTGTGACTGTGGAGAAGGAGGCCAATGCCCTGGATGCTTGCATGATAGGGGAAGGTGATAATAGAGACATCAGTAGCTTGGCTAAGGAGCATGGGGGGAATAAATTCTAGGTCCTGGAGGACCTGATGGATGAAGGTGATATTGAGGTGGGTAGCTCTAAGAGGGAAACTAGGAGTCTCCCTCTTGGGGAGAAAGATGGAAGAGGAAGGGGAAGAGGCAGAAACATTGTTCCGTCCGGAAGGGGGGGACAGAACACGGGATCCAAATGAAGTTGTTTGCGTGGAACGTGAGAGGGGCGTCTTTGTCTTCAAAACAAAGAGCCCTCCGACGTATCCTGGAGGAGAAGCAGGATGACATTGTTGTGTGTGTGGAGATGAGAATTAAGAGGGATGTAGGGGAGATGGTGGAAGGCCTATTTCCGAGAGGTTGGGGGTTCTTATCCAACCTGGACTGTATAGAGGGAGGCAAGATTGCTGTTGGGTGGAAGAAGGAGACCTGGGATGTTCAACCGATCTTCGATTAGATTAGATTATTTTGTTGAGATACATTAATAATGGAGGTTTCCATTATGTCATCTCTGCAGTTTATAGTTCTAACAAGGAGAATTACAGAAGCAGATTATGGCAGCAGTTGGTTCACACCACTCAACATGATCTCCCACAACTGGTGATTGGGGATTTCAATACCACGAGGAAAGCAAAAGAGAAAGTGGGAGGCCTTCCCATCCCTGACTCAATCTTAAACAGATTCAATGATGCGGTTAATGAAGCCAACCTTATTGGCACAATAAAATGAAGCATATCAGAAGGATCTCAAGCAATCTAGACAGGGGTTTGGTTAATTGCAAATGGCTGGATGTGTTTCCTAATGCTTCCATCTGCCTTGGTTCTCACCCTAATAGCAATCATGCTTGGATGGAGGTTGACTTACTTCACAAAAAGTCACCCAACAGACCATTTCGTTTTCTTAACCATTGGATTGATTGGCATGGTTATGATGATGTGATCAAGAAGGTGTGGGATAACGAGGTCAGCGGTAACCCGATTTTTTGTGTGGTAGAGAAATTAAAGAGGACGAAGATGGCTCTTAAAAGTTGGTCGAAGAATCTCATAAACTTAGATAACCTCACCAAAGATGCTAGAATAAACTATGAATATGCATCCATGAAGTTGAGAGAGAATCCTACTTCTAGGGACTGTATGGATGAGGAGGAGAGGTCTGAGAAATGGTTGCTACAACTTGAGAAGGCCCAAGAGGTATACTACTGGCAGAGAAGCAGAATTCGGTGGATTAAAGATGGGGATAGGAACTCTAAAATTTACCATATGGCTGTGAAGAGAAATAACATGAGAGACCGTATACATAATCTCATTGATAGGGAAGGGAATCTTATCGAAGAAGAGGAGAAATTGGATGATATGGCTGTGAACTTTTTTGATGGCCTATATAACCATGATGATGAGATTACACATCCTTTTTCCCCCTACAGAGCAGAGTTATGAGTGAGATGAATAGGAACCTGCTTAGAAAGCAGATGATGAGGAGATCAATAAAGCTGTGTTCTCCATTGGTGCCTCCAAAGCACCGGGACCTGACGGCTTCAATGCCAAATTCTTCCAAAATGGGTGGACGGTGGTGGGACAGGACATCTGCAGAGCTGTCCGTTGGTTTCTTGTGGGTGGAAGAATGGTTAGGCAAGCTAACCATGCTTTCATCACACTTATTCCTAAGAAGATGAACCCTTCTGATATTACTGACTTCCATCCCATTGCTTGTTGTACGGTCTTGTATAAGATTATTAGCAAAGTCTTGGCGAACAGACTCAAGGTGATCCTGCCGAGCATTGTGTCACCCAGCCAAGCTACTTTTGTGAAAGGAAGAGCCATTTCTGATAATACTCTTCTTGCTAAAGATTTTCTTGTTGACTTTGGTGTGAAGAACTCCTCCAGGAAATCTTGTATCAAGGTTGATATCTCCAAAGCTTATGATCCGGTTAGATGGGAGGTGCTGTGGAGTTCCATGCAGGTTCTAGGTTTCTCTCCACAGTGGATTGAGGTCATCAAGCAGTGTGTTCAAACTACTTCCTTTTCGGTGCTTATTAATGGGGTACCACATGGTCTCTTTAGAGCCTCGAATGGCCTCCATCAAGGGGATCCCATATCTCCACTCCTTTTCACTCTTTTCATGGAGAACCTCACATGCTTGGCTAAGATTGCTGAGGATGAGGGTCAAATCAAAGCTTTTAAAGTAAAGGACACTAAAGTCAAAACGCACATGATCTTCGTGGATGATGTTGTGTTCTTCTTAGCAGCGCATTGCAAATACATGAGGGGTGTCCATCAGCTTCTGCAAAGCTTTGGGAATCTTACGAGTATCTACATATGTGATATTAAGTCTCAGATTTTTCTATATAGATCTTGTGACTCCAGAAGGGGCCGGCTTAGAAGGGTTGCTCGCCTGGTTGAGGGTCAATTCCCGACAAGGTATCTTTGTATTCCTTTGTCTGGAGGAAGAGGAAGGGGTGCAGACTACTTTGAATGTGTGGATAATCTTAGAATGACGGTGGACAGATGGAATGGGATTCCGATCTCTATGGTGGGTAGGGTTGTTCTTTGTCAAACCATTCTGGGTGCTAAAATCAACTACTGGTGCGGATAGACTGAACTTCTGCTTTACATTTTGGAGAAGTTCAAGTCTATTGTTGCTGGTTTCCTTTGGGATGGTGGTGCCCGTGCGGTGGATTGGTGTACTGTTATCTTGCCCAAGTATGCCGGGGGCCTGGGCATTTCCTGCCCGCTGGAGGTGGCTTGGAAGGCTACTGCTAAGAGAGTTGATAAGTTCCTCAATTGCAATGACTCCTTATGGGTGAGCTGGTTGAGAAGTAGATATGGGGAGCTAGGGGCTGAAATTCAAAGTAGAGACTCTATTGTTTGGAGAAAGATGAAAATCCTAAAAGACCAGCTTAGTAGCACTTATCTTCTACAGCAGCATGATGGTGGGGAGCAGTTCAAGTCTTGGCGCCTTAATAGGTACTTTCCATAGGTGGACTAGTTCGGCGTGATCTGGACTAAACTGTTATGTCCTAAGTGGAGCTTTGGCTCTTACAGATCCATTAGGGAGAGGCTCCCTACCAGGGACCAGTTGCTGGGTTGGGGGCTGACCTCCGAAGCTGGTTGTGTGCTTTGCAACGGGAAGGAGGAGACACATAAACATCTCTTTTTTGAGTGTGGGTTTACGACATATCTTTGGAGGAGAGGGAGCCTCAAATGCGGATGGGGGGGGGGCTTGCACCCCTTGGTATGTCGGAGGTTGTCCTTTAGATCCTGAAGGCGACTGAGAAGAACAAGAAGAACCAGGCTTTTGGGGGCATTTTCTTCTCTTCCTTCATTTACCATGTTTGGGGGGAAAGAAATGCTAGAATTCTTGGGAAAAAACGAAAGATAATTTGCAACTTTTTGATGTAATTAGAAATAGCTTGGTTTGGTTCTTTAAGACCAACCCGAAGAACATGGTTGGTGTTGACACCATGGTTCTTAGCATGTGGGACCTTATATAGGTCGTATATAGTATGCAAGGTTTTTGTTGTGTCCCCTATACTTTTGGTGATTTAGTACATTTTTACCTTATCCAAAAAAAACAAATAAGTAAACTTTTTCCTTCTAAATATATAAAATGGGTGATTTGACTTAGTGGCTGGGTCATTATCTGTGTTTCTTTATATTCAAGTTCCATTCAAGAGAATGTAATTACAATTTTGTCATATTTTAAACAATAAATTTATTTGATGGAATCATACCAAGTCCCTTAGCCATGATAATAGATTTTAACAATTTCAAATGTCATGTATATAAAAATGTATTCATCACGTTCTTTGTCAACTTTTTGAAATTTAAATAATTTTGATGGACACCTTATGAGAATAATGATTTTTAAATATTTTGTATGTTAGTGCTTTATTAGAATTCTTTGTACTCGATGATATATTGATAATCACAATTATAGACGACTTATGACCACAACATAAAAAAAAGAGTCAGACATGAATAAATGAGGAACATATTGATACTCATGTTAGCATTGAAAATATTGTAATAAAGTTGTGAATGTCCTAATATACCATCAATGCATGAACACAAATCTCCTACTAGATCTTTGATTAATGAGTGATATGGTGGGAAGAACTTCATATTTCTAAAAGGTAGGATTCCCAGTCAAGCTAAGACATATTTTCCTATGAATATCCCACTAGAGATAAATATAAACTTGGTCATGGACAGAAAGTGACATCCAAGCTTATATTTTTACAAAATTGTATTAAAATATAATCAAGACCATGTGAAACTCAAAAAAATGCAGCATGCACTAATCACGTATTTTACAATTATGTGGCTATGCCTTGGAGACGAACAATCCTTTGTTATAATGGAGAACAATCTAATTAGCACATTGAGCAACATAATATTTTTTTGATGTCAATAGTTTAAGAGATGAGTCATCACAAGGCTTAGAATTGGAATAACTCATGATGATATATTGCCATTTGAGAAACTTCCAATAATCCTATGGTGTTGTATTTTTATATTTGTCAAATTTGATAAAATATACGTCTTTCCAGCTATAAAATTTAAAAATCTTTAATAAATATTGATGATCATCTTATAAGAATGAACAACGAGTATTACAAGTTATGTTTTGTATTTCACTTAAAAAATTAGAGAATTTATTTTTTGACTTAATTATTGAGATGTTTTATTTATTTTTCTAAAGTTTTAAAACCGACTTTTTTTTATTCCTCTAGACAAAAGAATGACACATTCTTTATCAATATTTACATAACAAAAATTAGATAAGTTGATATATATCGTAATATCATTTTGTACCTGAAAATATCAGTTTGCCAACCAAATAACTCACATACTTTAGTTTAAAATATGTATAATTAAACAAATTGAAGTTATTTATGTATAAGTAAAATCTGTTTAGATCATATCACACACACACACACACTCATACACACGCACGTGCATGCGCACATACACACACACACACACACACATATATATATATATATATATATATATATATATATATGTGTGTGTGTGTGTGTGTGTGTGTGTGTATACCCGTGATGTCTTGATTTTAGTACCATGATATATAACTACATAACGTAAATATCTTTACACAAACATGCAAACATGTACATACATAGATATATCTATGTTGGCACTTTTTTTACAGTAAGAATATATTTATACCTATCATATATTTGTTGGTAAGGTATGTCCATAGAGCCAATCATATGATAAGACATGGCATATTAGCTAAAGGGATTCGATTAATAACAACAAATTATAAAGGCAAGTTTACAATTCATCTGTTTCACTCAGTTATGATATAATAAGGATACATAATGAATGTTTAACCGAACCGCTCATCTCAGGCTCACCATACGACCATCTGGGTGAGTGAGAAAAGCGTCTTTCCTGGGTGACATGGCTTGATTGGGCCGAACGAATATTTTGGATGTTTCCAAATAATTTTGAGTGTTCTTTACTTAAGGAACAAGGAAATTAAAATGAGATTTTAATTGGATTCGAAATAGCCAAATTTGTTTCAGATTGGGAAACTGCTAAACAGCCATTTAGCAATGTGAGATGACCGTCTCGCACCCCATATGACCATCTGGGAGTTCCACACAACCATTTGGCATCTTACTAGTTGCAAAAAGTCATGTTCTTCTGGTCCTTTTCACTCCCACGTAATCTTGTACAAATTAGGAACCCTGACCTAAACCCTATCTATAAAAGGAGGGGTATTGGGGGCTTTCTAAGATACAACATAGACAACTAAGAATCAGTTCCTCTGACAAAGGTTTTCCTCTTTGGTTGTGGTAACCACAAGTGTCCAAGCAAGTCCTACGCAACAGGGAGGGATAGCTACAGGAAAGAAATAATTGGTGATCATTATTGGTGGCAGAGTAGGTTGGTGACTAGTACACCAATGGGAGGTGCAACTCCTTCCTGTTCGTAGTTCATGAACAACAAGAATTCTAGTTGATCTATATGGACTAATCTAGAGGTAGGAGTCCTTCAGCTGCTACTCAGAAAGCAAGCTCAAATTCTAGTCTATGGTGAGACCACCAGAGGTGCTGCAAAATTTGTTCAGTTCGTTGTTCGTGGTGAAGACCATGAGCTGCACAACTACTGTCGAAGAGAAACTTGTTGACAATTGTGAAGAAGTGAGTTTTTCATTGGACTTGCTCCAGGACTAGGTATAACTTGCTAAAACCATCCTTCCTATTTCATAGTAGTTGACACGATCCTGGTGTATTGGGAAATACAGATAGAAAAAAATATGTTTCCCATGTTGTAATATGTACTCATATTTCCCAATAGTGGTACTAAGGCCACATTAATTTACTATGTTTTAGGATAATCCTTATGATTAGATTTTTCTTTTTATGATTTATTTGTTGCATACGATGCAATATTTAAACTGCACTCATATGCTTATCCAATCAAAGACCACACAATCCCAAACCTATATATATATATATATATATATATATAATCTCTTCTTCAACCATCATTCTCTATCCCCAATCATTTTCTCTCTTTTTTAAGGCCAACCATGATTATATTCCAGGAGAACTCAGTGATTTTTTTCTGACCTCTTTCTCTGTCGCCTGTTAGTGTAACCCCTCAGTATAAGATAATTTTCTTCAACACTCCATATTCCACAATGTTTCTCTACGTGGTTAGAGAAAATATGACAACTCGAGAGTTAAGCATGGGGATGATGGAAAAAAGGGAAGCATGATATTTATACCAATATATACAATAAAGATATTTCTAGTGAGATATGCAATTGAGATTGTATTTCAAAAATTGAAGTCCAATCCAATCTATTTTAGGTCTTCTCTTAGTGAATTGTTCTTTCTATTTCACTATAAAAATAAATTAGTAATATTTCTATCTATATTTCTCTCTCTCTTTCATGTCCAACTAAGCAATTCTTTTTGTTTCACAATAAAAATAAATTATTAATATTTCTATCAATATATATCTCTCTCTTTCATGTCCAACTAAGAAATCACTAATATATTTTGAAGTATTTTCCCCTCTCATACAATCTACCAAGCATTCTATACCCCAAGTAGTTATAACAACATCAAATAATTTCAAATTATAGTAATGAATTCAGTTACATTGGTACACATTTTGTAGTTTATTATTCTCTCTTTCGTCAATTCTTCCCACACTCTGTTTCCAATATTTTTTTATTATAATTTTGTTAACTTTTCAAATCAAACTATAATGAATAGTTTTTGAAGTTGGTTAATAAAGTACATTTATCACTCTCTTTATGTCCCAAATTTCTACCAACTATCTTTCACAAACCATTGGAATCATCCTCTAATTTTCTAGCACTTGGGTCACCCCTTTCTTCTATCTTATATGTGTGCATTTTTCCAATCAAAATTAAATGATGCATGTACCAATTTATGCTAGATTTGGTAATCCTAAAAATAAAAAAAAATCATTATAATTTTTTTACTAAAATATGCATATTTAGGTTACACGTGCATGTGCATGTGCATGTGTATGTTGACTATATATATATATATATATATATCATGTTTACTTTTGATGTAATAAAAAACACAAATTCAGATAAATACTTCACAACATTTTATATATGCCCCCCTTCACCTACCTTGTCAGATATAAATTCATACATATATATTCATTACAAACATATACATACATATTTATATATTTGTACATATATATGATACATATATGTATATACATCATTTATCACAATGAGACTAATTGAGTGTCAACATATTTTTAAAATATATTTCTTGATTTACAAAAATTAAAAAAGTACACATATTTTAATAGTATTGTAAATATATTAATGTGACACCATGTAATACTAAGAATCTATCATAGTTCATTTGAATTTTACTTTTTCTTGCATGATTTACACCAATAATAGAATAATATTAGAATACATCATTTACACAAGTAAAATATACAAGTATAGAACTATGAACTTGATATATTTGTTATATATAACTATTTCTATATAATATAACAATATTTGATATCTAATAGAGTATACCATTGCTTATAGACATCTTTTTTTCATTTCAGTGAGGTTATACCATAGTCCCTGATGGGATTGAAAGAACTCAAGGTGTTGAACCTTAGCGTATCCATCAACTAGCTGAACTGAAACCATCATCAAATACATTTATTGTATATTTTATTAAATGTAAAATATTTGTATCATGTATAAATAATTAAATGTATAACTAATATATTAACTACATAGTTTTATAGGTAATGAGGAAATAAAAAATATCTATAATTAATTGTATATTTAATGAAATATCAGACAGTTTATATAAGATAGAAATAATTAAGTGTATAGAAAATATAGAAAGTACATAGTTCTATGGGAAATGAAGAAACAAAAAATGATATCTATAAGCAACTATATACTCTATTATATATTAAATATTGTTATATTATGTATATATAATTATATATGAACAAATATAGCAAATACATAATTTTATAGTTGTATATTTTACTTATGTAAATGACTTATGCTAATATTATTCTATTATTGGTGTAAATCATGCAAGAAAAAGTAAAATTCTAATGAACTATGATAGTTTCTTAGTAGTACATGGCATCATAATAAAATGTTTATAATACTATTAAAATATGTGTGATTTTTATTTTATAAATCAAGAAATATCTGTTAAAATATGTCGACGCTCTATTTATCTCATTGCAACAATTGATGTCATGTTTACTTTTGATATATATATAAGTCTAATATTATGTGTTGATGCAGATGTAAATCAAGATATCTTTTGATGAATAAAAAACCAAAAAATTATGCATATTTTATTAATATTTTTAACATATTCATGCGACACCGTGGTGTAACTTGTGGATTTTTCTATTAAGTCTAATATTGTGTGTTGATGCAGATGTAAGTTCCAAAAAAGCAGGTTGTGTAAAGTCATTGACCCAATCATCGTCTTGAAAATGTTGATAATTACCCTTAATTGTTTGATCAACCTAGTCATCACAAACAGTCCTAGTGTGGATCTAAGTATAACTCTAGTGTCACCCATACCATATTGTTCTACTTTTGGATCATTTACAATATTATCATCTTGGTCATCATTTGAAGTTTCATCACTATCTCCCTTCTTCTTCAAAATTTTCATTATTATTATCGGAATCTAATGAAGGGACATTTCTTGAAGGACCAACATCATCCACATAGAGAATGCCATTTATATTAGTGGTGTGAACTTGGCTCAACAACTTCATATTATACCCCCAATCCGAATATGATAATATTAGAAGGGGTAAACATAGAGCTAGAAGGATAAAAAATTTGAGTCATATCATAGTCATGATAAGATATTTTCTCAAGATAGACATAAAGGGGACAGCTAGAATAGAGAGTTTACATGACTCTAAAAGCTTCATCATACCATAATTGAACAGGTACACTATTCATAACAAGAAAGATATATGTGAATTTGTTGGAAAATTTGATGGGATCAATTGCTATTATGGTGTGAATGTAGGATTTGTTGTCCAGTAGAGCATTAAAATAAGTAGTTGTACATGCCTATATGATTGTCTGGAATAGTTCCATCCAAAAGAAAGTGACCATCATAATGCAACATTGTAATAGGAGGGAAAGGCGACCATTTTCCTAATTTAACATGTACCATGTCAAAATTCTAGATTTAAATGCTAGATTTTCTTAATATTAACCATTAGTTTCAATTGTTTAGAATCTATAATTTGTTTTTAGTTACATTGAATATTAATAAGATATAAAGTAATGAATTATAGAAAACATGCTTGTGGAGAGACATATTAGAACATGATAAGAGAAACCTGAATAATAATAAGAAGATAACACCCAAGCACCTAAAGAAGGATCAAACAGAAGGAAATGCTCCTTTTTTCTTCAGAAGATGAAGAAAGGAAGATATTTAAGCCTTCAGATTAATATATATGTACTGACAATGATAAACACACTATGATGAAGATAGGGAAGAAGAAGAGCAAGAAGTCGAACAAGAAAAATTGATGGTGTGATTTAGAGTAGTAGAAGGGGTTGAAATTTATAGGAGAAATTTCTAACTATTGTAAAAATAACATTTGCACAATTGTAAAATTTCCAATGGCTCTCTTGGCCGTGCAGGTGCCCCTAAACCGATGTCACATGGCACACCCAAGATAAAGATGCCATTAGACGCAATATGTATTATGACTATATTTGGATGAACGAGTCATTTTCTATAAATTTTATAAGTTTAGGGGACTTCTAGAATTTTGGTCAAGAGAGTGGAGTATAAGTACCATTTTCGTAAATATGTTGCCCCCTTGATAAGGGAATGATGTGGTCCTCTATGATTTGAGGTCTGTTAGAGATCACACTAAGAAAGGCTTGCTAGTGCGGGTCCAAGACCTAGGTCTTCCAGACTGAACCCCAAACTGACCTGATTCGCATTCTATTACTTCCTTCGCTCCTATCTTAGACTCCACTCGAGGTGCATGCACTATGGTAGAGGTGTGATTGCTTGGCTCTTTAGAGCCTTGAGCGGGACTTCTCTGGGAAATGGAAGCAATCACATACCCAGAAGTTGCAACCACTAAGGTTCTATGGAGTCATTTATGCAAAGATGCTTTTAAGGAAACTTAGGATGGAATGCCTCAATACTCGTGTGATGGATGTGATGAGAAAAATTAAGGGAAGAAAATGGAGTCTAGGGAGTGAGTTTGAGTTCAAGAGAGAGGAAAAAGAGGGAGAAAGAAATGGGGAAGGAGAAAGGAAGCTAATCGGTCTCTCTGATGATGAGAAGAGTGAGAAGTGGGGCAGAATGAGGGGTGCCATGGAGTGGTTAGGTGGTGGTAGTGCTATTGGATCTGACCTATCATATGGAGGTTGGTCTTGGTTGGTTGTGGTTCTAGGTTCCCTACTACTTGCTTCATCCCACCCTTTCAAATCAATCACAGAACATTACTCTTAGCATAGGATTTTCTCTCGATTTTTATCCATGAGAAAAGGAGTTCACCAATTGTTGCTATAGAGACTAGCACCTGTTGAGCCAGGCAATGACAGATAGGGAATCAATTGTCCTAGGTGTGAGGAGATGGACCACGTGACAAGTTGGGTCTAGCCAGACATCGCCTCACCGTTCTTCACCTCTCTAGAGTGCTGCTCTTTAATCAACCTCAACACAATCGACACTGCAGACGATGCCTAAGAGGCTAACGACCACCCAGTTGTCCTTACAAATCATGTTGTCCACAATGGCCCCACCCCTGATTAGCCTCTCGGTGATGTCTTCTAGGTGAAGCCCCCGACCTTTTGATCGCGTACTAATTTTCATTCTTTGAAACATCACATTGTAGAATCATTCATTATCAGTTTTGTATGAATACTTTCATCTTGTAAATTCCACAAATTGTTTGACAGCCCAGATGCCTAATGTTCCAATCTATATCAATGTTGCAGTTCCCAGATGGAAACAACCCCTCATGTCCCCCGCATCCCCATCTCCATTCTATCCCATCTTTATATGAGCAAAGTATATTCACACACATTGTAGTGTGGTTTGAGGTTATATAGAGCATTGACATTCCAAAATAGTTTTAGCCCAACATAGGAGGTTACAGAAGATGCAGTGGAGTTTTACTGTGAAGAATAAGGAAAATAAGAAGAAGGATGTGAATGAGAATGAGCTCGAGTTGATCTTCCAACCTCCAAGAACTTGTTGTAAAGCTAAAACTGAATGCCCCATTGACAATAAAAATTGCATTGGATGATCTCAGCAAACCATATTACAAGACACAAAAAAGTTCCATTAGCCATGTTTCTAATTTAAAAGTGGTAGATTTGTCCCTAATGCTATGCTATGACGAGTTCATTAGGAGGCTCCACAAGTAGTGGAGAAACAAAAACCACACCACTGATTTTCTTTCAGTGTCACTACACATATCTAAATAGGACGTCCCATATGTAAGTTTAACAACATTATTTTTTGGCTAGCTAACTATTTTTATTATGTTGTTTATGACTTGTATTTTATGAAAAATTAATGTTAGGGAATATTGTGATTTCCATTGAAATTGTAGCCAGACAACCTAGAGAGAGGGAAACTCTTCTGGCGAGATATAGATCCTCTTGGTATATTTAAAAATAACCAATTTGTTTAACAAATAATAATAGTTTCAACCTCTCTTGAAAATGTGCACGATTGAATGTGCTTGCTGTAACTAAGAATCTAGATGATTATAAAAAAGAGGCCACTATTGTCAGTTATGTATATAGAGATCATTCACTCAATCACTAATTGATCACTTTCTATGCTCTCGATCATGCTCGACAACCATGCCCCTCCTGTAGTCCTATATCTATCTAAGGTGACTCAACCATTGTTCACTTTTACTTTTAGAATTGATTTCTTTTACATGGCCAACAAGTTGTCATGTGTAGTGGTGTCAAATAGGTTTGTATGTGGTCTTGATCATGTAAACTTACATGTCGGCAACCACGAGTGAAACCAGGGTGAAATGGTTGGGGGGGCAAATTATTGTCAACTATTGAGTTTGGAAAAAGGATAGGGACTATTACTTATGTTTTCACATCACTTCTTATCTCCATATTTGCTTAAGCATGTAAAAATATATAATTTGTTTGCAAATCTTTTGAGACTAGTACTGCCTAATATATTATCTATTAAAATATTTTTGAAATATATAACAATCATTATCTTTAGAGTTACACCAACATTTAAAATAAGAATATTGTTGGGAAATACAGGCACAAAGTATAGCAGTAGAAACATTTTTTTATCAATTTGTATTCCCCAATACAACAAGATTGCATCAACTACTATGAAATAGGATGGATAGTTTTAGCAAGTTATACATGGTCCTAGAGAAAGTCTAGCAAAAAAACTCACTTTTTTGCAACTATCAACCAGTTGCTCTCTGACGGTGGTTGTGCAGCTCTTGGTCTTCACCACAAACAACAAGCATGACATATTCTATAGTGCCTTTGGTGGTCTCACGACACTCTTTAGGTTGACTTTGCTCTCCGAATAGCATATAAAGGACTCCTGCCTCTAGAGTATTCAACACGAACCAACAAGAACTCATGTTGTTCACCAAGAAAGAATAGGAAGGAGTTTTCCCTCTTTTTGGTGTACTATCCATCAATGTGCTCTCCCACCAACAATGATCACCAATGGTTTCTCTCCCATAGCTATCCCTCCCTGTCAGGTAGGACTTGATCGGGCTCTTGTGGTCACCACAACCATAGAGGACAAGTTGTTTGAGGAACAAATTCTTATTTTTCTATGTTGTATCTTGGGAAGCTCATAGTACCCCTCCTTTTATAGGCGGGGTTTGGGTAAGGGTTCCCGATCTATATGGGATTGCATGGGAGTGGAAAGGACAAAAAATACTTAATTTTCACAACCTAAAAGATGCCAAATAGACATCTAGCACTCCCATACGATTATATGGGGTGCAATATGGTCTTCTCATAGTACCATAGGTCCATTTGATAGTATCCCAATCTGAAATGGATTTGTCTATTTCAAATCAAATTTATATTTCATACTAATTTCCTTGTTTCTCAATTAAAGAATAATTAAAACTATTTGGAAAACATCCAAAATATTTTTTTGTCCCAACTAAGCCATCTCACCTAGGTGAGATGCCCATTTCACTCACCCAGACGTCCATCTAGTGAGTTTGAAATGAGTCAGTCAGTTCAATCACATTGAACCTGTCGGTTCAAGGCCAAAACTTAGCCAATTCAAACTCTGATCAGCCTGACAATCCAAATAGCCATCTCAACACTTGAGACACCCTTTTGGATACCCAAATGGCTGTCTCACCCAGTGAGATGGTCGTTTCGCAGCTTAGTCTACCAATCCATTGATCTGTTGTGTGAATTTAATACCTCAATGCTTTAGTAATCAATCCAACTGTCATTCAAGATCAAACTCCTCTTCTAGATGAGTTCCTATGTATGTGACCTGATAGTTTCCATATCATGTTGGCAGTGAATGTCTATAACTACCTTATGACATCACAAGCAAAGAGTGGAGCCTAGTCACACATCAATGTTACCCAAGTGAATGGAAAGTTGGAGAACAACTTCAACCTACAATCTGTGTAAGTTGCTGCAGTGATTGTATAATTTATGTGTCTCTAATATCCCAAGTGAACTAGAGGCATGGAAAGTCACCCTTTCAATATTCAACTTATGTTCCTTGAACCAAGAGCATACTTTCTAAGATAATGTGACCTCAGTATCACATAGTGATGCACATGTGCATTTACATGCATTTCTCAGTCTTTCTTATCAAGTGGCCAGGATATCATACTCTAGTAGGAGGGACAAATCCCAAATTTATCACTCACAATCTATCCCAATGTGTCAAAGTCCCCCAATCATCACCTTTATAACAACCCATGTTTTAAGACTGCATTTGGTGATGTCAAAGTGTACCCAACGACATGTGACAAGTGCAATGATTTCAGGTCTAAGAATCACATTCACCACCTTCATTATGAGATGTACTATAACTGCCAATTATTATTTCCATGTGTCACTTCTCATGGTGGGCCTGACTGATACATTGTTCCCCAACATATATCTATGTGTTTAGTTTGATATTTCCATATCATAACTAATGAGATTTTGTCATCAACCAACCAACAATCTAGTCTTTAGTGTTACTTGTGTCTATCTACCTTTCACAACAACAACCGACTAGGGACATAATAAGAATGTACATACTCTTAACATCCATATGATCTCATCATCAAGGCATGTACCTTAAGATATACTTCAGTGAGCATTGCCATTCTATAGACATTCATTGTCTATCCTCTTTGTCTCATAACTGAGTGAAATAGATGAGTTGAAATCTTGATTTTATAATATGTTGTTATTAATGAAATCCCTTTAGGAAAATGCCATGTCAATCATCATATGGTTGGCTCTACGAGCATACCTTACCAATAGATGCCCAATTTACATAGACAATCATCCATGAATCCTGTTCACAGTGATCTAAAGATGTTCACCATGTTTCTTGCTGTGCTAGTGCTATTCCAACGGGTTAGAAACACTTTGCTATAAGTCAGTATATTGCATGTTTCTTATCTCTTCACTATGATATGAAACTGTCGCAATATGGTATCTGATATTTTGTTCCTAACAAGTAGCTCCATTGTTGTTACACTATCTCTACATAGTCATCAATGGTTGGAGCATCTATAAATTTTCCATATGAACTTCTAGATCCATATAGTATCACTCACTTTTCACAACACAAGTATACTCGAATTCTAATGTAGAATTAAATCAATGATTATTAGTTTGGAACCCTTCCAAATTACAACTCTTTTCTCTTTAAAATCATATATTTGTGATCATTTTGTCATTATGAAATCCTGCATTGATGTAACCCTTTATAATCAACTCTTCCTTTCATTCCTATCCTTGTGGACTAGCAATCTATCCTTAAGTTCTTCACAAATACTAATGGATATCTTAATGACATTCCAATAACCTTTATTGGATTTTAATATCATCTTGTCATGTCCAATATGTACAAGATTGTATAGGATAAGTATATTTATAGCATTCATGATGGATCCACTTTTGGGATTTAGCCCTTCAATCTTATTCATTAATTTCCATTGTTCACAAGAATAGGAACATTTGGTTCATGAGAGACAAATATGGATTCTCTCTCATTGAATCCTTTCATGTTGAAATCTTTCAACAATTTACTATTTTATGTGCTCAATTTCACTTTGTGAAACTTTTCAGAACTATTTCTATAGCTCTTTATCCTTATCTCATGAGATGTTTCACTTATACCATCATTACTGAAGGGGTTCTCTTTTCCAGTTCTCAATATTCACAATAATGAGATGTTATTCCTTATCATATGTGGAATATCTATATATGCTCCCATGAAATATTTTGCAAGCACAAATCTTATCTTTTGTCTTGATTCAAGTTAAACTCTTTGACTATCTTGCCAAGTCATAAGATCCCATTTTTGAGATGCTTGGATTGAAGTATGTAGTTTATATACTTTATTTGCATTCTTGTAGTCATGAAACCATATTAGGTTGTCTCACGTACGCATCCCATGATGTATTCCTTTTGAGGATTTTGGTTTCAATTATCAGAGCCTATTTGAACTACATCAACAAGCATGACAATAGGTAAAATAATTTCTATCAAGTTCAAAAAATTGAATTAATTTGAACTCCTTTTCAACCAACTTGTCCTTTTATGTTATCCATACAGGTCTTTTCTACAAGACCTTATTGCACCCTTTGGGTGTTACCCCTTTAGGTGTCACTACCAAGTTATTACCTTAATAGTTTACATGGATCACATAATGACATTGAGCCATTACTGAGATTATGATTCTTAATAGATTCTAGTTGATTTGTTGATCATCCTCATGACCATCCTGTATTGAGTTGTTCGATTCACAATCCTCCAATCTCAGACATGTGCTATTATAACTATTTTTTTCTATGTCATATAATGAACTTGAGGTTCCTATCTTGAGTTGTTGGATTCACAATCCTCCAATCTCAGACATGATCTACTATAAATATTTTGTTCTATGCCATATGAAGAACTTGAGATTCCACAACAATTTGTGATTCTCTTCATTCTAATAGTACCTCTTTTTTGATCTCGAACATTTTGAGTTCTACATTTGCTCCTGCTGATTGTTTAGGAAGTCATTTAACCAACTAGAAAACACTTTGCAATTGGATTGCGATAAATAGTGTTGAATAACTGTGGTTTGTGGATAAACCTTTTCAATAAACTTCTTTCTTAATGTAGGTTTTCATCCTTTAGACACATTGGGACATTCCCAAATCATATCATATATGATGTCTCATAAACCATTAAGACGATACTTTATTTAGTGAAACATATATATTTATGAGGATATAAGAAGACTTGATTGGTTGATAATTATATCATGACTTTTCATGCTATAATTCCTTCACTGTGACACATCACCATGCTCAGATGGATATGACTTGCGATGCATTATCACAGTTCTTTCCTGAAGGTACTCAATGTATTGATTATAAATTATTTTAACATTTGATCTCATGAAAGTCTCTTTAATACTTTTATCAAAGATATACTTCATTCATAATCTTATTGAACACTTCTTGAGATTTGATGTTTCTACTTTACTGAGTACATATCATTATATTACTAGTAAATGAAATGGTGTATAAGAAATTATCTATAGCATTCATTCATAAGATTTTTATACATCAAATGTATGAGGTCTAACGAAATATTATCTTCCCACTTCATTTAGTGAAGGACATCATGTCATATTGTGCGTAAATAAGGATTGCATGTTTCCTTAGGTTCAATAACAAAGGGATCTAGATCATTGTCAATACGTTTTCTAGACATCCATTTCTCATATTCGTACAAGATGACTAACGCTAATGATAATCTTGAGTAATTATAATCCTTTTGTATAAACATTATAAACATTCATCTTTGGATCATTTCACATAAATATCGCAAGTTGTTTTTGGGCCAATGCCATGCAAGATCATATCTTTCAAATAGAAACACCAACGACTCTTTATTGATAATCATCCTTGTCAAATACAAGATGCATAAAGAAAATGTTTCTATTACAATGGAATAAATGAAATAGCAGTTCTGATTACTCTATTTCATGTCCACTGGGCTAAGATAAATTTAAATGTAGACTCTATCTTTTGCAACACTTGCTCCGCCTTGTCCATCTTCATCCTTCTATGAGGGAATTTACTTCTTGTTAGATCCTACATATCACTATGATAGATCTCTATCTGGTATCATATACGAAAATTTTAAGAAGTAATCAACTTTATCTTATAATGTTTATACATGAAGTGGAGGTCTCAATGCATTACTTCTTCTTCTTCTTTATCTCCTCTAACCATAGTGGGCAACTTCTCTTCCAATGTCCTGGCTGGTGACAATGGTGACAATCACCCCTTTTCTTTAATCCACCTTTTTCCTTGAGATCTGAAGACTTGGGCTTCTGGTCATCTTTAGAACCCTTCTTAGCTTTGCCTTTGCATTTAGACTTCCCCTTTGTCTTGTTGATTTGCATTATAGACTTGGTTTTGTCTTTCTTCATCTGTGTCTCAGCTATTCTCTACATGCCCAACAACTCTATCAACAGATTATCAATGTCATTCATGTTGTAGTTCATCACAAACTAGTTGTATGACTAAGGTAGGAATTACAAAATCATGATAGTGACCAACTTTTGGCCCAAGGGTAATCCCAGTCTAGTTAGGTTCTACACATACTTAATCATCTTGAGCACGTGAGGACCTACTAAGCCTCCTTCTGCCATGTTGCATTTGAATAGTGCCTTGGAGACATCGAATATCTCTTATCTTGCCTGATCTTCATACATGTTCTTGAGATGTGTGACCATCTCAATCAACCCCATGTTCTCATGTTGCCTTTGCAACTCATGGTTCATTTAAAAAAGAATCAAACACTTGACATGAATGACATCTTCAATATGCTTCTTGTAATCATCCTTGTCAGCCCTTGGAGCATGTTGAGCTATTTCCTTTGGTTTTGGCATCTCGAGGACATAGAGCTTGCGCTCCTGAGTTAGAATGATCCTCAATGTCCTAAACCAGTCATGGAAGTTGTTCCCAACAAGTTTGTCCTTCTTAAGGATCGATCGTAGAGAAAAGTGATTGTTTGGTGTTGCTGTTTGGTTTTACAAAAGAATTTGAATTTTTGTCCAATACTCATTTTGATTTGATTTGATTAATATTTCAGCCATATTTATTAGGTCTTTAATTAATTACCATTCACATTATTTTGTTCAAATTGACAACCCTCAAGTATCAATTTGGAAAACTATAGAGAATCAATTTTCTAATGAGCCAGATCCAAGATAATTCAATTGTGGCCCGATGAACACTGCAAAACACAGTTAATCATCAAGGTAGGCAACTTTTGCCAATTGCATAATATGAAATTTTAGATAGATGATATGCACAACTCTTTACCATTATCATCTTTATGTCTCTGGGCCCATACGCTCAGAGAGTCACCAGTTAAGCCAAACCTAATGGCAATACAATAATAATGCACCCCGCGGAGGCAGAACCTACATTATTACCATCACAATTCCACAAGGTAGACGGTTCACCACGTGGAGGCATAACCTACACTTAGTCAAACATGTTTTACATGTGTATTGCTATTGGAAGGCATCTTAGACTTAATATGTTATATTGAGGGGTTTTATATATATCATATATATACATATATTGTATCCAATTACTAGATATATAGTACATATCATATACATGCAATATCCCACAACGTAAACCTACAATATAAAATAGATGTAATTGTTATGGCCATGTCTACTTGTAATTCATTGGATCCACAAGGAAATACTACCACCTAGGTCAATCATCACATCACATGTATGAACCTGCAGTTGATGTAGATCTGTTCTTACCAATTCGGGTAGATCAGTTCAATTGTTGAACTGGTTATCTCACCTCTTGGCCAGTTGGTTGGTCATCACGAACATCCTCCTATCCAACCGATGTTTGGACTCCTTCAAATGGTTGGTTGGACCCACCAGGTGATCGACTGGCTCCATGATCCTCCAAACGGTCGGCTCATAACACCAACTGGTCATCTCCTCTAGTGATGATCATCTTCTTTATCAATGCATAAAGCAAAACTATCCTATTTCTACTTTATTCCATTGATAAAGAGAAACCTCAAGTTACATTCTAGGGGAGCACATGTACGAAAGAAATAGTGTACATTGGGAAGAGGGAAGTAGGGGATTGGCACACAGAATAAATAAATAACCCATACCATCCAACCACACACATATATAGGGTTTAGGCTATAACCATGCTACACATCCACCATCAAAATAGCTTTTAGGGTGATGCATGTAAATTGAATATATGTCATATATATATATATATATATATAGGTTTGGGATTATGTGGTCTTTGATTGGATAAGCATATGAGAGCAGTTTAAATATTCCATCATATGCAACAAATAAACCATAAAAAGAAAAATATAATCATATCGATTATCCTAAAACATAGTAAGTTATGTGGCTTTGGTACCATTGTTGGGAAATACGAGTACATAGTATAACAGCGGAAACAAAAATTTTATCTATCCGTATTTCCCAATACACTAAGATTGTGTCAACTACTATGAAATAGGAATGATGGTTTTAACAAGCTATACCTGGTCCTGGAGAAAGTCTGATGACAAAACTCACTTCTTCACAATTTTCAGCAAGTTTCTCTTTGACAGTGGTTGTGTAGCTCATGGTCTTCACCACGAACAGTGAACCGAACAAATTTTGCAGCACCTCTGGTGGTCTCACCATAGACTGTAAGTTGAGCTTTCTTTCCGAGTAGCAGCTGAAGGACTCCTACCTCTAGATTAGCCCACACAGATCAACTAGAATTCTTGTTGTTCATGAAGAATGAGCAGGAAGGAGTTTCCCCTCCCATTGGTGTACTAGTCACCAACCTGCTCTGCCACCAACATCGATCACTGATTTTTTTTCTCTCTTTTAGCTACCCCTCCCTGTCAGGTAGAACTTGCTTGGACTCTTGTGGTTACCACAACCAAAGAGGAAAACAATTGTCAAAGGAACATATTATTATTTGTCTTTGTTGTATCTTGGAAAACCCCTAGTACCCCTCCTTTTATAGATGGGGTTTGGGTCAGGGTTCCCAATCTATACAAGATTGTGTGGGAGTGAAAAGGACCAGAAGAACATGAATTTTTACAACTTGTGAGATGCCAAATTGTTGTTTGGCACTCCCACATGGTCATCTGGTGTGTGAGACGGTCATCTCACATTTCTAAATGGCTGTTTAGCAGCTAAAAAAAATTTGGCTATTTCAAATCCAATTAATATCTCATTTTAATTTCCTTGTTCCTTAAGTAACGAACACTCAAAATTATTTGGGAAACATCCAGAATATTCATTCGACCCAATCAAGCTGTGTCACCCAGGAAAGATGCTTGTCTCACTCACCCAGATGGTCGTCTAGTGAACCTGAGATGAGAGGGTCGGTTAAATCACATTGAACATGTCAGTTCAAGGGAAAAACCTAGCAAATTCAAACTATGATCAACCTGACAACTCAAACAGACATCTCAACACTTGAGATGCCCTTCTGGCTACCCAAAATGGCCATCTCACATAGTGAGATGGTCGTTTGGTAGCTCAGTCAGCCAATCCATCGATCTGTTTCATGAATTGAATACCTAAATGCTTTTGTAATCAATTCAAATATCATTCAAGATCAAACTTGTATTCTAGATGAGTTCCTATGTGTGTGACCCTATAGGTCCCATATCATGTTGGCAGTGAATGTCTATAACTAGTTTATGACATCACAAGCAAAGAGTGATGCCTAGTTGCACATCAGTGCTACCCAAGATAATGGAATGTTGGAGAATAACTTCAACTTACAATATGTGTAAGGTGTTGTAGTGATTGTATAATTCCATTGACTCTGATATCCAGAGTGAACTCAAGGCATGGAAAATCACCCTTTCAACATTCAACTCATGTTCCTTGAACCAAGAGCAGATTGACTGAGATAATGTGACCTCAACATCACATACTGATTCACATGTGCATGTGCATGTGCATGTGTTTCTCTATCTCTATTATCAAGTGGCCAGGATATCATACTCCATTAGGATGAACAAATCCCATGTCTATCACTCATAGTATATCCCCATGTGCCAAAGCCACCCAATCATCCTTGTTATAACAACCCATGTTTCAGGACTGTGTTTGATGTTGTCAAAGCGTAACCAACATCATGTGTGAATGCAGTGATTTTAGGTCAAAGAATCACAATCACCACATTCACTATGATATATGACTATGACCACCAATTATGGTTTGCATGTGTGACTTCTCAAGGTGGGTCTATCTGATACACTGTTCCCTAACATGTATCTGTGTGTTTGGTTTAATCTTTTGCCATATAATGACTAATGAGATTATGTCATCAACCAACTCACACTCTAGTCTTTAGTGTCAATGGTGTCTATCTACTTTTCATAGAAACAACCGACTGTGAACATAATAAGAATGTACATACTCTTAACATATGTATGATCTCATCCTCCAAATCACATACTTGAAGATGTACGTCATTGAGTATTTTCATTCTATAGACATTCACTATGTCTCCTCATTATCTCATAACTGCGTGAAAAATATGAATTGTAAGCTTTCCTTTATAATTTGTTGTTATTAATCAAATCACTTTAGGTTATATGCCATGTCAATCATCATATGATTGTCTCTACGGACATACCTTACCAAAAAATATATGATAGGTCTAAATCTCTTCTTATTGTAAAAAAAGTGCCAACATGGGTATATCTATGTATGTACGTGTTTGCATGTTTGTGTAAAAATATTTACGCTATATAGTTATATATCATAGTAGTAAAATCAAGACATCACAGGTATATATATATATATATATATATATATATATATATATATATATATATATATATATATATATATATATATATATATAAGGCCTTTTTTTAATACCTGTGCGGGTAGCCTGGATTTCACTACCCGACAACCAAAAAAGTAACTGTGTAGACCAAAAAAGTAATTCTGCTATCAAAAATCGTAACTATGTTGATAAAAAAGTAACTATACGACTAAAAAAGTAATCCCATACAAAATACACAATATATATATATATATATATATATATATATATATATATATATATATATATATATGTAGCCATGTTTTAAAATCTGTTGTTACAAACGTAACTATCTATGCATGAAACTCAACAGTTTGCAAGGTAAAGTAACCCTCTACATGTCAAAAGTAACCAACTTGAAAAAAAGTAACTAAAATGGGGGGTGGGTATTAAAGATGGGCACTATATATATACATATATATATATATATATATATATATATATATTTCTGTGTGTGTGTGTGAGAGAGAGTAATCTGATCTAAATAGATTTCATTTATATGTAAATAACTTCAACTTGTATCGTAATACATATTTTAAACTAAAGTAAGTGAGGTATTCAGTTGGCAAACTCATATTTTTGGGTACAAAATGTTATTATGATATATATCAACTTATCTGATTTTTGTTATGTACATATTGACAAAGAATTCGTCATTATTTTGTCTAGAGGAATAACAACCAAATTTAGATTTAAAACTTTTTAAAAATAAATAAAGCATCTCAATAATCAAGTCAATAATTAAATGCTCTAAGTTTTTTAAGCGAAATACAAAATATAACTTGTAATACTAGTTATTCATTCTTATAAAATGATAAACAATATTTATTCAAGATTTTAAATTTTATAGCTAGAAAGACATATATTTTGTCAAATTTGACAAATAGAAAAATACAAAACCATAGGATTATTGGCAGTTTCTCAAATGGCAATATATCAACCTGAGTTATTCCAACTCTAAGCCTTGTGTTGACTCATCTCTTAAACTATTTACATCAATAAATATTATGCTACTCAATGTACTAATTAGATTGTTCTTCATTATAACAAAGGATTTTTTGTCTCCAAGGCATATCCACATAATTCTAAAATATGTGACTAGTACAAGCTACATTTTTTGAGTTTCACATGGTCTTGATTATATTTTAATACAATTTTCTAGAAATATAAGCTTGGATGTCACTATAACATCCCTAACCTGGGTTATGCCATAAACCTAGAATTTTTTCTTAAGTAAGTTATTTATAAACTTTTTTTAGTCTTTAGAAAAGTAATTAAGACTCAAGGAAAGTTTAAATTTCTAGTTTGAGCTTATTTACAAACTGTTTGTGCATTATATGATAGTTTGGGTCTAAAGTGCAATTAACCCAAGATGAGGGGTTATATTGAAAAATGCCACATGTTGAATGTATCTCATGTGTTTTAGCATCATAAGAGATAGAATGATGCTAAGGGGCAGCTTGTGGAAAGCCTAAATTTCAAATTAAAACTTGTTTGAATAATGCTAGTGCCTTGTGCATCAATTTTGGTACAAAATGTAATTTACCCAAAATGTAGGGTTGATAGGCAAATTACCACCTCTAGAGTGTCCCTACTCCCTACTGTTATCATCTAGAGGAGAGACAAAGAAAAAGACACCAAGTTTGAATCATCTTTGAGTGGTAGCATTCTTGGTGATGAAAAGACCAAGAAAAGATGTATAGTTGAAGCCTTTTTATGAGTTGTATCGAGTTGTAGAGTTCATATGAGAGTGCCTATCAGCCAAGGATCCATAGAGGGAGTCTCATATCAGTTTTTCAACTCTTGGCCTTTGCCATGACAGGCTAAGCACCTCAAGGAGGTGATGTGTATCAGCTAGCAACTTTCCTTAGAAAAAGTGTATCAGTTTGTGAATAAAGTGATGTTGAGTTGAAATACCTTGCTCAACAAGTTAAGTAAGGGCCGAAATCTTATCCCTAGATTATCCTAAAAAGTTTTTCATGTCAAGATAAATATGCATGCATGGACACATGTCAACCATGCATGGACACACGACACTTAGTAGTGTAAAAGTATGACACCTCATATACACTCTTTTTCATGAACCACAATTATATATACCATTCCTTTTACCTACTAGTGAACATTTTCAAATCTTACCACCATATTCCTCTTATATATCGTGCATATAGTATTGGTAGAATGCATAGGTGATGGGCTATTGTGAATAGAGCCTTGGTATCAGCCATAGCAAAGTGATATCGGCCATAGTGAAGAAATATCAGACATAACAAGGTGATATCGGCCATAGTGAAGTGATATTGGCCACAAGTGATGGGATATCATGTATGAGTGGTGAGGTATAATGCACGGTGATAAGGAGAAAGAAAGATCTCAAGTCTTCACCATAAGGTGAATCCATGATCATTTTCAACCTTGGATTAAAGCATGGATCTAGGGTTGTGGTCTTCCTTTCTTTTCTTCTTCGCCAAATACTTATCTATGGTGATTCTTTGCATATAGAGGAATTGTGAAGCTCATCGTCAATCTTGGGAACATGAAGCTTTGGATCTTGGAGCTTTGAAGTTGTTCTTGAGGTGGGTTATATAACTTGAACCCAATTATGTTATTATTCACCTTCAATCTTTCCATATTTGATGATCTATTTTCAATTTCGAATTTTCTTACATAATTGATATATCCATGAGTTCTATTAATGACATAGGACTGTTGTACATGAACTAGAATAGTAAGAACGAAGGTCTTGAGCTTTATTATGATGACATCATCATGGTCCAACCCGATATCGGGTTGAAGCACCTCTAACCTGATATGGTGAGGTGAACACACCACTAGCATGATATAATGATGGAGCATATATCTTATGCATGATATGATGATGAAGTACACACATTGTGCACGATATGGTGTCAAGAATACCCCTTGTGCATGATATGGGGTCAAACACATACCCTATGTAAGACATGGTGTCAAGTATACCCCTAACCCGATATGGTGTTGAAATCCAACATAGTAATGTGAAACCCGATATACATTGGGACTCCAAACCACTATTGGTTTGTACACCTAGTTTGGTTTAGACTAACCTATTATCTAGCCTATCACTTATTACATTATGAAGGATAGGATGATACCATGAAGGTTTGAAGAGATATGAGCATAAGGGTCTAACCCGATATGCAAACCCTAATGATAAGAAACTCGATATGGAAGCACGATATGGTGATGAGGATACACCTCAAGCACGATATGGAAGCATGATATGATGTCAAGTACACACCTCTATACCCAATATGGTGGAAGCACCTCAAATTCAATGTACCTGATGGAGTAACACATGAAGTGTTTTATGTCAAGTAATACATTAAGATGTAAAGAGCTTAATGCATTTTGATAAGTAGGCCAATGTACCTTGAAGAAAGGGTTGAGTCAATTTAATAGAGTATGATGCAATCAATATTCTAGTGAGGATGAGAGAATACTTGTGTGATAATCATGTAATGAGCATACATTGATTCTCCTAATATGAGTGGAGTATGAATCAGGGTTTGATTCTTGATAATATGACTTGAAACCCTAATC
This sequence comes from Alisma plantago-aquatica, assembly GCA_963693085.1. Taxonomy (NCBI): domain Eukaryota; kingdom Viridiplantae; phylum Streptophyta; class Magnoliopsida; order Alismatales; family Alismataceae; genus Alisma; species Alisma plantago-aquatica. The sequence continues at coordinate 879,228,941 of OY856412.1, forward strand.
AGTTAAATAGGGGAAACCCTAACCCTAATGAAGGGTGATGATATGATTTGAAACCCTAATTGGTTAATAAGAGGAAACCTTAACCCTAATAATGGGTGATGACATGCACTAGAAACCCTAATCGGTAAGGAAGGGAAACCCTCACCCTAATAATGGGAAGGTTGTATTTCTCTTGTATTGCATGGTGATGATATGTATTTGATGTTGTTGTTATCATGAAATACTAACCATGCAGGTATCATGAGATGATGAGCATAGCAAAGCATGATCTATGATGTTCATATGATACAGATCTAAATGGACTTTGTGAGCTATGTGAAATAATTGTGCAACAAGTATAATGTATACCTTGGTTCGAGGACCTAGAGGTAATAGTTACCTGATAAGTGGTAATAGTGTTCAGTGATGAACTAAGGGTTTGAATACCCAGGTCTAGCAATCATGATGATGATAATGCTAAAGGATGAGAATTCCCAGTAATGTGATAAAGGATTGAGATCCTGAGTTTTATATGTGTTCCAAAGATCATGAAAGTACTTGATAAATGTGTCACACCTTTCTTTGTAGCATATGTTATACTTCTTGCTTGTAACTTGGTTGATGCTAAAAGATACTGTAATACACCTAATTAATCAAGTGGAATCTTATCATGTAGTTTACCAGGCCATAGATCCATTCGGTGTCAGGATTTGCTGAATGGTGAAATGAGTTTAACTCGGTATACATATTGTTGAATATGTAATCTTCTTTATACATGGGTTGCTCAGTGAACTCCCCAAATAAACCGGGAAAGCTTAGTGATCATCCCGATGAAAAATAAATTGGGAAAGCTTTGTGATCATCCCAAAGAGAGTGCATGCTACGACTGTAACTCTATAGCGAAGATACCAATATACCCTGGTAAGCTAGTTGCAGTTTGACATGTTGTAACAAACTAGAACTAGAACCCTACCCTAGTAGTTTTATCCTTTTGTCTTAGCCAAACAAGAATAAACTAATACATGTAATTAAAGGAATACAAAATACTTTGTGCTTAATAATAACTCATTTAGATGATAATAAGAAATTAAAGAACTTAGTTGGATAACTACCTCTCCCTATATTCTTAATATAGGTTTGTATGTACATAAACACCAAATTGGTATTAATAGGGTTGAAGTATAAATTGTCACTAAGTAATAGAAATCATAAAGTATTTCATCTTAGAACTTTCTAGCACTTCCTTAAATAAGAGAAATAGGAGAAAATCTGAATTTTATATAAAGGAGAAGATAAATGCAAAAATTAATGGTAATATAGGAATTAATGGGTAAAGAAGATAATTAGAAAGATAATGTACCAAAATTTATAATTGGAAACCCATCAGGATAATTTGACACTAAAATTCGTTCTCTTGACCAAAAAGTAACTTAAGGGCCAAGTATCATTTAATTTGGAAGATAATTGTATATATTAATGTCCTTATCTAAAGAAAATAGGAATTAGGCCAATAAAGTGAGATAAAATATTTAATGCCCTCACATTGGAAAACTAACTCCAATTTCGTAATCTAAACATAAAAATAAGCCTTTGGGAAAGTTTACAACTAATTTGGATAATGTTTGGCTATTAGGTAATAGTAGGAGAGAGAAAATGCCTAAAAGGTGTAATTAATAAATAAATGTAAATCATGACACCAAAAGTTGGAAATAAAGGCAAATTTGTATTCAACACATTAAAAATGACTTGTGTGTCAAGTTTCATAAAATTTGGATAATCCTAAAGCCCTAAATGAAGAAAGAAAGAGAAAATGATATTTGATTTATTTAACCCATTAAAGGTTTCCAAAAGGCAAAAGTAAGAGTATATTCGGAATCTACATGCTTAATTTGACATATGTGCAGATTTTGGTTTAATTTGGATGAGTCTAGAACCCCTAAATGAGGAAAGAGAAAATACATACATTATTGGTTTACACTTTGGATAATACGAATTATTTTTCCTATTTATCGCCTAAAGTTTCTGTCACGCACCCTTTTAATTTTTCCCTGGCGATTTCTGACCATCGGATGTGTGATCTGATGGTTGTGGGTCGTCTCCTACCTTGGGTAGGAGTCCTCTTGACGTCAGACTGTAGTGCAAGTTTCCCGATTTCTGTTCTCTCTTGTTTCTCGGCGAAATCTTCTGATTCTTCTTCTAAACGTTTCCTTTTATGATTCCGATCCCATTGATCCGTAACTTAACCTCTAAAACCTATAAGAAGAGAACCTCCAATTTCCTATTCTCCAGTGTCTTATCCAGCCACCCTCTTGGTGCACCTTCTACCCGCACAATCGTCCAGGAAGAACCCCCTACCATCCTTCTCTTCAACCCTGACCTCAATTGGACCGCGAAGCGCAAGGTGCAGCCGGGCCTACTCGGTTTCTTCTTCGGTGACCTCGGCGACATCCCATCCAACTCTGTCACCTCCGATCCAATTCGTTTGCCGGTGAGCATCCCTGGACCTTCCTCTTCCTTTTTCATTCTTACTCTTTCATCTGTGGATGTCTCTACCTCCCGGTCGACGCGCTTGGGTTGGGCTAGGTTTCTGGTCGTTTCTGGCGAGGTCCCTGTTCGCCCTCCTCGCATTTTTGGCTTCATTTTGGTTTGAGTACCTTTGGCCGAGTATTTTATTCTTTTTCCTGGCCTCAAATCGTCATCTGATCTTTCCAACCTTGCTCTCGTTTCTCCTTGACCTTCTGGTAATGGCGGAAGGTGGTTCTGGTGTTTCTAGTTGTCGTTCAAGCTGTAGTTTAGGTTGATAGCTACGGTTTGGGCTTGCGAACTCACTGGTGTAGTTGTTTTCTCGAAAGAACCTCCTTTGATCGGGTTTTGATCGGGGATTTAAGCTTTTGCTAGAAGAACAAAGACACCTGCACTTTGTCCTTTCTACCCCTCAGTCCGGTCTGTGTTTTAGTTTTACGACCGAAGGGTAATTTGGTCTTTTCACGCTCTCCTCTTCCTTTTGTTTAGCGCCTGGTTCCGCTGACTTGGCTTAAGATGTTCGCTGACATGGGCGACCCTGATTGGCCTGCCCAGGTCCGCGTGGACATTCTCTGCCCTTTATCTACGATCGAATTATTTGTAATTATCTGATTGGTCAATAGTTAAAAATTGATAACTAATTATCGGATGATCAGAAAATTATGGAAAAATATTCGTTGGAATTAGAAAAATAAGATCTAGCTAATGGTATACATTTTGATAACTGAATCCAAATATTAATAATAGGTGTTTTTCTTTGAATCTAATTTATGATAATTAACTTGTAAAAATCCTAACTAATAATATATAAGTCAGAAAAATACAATAAAATATGTTTTAGACTCGTAATAACATAACCTAAAATATGGAATAGTTTTCATAACCTAATTCACCTAATAATAAAATGTAGTTTTTAGGGTTTGGTCTTTATGTATGAAATTGACATAAAATTGATATATGTGTTTAATAGGCTCTTTGGTGACCTAGTTTTGGATCCAGAAGTGCTTAGGATCTGTTGGACTTTGATACTAAGGTATGTTGTATCCCCTATTCGTCCATATTGAGAAATTCACCTACTTTATCATCTTTTTGACTGTTGCCTATACACATGTCTATTCTTTTGTTATCATAGTTCATGTGAACTATCCTGGTTATTGTGATCTTGAATAATTTCTTGGAATCTTTTGTTGAGATATGGAAACGTGATGATATTGTTGATGGTATCTACCATTGTTATGTGGAAGTTTATTGATGTTTCATATGTTGACCATTTTGGAAAATCTTATTTGATGTTGGACTAAACTTTCCTACTTGCCTCTACATTTTCCAGCTATGTGATTCAATAACCCTAGAGTAGTATAATTGCATTGGTTTTGTCTCATTATAATTTGTGGCAATATTGTGATATTTTGGATGGTGGATGTGTGATTCCCCATTCCCGGGAAGGATGTGTGATTCCTGGCCCATATTATATGTATATGATGGTGGATGTGTAATTCCTCATGCCAGGGCAAGATGTGTGATTCTTGGCCCATGTCTCACTAGGTTCAAGATGTGTGATTCTTGACCACCTTTGTGTTTTATAATATTCTAGTGTTATGCTTATCTCACATGTATGCAGGATATTGGTCATGATATGTGCATGTGGCATTTCTTTATTATTTACATATGGCAAGTATCTCTTTGGTTAAGAATCTTATATATTATGCCCGTGTGGGTAGTCCTATTCTTTTGCATGGGAAGCATTCATACTTGATGTCCTTAATGTCATATATTGCTCAAGATTTTCTTTAGAATGCACATACCAGCTTTTGCTGATATATTTCTCTTTTCTTCTTCTTTTGTCGGGGTATGCTTCCAACTCCAGAATAGATCGAGGGGAGTGAACTTCAAAACAACCTTGTTGCTGATCTCTGGGAGGCTTGAAGAGGTGGTTAGATGACCCTCAGCTTAGTCCTTGGCTTTATGTTTAGTTTTCCTTTAGATTACCTTATGTGGTGAAGTGTTGTAACAAGCTTTGTAAATTGTTAGATAAAACTTCTTTTTTTTTCGCTGCTACTCATTGTGTAATGATACATACATGTGAATGAATTGATCTCCATCCCTTCGGTGAAAATTTTTACGTGGTGTTTGTTTTAAGGGATGTGGTCTTTTCGTTCTAGTAGAGGAGTGATTTCACTTCTTTACAACATGGTATCAGAGCCACTAGCAGTCGGTTACCTAACTATTTCAAACTCGTCTCCCTTAGGATGTTTACCTTTATCTTAGGTTGCTTATACCTCGTGTCCTTGCCTTGTGCAGGCCAAACCCTAATGGCTGGTGATAACTCAACAGTGGACAACCAATATGGTTATGAGACGCCTCAAAATGCTAGGTTTGGTCAGGGAACCTCTGATGTTGTTGGTTCGGGTGGAGCTATGACTCTAGAATAGGAGTTGGCCATGTTTCGACAACTCTTTGCGTCTTCTATGGTGGGGAAGATGAAAGACCCATCTATACCTATGAAGCCTAAGGAGTTCACAATCATGGAGTTCATGAAGATGCAACCACCTTCCTTCAAGGGTGAGGGTGAGATAGAGATGGTGGACAAAGCAGATGATTGGGTGTTAGCCATGGAGAGGACTTTTGATGGTATGGCATGCCCTCCACATCAAAAGGTTAGGTTTGCTTCCTATGTCTTGGATGGACCAGCTAGAGTTTGGTGGAATGGAATTGCTAAGACTAGAGATATCTCCACCATGACCTGGATAGAGTTTTTGGCTCTCTTTCGAGGGAAGTACATATGCACTGCTTCCCTAAAGAAGAAAGAAGCAGAGTTCTACAGTTTGAAGCAAGGTCCCTTATCCGTTTCTACCTACGTGCAAAGGTTTCTGTTGTTAGAACGTTATGCAGTTGGTTTGGGTGAAGAACGTAGGGCAGACCTCTTCCTCCAAGGGCTCAACTACAATGTGGGTCGTGCTCTAATCCCACAACTGCCCTTGACCTTTCAGCAGATGGTTGATAAAGCTTTGGCCGTGGAGTCTTACCCATGGTTTCAACCTAGGGAGTTCGACAAGAAAAGGAAGTCTTAAGGTGATGATAAGAGAAGGGAAAAGTGTTCTAAGTGCAATGGTTACCATCCTCCAGGGAAGTGTCCACATGACAAACCTCATCCAGTGGTATGCCATCATTGCAATGAACCTGGACACATCAGACCTCAGTGCCCCAAGCTTCGTTTTGGACCTGGACATGTTCCTCAACAAGCACCTCTTCAGAATCATGGCAACAATAATGGTAACAATAATAGGGGAAGACCTGCGGAAAGAAGAGATGGAAGAGTTTTTGCTTTGGATGGTGAAGAAGTTAATGATGCTGAGCAGGAGCAAGTTAACCCATAGTTCCTTAGACTAGTCTTTACAAGTTATGTTTCCCTTTGCATGTTGTTCATGTAGTGGATGTAAGAAGTATAGTAGAACTTTTATAACTGAAGTTAAGTTTGATTTTATGAGATGAACCCTTTTAAGGGGTGGTGAATAAGTTTCCTATGGATGTTTTGATTTCGAGGATGAAATCTCTTTAAGGGGTGGTGTGCTGTAACAAACTAGAACTAGAACCCTACCCTAGTAGTTTTATCCTTTTGTCTTAGCCAAACAGGAATAAACTAATACATGTAATTAAAGGAATACAAAATACTTTGTGCTTAATAATAACTCATTTAGATGATAATAAGAAATTAAATAACTTAGTTGGATAACTACCTCTCCCTATATTATTAATATAGGTTTGTATGTACATAAACACCAAATTGGTATTAATAGGGTTGAAGTATAAATTGTCACTAAGTAATAGAAATCATAAAGTATTTCATCTTAGAACTTTCTAGCACTTCCTAAAATAAGAGAAATAGGAGAAAATCCGAATTTTATATAAAGGATAAGATAAATGCAAAAAGTAATGGTAATATGGGAATTAATGGGTAAAGAAGATAATTAGAAAGATAATGTACCAAAATTTATAATTGGAAACCCATCAGGATAATTTGACACTAAAATTCGTTCTCTTGACCAAAAAGTAACTTAAGGGCCAAGTATCATTTAATTTGGAAGATAATTGTATATATTAATGTCCTTATCTAAAGAAAATAGGAATTAGGCCAATAAAGTGAGATAAAATATTTAATGCCCTCACATTGGAAAACTAACTCCAATTTCGTAATCTAAACATAAAAATAAGCCTTTGGGAGAGTTTACAACTAATTTGGATAATGTTTGGCTATTAGGTAATAGTAGGAGAGAGAAAATGCCTAAAAGGTGTAATTAATAAATAAATGTAAATCATGACACCAAAAGTTGGAAATAAAGGCAAATTCGTATTCAACACATTAAAAATGACTTGTGTGTCAAGTTTCATAAAATTTGGATAATCCTAAAGCCCTAAATGAAGAAAGAAAGAGAAAATGATATTTGATTTATTTAACCCATTAAAGGTTTCCAAAAGGCAAAAGTAAGAGTATATTCGGAATCTACATGCTTAATTTGACATATGTGCAGATTTTGGTTTAATTTGGATGAGTCTAGAACCCCTAAATGAGGAAAGAGAAAATACATACATTATTGGTTTACACTTTGGATAATACGAATTATTTTTCCTATTTATCGCCTAAAGTTTCTGTCACGCACCCTTTTAATTTTTCCCTGGCGATTTCTGACCATCGGATGTGTGATCTGATGGTTGTGGGTCGTCTCCTACCTTGGGTAGGAGTCCTCTTGACGTCAGACTGTAGTGCAAGTTTCCCGATTTCTGTTCTCTCTTGTTTCTCGGCGAAATCTTCTGATTCTTCTTCTAAACGTTTCCTTTTATGATTCCGATCCCATTGATCCGTAACTTAACCTCTAAAACCTATAAGAAGAGAACCTCCAATTTCCTATTCTCCAGTGTCTTATCCAGCCACCCTCTTGGTGCACCTTCTACCCGCACAATCGTCCAGGAAGAACCCCCTACCATCCTTCTCTTCAACCCTGACCTCAATTGGACCGCGAAGCGCAAGGTGCAGCCGGGCCTACTCAGTTTCTTCTTTGGCGACCTCGGCGACATCCTGTCCAACTCTGTCACCTCCGATCCAATTTGTTCACTGGTGAGCATCCCTGGACCTTCCTCTTCCTTTTTCATTCTTACTCTTTCATCTGTGGATGTCTCTACCTCCCGGTCGACAAGCTTGGGTTGGGCTTGGTTTCTGGTCATTTCTGGCGAGGTCCCTATTCGCCCTCCTCACGTTTTTGGCTTCGTTTTGGTTTGGGTACCTTAGGTCGAGTATTTTCTTCTTTTTCCTGGCCTCAAATCGTCATCTGATCTTCCCAGCCTTGCTCTCGTTTCTCCTTGACCTTCTAGTGATGGCGGAAGGTGGTTGTGGTGTTTCTGGTTGTCGTTCAAGCTGTAGTTTAGGTTGACAGCTACGGTTTGGGCTTGCGAACTCACTGGTGTAGTTGTTTTCTCGAAAGAACCTCCTTTGATCGGGTTTTGATCGGGGATTTAAGCTTCTGCTAGCAGGGCTTCGTGCTTGAGCAGTGAAGAACAAAGGCACCTGCACTTTGTCCTTTCTACCCCTCAGTCCGGTCTGTGTTTTAGTTTTACGACCGAAGGGTAATTTGATCTTTTCGCGCTCTCCTCTTCCTTTTGTTTAGCGCCTGGTTCCGCTGACTTGGCTTAAGATGTCCGCTGACATGGGCGACCCTGATTGGCCTGCCCAGGTCTGCGTGGACATTCTCTGCCCTTTATCTACGATCAAATTATTTGTAATTATCTGATTGGTCAGTAGTTAAAAATTGATAACTAATTATCGGATGATCAGAAAATTATGGAAAAATATTCATTGGAATTAGAAAAATAAGATCTAGCTAATGGTATATGTTTTGATAACTGAATCCAAATATTAATAATAGGTGTTTTTCTTTGAATCTAATATATGATAATTAACTTGTAAAAATCCTAACTAATAATATATAATTCAGAAAAATACAATAAAATATGTTTTAGACTCGTAATAACATAACCTAAAATATGGAATAGTTTTCATAACCTAATTCACCTAATAATAAAAAGGTAGTTTTTAGGGTTTGGTCTTTATGTATGAAATTGACATAAAATTGATATATGTGTTTAATAGGCTCTTTGGTGACCTAGTTTTGGATCCAGAAGTGCTTAGGATCTGTTGGACTTTGATACTAAGGTATGTTGTATCCCCTATTCGTCCATATTGAGCAATTCACCTACTTTATCATCTTTTTGACTGTTGCCTATACACATGTCTATTCTTTGTTATTATAGTTCATGTGAACTATCCTGGTTATTGTGATCTTGAATAATTTCTTGGAATCTTTTGTTGAGATATGGAAACATGATGATATTGTTGATGGTATCTACCATTGTTATGTGGAAGTTTATTGATGTTTCATATGTTGACCATTGTGGAAAATATTATTTGATGTTGGACTAAACTTTCCTACTTGCCTCTACATTTTCCTGCTATGTGATTCAATAAACCTAGAGTAGTATAATTGCATTGGTTTTGTCTCATTATAATTTGTGGCAATATTGTGATATTTTGGATGGTGGATGTGTGATTCCCCATTCCCGGGCAGGATGTGTGATTCTTGTCCCATATTATATGTATATGATGGTGGATGTGTGATTCCCCATGCCAGGGCAAGATGTGTGATTCTTGTCCCATGTCTCACCAGGTTCAAGATGTGTGATTCTTGACCGCCTTTGTGTTTTATAATATTCTAGTGTTATGCTTATCTTACATGTATGCAAGATATTGGTCATGATATGTGCATGTGACATTTCTTTATTGTTTACATATGGTAAGTATCTCTTTTGTTAAGAATCTTATCTATTATGCCTGTGTGGGTAGTCCTATTCTTTTGCATGGGAAGCATTCATACTTGATGTCCTTAATGTCATATATTGCTCAAGATTTTCTTTAGAATGCACATACCAACTTTTGCTGATATATTTCTCTTTTCTTCTTCTTTTGTTGGGGTATGCTTCCAACTCCAGAATAGATCGAGGGGAGTGAACTTCATAACAACCTTGTTGGTGATTTCTGGGAGGCTTGAAGAGGTGGTTAGATGACCCTCAGCTTAGTCCTTGGCTTTATGTTTAGTTTTTCTTTAGATTACCTTATGTGGTGAAGTGTTGTAACAAGCTTTGTAAATTGTTAGATAAAACTTCTTTTTTTTTCCGCTGCTACTCATTGTGTAATGATACATACATGTTGAATGAATTGATCTCCATCCCTTCGGCGAAATTTTTTACGTGGTGTTTGTTTTAAGGGATGTGGTCTTTTCTTTCTAGTAGAGGAGTGATTTCACTTCTTTACACATGTGGTCACTGCCAGTAGTCTCATACTGACTGAGACGAGTGAGGTCTTGGAAGCCGACTCTTCCATTGACCTTATATGGTATCGATTCTTTACGTAGCTGTAGTCGGTTGGAGCATGAGCAGTATACCTCATCTCCTCTAGACATAAGTGTGATTGTGAACATGTAATCAGCCGTGTAGCGTATTAGCTTAAGGAATGAATATAGAAAACATTGGTTGATGCTTCATTACTTTATACATCTTAGTTGATAGATGTTATACATGTTCTTCATATTACTTATAAAGCAAGTAGATGATCTATATCTCTGTCATGGATAGTTGAATTACTTAACATTGCTATTACCTTTCATTGCAATTAAATATTGACTAAACATGCTTATTTACATAAAAGATCCTATGCTCAATTTTATACTATTTACCTATGGTAATAATATTGTTGGCGGAGAGTTATATCTCTCATTGGGACAATTGTCTCACCCTGTGGGTTCCACAATTTTGAGGTGGATGTGTACGAGGAGGTAGAGACCATACTATAGACAACATCAAAAGGGATAGCAGTAACAACTCAGGCTGAGTGTACTGTCTGTCGTGTCTTGTAGATAGAAGTCCTATGTGTTGTCTCTATACTCTCAGGTCCTTGGAGTTAGTTCGTAATGGTTTTATGAATGATATGAGATTTTGGCTTGTTTGCCTCAAGGTTTTTATGTTGCTTATGTATATGTTTGGGCAAAGCAACTGACATATGATATCCTCAGGATGAGATGGTACAATGTATGTACAATGTGATCCATGATGTATATAATGTTTTGGTCCTTTCTTTATGAGTTTCCTGGTAATGGATCTCTTTGTAAAAAGGTTTTAATTTTTACTGATTTTTGTTAATCCACTGCTTATGATTATTCTGCAATTATTATTGGTGGTGATTTGGCTTGATTCGATGTCAAGTCATCATAAAGTTTTGGTATTAGAGCCCAAGGTTCGTTGAGTCTACAAAGACATATGATTAAGGTTGTTGAGTCTATTCTAGTGTCCTCCAGTTTATCTTATAGTGACTTCTGCTCATATAAGAGAAGAAGTAAAGCTGAAAGATGGCTGGAGCACACGAAGAACATGTTGCTAAGAGTAGTATTGCTGCACCAGGAGGAGGTGCAAGGGAACGTGCTAGAGAGGAATCAGTGCTTGAGAATCCCCAGATTGATCAAACCATGATAGAAAACCCAGCCTTTCATGCTCTTTTCGAGTAGTTCATGACCACAATGACGCATATGGAAGATCGGATGCCAACACCAGCACCTAGGGCACTAGTTCCCAATGAGGGACATAGATTTGGTAAAACCTTTGAGCGGTTACATCGGGTAGAAGCCATCGAATATGCTATTACAGCTGACCTAATAGACATATATTCATGGCTCACTGAGCTAGAGAAAGCCTTTAGAATCCTTATCGTTCTGGAAACTGATAAAGTTAGGCATGTTGTGTACCTTTTAAAAGGAAGCGATGGCCATTGGTGGTCCATTGAAGAAGAGAAAAGACCTGGCATTGAGGTCAGATGGCAAGAATTCTGACGTGAGTTTGTTAGTAGATACTTTCCTAAGACTTATCTAGATGAGAAAATCTCACAGTTTGAGTGGATTAGACAAGGACCGATAAAGATTAGTGAGTATGAAGCTAAGTTTATGGAGCTTATGCAATTTTATCCACACATGGCTACTACGGATGAGGAGAGGATTCAACATTTTGAGAAGGGTCTGAACGCTGAGTTAACCACACATGTATCTACTCTACAGAATAGAGAGAGGTTTGCCACCGTTGTGGAGTCAGTTAGGCGGATAGAGAGGTCCGTGATTGAGAAACATGAGGCGAATAGTAGGAAAGTACATGCACAGTTCCAGGGACAGAGGTCTGGAAGTTTTAAGAAACTGAGGTTTCCTATACCAGTAGCACCATATAGATTCAGTGCTCAAACGTAGTGGACATCAAACAAGGGTAGAGGCCGTAGTTTTTTGCCAAGTGAAGCCCATAGCACAACATCGATGTCAGTGATAGGATCATCAAGACCACAACAGGACAAAGTCTGCTACAAGTGTAGGAAGATAGGGCATATGATGAAGGATTGTCCAGTTAGGGACATGGAGGTAACCCAACCACCAAGGTAGAGTCAACAAGGCTCTTAGAGACAACAGTTTAGTAGTGACACATGAGGACGTGGATAAGCGTCCCAAGAAGGATCATCTACACCAAATAACAGAGCAAGGAGTCAACAACAGGAAACAGATCCTATGCTATGAATCAGTTGGAGGCAGTGGTCAACCCACGAGTCGTGACATGTCAGATGTAATTGTTTCATTTTGATATGTCTTCATCCTGCTTCATATCTATTTTGATTGATCTGGGTGCTACACATTCTGTTATCACTCGAGAAGTGATTCATGACTACAATATGACTGCTAGTCGTAGAGAAGATAATCTTTTATTAGAAACTTCATTATTCGGATCTACGGTGTTGCGGGAGGTATGTTCTCCCTATGTTCTTTCTTTTTCAGAACACAACATTTAGATGGATCTTATACCACTTGAGATGCATGAGTTTGATGTAATTCTTGGGATGGATACGCTAGAAAAGTATAAGGTTGTCTTGGATTGTGGTTCCAAGCAAGCTATCTTCACAGACAATGATGAGACATGGGTCTTTCAGGGGGACAAAAAGATTCTTTTAACCTGTCTAGTATCAACAATGGTAGTTGAGAAATTGATGCAACAAGGATGTGAAGCATTCTTGGCACATGTGGTAGATACTAAAGCAGAGAGTCCTAGTCTTTCTGAAGTTCCTATTGTTAGGGAATTCAAGGATGTGTTTCTTAAAGAATTTCCAGACATTCCTCCACCTCGAGAGATTGATTTCGAGATTAATCTAATTCCGGGTACGCAACCAATAACACAAACACCTTATAGGATGGCGCCTGCTGAGATGGAAGAACTCAAGAAACAGTTACAAGAGTTGCTTGAGAAAGGTTTGATTCGTCCAAGTACTTCCCCATGGGGTGCTTCAGTTCTTTTTGTTAAAAAAAGGATGGGTCTATGAGGTTATGCATAGACTATAGACATCTTAACAAGGTGACTATAAGGAACAAATATCCTCTACCAAGGATAGATGATTTGTTTGACCAGTTGTGTGGTGAAATAGTGTTCTCCAAGATAGATCTAAGGTCAAGATATCATAAGTTATGTATCGAGGAGGATGACACACCTAAGTCAACCTTTAAGACAAGGTATGGTCATTATGAGTTCGTAGTTATGTCGTTTGGACTAACTGACCAGCTACATTCATGGAGCTGATGAATACAATCTTCTGACCATTCCTTGATCATTTTATAGTGGTGTTCATAGACGACATCCTGATATACAGTAGAGATGGTCAACAACATGAACAACACCTTCGTCAAGCCTTAACTTTGTTGAGACAGCACAAGCTATACGCTAAATTTAGCAAGTGTGAGTTTTGGTTGTCAGAAGTGTCTTTTCTAGGACACGTTATATCTTCTTTAGGTATTCGTGTTGATCGTAAGAAAGTGGAGTCTGTTGTAGAGTGGGAACAACCCAAGGCACCAACTGAGATTTGTAGTTTCCTAGGCCTGCCAGGTTACTACAGAAGGTTTATTAAAGACTTCAGTTTTGTAGCATTACCCCTAACTAGGTTGACCAAGAAGGAGGTTCCTTTTGTCTGGAATGAAAAGTGTCAGCATTCTTTCCAGTTGTTGAAAGAAAGGTTGACCAGTGCACCTGTGTTGGCTTTACCTGAGCAGGGAAATGCATACATTGTTTTCTGTGATGCCTCTAGGATGTGTGCTGATGCAAAGTGATCATGTAGTTTCTTTTGCTTCCCGACAGCTTAAGAAACATAAGGAGAATAATCTAACACATGATCTAGAATTAGCTATAGTGGTCCACGCATTGAAGATTTGGAGGCATTATCTTTATGGAGAAACATGTCAGATTTTTCACAGACCATAAAAACTTGAAGTACATCTTTTCACAGCACAAGTTGAACATGAGACAACATCGCTGGATGAAATTAATCAAGGACTATAATTGTACAATTGATTATCATCCAGGAAAAGCTAATGTAGTGGCAAATGCATTGCATAGAAAATCTTCATCTCGACACACAGATAAAGAACAAATGAATTCATTAATATGTTGTAAATGGGACGTGTTTGTCTCTTTGAGACAAATGAATGTACAACTATAAGTATCTTTGTTAATAGGATTATTGGCCAAGATGCATGTGAAACCTACTCTGAGACAACAGATTAAAGAGGCACAACGGGCTGATACTGTAATTCAGCAGATCAGGTCAGAGTATGGTAGTGAGAAATGGGACAATTTCCATGAGTCAAAGGATGAGGTAGTCTGTTACCATGGTAGGATGGTAGTACCTAATGCCAATGACTTAAGAAAGATATTTATGGAGGAAGTTCATTCATCCATGTATGCAGTGCATCCAGAGAGTACCAAAATGTATCATAACTTAAAAGATATGTATTGGTGGCCTGGTTTGAAGAAGGATGTAGATGAGTTTGTTATGCGGTGTCTGGTGTGTCAGCAAGTTAAAGTAGAACACCAAAGCCTATAGGAACATTACAACCCTTACCTATACCCCAGTGGAAATGGGATCACGTGACAATGGACTTTGTGGTTGTTCTACCCAGAACATCCAAAAGTCATGATTCCATTTGGGTGACAGTTGATTGGTTGACTAAGTCGGCACATTTTCTTCCTATCAAAACAACCTATACTACTGAAAAACTTGCACAGATCTACATAGATGAGATAGTGCAGTTGCACGGTGTTCTAGGCACAATTGTGTCTGATAGAGGTCCCCAGTATACAAGTCATTTTTGGGAATGACTACATAAGCCTTGGGTACTCAGTTAAAGTTAAGCACAACTTTTCACCCTCAGACAGATGGGCAATCTAAAAGGACTATACAGACTTTGGAAGACTTGCTTAGGGCATGTGTTCTTTAGGTTGTAGGAAGTTGGGACTTACACTTGAGCTTAATAGAGTTTGCTTACAACATAGTTACCTGACTAGTATTGATATGGCACCATATGAAGCATTATATTGTAGACGTTGTAGATCTTCATTATGCTGGTATGAAATAGGAGAATACCAACTTTTGGGTCCTGAATTAATGCAACAGACAACTGAGAAAATTAAAGTAATACAACAACAGTTAAAGGCTACATAGGATAGACATAAGTCTTATGTCGATAAACGCCATAGACCTTTAGAATTCCAAGTTGGAGACAGACTATATCTCAAAGTCTCTCCTTGGAAAGGTGTTCTCATATTTGGGAAGAAGGGTAAGTTAGCTCCTAGATTTATGGGACCTTACCCAGTGTCACAAAGGATTGGAAAGGTAGCTTATAGGTTGGAGTTTCCACCTGAGCTACATAGACTACATCTAGTGTTTCATATATCTATGCTGAGAAAGTGTCATCCTGATACAAAGTTGGTGTTGCAACCTGTAGAGGTAGAATTGAATGAAGATATATCCTATGTGGAAGGTCCAATGATGATTCTTGACAGAAGAATCAAGAAGTTGAAAAAGAAAGACAAAGTTCTTATGAAAGTTCTCTAGCATCACCATGGTATTGAATAAGCCACATGGGAGCTGGAGTAAGAAATGAGGAGGAAGTACCCTTCTCTTTTCTCTTGAGATTTTGGGGACGAAATCCCTTTTAGGGGTTGATAATTGTAATATCTCTGACCTGGGTTATGCCATAAACCTAGCAGTTTTGCTTAAGTAAGTTATTTTTAAACTTTTTTTAGTCTTTTGAAAAGTAATTAAGACTCAAGGAATGTTTAAATTTCTAGTTTGAGCTTATTTACAAACTATTTGTGCATTATATGATAGTTTGGGTGTAAAGTGCAATTTACCCAAGATGAGGGGTTATATTGAAAAATGTCACATGTTGAGTGTATCTCATGTGTTTTAACATCATAAGAGAGAGAATGATTCTAAGGGGAAGCTTGTGCAAAGCCTAAATTTCAAATTGAAACTTGTTTGAATAATGCTAGTGCCTTGTGCACCAATTTTGGTACAAATTGTAATTTACCCAAAATGTAGGGTTGATATTAAAATTACCACCTCTAGAGTGTCCCTACTCACTCCTAGTATCATCTAGAGTAGATATAAAGAAGGAGACACCAAGTTTGAATCATCTTTGAGTGGTAGCATTCTTGGTGATGAAAAGACCAAGAAAATATGTATAGTTGAAGCCTTTTTATGAGTTGTACCGAGTTGTAGAGTTCATATGAGAGTGCCTATCAGACAAGGAGCCATAGAGGGAGTCTCATATCAGTTTTTAAACTCTTGGACTTTCCCATGACGGGCTAAGCACCTCAAGGAGGTGATGTGTATCGGCTTGCAACTTTCCTTAGAAAAAGTGTATCAGTTTGTGAATAAAGTGATGTTGAGTTGATATACCTTGCTCAACAAGATAAGTACGGGCCGAAATCTTATCACTATATTGTCCTCAATAATTTTTCATGTCAAGATAAATATGCATTCATGGAAACATGTCAACCATGCATGGACATGTGGCACTTAGTAGTGTAAAATGATGACACCTCGTATACACTCTTTTTCATGAACCACAACTATATATACCATTCCTTTTACCTACTAGTGAAATTTTTCGAATCTTACCACCCTATTACTCTTATATATCATTCATATAGTATTTCTATCATGCATAGGTGAAGGGTTATCATGCATATAGCCTTGGTATCGACAATAGCAAAGTGATATCAGCCATAGTGAAGAGATATCGGCCATAGCAAGGTGATATCAGCCATAGTGAAGTGATATCGGCCACAAGTGAAGGGATATAGGCCACAAGTGAGGGAATATCATGTATGAGTGGTGAGGTATCATGCATGGTGATAAGGAGAAAGAAGGATCTCAAGTTTTAACCTTAAGGTGAATCCATGATCATCTTCAACCAGTGGCAGTACCAGGAGTTGGTGGTTGGGGGGGGGGCATAAAATTTAAATGCCCAATACAGGATTGGAACTCATGACATTAAGTACAACAAAAAGCATGTTAACCACCACAAAAAATCAAGTTTTGTGTTTTATTCTGTCAAAGACAATATATATAACAACTGCATTTTGCATGTGTTGTGAAAAATGAGTAATGCATACATAAGGATTCAAACTTGAGACCTCTTGGATATGGTTGCAGCCACAAACCACTCCACCAAGTCTATATTTGTGACTAGTATTTGGTATAAATAATATATATTATTAATATAACATTATAGACATATGTATATGAACATATATATATTACATTTTTAATTTTTTTGGGGGGCCGTGGCCCCTGCCCACCCCCTGGGTCCGCCCTTATCTTCAACCTTGGATTAAAGCATGGATCTAGAGTTGTGATCTTCCTTTCTTTTATTCTTTGCCAAATACTTATCCATGGTGATTCTTTGCATGTAGAGGAATTGTGAAGCTTAGCTTCAACCTTGGGAATGTGAATTTTTGGAGCTTGAAGCTTTAAAGTTGTTCTTGAGGCGGGTTATATAACTTGAACCCAATTATGTTATTATTCACCTTCAATATTACCATATTTGATGATCTATTTTCAATTTTGATTTTTCTTGCATTATTAATGAATCCATGAGTTCTATTAATGACATAGGATTGTTGTCCATGAACTAGAATAGTATGAACTAAGCTCTTTAGCTTGATGATGATGACATCATCATGGTCCAACCCGATATCGGGTTGAAGCACCTCTAACCCGATATGGTGAGGTGAACACACCACTAGCATGATATAATGATGGAGCATATATCTTATGCACGATATGATGATGAAGTACACACCTTGTGCACGATATGGTGTCAAGCATAGACCTTGTGCATGATATGGGGCCAAATACATACACTATGCACGACATGGTGTCAAGTATACCCCTAACCCAATATGGTCTTGAAATCCAACATAGTAATGTGAAACCCGATATACATTGGGACTCCAAACCCCTATTGGTTTGTATACTTGGTTTGGTTTAGACTAACATATTATCTAGCCTATCACTTATTAAATGATGAAGGGTAGGATGATACCATGAAGGTTTGAAGAGATATGAGCATAAGGGTCTATCCCGATATGCAAACCCTAATGATAAGCAACTCGATATGGAAGCAGGATATGGTGACGAGGATACACCTCAAGCACGATATGGTGTCAAGTACACACCTCTATACCCGATATGGTGGAAGCACATCAAATTCAATGTACTTGATGGATTAACACATGAAGTGTGTTATGTCAAGTAATACATTAAAATGTAAAGAGTTTATGCATTTTGATAAATAGGTCAATGTACCTTGAAGAAAGGGTTGATCCAATTTAGTAGAGTATGATGCAATCAACATTCTAGTGAGGATGTGAGAGAAACTTATACTTGTGTGATAATCATGTAATGAGCATACATTGATACTCCTAATATGAGTGGAGTATGCATTAGGGTTTGATTCTTGATAATATGATCTTGAAACCCTAATCAGTTAGATAGGGGAAACCCTAACCCTAATGAAAGGTGATGATATGATTCGAAACCCTAATTGGCTAATAAGAGGAAACCTTAACCCTAATAATGGGTGATGACATGCACTTGAAACCCTAATCGGTAAGGAAGGGAAACCCTAACCCTAATAATGGGAAGGTTGTATTTCTCTTATATTGCATGGTGATGATATGTATTTGATATTGATGTTATCATGAAATACTAACCATGCAGGTATCATGAGATGATGAGCATAGCCAGGTATGAGCTATGATGTTCATATGATATAGATCTAAATGGGCTTTGTGAGCTATGTGAAATACTTGGCAACAAGTATAATGTATACCTTGGTCCGAGGACCTAGAGGTAATAGTTACCTGATAAGTGGTAACAGTGTTCAGTGATGAACTAAGCGTTTGAATACCCAGATCTAGCAATCATGATGATGATAATGCTAAAGGATGAGAATTCCCAGTAATGTGATAAAGGAATTAGATCCTGAGTATTATATGTGTTCCAAAGATCATGAAAGTACTTGATAAATGTGTCACACCTTTCTTTGTAGCATCTGTTATAATTCTTGCTTGTAACTTGGTTGATGCTAAAAGATACTGTAATACACCTAATTAATCAAGTGGAATCTTATCATGTAGTTTCCCAGGCCATAGATCCATTCGGTGTCAGGATTTGCTGGGTGGTGAATTGAGTTTAACTCGGTATACATGTTTTTGAATATGTAATCTTCTTTATACAGGGGTTGCTCAGTGTACTCCCCAAATAAATTGGGAAAGCTTAGTGGTCATCGCGATGAAAAATAAACTGAGAAAGATTTGTGATCATCCTAAAGAGAGTGAATGTTGTGGTTGTAACTCTATAGTGAAGATACCAGTATACCCTGGTAAGCTAGTTGCAGTTTGACATGTGGTCACTACCAGTAGTCTTGTACTGACTGAGATGAGTGAGGACTTGGAAGCCGACTCTTCCATTGACCTTGTATGGTAATGATGCTTTACGTATCCATGGTCGGTTGGAGCATGAGCGGTATACCTCATCTCCTCTGAACATAAGTGTGATTGTGAACATGTAATCAACCGTGTAGTGTATTTTCTTAAGGAATGAATATAGAAAACATTAGTTGATGCTTCATTACTTTTATACATCTTAGTTGATAGATGTTATACATGTTCTTCATATTCCTTATAAAGAAAGTTGATGATCTATAGCTATGTCATGGATAATTGAACTACTTAACATTGCTATTGCCTTTCATTGTAATTAAATATTGACTAAACATGCTTGTTGAGAGTTATTTAGTTAGTGCTTTATTATTAGTTTGTAATATGGGCCTAAGTGTTCTGGCCCATTAGGGTTGTCTTGTGTCTGTACACTTCCCTATCCTCCTATATATAGGAGTAGGGTTTCTCTTATCTAATATAACAAATAGCCATCTTTTTCTTTCTAAGATGGTATTAGAGCAGCCGTCCTAGGGACGAAAACCCTACATGAGAGAGAGAAAACCGGAGGAGATCCCCCCTTGTGGGCGGCCGCCACCCTTGGCGGAGATTGGCTGCTTGTAGGGAAGTTTCTAGTTTTTTCTTGTTCCTTTCCCTAATCGTGTCATCTTCTATACCCTGTGTCGCCACAGCTCCTCTTCTCACTGCCACTCCGGTGCTTTTCCTGCCCTTATCGCAACCCCTTACCTATTGCCTACCCACTTCACCTACACCACACACTGCTTCACCCTGCCACTAGTCCTGCACATTGTCACAGTCGTCAGTCACTCTGCTGCTACATCTTGCCTCGCAAAGGCTGGCATAACCGCTTCTCATTGTTGCCCTACCACTGCCAGTGGTCCTCCATACTATTGCCGCCCCGACACCATGCTGCTTTTGTGCCACTGGTCGTTACTTCCCATAGTGCCACACACTACCACGCTGCTCCTGGTGGCCAGCCTCCCCGCTGTCACTACCACCCAGCCTAGCTGCCACCAATACCTGCCTGTCACTGCCCACAGTTGTTGTTGTTGCCATTATCTTCTCCCGTCACTGCTATTTCTTGATACCCATCCAACTGCGGCTACCCACCGCTAGTCACTACAAACCAAACAACCCCACACACTTATTTTATTTCCCCTCAATTTCTTTTTCTATTGCCCCCCATATATACTCTATATATTTGTGCTAATCGGATCCATTTTTTGCTTAACTACCAGGACAAAAAAATCCCATTTTCGGGTTGACAAAAGATCCATTTATTTTTCTATTTGGATCTGCCTATTCGAGTCATTTTCTACCTTGACTCGTGTTATTAGTTACCTCCTCCACATATTTGCCTACACAAACCTTGCCTCTACCATTGTTTTGACTCTCCACGCCAACCACTCTTCGACTCCTTCCATGCTTGGTGTGAGTGGGAGAATAGAGGATGAAGAGTAGAGGGAAGAGACGGATAGAAGAAGAAGAATTTTATTATGTTGTTCTATTGGACTTCATGCCACATTTACTACTGATATATGGTTTTTTTGCTACTATGTGATGTTTGCTGCTACTATTATTTCATATTCATCATCTACCTCAACTACTGCTATGAAGTTACATATTCGGACGTCATTCTTACTACTTGTGCTATGATTAGCACATTCTGTTTACTGTTTTGTGCTTTTGCACTTTCTGCTATCCATGCTTTATTTGCACGTTGACTTTCTTCTGTGTACCAGCACTCTCTGGACTCTGTGGACCAGCACTATCTGGACTTTGACATCTGCTACCGTGATGGATACTTTATGAAGGGGGAATATGATGAAGACATTAGTTGCTAACTTTACATGGAGCTTTGCCTACTGGAGTTATTTATTTGCTTATTACTCTATCCACTGGTCTTATATCTGCCTATGTCGTCGACTGTTGCTTCTATGTGCCAACACTCTCTGGCATATCTGTGTTTTGACACATTGACTCTTTTTTTGTCCATGCCTTGTGTGCATGTCGACCCCCTACTACTGTGTGCCAACACTCTCTGGCTCGTCTGTGCTTTGTTTTGCACGTTGACCCATGCATACTTTATTTGTACGATGACTACTACTACTATGATCTATCACTCTCTGGATTCTGCTACTCTGCCACTGTGACCTAGCACTCTCTGGCTACTACGACGATGACTTTGATGAAGACCTTGGTGCCTATCAGTAATTTTATCTTTTGCTCCAGATGATTGTGTTGTTGCTTATTTCTGCTCCAGATGATCGAGAAGCTTTTGTGACCTGCTTGCCTGCTTGCTTGGAGTATCTACTTGATGGGGAGTGTCAGAGTTTCTAAGTGTTTGAGTTCTTTGATGTAATATTGAGGGGGAGAAAAATTATGTATGGGATTGGTTTATCTTTTTTTTTGTTTTATTTCTTTGTTTTCTAGTTTGACTCTCTATTTGCAAGTTGATTTGGGATTCTCCTAACTTCAGCTTGAGGGGGAGTGTTGAGAGTTATTTAGTAAGTGTTTTATTATTAGTTTGTAATATGGGCCTAAGTGTTCTGTCCCATTAGGGTTATCTTATTTCTGCATGCTTCCCTGTCCTCCTATATATAGGAGCAGGGTTTCTCTTATCTAATATAACAAATAGCCATCTTTTGCTTTCTAAGAATGCTTATTTACATTAAAGATCCTATGCTCAGTTTTATACAGTTTACCTGTGGTAATAATATTGTTGGCAGAGAGTTATATCTCACACTGGGACAATTGTCTCACCCCGTAGGTTCCAAAATTTTTAGGTGGATGTGCATGAGGAGGTAGAGACCATACTATAGAGAAAGGACAACATCAGTAGGGACAATAGTAACAACTCAGGTTGAGTGTATTGTTTGTCGTGTCTTGTAGATAGAAGTCCTATGTGTCATCTCTGTACTCTCAGGTCCTTGGAGTCAGTACGTAACGATTTTATGAACAATCTGAGATTTTGGCTTGTTTGCCTAGAGGTTTTTATGTTGCTTATGTATATGTTTGGGCAAAGCAACTGGCATATGATATCCTCGGGATGAGATGGTACAATGTATGTACAATGTGATCCATGATGTATATAAAGTTTTGGTCCTTTCTTTAAGAGTTTCCTGGTAATGATCTCTTTGTAAAATATTTTTAATTTTTAGTGACTTTTGTTAATTCGCTGCTTATGATTATTCCATAATTATTACTAGTGGCAATTTGGCTTGATTCGACGTCGAGTCGTCACAGTCACATTTTGTCCATGACCAAGTTTATATTTATCTCTATTGGGATAATCATAGGGAAATATGTTTTAGCTTGACTAGGAATCCTTCCTTTTAGAAATATGAAGTTCTACTCACCAGATCACTCATTAATAGAAGATCTAGTAGGAGATTCGTGTTCATGCATTGATGGTATATTAGGACATTCACAACTTGATTACAATATTTTCAATGCTAACAAGAGTATCAAAATCTTCCTCAGTTATTCATTCCTGACTCCTTTTTTAATGTTGTGGTCATAATTCATCTATAATTGTGATTATTGATATAACATCGAGTACAAAGAATTCTAATAAAGCACTAACATACAAAATATTTAAAAATCATTGTCCTAATAAGGTGTCCATCAAAATTATTTAAATTTCAAAAAGTTGACAAAGGACGTGAAGAATAAACTTTTATATATAAGACATTCGAGATTGTTAAAATCTATTATCATGGATAAGGCACTTGGTATGATTCCATCAAATAATGTTATTGTTTAAAATATGACAAAAATGTAATTACGTTTTCTTGAATTGAACTTGAATAGAAAGAAACACAAATAATGATGCAACCACTAAGTCAAATCACTCATTTTATATAAATTTAGAAGGAAGAACTTTTCTTATTTGATTAATTTAAGAAATGATATAAAAAAATTATTCATTCAAGTTGGAAATTAGGTGGTTAGAAATCAACTTGCTGGAAAACAACAACACAACCAATGAGATAGATCGCTCCTTTTGTTAAAATGGAAAGACATATATAACTTATTCGACGATTAAAAAATGGGCACATTATGCTAGACGTTGGACAATAACTCCACAACCACTTAGCCAAAGGACATGCTATGAAGATTATAGAACAAAGACTATATATATAATGTACTAAAGAATGAAATATTAACATAACAAATATTTGGGGGTGGGGGGCATGGCTCCAGCCGCCCTCCCTGTAGTTCCACCACTGTCAGCGACCATGTCTAGAGATAATACATACAATTATTCATAGATAAGATTGGTTTTCCAAATTCGATCATAGGCTCTTATCTCTCTATTATCATATGCATTTATGATTGTATCTAATATTTTTTCCTTTTTTATGTTTGTGGTATTGGTAAATTGCAAGTTTATTAAATTTGTTAAAGTTAAATGTTTTACGCCACACAACTTAAACATAATATCAATTTAAATATTAACAAAGGCTACATTAGTACATGTGCTAACTTTTTTATGAAACATTCTTATATACAAAGGAGATTATTTAATTAATTTTTTTTTTCTATAGAGTGTAATACCTAGGTAGCATTCTTTTCATAGAATCTGACCAAGATTTTAGGTTCTACTTACCAAAAATGTTGGTGAATGGTGGTTATTCAACTACTATACTTTATTTTTTTTTATTTTAGGCATTTTCAATGTCCAAAATTACATATACATGAGAATAACTAAGGATGAAAAAAAATTTGGCTCAGGAGGAGAAGCTCATTGATGGGTTAATGAAGAATCTCGAGGGCACAATGCTCATTTGTCTTACTCTACTAATGTACATTTATACTATTTTATAAATTGTTTCACTAGTAATAATTTTGTTGTTTTTGTTTTCTAGAACTATCTAACCTACCACATTGTATAGTTTACAAAATACTGACTTCTCATTTAATGAGTTTCTTCCAAAAAAGATTTATATAGTTTTATGCATATTTATCCATTTTCTCTACCATCTATTAAATAGAGAATTCTCATAGATTCTCTCTCTCTCTCTTTGTCTTTCCCCTACTATTCTCATATTTTATTAATCTCTTTTCTACTATTTATATCTTGTATCATATTTAAATTTTCATTAAATCGTGATTGTTCCACCCAATTGTCTATCCCACCTTAAATGCTTATAAATGTGACTACATTACAAACCCAACATTTTTTACACTAGAATCTCTTCTTCAACCATCTTTCTCTATCCCCAATCATTTTCTTTCTTTTTTTAGGCCAACCACGATTATCTTCCAGGAGAACTCAGTGATTTTTTCTGACCTCTTTTTCTCTCTCTTGCAAATGTCTCATTATAAGAAAATTTTCTTCAATACTCCACCATATTCCACAAGGTCTCTCTATGTGGTTAGAGAAAATATGACAACTCAAGAGTTGAACATGGGGATGATGGCAAAAAGGGAAGAATGATATTTATACTAATATATACAATAAGGATATTTCTTGTTAGATATGCAATCGAGAATGTATTTCAAAAATTGAAGTCCAATCCAATCTATTTTATGTATTCTCTTAGTGAATTATTCTTTATGTTTCACAATAACAATAAATTAGTAATATTTCTATCTATATATATCTCTCTCTTTCATGTCTAACTAAGCAATTCTTTTTGTTTCACAATAAAAATAAATTAGTAATATTTCTATCAATATATATATCTCTCTTTCATGTCCAACTAAGCAATCACTAATATATTTTGAAGTATTTTTCCCTCTCATACTATCTACCAAGTGTGTTATACCCCAAATAGTTATAACAACATCAAATAATTTCAAATTACCTAATGAATTCAGTTACATTAGTACACATGTTGTAGTTTATTTTTCTCTCTTTCGTCAATTTTTCCCACAGTCAGTTTCAAATATTTTTTATTATAATTTATTTAACTTTTCAAATCAAATTATAACGAATAGTTTTTGAAGTTGGTTAATAAATTACGTTAATCACTCTCTTTATTTCCCAAAGTTCTACCAACTATCTTTCACACACCATTGGAATCATCCTCTAATTGTCTAGCACTTGTTTCATCCCTTTCTTCTATCATACAATATGTGTGCATTTTTCCAATCAAAATTAAATGAACCATGTACCAATTTATGCCAGATCTAGTAATCCTAAAAAATAAAAAATCATTATAATTTTTTTATTCTAAAATATGCACATTTAGGCTACTCATGCATGTGTACGTGTATGTTGACTAGTATATATATATGTATATACTTATATATACATATATGTGTATAATATATATGTAAGAATATATAAAGATGTATGTATATGTTTGTAATGAATATATATGTATGAATTTATATCTGTCAGGGTAGGTGCGGGGGCATATATCAAATGACGTGAAGTATTTATCTGACTTTGAGTTTTTTTATTACATCAAAAGTAAACCTGACATCAATTATCGCCATGAGACTAATTGAGTGTCGACATATTCTAACATATATTTATTGATTTATAAAAATTAAAAAATTAAAAATATTTTAATAGAATTGTAAACATATTAATGTGACACCATGTACTACTAAAAAACTATCATAGTTCATTTGAATTTTACTTTTTCTTGCACGATGTACATCAATAATAGAATAATACTTGCATACACCATTTACATAAGTAAAATATACAAGTATAGGATTATGTACTTGCTATATTTGTTATATATATAACTATTTCTACATAATATAACAATATTTGATATCAAATAGAGTATATCATTGCTTATAGACATCATTTTTTTGTTTCCTTGTTACCCATATAACCATATACTTTCTATATTTTTTATACACTTAATTATTTATATATTATAGAAACTATTTGATATTTCATTAAATATGAAATATATTATATATATCATTTTTTATTTCCTCATTACCTATACAACTATATTACTTATACATTTAATTATTTATACATGATACAAAATATTTGACATTTAATAAAATATACAACTATGTACTTTTTTCCTTTTTTGTAACCCCCACCCCCTCGACCCTTTACACTCACCCATATATAACCATAGATGTAGACATAGACTACCCGTACTACATTACCTCTTCCTTGCATGTCGATCACCTTTTCTTTCACAAGTCATGCCCACTGAAATGTTTGCACTATCACTAATGATAGCCTTATTCCTTCCTCTCCTACAACAACTGCCCCAGTCTTCACAGGCGTTGTTGCTAGACCCAATGAATAGAGAAGCCATTGACAAATTCCAGACAGAGGGCAACTTCCATCCCCACACCACCAGCAACAAAGTGTTGAACCTCAATGACCCACTCATGTCCTGCAAATACTAATGCAGGACATGGACCTCGATAGCCACTTGAGCCAGGTGTTGGAGGACCTCCTCTATGTGACAATGATACATCTCAACAGAAATCATCTCAGTGAGGCTATACCATAGTCCCTGATGGGATTGAAAACACTCAAGGTGTTGAACCTCAGCATATCCATCAGCTAGCCGAACTGAAACCATCGCCAAATACATTAATTATATATTTTATTAAATGTAAAATATTTTGTATCATGTATAAATAATTAAATTTATAACTAATATAACAAGTACATAGTTGTATAGGTAATGAGGAAATAAAAAAAATCTATAATTAATTGTATATTTAATGAAATATCAAACAATTTATATATAGAAATAATTAAGTGTATAACAAATATAGCAATACATAGTTCTATGGGAAATGAAGAAACAAAAAACCATATCTATAAGAAACAATATATTATATTGTATATCAAATATTGTTATATTATGTATAAATAGTTATATATAAAAATATAGCAAGTACATAATTATATAGTTGTATATTTTATTTTTGTAATTGATGTATGTTAATATTATTCTATTATTAGCGTAAATCATGCAAGAAAACGTAAAATTCTAATGAACTATGATAATGTCTTAGTAGTACATGGTGTCACAATAATATGTTAATAATACTATTAAAATGTGTGTAATTTTTATAAATCAAGAAATATATGTTAGAATATGTAAAAAGTCTATTTATCTCATGGTGACAATTGATGTCATATTTACTTTTGATGTATATATATTAACTCTAATATTGTGTGTTCATGTAGATGTAGATCAAGATATCTCTTGATGTATAAAAAACCAAAAAATAGGTATATTTTAATAATATTATTAACATATTAATGTGACACCATGGTGTAACATGTGAATTTTTTCCACAATGTGACACCATGTGTGTTGATGTAGATGTAAGTTCCAAAAAAGTAGGTTGCCTAAAGTCATTGACCCAATCATCATCTTGAAAATGTTGATATTTACCCTTAATAGTTTTATCAACCTAATCATCCACAAATAGTCCTAGTGTGGAACTAAGAATAACTCCAGTGTCACCAATAACATATTGTTCTAATTTTGGTTCATTTATGATATTATCATCATGGTCATCATTTGAAGTTTCATCACTATCTCCCCTCTTCTTCAAAATTTTCATTATTATCATCTGAATATGATGAAGGGACATTTCTTGAAGGACCAACATCATCCACATTGAGAATGACATTTAAATTAGTGGAGTGAACTTAGCTCAACAATTTCATATTGTACCCCCAATCTGGATATGATAATATTAGAAGGGGTAAACATAGAGCTAGAAGGATAAACAACTTGAGTCACATCATAGTCATGATAAGGTATTTTCTCAAGATAGACATCAAGGGAATAGCTAGAATAGAGAGTTTACATGACTCTAAAAGCTTCATCATACAATAATTGAACATGTACACTTTTCATAACAAGAAATATATATGTGAATTTGATAGAAAATTTTATGGGATCAATTGCTAGTAGGGTGTGAATGTAGGATTTGATGTCCAATAGAGTATTAAATTAAGTAGTTGTACATGCCTATATGATTGTCTGGAATAAGATCCATCCAAAAGAAAGTGACTATCATAATGAAACATTGTAATAGGAGGGAAAGTGGTCATTTTCCTAATTTAACAATTACTATGTCATGATTCTAGATTTAAACACTAGAGTTTTTTTAATAGTAACCTTTAATTTATGTTGTTCTGAATCTATAATTTGTTTTTAGTTACATTATATATTAATAAGATATAAACTAATGAATTATAGAGAACCTGCTTGTGGAGAGACGTATCACTTAGAACAAGATAAGAGAAACTTGAATAATAATAAGAAGATAACACCCAAGCACCTAAAGACGGATCAAATAGAAGGAAATGCTCCTTTTTGGTTCAAATGATGAAGAAAGGAAGATCTTCAAGCTTTTAGATTAATATATATGTACTGACAATGGAAAACACACTATGATGAAGATAGGGAACAAGAAGAGCAAGAAGTCAAACAAGAAAAATTGAAGTGTGATTTAGAGGAGTAGAAGGGGTTGAAATTTATAGGAGAAATTTCTAACTATTGTAAAAATAATTGTTGCACAATTGTAAAATTTCCAATGGATCTCTCAATTGTGCAGCTGCCCCTAACCAGATGCTGCATGGCACACCCAAGATTATGATGCCATTGGCCGCAATATATAATATGATTAATTTTGGATGACCGAATCATTTTCTATAACTTTTGTAAGTTTAGGGGATTTCTAGAATTCTGGTTGAGATAGGGGAGTATAAGTACCATTTTCATAAAAATGTTGGCCTCTTGAAGAGGGCATGGTGTGGTCCTCTATGAATTGAGGGCTCTAAGAGATCACACTCAAAAAGACTTTTTGGCGGGGTTCCAAGCCCTAGGCCTGCCAACTTGAACCCCGAACCGACATGATTCATGTGCTCTTGCTTCCTTCTCTCCTATCTTGGACTCCACTCGATGCACATGCACTGTAGTAGAGGTGTGATTTCTTGGCTCGTCAAAGCCTTGAGTTGGACTACTCTGGGCAATGGAAGCGATCACATACCAACAAGTTGCAACCACTGAGGTTCCGTGGAGTCATTTATGCAAAGATGCTTTTCAAGAAACTTAGGACGGAAAGCCCCAATACTTGTGTGATGGATGTCCTGAGAAAAGTTAGGGGAAGAAGATGGAGGCTAGGGAGTGAGTTTGAGTTCAAAAGAGAGGAAAATGAGGGGGAAAGAAATGGGGAAGGAGAAAGGAAGCTAATCGGTCTCTCTGATGATGAAAAGAGTGAGAATTGGGGAAATATGAGGGGTTCCATGGTGTGGTTAGGTGGTGGCAGCACCATTGGATCCGACCTATTATACGGAGGTAGGAGACAAATTGCTAGCAATAGGATTTGGAGGGCTGATCCATGGTTCCAGAATCAAGGGTCATTAATGATCCACACAAAAAAAAAGATTGTATGGAGTGGAAATACACATATGGCTATCATGGCTTAGCCTCCCTTTAATTGAGATTAAGAGAGAAAGATTTCTCCCCCCTCTCCAATGCCAGTGGCGGAGGCCGAACGCCTGGGAGGGTGGTAAATCAAGGCGGCAATTGGGATTCGAACCTGGGTCCCTTCATGAGGAGATCCTCCCTTTAATTGAATTGCACTCTCCTAAAGCTTTGGTCCCATATATGGTTAAATCAAATTGAAAAGGATAATTTTGAGGTTAATGCCAAGTAATTTTCAAATACACATATCTTTTTCATACTAGCTCATAATAGAGCAAAATTTGATACAATGGAAATGTGAGAGTGTCCCCTACACAATGACTACAATAGAAAGATAGAGTGAGACACACATATAATATTAAAATTGATATCAAGTGGGTGACATATAACTTGGATGCAACCTAGGGTTAAAACTCAAATTGAGCATCACTCTAGTCATGTGAACTAAAGATGAAAACAAAATAAATCAAAATATATCAAATCATGAAATTATGGAATGAATGGGGAGTGAAAAAATACAAAGTAGATAAAATATATATGAGTAGACATAAAAGTCTAGGTTATCACAATTTCCCTTTAAAAGAATTTTTTTGTAGATAAAAGTTAGATATGATGCACATTTTATAAGATATTCAAATTGGATGAGAATAGATTCATTGATCAATCAGAATGGGGGAGACCATTTTTGTATCATGTAATCATGTAGTATGGAATGTGGTTCATTTGATAGTTTTGGTAAGATGATGTAAACCATTAACTTGATCCAACATTTATTTCTTATCACCACCTCTTAGGGAAACATATCAGGAGTACATCTATGAAATGTGTGGCCTGATTTTAGTTTATTTTGTTAATTTCATATACACGTATCTCAGTGTGGCTTTAAAAGATGAAACTCCTTATGTGTTGCCAAAACACTTATCCATTCTGAACCCAACCCCTTCCGATCATGGATCATCCCATGGTGTCATACCACTCACCCAATATGAACCTAATAGGTGATGGGTGATGGATCAATGATGAGTATATTTCTACCCATTTTTACATGTCATTTTATCCACTTTTTAGGGGGTTTTGTGTATCTATTTCTTAGTTTTAGCCTTATATTCACTTAGATGCAATTATTTTCCCTTTTTCATATTTTAATTCATTTTTATATGTATTTTGTGCAGAATCAACCAATGTTGCACTGCTACGCCTAGTTAGACAATTGGGCCTCACGATGTTATACCTCAAGGGAAGGAAGGCCCAAAATATTTCTCTATGATCATCTTCCAGTCTCCCAGTCAGGCAAGTGGCTCTATCACTCACCCGATTCACGTTGTAAGGAGTGCGGCATCACCCCCTTACTAAAGATTTGAAGAATAAAAAATCCATTCCAAACACACTAAGGTATGCTAGAATAGGTGTAACATTTTCAAACTTCAATAAATGGTATTAAAAAAAACCAAAGTATAGCAGCGGAATAAAAATGTTGACTATATTCAATTTTCACAAAAGATCACAAAAGTACATCATAATATCCCATGAGGGTTTACATGTATGATACAACATAAGGATCTAAGTAGAGGGAAATCTAAAGCATAACAACTTTGTCTCCAAGCTTTAACTCCTTAAGCTAGTCTAAAACTTTATGCCTTATCATCCAAGTCCTTCACCTAGGGTTGGAGGCATACCCCAACAAGAAGAGAAAATAGATGACGTCAGCAAAGGCTGGTATGTGCATACAAAATAGGAAATTGAGCAATATATGGAATAAAGGACATCAAAGTTTAAAGGCTTCCCATGAAAAAGATAGGGACAACCCAAGTGGGTATCAAGAGAAATGATTTTCAATAACAAAAGAGATACTTTCCGTAATTAAAATAATAAATTTGTATGATACTAGCACATGTAAAGAAAGTAGGACACACACCCTTACAATCATCATCAACCTACATGCATGTGATATAAGCATATCCCTAGAACAATATAAACATAAAGGCGGCCAAGTCTCATAAACTTGAAACCTGATAGAGAAAGGAGTACTTCCAATCTTCCAAATATATAAAACATGGGCCAAGAATCACACATCTTGCCCTGGGTATGAGGTTCCTTTCCATCCCAAAAGAGTAGGAAATATCACATCTGCTCGGCAGGAAATAACACATCTGCCATAAAAACCAATGCACTTACACTACTCTAGTGCTACTGAATCACATGGCATGTTAAATGTAGAGGCAAGTAGAAAGTATAGTCAGAATATATAAACTAGTCACCACATAAGTGACCAACATATACATCCACCTCATAAGTGGGCAAAAGACATCACATGTCATCTTTTAGAGTTCCATCATGACCAAAGCATAAGATAAGAGTTCAAAAGAATATCCATGATCACATGATCAATATAAATAAGGTAGTTCACATGAGCCATGATTTTCAAAAGAAAAGACATTGTGTATAGGCTAATATCCATAGGACAAAGAGAATGAATAAGCATAGGTGAATTGCTCAACATAGAAGAATAGGGGATACATCATACCTCAACTTTAGAGTCTAAACAGTTCAAGTCAAGCCTAGGCCTCCAAAGAACCTCTAGGGAAGGCGGACAGGTCCAATAAGTGAGGCTCTTAAGCTTAGAGAGGCTGGTTTCTCCAACAAAGCTCCTATCTCGAGCAAGAAGCACCTTCTCCACTTTAGAGGTGAAAAACCCTAACAAAAGAACATGGAGATGAGGGATTTATGGGTTCTAGGTGGGGTTTCACCACGGAAGGCCATGGTTCCAATCTGGAGGAAGGTGGGAGGAAGACTAACAACATGAAAATAGGGAAGGAAAGGAGAAAACTTACTAGTTTTGGTCAAAATAACCAAGGAGGAGCTTAAGATATCCTAAATATAGAAATTTGGAACCCTAGGAGCCTTATTCACCAAGGTAGGAACCTCCTTTTACCTTGGGACAACACTTTTGTGGAAAAATAGAGTAGGAATGATGATCTAATCTAGAGGGAATAAAGGAGAGCAAGATTTTTTGAATTTGGAGTTGGGAAGAGGTAGATATGGCTATATAAAGAAAGAGGTCAACTACGAGGTGTCTATGAGACTTTCCATGTGTCATGTATAAGGGTATCCATGGACATGCAAGCGTTTATGGATAAGGAAGAAGTCAAGAACTAGGTGTCAAGTTACTTTCCATGTGTCCAATGCTAAGTGTGCCTATGGACATGCAAACCTTTATGGATAAGGAAGAAGTCAAGCATGAGGTGTCCATGGAGCTTTCCATGTGTCCTTAGCCTAGGGATTTCATGGCCATGCAAGAGGGCAGCTCATAGAGGCTTCTTGAATATCAAATTTCGGTTTATGGACACTTATAGGCCATTCCAACCGACCTTCAATCAAATAAATAACCCCATTGGTTGATAGCTTCTAAAGATAAGCTCATTTATAAAGAGAGTAATCCCTAAAATGCCCTTGGAAAGAAACACCTTCACACCAAGGTGCAACTAGGTTCCCTATGGTTAAAAAACTCGAGAATGTTAAGGGAATATATAAGTATTGTAATGCATGTGACAATTTGCAAAGAAAACCTCCCAATTGGGTTAATTGTAGAAAAGTCCAGAATGTACCTAAAATTGCATAACTTGTATAAACAACATCCAAATTGGACCAAACTTCATCCACAAGTTATCTTTGATGATTTGAATATGAATTTACCATTATTTCCATATTTCAAATTTATATAATCACATTATTCATTACTTATGCCTTTTACTCATTTTCTCTCTCCTAAACTTATCCTAATATTTCAAGGTAGTCCAAATTAGATGAAATTTGACATGTAGGCTAATTTTGATATGTAGATTTCGAATTTGAAGTTTGTTTCCACTTTTGAGACTTCTTTTTATGATATATGTCATATGGCCCATTAACGGCCCATTATCTAAATTATTCATCCAATTAAGTTTATTATCTTCATATTACCACCAAAATGAGTTATGTGGCATATTTTATGAATCCATTATAAACCTAAGATTAATGTTAGAACATTAGGTTACATTAATGTGATCTATACATGCATTAGCATTTTTTTTGGTAACCCAGGAGACCCGTAAGGCTTTTTCCAAGCCCAACCTAGGGAGCTCAGCCCCATCCTGTAAGGATCATAGCCCATTAAGTCACACAGAGGCCGACTGTGCTACGGGAGAAACAATTCCAAAAAGCACCACCAGGGGGATTCAAACCTGAGACCCTTCATGAGGGGCCCCATGCTGCAACCACCTGAGCTATTGCTCACTGGCTTACATGCATTAGCTCATTGGGTTTATGCTAAACATCTATTTAGGTCTAACCTTCAACCTTGTTTGGCTAAGTCCAAAATGTCAACTTCCAGGGTAGGGTCTGAGATCTAGTATGTTACACGCACCACTTTCCAACTGGAGGAATCCGGGTTCCTATGTCTTAACGCATGCTCTCATCATTCAACCCATTCTAGTTCATCCATGCTCTCTAGCCAAAGGACCGGATGCAAGGTTCAATTTGAGAAACCCACGTGAGTCTCCTATTGGACCGAGTACGAGATATGCAATCAGATGCCTTCAATTACAAGCATCCAACTTTAGGTTTTCCGAGATGAGAATGCATATATAAAAGGGAACTCTTAGCATCCATTCAAAGGGGTCTCTTATTGATGATTAGAAGCCACATTTTGTAGCACAAACCCAAGCAAGGAGCGAGGAGGCAGCTGCCACAATGAAGAGATTGGTCTTCCTACACCATGTATCATGGCCTTCTCCATTGTTCCTACTATCTCTTAGTTATTGTCCCTCGCCATGAGTGAGTAGACACTTTGTGATGGGGAATGGGGACTAGCCCTGATCGTCCGTATTTTATCTTAGCCTATATCTAAAATCGATAATATA
Source organism: Alisma plantago-aquatica (assembly GCA_963693085.1). Taxonomy (NCBI): domain Eukaryota; kingdom Viridiplantae; phylum Streptophyta; class Magnoliopsida; order Alismatales; family Alismataceae; genus Alisma; species Alisma plantago-aquatica. Next base: position 879,263,658 of record OY856412.1, read on the forward strand.
GTTTCTAAATAAAGTATCATTATGCTCGATGCCTTGGTTTACAAATTGATGACTTGTTCTGTATATTTTTTATAATCATGGATATGCATGTTGTTGTGAGGGTGATTAGAACACCATAATGATCTTATTGTCCCCCTGAGTTGTCAATGAGGGATAGTGAGGCTATGAACTTCAATCTACTACATGTCGAGGATGGTCGGTCATAAGTAAAGGAGATCAATATTATAGGTAGGGAACTTGGGTGCCAAGGATGGTCAGTTCCAAGGGAGTCTTTACTATATGATGACCTGTATCCAGTGAGGTTGCAACATCTAAACCTCGATTTAGCAACAATAATTGGAGAGTTAGATCTTGTTACGATAATTATGTAGGCATGGGTAGCAAAACCCCATGCCCCAGTGTTCTTTATTACATGTTATTTATTTCCTTAATCTCTGTTGCTTTGGCAACACTTTACTCTAATCAAACTCTCAAATACTCAGTGATAAATATTACTCTTATTACTTTTGATCATATAAAACTTCTTAATTAGGTTGTACCTTGGGTTCGATCCTTAAGTATACTACAATAAATTTTTTGCTCGTGTATAGTGGGAAATCAGTGCACTGCTTTTGGTTAAACCAAGAAGTTACTCTTTTAGGGTTTTTATTGGTGTGACGTTTGAAGCCCCATCAAAATTAGCATCATTTCCAGGGACAACTGTAGTTAAACATTTTCAGAAGTCTAAGCGTACTTAGGATTTTTCTTTTTGTTTATTTATTTTTCTTGATAACTTTGAAAATCCTCTAGAACCAAGCACATCACTTGCAATCATTATTTCTTTTTCAGAACTTCTAGTTATGAAAAGATCCAGAAGTCTTGACTCTAGATTTCCTTTCGATATCAAAATCGAGAGAACCTTCAAAGAACTTTTCCAAGAGAGAGTCGTTGAGTATGTGATGGCTGCAGAAGTAGCAATCCAAGCGCGCATCAACGCAAAAATGATGACCCAACATGAATTAGTCGCCATGGAAGCTGGAGAATAGGCGGAGGACGAATTCAAGACCAACTTAGAAGCCACACAAGACGTGGAGTGTGAGAAAGAACTATGAGATTTCTCCATCTCCATAGGCACTAAATTAACTCACCCAGTCTAACCCCCAGGCGACCCCGATCGAGATCAATGCCCAATGGGTCTGTTTGTTGTAAAACTCACCTTTTCCGGGAAGGATCAGAGATGATTGTGGGGAGCATCTCCTTAAATTCATCGACCTTTGCTCGATTATGAATCCAAGAGACCCCACTGATGATGCCATGCGACTCCAACTCTTCAAGGATTCCCTGACGGACAAAGCCAGAGTTGACATAATGCTCTTCGAGGGGATCCATTCAACACATGGGAGGCCCTGGAGAAAAATTATATCCCCCCAGTGACATACTCAATTCAGGGACAAATTACAAGGTTCAATCAAGATCTTGAGGAATCCTCATACATAGCGTGGGAGAGATTCATGAACTCCTATTCAAGTACCCGCATCACGATATCCATGAGAATCAAATAATTGAATTCTTTTCTCGAGGCATTGATGACGATGAAGAATTTTTCTTGACTACTCCTCCAAGGAAAATTTCATGCGATAAAGTTTTGATAGTGCCCAAAAGATCATCGACCTTGAATTGGAAAATCAGACCCACTGGACCAGGCCTTCAGGCAAGGGCATACTTAAAGTATCCATGGTGGAAGATCGATCCGAACTCAAATATATCTCTGAAACATTGAAAGCCCTCCCCCTTCAGCAGGATAACCTCGAGAAATCCTTCATTGGATATGAAAAAAAGAGCCAGAGTCCTCAATTATAGATCATCATGCCTCTATGTGAATTCTACCATGCAGTTGATCGCAGTACAATCCATTGCCAACAAATATATGATGCTTTCCATGAGCATCAAATTGGGTAACAATATATCATTACTCAAGTCAAACACATGAAGTCAATTCACAATGTTCGGGGGCAAGAATACTATTATCCAAATCAAGCTTGAAGTTACCCTAGTTTCCAATATGGGAATCCTACGTGAATCAAAAGCCCAAATCAGGCTTCGGTTCAACACACACATGATAGACCACAAATGAATTACAATAGCCTATGCAACTATAGAAACTTCACATTCAATTTTCCTAGCCGAAACTACCAACAGTGGAAGAAATTCCAGAATCCAAATCAAGCCCCACCATTGCAGATCAAAGTTGCACCAACACAAAATGCAATAAAAAACTTCAGGAGATGATGACATTGTACTAAACTCAACTGGCCAATGACAAGACAAATAAAAAGACATTGGAAAAATCACTCAATTAGTGGCTAGTCAACAACCTCCAACTAGAACAATTGTTGGCTAGCTAATAACAACCCCAAGCATCTGAAGCAACAAGAATAGTCTAATATTGTGACGACTAGGTTAGGAAATGTGTACACTACACCTCCCTTTCCTCCCCTTCCAGTGATATCCTAAGCACATTAACTGAGACTCCACAACACCCATCACCCATCTGGAGGATTAGACATTGGAATCTCTCGTGATGCCAGCACAGTCCAGTACTAGTATGGATATGACAGAAGCAATATCGGTAGTCAATCATAGAGTTTCCACAATACCATGTATACACCATACATTCTGCATGCAAGTTGATCCATACAAATCAAGCTTAGTGACCGACTCAAGATATTCAAGGACACCATGGAGAAAGTCCATGGTAATATACCATTCCTAAACATGTTAACTGGAACATCGACACGATGCAAGTACCTTAAGACAATGTTGCAAGGAAAAATTTTAACTTAAGAAATTGGGAAAACAAATTTATCACCAATTGAAAGGAAAAGTCATCCAGTATCGTTAAAGATAGATTGTTTCTTTGGCAATGACTTATACAGAAAAGGACTCGCTGACCTGGGTGCCAACATATCTATTATGCCATAGACTTTATACTAGCACCTAGGGTTCACAGACCTGCTACCCATAGTGATGACCATACAGTTGGTGGATGCTTCCATCACTAAGACCTTGGGAATTATCAAAGATGTCCTAGTAAAGCAAGGTCATGACACCTATGTTCCATGTGATTTCATGGTCATGCATATCATAGAAGACAACCAGTTCCCACTCATTATGGGAAGATCATTGCTAGATACTATGAGAGCTCTAGTAGACGTTGAAGCTAGAAAACTCATTCTACAACTAGGGAAAAAGACCATTGTATACAATGTTCTTGAAGACCAGAAGAGGGTGCACAATTCAATTGAAGCTTTTACGGTGGAAGGAAACCTGGAACTACAACAAACACATCTATAAGAGGCTGACCAAGATAACAAAATCCCACCTATGGGGGAGCCATGCACATCATCTACGCATGATCCAAGGTCCAAAGGTTTGAATGATAAGGGTTTGGATACCTTGTCTGTTAACACAACCTAAAACACTACTTTCATCGAGTGTGCAATGTTAAACCAAGACACTTGCTGGGAGGCAACCAAACCAATTTCCTTTTTCTTTTTCTTTTTTCTTTTTTTATTTTCATTATTTGTGTCCATTATTTCCTCTTTCAAAATTCATTTTGAAACAAAGAGGGTGAGGAGAGAAGGATAAGGAAGAGTACCACACTTTTAATAGAAATAAATGGGTAAGTCGAAGTGACAGGAAAAACTCATGATGATATTCTCTAGACCTGTCGAAAACTCCATGTTGCCCAGTCGCTCAATTGATAGAAAATGATTTCACAATCATATGAAATGATAAATGATGTGGTGAAGCCAGATACATTCCTTGATAGGATTGCTCTCTATATGTTTTTCATATTATAAATTGATTTTCTCCCACAAATAAATTGTCCTACTTTTCACTGTAGTTATTATTCCTTGGAAACGGTTGTCATTTTTATCTCAATCATATTATCAATATTCACTGATAGGTTTTGATCAGGGTTATCTAAGAAAAGATTGACGTGAATACCCTATACGCTAAGGATCACGCGTCCATGCACAGCTAACAATCCTTTTTTGAGAACTCGTAATGACACTTCAGGGTGTCTATATAATGTGTAACATACCAGATCTTGGGCCCTACCCTAGAACTTTGACATTTTGGTCTTATAAAAACAAGGTTAATGTTAGTATGAACCTAATGATCTAATGTAAGTAAAATCACCCTAATGGAACCTAGTTGGACTCAAAAAAATAATCTACCTTTGGTTTTAATCAGGATTATTTAATGTCATGATTTATTTCCTTACTTTCCTAAAGTCAAATGTGTCATGCGGCCTGTATTCTTTTTCTTTTTGTCAGACAGCAGAGGTAGTTTCCTTGGTTTTGCAAATTCATCTGAAAACTCTTCTCTTTCTCCTTCGCCCATCCTACTCCTTCTAGGACTCTACAAGGATGGTAATCATATATGGTCCCGATCTCTCTCTGGTGATCTCTCCCTCACCATCCACTCCACCTTCTGAGTGGATAAACCCCTAGTTTGCCTGGGTTTCCTACACTAGAGCTCCTAAACAACTAGACTTTCCTAAAGTTTATCATTGTTTCTTCCCCTTGGGTCTCTGGCCCTTCCCTGACCCCAATCTATATAAGTTAGTAGATGTAAATGATCCTCAATGGTCTAGGAGATTTTTGCCTATGCTGCTTCTCCCTCTCATACCCCATACCCGTCTTTCCCTACTCTGCTTCTCTCTGTCATCAACCTCAGGTTCGTCAGCTTGTTCTGGACCACCATGTTGTTTGCTCATGATTGGTTACTTGCTTGTGAGGCGTGGGCAACCTTCTTCTGGTTCCAATTCCTTCTCAGACCTTTGGCCAACTTTCTGTGGGGTTTTGTCATTGGTTTCTTGGGTTTTTCTATGGAGTTCAACTCATGGTAGCATGGTTATTCGCGAGCTCCTGGAGAAGATGCTCATTGATGGGTTGACCTTTGTGCCCCTTCTTTCCCTTTTATTTTTCATTTTTCCATAAGGGTATACTGGCCATTTAGCTTTTTATTGGCAAGCTATGACATGTTGGTTTGTTGATGACTAGAGTTTGACCTGGCTGGCTAGTCTATGGTTATTGGTCAACGTAAGCAACGCGCATATGAGGTTCTAGCGAGCATTTTCGTTGACATGGATTTTTCTGGAGTTTGGATTGGTTGCTTTTCAAAATTTCCTAACAAATAATCTACTAATCAGAAAATTATACAAAAATAGTAGTTGGACTCAAAAAATAAGAGCTTTCTAATGATACTAATGTTGTTTCCTAAATCCAATGTTTGATCAAAAGTGAATATTAATGGATTAGTCGAATTAGATAATAACTTGTAAAATTCATAACTAATAATAGTAGACTATTCAAAAATAATCTACTAATCAGAAAATTATACAAAAATAGTAGTTGGACTCAAAAAAATAAGAGCTTTCTAATGATACTAATGTTGTTCCCTAAATCCAATGTTTGATCAAAAGTGAATATTAATGGATTAGTCGAATTAGATAATAACTTGTAAAATTCATAACTAATACAAAAATAGTAGTTGGACTAAAAAAAATAAGAGCTTTCTAATGATACTAATGTTGTTTCCTAAATCCAATGTTTGATCAAAAGTGAATATTAATGGATTAGTCGAATTAGATAATAACTTGTAAAATTCATAATTAACAAAAATAGTAGTTGGACTCAAAAAAATAAGAGCTTTCTAATGATACTTATGTTGTTTCCTAAATCCAATGTTTGATCAAAAGTGAATATTAATGGATTAGTCGAATTAGATAATAATCTACTATCAGAAAATTATACAATAATAGTAGTTGGACTCAAAAAAATAATCTACCTTTGGTTTTAATCAGGATTATTTAATGTCATGATTTATTTCCTTACTTTCCTAAAGTCAAATGTGTCATGCGGCCTGTATTCTTTTTCTTTTTATCAGACAACAGAGGTAGTTTCCTTGGTTTTGCAAATTCATCTGAAAACTCTTCTCTTTCTCCTTCGCCCATCCTACTCCTTCTAGGACTCTACAAGGATGGTAATCATATATAGTCCCGATCTCTCTCTGGTGATCTCTCCCTCACCATCCACTCCACCTTCTGAGTGGATAAACCCCTAGTTTGCCTGGGTTTCCTACACTAGAGCTCCTAAACAACTAGACTTTCCTAAAGTTTATCCTTGTTTCTTCCCCTCGGGTCTCTGGCCCTTCCCTGACCCCAATCTATATAAGTTAGTAGATGTAAATGATCCTCAATGGTCTAGGAGATTTTTGCCTATGCTGCTTCTCCCTCTCATACCCCACACCCGTCTTTCCCTACTCTGCTTCTCTCTGTCATCAACCTCAGGTTCGTCAGCTTGTTCTGGACCACCATGTTGTTTGCTCATGATTGGTTACTTGCTTGTGAGGCGTGGGCAACCTTCTTCTGGTTCCAATTCCTTCTCAGACCTTTGGCCAACTTTCTGTGGGGTTTTGTCATTGGTTTCTCAGTTTTTTCTATGGAGTTCATCTCATGGTAGCATGGTTATTCGCAAGCTCCTAGAGAAGATGCTCATTGATGGGTTGACCTTTGTGCCCCTTCTTTCCCTTTTATTTTTCATTTTTCCATAAGGGTATACTGGCCATTTAGCTTTTTATTGGCAAGCTATGACATGTTGGTTTGTTGATGACTAGAGTTTGACCTGGCTGGCTAGTCTATGGTTATTGGTCAACATAAGCAACGCGCATATGAGGTTCTGGAGAGCATTTTCGTTGACATGGATTTTTCTGGAGTTTGGATTGGTTGCTTTTCAAAATTTCCTAACAAATAATCTACTAATCAGAGCTTTCTAATGATACTAATGTTGTTTCCTAAATCCAATGTTTGATCAAAAGTGGATATTAATGGATTAGTCGAATTAGATAATAACTTGTAAAATTCATAACTAATAATATATAGGTTAGAAAAATATAATAAAATATATTCTGAAATTAGGAAAAGGTAAACTAAAATATGGCATGGTTTTTATAAACTCATTCACACTTTAACAAAAGGTGTTTTCTAGGGTTTAAATAATGAATATGAAATTGACCTAAAATCTATAAATATCCTTAATAGGTTCTTTGGAGGCCTAGGATTAGACCTAGACTTGGCTTTAGACAAATTAGACTCTAAAGAGAGGTATGTTTGCATCTCCTATTATTCAATGTTGAGAAATTCACCTATATTTTCTTTTCTTCGTCCTATGGATAGTAGCCTATACATAATGTCTTTTTCTTTTGAAATTTTGCTTCATGTGAAGTACCCTACTTATTACTGATCTTGTGATCATGGATATTCTTTTGGACTCTCTCTAATGCTTTGTGAATGTTGAACTTAATTGATCATATGTGCTTCTTTGCCCACCTTGGTAGTGTATGTTTATATGGCACATTTTGTGATGGCATGGATCTTCTGATCCCATTTTATACTTCATGGATGTTCTCATCCACCTTATTTGTTTATACTTGCTTATTCTTTTATTATGCATTATGTGGTGACTGCTAGTATAATGTTACATGTTATTTTATGTGGATGTGAACATTCCCACATATAAGTGCAGAGGTGATAATTCCTACATATGAAAATATATTTGAGCTGATGTGTATCCGGTCCTGCTCGAGTGGATGTATATAGTTCCTACCCACTCCATATTTAGAGTGGATGTATACAGTTTCTGCTCACCTCATATTTTTGGTAGATGTGTTATTTCTTACCTACATGTTATTATTGTCTAGTATTGTCACAGGTGAAACACATGGATGTGTTATTGTTTTATTTTTCTCTTAATTTTCTCTTTATTTGAGATTCATTTCTTTTATGCTCGATTGGGTAGTACTTTACTTTTCTATGGGAAGCCTTTTATTTTGATGTTCTTTATTCTTTTAAATTGCTCAATATTCAATTCAGTATGCACATACCAGCCTTTTTTGATGTCATCTATTTTTCTCTTCTTGTTGGGGTATGCTTCCAACCCTAGGTGAAGGACTTGGATGACATGGCATGAAGACTTGGACTTAACTTAAGGAGTTAAAGCTTGGAGACAAAGTTGTTATGGCTTATATTTCCCTCTACTAGATCCTTATGATGTACCCTTTATGTAAACACTTATGGGAGATGATGTTGAGGTACTTTTGTAATCTTATGATAAATTGAATATAGTCAATGTTTTTATTCTGTTGCTAAAATTTGGTGTTATGATACAGTCATGATGAATAAATTGATTTTATCACTTTGGCAAAAAATTTATGTTGGTGTTTGGTTTGGGATGTTGCCTTTTTATTTTAGTAGGGAGTGGTTCCTCACTGGGACCCTACTCCTTACAACATGGTATCAGAGCCCATGGTAGTCAGAATCTGACTATTTCAATTTTGTCTCCCTTATTATAACCCTTTACTTGGATAGTGACCTCTAGGTGAGATGTTTCCCTAGATCTTGCCTACGTTTTTCATGAGGCGATCTTACCCTACCATATAGGTTAATGATGACATCTATAAAGTTAAAGAGGTGATTTCTTGAGGAAGGAGTCATGTTTTAAGGATGAGGTACTAGTAGGATGAATAGACCTTATTATGGAAATTGTGACTTGGTTTATCGCATTGATTTTGGTACCATCTTTGTTTTGCCTCCAATGTTTCTTATCGACAAAAATTATTTTCATTGTACTACTATATGTACAAAATTTTCTATGATTTGTTGATGTTTTCTTAAACTAAGTAACAATGAAGTGATATAGAGAAACCCTAAACCTAGTGGTAACCCTAGTTCGGACTTTGGAGATATGACTAGGAATAAGTTGGTTTATATAAAGGTGTAGTGTACCCTTTGTACCCTATGACTTTTTGGATCTTAGGGTTGATAGGTTAGAGACATGAGGACCTAAACCTCAACCCTAGTTGATTCTAACTTGTTATTTGGATACATGTATAACGTACATCTCTAAACATTCACAACTAAAGGTTATGTGGGTAACCCTAAATATTGTTTAGTTTGACTTGTTAGGTTAAACCTTTTAAGGGGTGGAGAGTAGTTGTTGTTGATGTTTGGATTAATAGATTTCGAGGACAAAATCCTTTTAAGGAGTGGAGTGTTGTAACATACCAGATCTTGGGCCCTTCCCTAGAAATTTGACCTTTTGGTCTTAGCCAAACAAGGTTAAGGTTAGTATGAACCTAATGATCTAATGCAAGTAAAATCACCCTAATGGAACCTAATTGAATGAGTAATTAAGATAATGGGCCATTAGTGTGCCATATGACATATATCATAAAAAGAAATCTCAAAGTGGGAACAGACTTCAGAATCATAATCTACATATCAAAATAAGCATACATTTCAATTTTCCTTTAATTTGGACAACCTTGAAATATTAGGGTAGGTTTAGGAGAGAGAAAATGCATAAAATCCATTAAGTAATCAATAATGTGATATATAAATTCAAAAGATGGAAATAAAGGCAAATTCGTATTCACCACACTTAAGTTAACTTGTGGATGAAGTTTCACCTAATTTGGATAATCTTAAAGTCATTAATGCATGAGGAAAGAGAAAACAATATATGATTTATTTAAGACATTAAAAGGTCTAAAAAGGAAAATCTAATTTCATAATCAAAATCTACATGCCTGGCCTCTGTGCAAGATTTAACCCAATTTGGATAAAGTTTGAACCCTGAATTGAAGAGAGAGAAAAAGGAGCATTTAAATGATATCACTTTGTTTATAATTGGGATTATTTAATGTCACGATATATATCCTTATTTTCACCAAGTCGAAGGTGTCATGCGACCTGGATTCTTTTTCTTTTTATCGGGCAACTTAGGTAGTTACCTTGGTTTTGCAAATTCAACTGGCGACGCTTCTCTTTCTCCTTCGCCCGTCCTATTCCTTCTAGGACTCTACAGGTATGGTGATCATATCTGGTCCCGATCTCTCTCTCTCTGGGGGTTCCCTGTTCATTTTGATCTCTCCCTCACCATCCCCTCCACCTTCTGAGCCGATAGGCCCCTAGTTTGCATGGGTTTCCTATACTAGAGCCCCTAAATGACTAGAATTTCCTAAAGTTTATCCTTGTTTCTTCCCCTCGGGTTTGCGACCCTTCCCTGACCCCAATCTATATAAGTTAGTAGCCATAAACGATCCTCAATGGTCTGGGAGCTTTTTGCCTATGTTGCTTCTCCTTCTCGTACCCCCTCTTTCCTTATTATGCTTCTCTCTGTCATCAACCCCAGGTTCGTCAGCCTGTTCATGACCACTGTGTTGTTTGCCCAAGATTGGTGATTTTCTCGTGAAGCGTGGGCATCATTCTTCTAGATCCAATTGCTTCATGGAGGTAAAATTTTAGTTTTCCCCCTTTTGGTTCAGTTTGCTTCTATTTTGTTCTACTTTGTGTTTTGAGTACTCATCAAGACTAATTTTTGGTTTTCCATCTTCGGCGTGGTCTTCTGAGATCTTTGAGGTAGTTTTTGTGGGGTTTGATCACTGATTTCTCAAGTTTTGCTTTGGAGTTCATCTCCTGGCAGCACGGTTCTTTGCGAGCTCCTAGAGAAAATGATCCCTGATGGGTTGAACTTTGTTCCCCTTCTTTCCCTTATATTTTTTGCTTTTCCGTAAGGGTATACTGGTCATTTCACTTTTCGTTGGCAAGCTCTGACGCACTGGTTTGTTGCTGACTGGAGTTTGACCCAGTCGGCTGGCCTATGGTCATTGGTCCATGTAAGCAACACACATCTGAGGTTCTGGCGAGCCTTTTCGTTGACGTGGCTTTTTCTGGATATTGATTGGTTGCTTTTTGAAAATTCCTAACAAATAATCTACTGACTAGAAAATTATACAAAAATAGCTATTGGACTCATAAAAATAAGAACTTTCTAATGATACTCATGTTGTTTCCAAAATCCAATGTTTGAGCAAAAGTGAATATTAATGGATTAGTCAAATTAGATAATAACTTGTAAAATTCTTAACTAATAATATATAGGTTAGAAAAATATAATAAAATATGTTCCAAACTCAAGAAAAGGTAAACTAAAATATGGCATGTTTTTACAAACTAACTCACACTCTAAGAAAAAGGTGTTTTCTAGGGTTTGGATAATGAATATGAAATTGACCTAAAATCTCTCTCTCTCTCTCTCTCTATATATATATATATATATATCCTTAATAGGTTCTTTGGAGGCCTATGCTCAGACCAAGAATTGGCTTTGGACAGAGTAGACTCTTAAGAGAGGTATGCGTGCATTTCCTATTTTTCAATGTTGAGAAATTCACCTATATTTTCTTTCTCTTGGTCCTATGGACATTAGCCTATACATAATGTCTTTTTCTTTTGAAATTATGCTTCATGTGAAGTACCCTACTTGTTACTGATCTTGTGATCATGGATATTCTTTTGGACTCTCTCTTATGCTTTATGCATGTTGGACTTAATTGAGCATATGTGCTTCTTTTCCCACTGTGGTAGTGGATGTTTTTATGGCACATTATGTGATGGCATGGATCTTCCGATCCTATTTTATACTTGGTGTAAGTTTCCATCCTCCTTATTTGTTTATAATTGCTTATTATTTTATTATGCATCATGTGGTGACTGCTAGTATAATGTTACATGTTATTTTATGTGGATGTGAACATTTCCACATATAAGTGCAGAGGTGACAATTCCTGCTTATGAAAATATATTTGAGCATATGTGTATCCTATCTTGTTCAGGTGGATGTATATAGTTCCTACCCATTCCATATTTAGAGCGGATGTATATAGTTAGTTCTCACCTCATATTTTTGGTAGATGTTTTATTTCCTACCTACATGTTATTATTGTTAGTATTGTCCCAGGTGAAACACATGGATGCGTTATTGATATATTTTGCTCTTAATTGTCTCTTTATTTGAGATTCATTTCTTTTATGCTCGATTGGGTAGTACTTTACTTTTCTATGGGAAGCCTTTTATTTTGATGTTCTTTACTCTTTTAAATTGGTCAATTTTCTATTCAATATGCACATAACAACGTTTTCTGATGTCATCTATTTTTCTCTTCTTATTGGGGTATGCTTACATCCCTAGGTGAAGGTCTTGGATGACATGGAATGAAGACTTGACTTAAATTGAGGAGTTAAATCTAGGAGACAAAGTTGTTATGGTTTAAATTTCCCTCTACTAGATCTTTATGATGTACCCTTTATGTAAACCTTTATGGGAGATGATGTTGAGGTACTTTTCTAATCTTATGATAAATTGAATATAGTCAATGTTTTTATTCCACTGCTAAACTTTGGTGTTATGATACATTCATGATGAATAAATTGGTTTCATCCGTTTGGCAAAGATTTTATGTTGGTGTTTGATTTGGGATGATGCCTTTTTATTTTAGTAGGGAGTGGTTCCCCTCTGGGATCCCACTCCTTAGATATTGTGAGGGGCGTAGGACAATCAATACCAAGACTCACTAACTATCAAGCACAACCTAGGCCTCCATACCTATCCCACGTTGACACCAGCCATGGTAGGAGAAAACATCAACACCAACAACAGATTCCTACAAGGAGGCGACAACCCTCCAATGACCGATGGGATTAATTTTGATCATGATCTGCCCATTACTACTCCCAGGACACCTATGTCTCATGGGATCTTTGGTTCGTACACCTGACACATCATCAGACATCAGAGGTAGTTTCCTTGGTTTTGCAAATTCATCTGAAAACTCTTCTCTTTCTCCTTCGCCCATCCTACTCCTTCTAGGACTCTACAAGGATGGTAATCATATATGGTCCCGATCTCTCTCTGGTGATCTCTCCCTCACCATCCACTCCACCTTCTGAGTGGATAAACCCCTAGTTTGCCTGGGTTTCCTACACTAGAGCTCCTAAACAACTAGACTTTCCTAAAGTTTATCATTGTTTCTTCCCCTTGGGTCTCTGGCCCTTCCCTGACCCCAATCTATATAAGTTAGTAGATGTAAATGATCCTCAATGGTCTAGGAGATTTTTGCCTATGCTGCTTCTCCCTCTCATACCCCATACCCGTCTTTCCCTACTCTGCTTCTCTCTGTCATCAACCTCAGGTTCGTCAGCTTGTTCTAGACCACCATGTTGTTTGCTCATGATTGGTTACTTGCTTGTGAGGCGTGGGCAACCTTCTTCTGGTTCCAATTCCTTCTCAGACCTTTGGCCAACTTTCTGTGGGGTTTTGTCATTGGTTTCTTGGGTTTTTCTATGGAGTTCAACTCATGGTAGCATGGTTATTCGCGAGCTCCTGGAGAAGATGCTCATTGATGGGTTGACCTTTGTGCCCCTTCTTTCCCTTTTATTTTTCATTTTTCCATAAGGGTATACTGGTCATTTAGCTTTTTATTGGCAAGCTATGACATGTTGGTTTGTTGATGACTAGAGTTTGACCTGGCTGGCTAGTCTATGGTTATTGGTCAACGTAAGCAACGCGCATATGAGGTTCTAGCGAGCATTTTCGTTGACATGGATTTTTCTGGAGTTTGGATTGGTTGCTTTTCAAAATTTCCTAACAAATAATCTACTAATCAGAAAATTATACAAAAATAGTAGTTGGACTCAAAAAATAAGAGCTTTCTAATTATACTAATGTTGTTTCCTAAATCCAATGTTTGATCAAAAGTGAATATTAATGGATTAGTCGAATTAGATAATAACTTGTAAAATTCATAACTAATAATAGTAGACTATTCAAAAATAATCTACTAATCAGAAAATTATACAAAAATAGTAGTTGGACTCAAAAAAAAAAAGAGCTTTCTAATGATACTAATGTTGTTCCCTAAATCCAATGTTTGATCAAAAGTGAATATTAATGGATTAGTCGAATTAGATAATAACTTGTAAAATTCATAACTAATACAAAAATAGTAGTTGGACTAAAAAAAATAAGAGCTTTCTAATGATACTAATGTTGTTTCCTAAATCCAATGTTTGATCAAAAGTGAATATTAATGGATTAGTCGAATTAGATAATAACTTGTAAAATTCATAATTAACAAAAATAGTAGTTGGACTCAAAAAAATAAGAGCTTTCTAATGATACTAATGTTGTTTCCTAAATCCAATGTTTGATCAAAAGTGAATATTAATGGATTAGTCGAATTAGATAATAATCTACTAATCAGAAAATTATACAATAATAGTAGTTGGACTCAAAAAAATAATCTACCTTTGGTTTTAATCAGGATTATTTAATGTCATGATTTATTTCCTTACTTTCCTAAAGTCAAATGTGTCATGCGGCCTGTATTCTTTTTCTTTTTATCAGACAACAGAGGTAGTTTCCTTGGTTTTGCAAATTCATCTGAAAACTCTTCTCTTTCTCCTTCGCCCATCCTACTCCTTCTAGGACTCTACAAGGATGGTAATCATATATAGTCCCGATCTCTCTCTGGTGATCTCTCCCTCACCATCCACTCCACCTTCTGAGTGGATAAACCCCTAGTTTGCCTGGGTTTCCTACACTAGAGCTCCTAAACAACTAGACTTTCCTAAAGTTTATCCTTGTTTCTTCCCCTCGGGTCTCTGGCCCTTCCCTGACCCCAATCTATATAAGTTAGTAGATGTAAATGATCCTCAATGGTCTAGGAGATTTTTGCCTATGCTGCTTCTCCCTCTCATACCCCACACCCGTCTTTCCCTACTCTGCTTCTCTCTGTCATCAACCTCAGGTTCGTCAGCTTGTTCTGGACCACTATGTTGTTTGCTCATGATTGGTTACTTGCTTGTGAGGCGTGGGCAACCTTCTTCTGGTTCCAATTCCTTCTCAGACCTTTGGCCAACTTTCTGTGGGGTTTTGTCATTGGTTTCTCAGTTTTTTCTATGGAGTTCATCTCATGGTAGCATGGTTATTCGCAAGCTCCTAGAGAAGATGCTCATTGATGGGTTGACCTTTGTGCCCCTTCTTTCCCTTTTATTTTTCATTTTTCCATAAGGGTATACTGGCCATTTAGCTTTTTATTGGCAAGCTATGACATGTTGGTTTGTTGATGACTAGAGTTTGACCTGGCTGGCTAGTCTATGGTTATTGGTCAACATAAGCAACGCGCATATGAGGTTCTGGAGAGCATTTTCGTTGACATGGATTTTTCTGGAGTTTGGATTGGTTGCTTTTCAAAATTTCCTAACAAATAATCTACTAATCAGAGCTTTCTAATGATACTAATGTTGTTTCCTAAATCCAATGTTTGATCAAAAGTGGATATTAATGGATTAGTCGAATTAGATAATAACTTGTAAAATTCATAACTAATAATATATAGGTTAGAAAAATATAATAAAATATATTCTGAAATTAGGAAAAGGTAAACTAAAATATGGCATGGTTTTTATAAACTCATTCACACTTTAACAAAAGGTGTTTTCTAGGGTTTAAATAATGAATATGAAATTGACCTAAAATCTATAAATATCCTTAATAGGTTCTTTGGAGGCCTAGGATTAGACCTAGACTTGGCTTTAGACAAATTAGACTCTAAAGAGAGGTATGTTTGCATCTCCTATTATTCAATGTTGAGAAATTCACCTATATTTTCTTTTCTTCGTCCTATGGATAGTAGCCTATACATAATGTCTTTTTCTTTTGAAATTTTGCTTCATGTGAAGTACCCTACTTATTACTGATCTTGTGATCATGGATATTCTTTTGGACTCTCTCTAATGCTTTGTGAATGTTGAACTTAATTGATCATATGTGCTTCTTTGCCCACCTTGGTAGTGTATGTTTATATGGCACATTTTGTGATGGCATGGATCTTCTGATCCCATTTTATACTTCATGGATGTTCTCATCCACCTTATTTGTTTATACTTGCTTATTCTTTTATTATGCATTATGTGGTGACTGCTAGTATAATGTTACATGTTATTTTATGTGGATGTGAACATTCCCACATATAAGTGCAGAGGTGATAATTCCTACATATGAAAATATATTTGAGCTGATGTGTATCCGGTCCTGCTCGAGTGGATGTATATAGTTCCTACCCACTCCATATTTAGAGTGGATGTATACAGTTTCTGCTCACCTCATATTTTTGGTAGATGTGTTATTTCTTACCTACATGTTATTATTGTCTAGTATTGTCACAGGTGAAACACATGGATGTGTTATTGTTTTATTTTTCTCTTAATTTTCTCTTTATTTGAGATTCATTTCTTTTATGCTCGATTGGGTAGTACTTTACTTTTCTATGGGAAGCCTTTTATTTTGATGTTCTTTATTCTTTTAAATTGCTCAATATTCAATTCAGTATGCACATACCAGCCTTTTTTGATGTCATCTATTTTTCTCTTCTTGTTGGGGTATGCTTCCAACCCTAGGTGAAGGACTTGGATGACATGGCATGAAGACTTGGACTTAACTTAAGGAGTTAAAGCTTGGAGACAAAGTTGTTATGGCTTATATTTCCCTCTACTAGATCCTTATGATGTACCCTTTATGTAAACACTTATGGGAGATGATGTTGAGGTACTTTTGTAATCTTATGATAAATTGAATATAGTCAATGTTTTTATTCTGTTGCTAAAATTTGGTGTTATGATACAGTCATGATGAATAAATTGATTTTATCACTTTGGCAAAAAATTTATGTTGGTGTTTGGTTTGGGATGTTGCCTTTTTATTTTAGTAGGGAGTGGTTCCTCACTGGGACCCTACTCCTTACAACATGGTATCAGAGCCCATGGTAGTCAGAATCTGACTATTTCAATTTTGTCTCCCTTATTATAACCCTTTACTTGGATAGTGACCTCTAGGTGAGATGTTTCCCTAGATCTTGCCTACGTTTTTCATGAGGCGATCTTACCCTACCATATAGGTTAATGATGACATCTATAAAGTTAAAGAGGTGATTTCTTGAGGAAGGAGTCATGTTTTAAGGATGAGGTACTAGTAGGATGAATAGACCTTATTATGGAAATTGTGACTTGGTTTATCGCATTGATTTTGGTACCATCTTTGTTTTGCCTCCAATGTTTCTTATCGACAAAAATTATTTTCATTGTACTACTATATGTACAAAATTTTCTATGATTTGTTGATGTTTTCTTAAACTAAGTAACAATGAAGTGATATAGAGAAACCCTAAACCTAGTGGTAACCCTAGTTCGGACTTTGGAGATATGACTAGGAATAAGTTGGTTTATATAAAGGTGTAGTGTACCCTTTGTACCCTATGACTTTTTGGATCTTAGGGTTGATAGGTTAGAGACATGAGGACCTAAACCTCAACCCTAGTTGATTCTAACTTGTTATTTGGATACATGTATAACGTACATCTCTAAACATTCACAACTAAAGGTTATGTGGGTAACCCTAAATATTGTTTAGTTTGACTTATTAGGTTAAACCTTTTAAGGGGTGGAGAGTAGTTGTTGTTGATGTTTGGATCAATAGATTTCGAGGACAAAATCCTTTTAAGGAGTGGAGTGTTGTAACATACCAGATCTTGGGCCCTTCCCTAGAAATTTGACCTTTTGGTCTTAGCCAAACAAGGTTAAGGTTAGTATGAACCTAATGATCTAATGCAAGTAAAATCACCCTAATGGAACCTAATTGAATGAGTAATTAAGATAATGGGCCATTAGTGTGCCATATGACATATATCATAAAAAGAAATCTCAAAGTGGGAACAGACTTCAGAATCATAATCTACATATCAAAATAAGCATACATTTCAATTTTCCTTTAATTTGGACAACCTTGAAATATTAGGGTAGGTTTAGGAGAGAGAAAATGCATAAAATCCATTAAGTAATCAATAATGTGATATATAACTTCAAAAGATGGAAATAAAGGCAAATTCGTATTCACCACACTTAAGTTAACTTGTGGATGAAGTTTCACCTAATTTGGATAATCTTAAAGTCATTAATGCATGAGGAAAGAGAAAACAATATATGATTTATTTAAGACATTAAAAGGTCTAAAAAGGAAAATCTAATTTCATAATCAAAATCTACATGCCTGGCCTCTGTGCAAGATTTAACCCAATTTGGATAAAGTTTGAACCCTGAATTGAAGAGAGAGAAAAAGGAGCATTTAAATGATATCACTTTGTTTATAATTGGGATTATTTAATGTCACGATATATATCCTTATTTTCACCAAGTCGAAGGTGTCATGCGACCTGGATTCTTTTTCTTTTTATCGGGCAACTTAGGTAGTTACCTTGGTTTTGCAAATTCAACTGGCGACGCTTCTCTTTCTCCTTCGCCCGTCCTATTCCTTCTAGGACTCTACAGGTATGGTGATCATATCTGGTCCCGATCTCTCTCTCTCTGGGGGTTCCCTGTTCATTTTGATCTCTCCCTCACCATCCCCTCCACCTTCTGAGCCGATAGGCCCCTAGTTTGCATGGGTTTCCTATACTAGAGCCCCTAAATGACTAGAATTTCCTAAAGTTTATCCTTGTTTCTTCCCCTCGGGTTTGCGACCCTTCCCTGACCCCAATCTATATAAGTTAGTAGCCATAAACGATCCTCAATGGTCTGGGAGCTTTTTGCCTATGTTGCTTCTCCTTCTCGTACCCCCTCTTTCCTTATTATGCTTCTCTCTGTCATCAACCCCAGGTTCGTCAGCCTGTTCATGACCACTGTGTTGTTTGCCCAAGATTGGTGATTTTCTCGTGAAGCGTGGGCATCATTCTTCTAGATCCAATTGCTTCATGGAGGTAAAATTTTAGTTTTCCCCCTTTTGGTTCAGTTTGCTTCTATTTTGTTCTACTTTGTGTTTTGAGTACTCATCAAGACTAATTTTTGGTTTTCCATCTTCGGCGTGGTCTTCTGAGATCTTTGAGGTAGTTTTTGTGGGGTTTGATCACTGATTTCTCAAGTTTTGCTTTGGAGTTCATCTCCTGGCAGCACGGTTCTTCGCGAGCTCCTAGAGAAAATGATCCCTGATGGGTTGAACTTTGTTCCCCTTCTTTCCCTTATATTTTTTGCTTTTCCGTAAGGGTATACTGGTCATTTCACTTTTCGTTGGCAAGCTCTGACGCACTGGTTTGTTGCTGACTGGAGTTTGACCCAGTCGGCTGGCCTATGGTCATTGGTCCATGTAAGCAACACACATCTGAGGTTCTGGCGAGCCTTTTCGTTGACGTGGCTTTTTCTGGATATTGATTGGTTGCTTTTTGAAAATTCCTAACAAATAATCTACTGACTAGAAAATTATACAAAAATAGCTATTGGACTCATAAAAATAAGAACTTTCTAATGATACTCATGTTGTTTCCAAAATCCAATGTTTGAGCAAAAGTGAATATTAATGGATTAGTCAAATTAGATAATAACTTGTAAAATTCTTAACTAATAATATATAGGTTAGAAAAATATAATAAAATATGTTCCAAACTCAAGAAAAGGTAAACTAAAATATGGCATGTTTTTACAAACTAACTCACACTCTAAGAAAAAGGTGTTTTCTAGGGTTTGGATAATGAATATGAAATTGACCTAAAATCTCTCTCTCTCTCTCTCTCTCTATATATATATATCCTTAATAGGTTCTTTGGAGGCCTATGCTCAGACCTAGAATTGGCTTTGGACAGAGTAGACTCTTAAGAGAGGTATGCGTGCATTTCCTATTTTTCAATGTTGAGAAATTCACCTATATTTTCTTTCTCTTGGTCCTATGGACATTAGCCTATACATAATGTCTTTTTCTTTTGAAATTATGCTTCATGTGAAGTACCCTACTTGTTACTGATCTTGTGATCATGGATATTCTTTTGGACTCTCTCTTATGCTTTATGCATGTTGGACTTAATTGAGCATATGTGCTTCTTTTCCCACTGTGGTAGTGGATGTTTTTATGGCACATTATGTGATGGCATGGATCTTCCGATCCTATTTTATACTTGGTGTAAGTTTCCATCCTCCTTATTTGTTTATAATTGCTTATTATTTTATTATGCATCATGTGGTGACTGCTAGTATAATGTTACATGTTATTTTATGTGGATGTGAACATTTCCACATATAAGTGCAGAGGTGACAATTCCTGCTTATGAAAATATATTTGAGCATATGTGTATCCTATCTTGTTCAGGTGGATGTATATAGTTCCTACCCATTCCATATTTAGAGCGGATGTATATAGTTAGTTCTCACCTCATATTTTTGGTAGATGTTTTATTTCCTACCTACATGTTATTATTGTTAGTATTGTCCCAGGTGAAACACATGGATGCGTTATTGATATATTTTGCTCTTAATTGTCTCTTTATTTGAGATTCATTTCTTTTATGCTCGATTGGGTAGTACTTTACTTTTCTATGGGAAGCCTTTTATTTTGATGTTCTTTACTCTTTTAAATTGGTCAATTTTCTATTCAATATGCACATAACAACCTTTTCTGATGTCATCTATTTTTCTCTTCTTATTGGGGTATGCTTACATCCCTAGGTGAAGGTCTTGGATGACATGGAATGAAGACTTGACTTAAATTGAGGAGTTAAATCTAGGAGACAAAGTTGTTATGGTTTAAATTTCCCTCTACTAGATCTTTATGATGTACCCTTTATGTAAACCTTTATGGGAGATGATGTTGAGGTACTTTTCTAATCTTATGATAAATTGAATATAGTCAATGTTTTTATTCCACTGCTAAACTTTGGTGTTATGATACATTCATGATGAATAAATTGGTTTCATCCGTTTGGCAAAGATTTTATGTTGGTGTTTGATTTGGGATGATGCCTTTTTATTTTAGTAGGGAGTGGTTCCCCTCTGGGATCCCACTCCTTAGATATTGTGAGGGGCGTAGGACAATCAATACCAAGACTCACTAACTATCAAGCACAACCTAGGCCTCCATACCTATCCCACGTTGACACCAGCCATGGTAGGAGAAAACATCAACACCAACAACAGATTCCTACAAGGAGGCGACAACCCTCCAATGACCGATGGGATTAATTTTGATCATGATCTGCCCATTACTACTCCCAGGACACCTATGTCTCATGGGATCTTTGGTTCGTACACCTGACACATCATCAGACAGCAGAGGTAGTTTCCTTGGTTTTGCAAATTCATCTGAAAACTCTTCTCTTTCTCCTTCGCCCATCCTACTCCTTCTAGGACTCTACAAGGATGGTAATCATATATGGTCCCGATCTCTCTCTGGTGATCTCTCCCTCACCATCCACTCCACCTTCTGAGTGGATAAACCCCTAGTTTGCCTGGGTTTCCTACACTAGAGCTCCTAAACAACTAGACTTTCCTAAAGTTTATCATTGTTTCTTCCCCTTGGGTCTCTGGCCCTTCCCTGACCCCAATCTATATAAGTTAGTAGATGTAAATGATCCTCAATGGTCTAGGAGATTTTTGCCTATGCTGCTTCTCCCTCTCATACCCCATACCCGTCTTTCCCTACTCTGCTTCTCTCTGTCATCAACCTCAGGTTCGTCAGCTTGTTCTGGACCACCATGTTGTTTGCTCATGATTGGTTACTTGCTTGTGAGGCGTGGGCAACCTTCTTCTGGTTCCAATTCCTTCTCAGACCTTTGGCCAACTTTCTGTGGGGTTTTGTCATTGGTTTCTTGGGTTTTTCTATGGAGTTCAACTCATGGTAGCATGGTTATTCGCGAGCTCCTGGAGAAGATGCTCATTGATGGGTTGACCTTTGTGCCCCTTCTTTCCCTTTTATTTTTCATTTTTCCATAAGGGTATACTGGTCATTTAGCTTTTTATTGGCAAGCTATGACATGTTGGTTTGTTGATGACTAGAGTTTGACCTGGCTGGCTAGTCTATGGTTATTGGTCAACGTAAGCAACGCGCATATGAGGTTCTAGCGAGCATTTTCGTTGACATGGATTTTTCTGGAGTTTGGATTGGTTGCTTTTCAAAATTTCCTAACAAATAATCTACTAATCAGAAAATTATACAAAAATAGTAGTTGGACTCAAAAAATAAGAGCTTTCTAATGATACTAATGTTGTTTCCTAAATCCAATGTTTGATCAAAAGTGAATATTAATGGATTAGTCGAATTAGATAATAACTTGTAAAATTCATAACTAATAATAGTAGACTATTCAAAAATAATCTACTAATCAGAAAATTATACAAAAATAGTAGTTGGACTCAAAAAAAATAAGAGCTTTCTAATGATACTAATGTTGTTCCCTAAATCCAATGTTTGATCAAAAGTGAATATTAATGGATTAGTCGAATTAGATAATAACTTGTAAAATTCATAACTAATACAAAAATAGTAGTTGGACTAAAAAAAATAAGAGCTTTCTAATGATACTAATGTTGTTTCCTAAATCCAATGTTTGATCAAAAGTGAATATTAATGGATTAGTCGAATTAGATAATAACTTGTAAAATTCATAATTAACAAAAATAGTAGTTGGACTCAAAAAAATAAGAGCTTTCTAATGATACTTATGTTGTTTCCTAAATCCAATGTTTGATCAAAAGTGAATATTAATGGATTAGTCGAATTAGATAATAATCTACTAATCAGAAAATTATACAATAATAGTAGTTGGACTCAAAAAAATAATCTACCTTTGGTTTTAATCAGGATTATTTAATGTCATGATTTATTTCCTTACTTTCCTAAAGTCAAATGTGTCATGCGGCCTGTATTCTTTTTCTTTTTATCAGACAACAGAGGTAGTTTCCTTGGTTTTGCAAATTCATCTGAAAACTCTTCTCTTTCTCCTTCGCCCATCCTACTCCTTCTAGGACTCTACAAGGATGGTAATCATATATAGTCCCGATCTCTCTCTGGTGATCTCTCCCTCACCATCCACTCCACCTTCTGAGTGGATAAACCCCTAGTTTGCCTGGGTTTCCTACACTAGAGCTCCTAAACAACTAGACTTTCCTAAAGTTTATCCTTGTTTCTTCCCCTCGGGTCTCTGGCCCTTCCCTGACCCCAATCTATATAAGTTAGTAGATGTAAATGATCCTCAATGGTCTAGGAGATTTTTGCCTATGCTGCTTCTCCCTCTCATACCCCACACCCGTCTTTCCCTACTCTGCTTCTCTCTGTCATCAACCTCAGGTTCGTCAGCTTGTTCTGGACCACCATGTTGTTTGCTCATGATTGGTTACTTGCTTGTGAGGCGTGGGCAACCTTCTTCTGGTTCCAATTCCTTCTCAGACCTTTGGCCAACTTTCTGTGGGGTTTTGTCATTGGTTTCTCAGTTTTTTCTATGGAGTTCATCTCATGGTAGCATGGTTATTCGCAAGCTCCTAGAGAAGATGCTCATTGATGGGTTGACCTTTGTGCCCCTTCTTTCCCTTTTATTTTTCATTTTTCCATAAGGGTATACTGGCCATTTAGCTTTTTATTGGCAAGCTATGACATGTTGGTTTGTTGATGACTAGAGTTTGACCTGGCTGGCTAGTCTATGGTTATTGGTCAACATAAGCAACGCGCATATGAGGTTCTGGAGAGCATTTTCGTTGACATGGATTTTTCTGGAGTTTGGATTGGTTGCTTTTCAAAATTTCCTAACAAATAATCTACTAATCAGAGCTTTCTAATGATACTAATGTTGTTTCCTAAATCCAATGTTTGATCAAAAGTGGATATTAATGGATTAGTCGAATTAGATAATAACTTGTAAAATTCATAACTAATAATATATAGGTTAGAAAAATATAATAAAATATATTCTGAAATTAGGAAAAGGTAAACTAAAATATGGCATGGTTTTTATAAACTCATTCACACTTTAACAAAAGGTGTTTTCTAGGGTTTAAATAATGAATATGAAATTGACCTAAAATCTATAAATATCCTTAATAGGTTCTTTGGAGGCCTAGGATTAGACCTAGACTTGGCTTTAGACAAATTAGACTCTAAAGAGAGGTATGTTTGCATCTCCTATTATTCAATGTTGAGAAATTCACCTATATTTTCTTTTCTTCGTCCTATGGATAGTAGCCTATACATAATGTCTTTTTCTTTTGAAATTTTGCTTCATGTGAAGTACCCTACTTATTACTGATCTTGTGATCATGGATATTCTTTTGGACTCTCTCTAATGCTTTGTGAATGTTGAACTTAATTGATCATATGTGCTTCTTTGCCCACCTTGGTAGTGTATGTTTATATGGCACATTTTGTGATGGCATGGATCTTCTGATCCCATTTTATACTTCATGGATGTTCTCATCCACCTTATTTGTTTATACTTGCTTATTCTTTTATTATGCATTATGTGGTGACTGCTAGTATAATGTTACATGTTATTTTATGTGGATGTGAACATTCCCACATATAAGTGCAGAGGTGATAATTCCTACATATGAAAATATATTTGAGCTGATGTGTATCCGGTCCTGCTCGAGTGGATGTATATAGTTCCTACCCACTCCATATTTAGAGTGGATGTATACAGTTTCTGCTCACCTCATATTTTTGGTAGATGTGTTATTTCTTACCTACATGTTATTATTGTCTAGTATTGTCACAGGTGAAACACATGGATGTGTTATTGTTTTATTTTTCTCTTAATTTTCTCTTTATTTGAGATTCATTTCTTTTATGCTCGATTGGGTAGTACTTTACTTTTCTATGGGAAGCCTTTTATTTTGATGTTCTTTATTCTTTTAAATTGCTCAATATTCAATTCAGTATGCACATACCAGCCTTTTTTGATGTCATCTATTTTTCTTTTCTTGTTGGGGTATGCTTCCAACCCTAGGTGAAGGACTTGGATGACATGGCATGAAGACTTGGACTTAACTTAAGGAGTTAAAGCTTGGAGACAAAGTTGTTATGGCTTATATTTCCCTCTACTAGATCCTTATGATGTACCCTTTATGTAAACACTTATGGGAGATGATGTTGAGGTACTTTTGTAATCTTATGATAAATTGAATATAGTCAATGTTTTTATTCTGTTGCTAAAATTTGGTGTTATGATACAGTCATGATGAATAAATTGATTTTATCACTTTGGCAAAAAATTTATGTTGGTGTTTGGTTTGGGATGTTGCCTTTTTATTTTAGTAGGGAGTGGTTCCTCACTGGGACCCTACTCCTTACAACATGGTATCAGAGCCCATGGTAGTCAGAATCTGACTATTTCAATTTTGTCTCCCTTATTATAACCCTTTACTTGGATAGTGACCTCTAGGTGAGATGTTTCCCTAGATCTTGCCTACGTTTTTCATGAGGCGATCTTACCCTACCATATAGGTTAATGATGACATCTATAAAGTTAAAGAGGTGATTTCTTGAGGAAGGAGTCATGTTTTAAGGATGAGGTACTAGTAGGATGAATAGACCTTATTATGGAAATTGTGACTTGGTTTATCGCATTGATTTTGGTACCATCTTTGTTTTGCCTCCAATGTTTCTTATCGACAAAAATTATTTTCATTGTACTACTATATGTACAAAATTTTCTATGATTTGTTGATGTTTTCTTAAACTAAGTAACAATGAAGTGATATAGAGAAACCCTAAACCTAGTGGTAACCCTAGTTCGGACTTTGGAGATATGACTAGGAATAAGTTGGTTTATATAAAGGTGTAGTGTACCCTTTGTACCCTATGACTTTTTGGATCTTAGGGTTGATAGGTTAGAGACATGAGGACCTAAACCTCAACCCTAGTTGATTCTAACTTGTTATTTGGATACATGTATAACGTACATCTCTAAACATTCACAACTAAAGGTTATGTGGGTAACCCTAAATATTGTTTAGTTTGACTTATTAGGTTAAACCTTTTAAGGGGTGGAGAGTAGTTGTTGTTGATGTTTGGATCAATAGATTTCGAGGACAAAATCCTTTTAAGGAGTGGAGTGTTGTAACATACCAGATCTTGGGCCCTTCCCTAGAAATTTGACCTTTTGGTCTTAGCCAAACAAGGTTAAGGTTAGTATGAACCTAATGATCTAATGCAAGTAAAATCACCCTAATGGAACCTAATTGAATGAGTAATTAAGATAATGGGCCATTAGTGTGCCATATGACATATATCATAAAAAGAAATCTCAAAGTGGGAACAGACTTCAGAATCATAATCTACATATCAAAATAAGCATACATTTCAATTTTCCTTTAATTTGGACAACCTTGAAATATTAGGGTAGGTTTAGGAGAGAGAAAATGCATAAAATCCATTAAGTAATCAATAATGTGATATATAACTTCAAAAGATGGAAATAAAGGCAAATTCGTATTCACCACACTTAAGTTAACTTGTGGATGAAGTTTCACCTAATTTGGATAATCTTAAAGTCATTAATGCATGAGGAAAGAGAAAACAATATATGATTTATTTAAGACATTAAAAGGTCTAAAAAGGAAAATCTAATTTCATAATCAAAATCTACATGCCTGGCCTCTGTGCAAGATTTAACCCAATTTGGATAAAGTTTGAACCCTGAATTGAAGAGAGAGAAAAAGGAGCATTTAAATGATATCACTTTGTTTATAATTGGGATTATTTAATGTCACGATATATATCCTTATTTTCACCAAGTCGAAGGTGTCATGCGACCTGGATTCTTTTTCTTTTTATCGGGCAACTTAGGTAGTTACCTTGGTTTTGCAAATTCAACTGGCGACGCTTCTCTTTCTCCTTCGCCCGTCCTATTCCTTCTAGGACTCTACAGGTATGGTGATCATATCTGGTCCCGATCTCTCTCTCTCTGGGGGTTCCCTGTTCATTTTGATCTCTCCCTCACCATCCCCTCCACCTTCTGAGCCGATAGGCCCCTAGTTTGCATGGGTTTCCTATACTAGAGCCCCTAAATGACTAGAATTTCCTAAAGTTTATCCTTGTTTCTTCCCCTCGGGTTTGCGACCCTTCCCTGACCCCAATCTATATAAGTTAGTAGCCATAAACGATCCTCAATGGTCTGGGAGCTTTTTGCCTATGTTGCTTCTCCTTCTCGTACCCCCTCTTTCCTTATTATGCTTCTCTCTGTCATCAACCCCAGGTTCGTCAGCCTGTTCATGACCACTGTGTTGTTTGCCCAAGATTGGTGATTTTCTCGTGAAGCGTGGGCATCATTCTTCTAGATCCAATTGCTTCATGGAGGTAAAATTTTAGTTTTCCCCCTTTTGGTTCAGTTTGCTTCTATTTTGTTCTACTTTGTGTTTTGAGTACTCATCAAGACTAATTTTTGGTTTTCCATCTTCGGCGTGGTCTTCTGAGATCTTTGGGGTAGTTTTTGTGGGGTTTGATCACTGATTTCTCAAGTTTTGCTTTGGAGTTCATCTCCTGGCAGCACGGTTCTTCGCGAGCTCCTAGAGAAAATGATCCCTGATGGGTTGAACTTTGTTCCCCTTCTTTCCCTTATATTTTTTGCTTTTCCGTAAGGGTATACTGGTCATTTCACTTTTCGTTGGCAAGCTCTGACGCACTGGTTTGTTGCTGACTGGAGTTTGACCCAGTCGGCTGGCCTATGGTCATTGGTCCATGTAAGAAACACACATCTGAGGTTCTGGCGAGCCTTTTCGTTGACGTGGCTTTTTCTGGATATTGATTGGTTGCTTTTTGAAAATTCCTAACAAATAATCTAATGACTAGAAAATTATACAAAAATAGCTATTGGACTCATAAAAATAAGAACTTTCTAATGATACTCATGTTGTTTCCAAAATCCAATGTTTGAGCAAAAGTGAATATTAATGGATTAGTCAAATTAGATAATAACTTGTAAAATTCTTAACTAATAATATATAGGTTAGAAAAATATAATAAAATATGTTCCAAACTCAAGAAAAGGTAAACTAAAATATGGCATGTTTTTACAAACTAACTCACACTCTAAGAAAAAGGTGTTTTCTAGGGTTTGGATAATGAATATGAAATTGACCTAAAATCTCTCTCTCTCTCTCTCTATATATATATATATATATATATATATATATCCTTAATAGGTTCTTTGGAGGCCTATGCTCAGACCTAGAATTGGCTTTGGACAGAGTAGACTCTTAAGAGAGGTATGCGTGCATTTCCTATTTTTCAATGTTGAGAAATTCACCTATATTTTCTTTCTCTTGGTCCTATGGACATTAGCCTATACATAATGTCTTTTTCTTTTGAAATTATGCTTCATGTGAAGTACCCTACTTGTTACTGATCTTGTGATCATGGATATTCTTTTGGACTCTCTCTTATGCTTTATGCATGTTGGACTTAATTGAGCATATGTGCTTCTTTTACCACTGTGGTAGTGGATGTTTTTATGGCACATTATGTGATGGCATGGATCTTCCGATCCTATTTTATACTTGGTGTATGTTTCCATCCTCCTTATTTGTTTATAATTGCTTATTATTTTATTATGCATCATGTGGTGACTGCTAGTATAATGTTACATGTTATTTTATGTGGATGTGAACATTTCCACATATAAGTGCAGAGGTGACAATTCCTGCTTATGAAAATATATTTGAGCATATGTGTATCCTATCTTGTTCAGGTGGATGTATATAGTTCCTACCCATTCCATATTTAGAGCGGATGTATATAGTTAGTTCTCACCTCATATTTTTGGTAGATGTTTTATTTCCTACCTACATGTTATTATTGTTAGTATTGTCCCAGGTGAAACACATGGATGCGTTATTGATATATTTTGCTCTTAATTGTCTCTTTATTTGAGATTCATTTCTTTTATGCTCGATTGGGTAGTACTTTACTTTTCTATGGGAAGCCTTTTATTTTGATGTTCTTTACTCTTTTAAATTGGTCAATTTTCTATTCAATATGCACATAACAACCTTTTCTGATGTCATCTATTTTTCTCTTCTTATTGGGGTATGCTTACATCCCTAGGTGAAGGTCTTGGATGACATGGAATGAAGACTTGACTTAAATTGAGGAGTTAAATCTAGGAGACAAAGTTGTTATGGTTTAAATTTCCCTCTACTAGATCTTTATGATGTACCCTTTATGTAAACCTTTATGGGAGATGATGTTGAGGTACTTTTCTAATCTTATGATAAATTGAATATAGTCAATGTTTTTATTCCACTGCTAAACTTTGGTGTTATGATACATTCATGATGAATAAATTGGTTTCATCCGTTTGGCAAAGATTTTATGTTGGTGTTTGATTTGGGATGATGCCTTTTTATTTTAGTAGGGAGTGGTTCCCCTCTGGGATCCCACTCCTTAGATATTGTGAGGGGCGTAGGACAATCAATACCAAGACTCACTAACTATCAAGCACAACCTAGGCCTCCATACCTATCCCACGTTGACACCAGCCATGGTAGGAGAAAACATCAACACCAACAACAGATTCCTACAAGGAGGCGACAACCCTCCAATGACCGATGGGATTACTTTTGATCATGATCTGCCCATTACTACTCCCAGGACACCTATGTCTCATGGGATCTTTGGTTCGTACACCTGACACATCATCAGGAGATGCCATCACAAGACTCGAATCCGCTGATCAACTGGCTCTATGATCACAAAGCCATCACCCTAGAAGTTGGGTGTTGGTTGGATGCAGGCTATGGAGAATGGGGCACTCAGCCTAGGGCACCATCTCCTGCGCCCAATGAAGATCATGGCAATTGGTGGGCAAGATAGAGACGGGATGAGAGCAGAAATAATAAAAGAAGATCCAACTCTTAGGGGTTCTATTATGTGCTCTTGGGACTGCTTCCTCCTCCATCTCCACCTCCCCTATCAATTCCCTACCATATGTAACTTCTTTTTCCTAGAGGATGGGTAGAATTTTGAAGTTGGGAGTGGAGGGTGGGTGGTACATCATCTCTACCACCTCAACTCTAACATTTCCCTTTCTAATCCCCAAACACTTCTTCTTTTTCTCCATCTTTTATTTTCATGTATCATGTTTTCTTTTTTCTTTTTCATTTTTTTTGTGTGAGTTGTGACCTTTACCTAGCTAGTCACTTTGATGTATGTTAAAATGGAAAATATATGAATTAATTGTTCTGTTTTCTTTTTCTTGAGATAACGCGTGGAAAACAAAATTTTAAGGAATAAACATGTTTTGAACATTTTTGGGCCCCGATGACAACAACCAATCATCCCTCCCCCTTGCAAGTGGCAATAACCAGATGGAATCCAAAAGGTCAAGCCATGTGTGCTTCCAACATGACTTGCAACAATAGTCATGAATACTTATTTACCGTATAGATTAACTAAGTTAATTGATATAATATGATGATCTGATTCCAATACAATAATAAAATGGAGAATTAGAAGTCAACCTCTTGACCCCACTCTTCTTCCATCACCTTTTACCTCTTCAACATCCAGAAAAAAATGAAATTTTGATCGTATGCCAAACCCTAAGTCTGGGGTGGCACCCCCTCCATAAGTACACCTCCTCTTCAATTTTCATCCACATGCATAACATGAATAAAAGAGGCCAATGAGCCTAAAAGAAAACATGAGGTCAATGTAAAGACAACCAACTAAAGAGTCTCAACTCGAATAGAGGAGAGAAAAATAAAATAACCAAGTCCCAAATAAGGTCTCAAATTGAATAGAGGAGAGATCAGGGAATTGGTTTCATTCTATGTATTTCTCCCCCTTTAGTCGATTTTGCATACCTAGGGGATTTATTAGAATTCTCCCCAAATCAAACTAATAGCCGTGACTTGTCTTGCTTCTATTTGCACAGATAGATCAGGAATATTATTGTTAAGAAAGTAGTTTGTTGTAGGTTCTGGAGTCTAGCTATTAGAGGAACAAGCCCCAGTAGGGGGATATCCAAGTGTGACTATGTGACCCACAAGGAATAGGGTCTCTTTATCATAATTGGTGTAAAGGGGATGACAAGGTTTGCTTAGATAGGAGAGGAAGGCCTGGAACCTAGTATCAATTGTTTATTTCATTTTTATTTTGCTTTACTAGGATGAGAAAAGGTTTAAATCTGGGGTGGTTTGAGGAGTATATTTTTACCCATTTTTACATGTTGTTTTATCCTATTTTAGGGGTTGTTGTGTCTTTGTTTCTTAGTTTTAGCCTTATATTCACTTAAATGCAATTATTTTCCCTTTTTGTATTTTAATGCATTTTCATTTGTATTTTGTACAAAATCAGCCAAAGTTGCCTAGATGGACAATTGGGCCCTCACGATGTTATACCTCAAGGGAAGGAAGGCTTGTAAGCTTTCTCTATGACCATCTTACAACCACCCAATCAAGAGAGCAGCTCTGCCAATTGCCCAACTCGAGCCGCTCTCCAATTAGAGTCTTTCAAGTTCCTACATATTGACGCATATTGTCAACATTCATCCCATTCTGGTTCATCCATGTTGGATCACTAGAGGACCGGATGGAAGGTTCAAATTGAGCAATCCACATGACTCGCATGTTGGACCGAGTATGGGCAATGCAATCAGATGCCTTCTACCACAAGCATCCAACTTTAGGTTTAGAGGCGAGGAATGCATCTATAAAAGGGAACCCTTATTGTCCATTCAAAGGGGTCTCTAGTCCATGATTAGAAGTCACATTCTATAGCAGAAACCCTAGCAATGAGCAAGGAAGCAGCGGCCACAGGGAAGGGATTGGTCTTCTTACACCAGGCGTCATGGCCTTCTCCATCGTTCCTACTATCTATTTGTTGTTGTTGTCCCACGACATGAGCGAGTAGAAGCTTTGTGTTGGGGAATGGGGACTAGCCCCAATCACCTGTATTTTATCTTAGCTTGTATATAAACTCGATGATATAGTTTCTAAATAAAGTATCATTCTGCTCAATGCATTGCTTTGCAAATTGATTACTTGTTCTACACACTTGTTATAAACATGGATATGCAGGTTGTTGTGAGCGTGATTAGAACACCAGAATGATCTTATTGTTCCCTTAAGTTGTCAACAAGGGATAGTGAGGTGAAGAACATCAATCTTCTAAATGCCAAGAATGGTCGGTCGTAAGTAAAGGAGTTCACTAGTTTAAGTAAGGAACTTGGGTGTCGAGGATGGTGTTGGGTTTTATGGGAGGCAGAGAAGGCAGCGGAAACAAAAACAATTTCTCCTCCCCAAACCCAGAATAAGGAAATGCGTCAACATCTATACAATAGGAAAGGAAGGTTTGTGGAATCATACCTTATCCCAAGGCTTGCTCGGCGACAATACCTCATGGCTTGTGCGGTCTTCACCTCCGGTCTTGAACGGTGTCTGTGCAGCTCCTGGTCACACTGGGACTGACGACTCCTGGTCTCACCGTGACTGTCGGGATTGATAGCTGTCGTCCGAGCGGCAGAAATCTCCCACCTCTGAAGTAGTCCACACGGACCACCTGGAACTCCAATATCCTTGTCTCATAAGGAATTATAAGGAGTCACACCCTCCTGCCAGCATACTAGTCACTGACATGCTCTATTGCCACCAGTTGCTTTCTACAGTTGTCTTTCCCTTGTTGTGCCTCCCTTATTGGGTAGCACTTGCTCGGGCTCTCTCGGTTACAAAAACCAGAGAGAACGACAACTTTACAGAGCAACTGGTTGCACTGAGTTGTTCTTTGAGAAGCCCCCAATACCCCTATATATAGGAGGGTCATGGGACAAGGTTCTCTATCCCGGGCAATGCGGGACTAAAG
The DNA here is from genome assembly GCA_963693085.1 of Alisma plantago-aquatica. Classification (NCBI taxonomy): domain Eukaryota; kingdom Viridiplantae; phylum Streptophyta; class Magnoliopsida; order Alismatales; family Alismataceae; genus Alisma; species Alisma plantago-aquatica. The sequence goes on from OY856412.1 coordinate 879,296,210, forward strand.
CAGAAGTAGAAGGGTTTGAGATTTTCCACAAAAAACAACCAACTCACAACCTGAACCGATCGTTTCATTTCTGAAATGGTCAGTTGGAGACCTGAGCCGGTCGGTTGACACCTCAACCGATCGGTTGGGACCCATGAAATGGTCGGTTCATTTCTGAACCGGTCGGTTTGTGGTCCTGATCAGTTCCCAGTTGACTTTTCTTCTTTTGTTTCTAATTGGTACCAAATACCAATCCTTGTTCCAATCAAATTGGGCAAGTGAAATGAAAAGAAATTTCTCACCAATACTACTTTCCTAACTTGCTCGGTTGCACCAGTTGAACCGATCGTTTCAACACTTGAAGCAATCGTTTCAACTTGTCCATGAACCGATCGACTCACCACCTAAGCCGACCAGTTCACCAAGTTGAGCCGATCGGTTCATAACATGAGCCGATCAGTTGGGAGTGTAGATTGTGCAGAAACAATCAATTGCAGTTTCAATCAATCTGATACTCCAATCAATATGTCCAACACCTTGAACATTATGACATTGAGCTATCAATTAATCGAGTGTTTAATTGAACTACTAAACTCCTTTAGTAATCAATCTAAACATTGTTTGTGGACAAAAACTCCTCTTCCAGGTTAAATCCTATGTGTGTGACCCTGCATGTCCATTTCACGTTGGCAGTGAAAGTCCATAACACTTATGACTTCATAAGCAAAGAGTGGTGCCTAGTCACAAATCAGTGTTACCCAAGTGAAATAGAAAGTTGGAGAACAACTTTCAATCCTACAATCCGTGAATGGTGTTACAATGAATGTATAATTCCTTTGTCACTGATATCCCGAATGAACTCGAGGCATGGAACAGTCATCCTGTCAACGTTCATTCACTTTCTTGATCTCAGAGTAGATTGGAAGAGATATGTATGACATCAATATCACATACTGATTCACACATGCGTGCACGCCTTTCTCAATCCTACTCATCAAGTGTCCATGGATATCAAACTCCCTCAGGAGGGACAAATCCCATATCTATCACTCACCCCTCAAAAGCCCCATGTGTCAAAGCCACCCAATCATCACCTTTATAACAGCCCATGTTTCAGGACTGCGTTTGATGATGTCAAAGTGTGCCCAACGACATGTGTTGAGTGTAGTGATTTTAGGTCAAAGAATCACACTCACCACCATCACTGTGAGTACTGACTGTAACTACCATGTCATGGTTCCATGTGTCAAACTCACGGTGGGTCTGTCCGGTACACTTGTTCTCTAACAAGTACCTATGTGTTTGGTTTGATATCTCTATATCATGACTAATGATATTATGTCATCAACCAACACCACAATCTAGTCTTGTGTGTCATTGTTGTCTATCTACCTTCCAAAATGACATCTGACTAGGGACATAACAAGAATGTACAAACTCTTAGCATCTGTATGATCTCATCGTTCAAGTCCTCAATCTGAAAGCATACGTCATTGAGTACTGTCATTCTCTAGACATTCAATCTGTTCTATCACTATCTCATATGACTGAACCAGAAAGAATTGGAAGCTCGCCTTTTATGTTTATCAAATCAATCTTAATATATCCCACCAATCATCCCATGATTGGCTCTCAGGGCATACATACCAAGATTGGCTCTCAGGGCATACATACCAACCATGTCATCAATGAGCGGAATATCTATAAGTTCATCTCATGAACTTCCAGATCCATATAGTATCCACTGTTGTTCTCCAACACATAGATACTCGTCATTTCCTTTTAAATGTTTTTATTGGAACACTTCCAATTATCAACAACTTTCACTTTTATATATCCTATATATATTTTGCGATTAATTTCATGTCCTTTCGGAAGTTCGCATCAATGTAACTCTTTACATCAAACTCTTCCTTATCTCCATAGAACTAGTATTTCTCAAGTACTTATCAAGTTCTCATGGTATTCCAGTAACCCTTACTGGAAGTAGACAGACATCCACTCATTATGTCTCACATACGAGTTATCAGGATGAGCACATCATATTGCCATGTCCTACATACAAGATGATGAATGCATTTTGTTCTTGCCATGCCCATACATGCAAGATAATGGGATGATTACATACATGATAGATCCATATCTATTCTTAGTGTTCCCATTCTTCGTAATAATTGGACACTTGGCCTTGGGATACTAACTCCATGTAACATGGACAAGTTTTCTCCCATTGAATCTGTGCATACTGAACCCTTCAGTATAGATTGCCAATGTATGCTTTCTCTTTTCAGGTCAAGAGGTTTTCGAGAACTATCTCTATAGATCTCTATTCCTATCACATAGGAAACATCTCTATCTTCCTTAAAGATAATTTCCACCTTTTGGATTTCCATTCTAGAACATTTCAATCACAGATCCTTCTTTATCTTTGACATATCAGTCAAACCCTTTGACTATATCATCAAAGTAAAGATCCAATTCTGAGTTGCTTGTACTCAATCAATCACATTGATTAGTCCATTGTAACTTATAGACTTCATTTGCATTAGTGGATTCATAAACCTTATAGGTTGTGTCACGTACACATCCTTGTTTTATTCCTTATAGGAATGCAATTTTAGTATCCATATGCCAAATGTCTTAGTCATTAAGTTGCAATCAACAAGCATCATCCTTCTCAAAATGTTATCCATGTGTCTTAACACTTAAGATTCATTTGCACTTATGGATTTCATCCAATGGGTGCTACCATTAAGGTCATACCTCATGGTTCACATGGATGTCATTTAGGATGTAATGGTCATAAACAATAACTCAAAATTCAGTCCTCATATTCATCTAGATAGTTGACTCATCAAATGAACAACTCATCACATAGATAATTGAGGTGTATCTGTCAAGGATATAAGAACTTACAACTCCTTGTGATTCTTAATGTCCTTTATTAGTGTGCGATATTCTTTTATTAAGAAGAATTCAGTTATTTGATGATCATTCTCTAACTCTTTAGAGTATGATTCCTTCTTGATTTAGACATCACCATGCCTTAATCATGAATTCACTATGATACACTATCATAATCACTCATAAGGATCTCAAACATTTGGTCCAAGTATTTTATTCATTGATCTCATCAAGAATTAACACTTCACCAAATTTGCACTTCATCTATGATAATCTTGAACACTTCAAGATATTCATATTGGTATTTCTCTAAACACCATTTGAAGTATTAGCAATTGTTCCAATAGGCATGTAAATACATCACATGTATCATACCTAATAGTATAATCATTCTCCCACTACCTTTAGTGAAGATTGATTAATCATGTCCAAGATATTCATGTCTCTTACTGGTTCTCTAACCAAAAGAGTCTAGATTTATCCATCACATGGAAACTAGAAATGAATTTCTCATGATTGATGCTAATTTGATTGTTTGAGTTATCTATAACTTTTAGGTATCATTTAATCTTATGCATATCAAATACCACAAGATAAACAAGGCATTGCCATAAAGATCATATCTTTAGAAATTGAAACATCTCTTTATTGATTACCATCATTGTCATACAATATGCAAAAATAAAGTGTTTCTATCTATTGGCAAATATGAAATAACAGTTCTCAACTCTATTTCGTGCCCTTTAGGCTGAAATAAACTGAAAGGTACTCCTATCTATGGCAGCAACACTTGCTCTAATGATGGGTACTCCTTTCCATGTCCTTTCAAAAAGGCCATCACTTATTTGTGAATATTGCATATCATATATGACATATCCATATCTTGGTATCATATACCTCAGATAAATAAGCGATTCATTTCATGATACCTTAGGTGGAGATCTCCATCCCCTCCTTCATCTTCTTTTGTTCTTCCACATATAGAGGGAATTCCCTCATACACCCTTTTTCCCATGTGCCTTGAGGTTGAAGATGGCTTGGGCTGCTGGCTAGCATCAGAATACTTCTTTGCTTTGCCCTTGCCCTTGCCCTTAAGACTTATCTTTCATTGATCTCATCAAAGATTAGGGTTATTTTTTCTTCATATTTGCCTCTACCGTCCTCAACATGTCCAACAACTTTGTCAACGCTTGTCAAAGTTGTTCATGTTGTAGTTTATCATGAACTGTATGATTCTCGCAACATTTGTAGTATCATACCAGTAGCCAACTCTTGGCTCAGAGGGAATCCTTCTTAGTCAGGTCTTTCCACATACCCAATCATATTGAGTGTGTGAATACCTTACTAGATCTCCTTCTATCATGACATACTAGTACAATGTCCTTGAGACATCATATGTCTCATGTTGTCTCTACAACTCAGAACACAACATCAAGCACTCCTCATCAATGTCTTCCTCGGTATGCTTCCATAAGCACACTTTCAGCCATTGATATGGTGGGATCGAGTTCATCTGGTTCTGGTATAACTAGGACTTAGAGCTTTCACTCTACGATTGAGAACACTTCTCAACGTCCTAACCAATTTTGGAAATTAGTCCCATTTAACTTGTCCTTTTTCAGGACGGATTGCAAAAAAAAAGTTGTTTGTTACCATTTGTATTACAAAAGGAAATACGCAATTTTAGTCCAAAAACTCATTTTTGACTTATTTGATTGATTTGAAAAGTTGACGATATAATTAGGCCTTTAATTAATTATCGTTCCCACTATTTTACTTCAAATTAATAGCCCTCACCATCAATTCGGAAGATTGCAGCGTACAACCTTCTAGTGGACAAGATCCTGAAATCCTCTAAGTCATGGACCAGCTAGGGCTGTCACCCACAACTTAGATCTCTTAGGTAGGCAACTCTTGCCAATTGCATCATATGCAACTCTTGATAAGATGTCATATGCAACTCCTTGCCATGATCATCTCCATGCCTCAAGGTACTAGATCCCATCTAGATTGCCTTGTTAAGTCCGACCCAAAGCAAACATGATGAATACGCACCCTGCTAGGGCAGACCCACATATCCATCCTTCACACTTCCACGAGATAGACGGTGCACCACGCTAGGGCGTGCCCACACTTGGTCGATCAAGCTTTTCACATGTGTCACATTTGGAAGGCATCTAAAACGTAATATTTTAATGAGGGATTTGGTTTTATATACATATACATATCCAATCACCACAATACATAATACGTATCATATACATGCTATATCCCACAGAAAACATGTGAAATGATAAAAGTGATGATTATGGCCATCCTAATGTGATTCCTCGAGCCAAGAGGAATCACGGTCATCTAGGTCTACATCACATGCAACCTGTACAAGATGAACTCTGTGCTTTGCCTTTCTGGGTTTGATCAACTCATCACATGAATGATCAGCTCGCCATCAGACTGGTCGGCTGGGTGCCACCAACCGATTGGTTGGCTCCTCCAACCGATCAGTTCGCCTAGTCGTCATGCATCTCATCATGGCCTCCACCCGCTCGTCTCGCTCCTCGAATCGGTCATCAACCGATCGGCTCACTCCTTGAACCGATCGTCTCGAACGTCAACCGATCAGTTCACACCTTGAACCGATCGTCTCAGCTGTTGTCAGGATGTCCTCCGTTCTTTGACATAACAGGAAATAAAATTCTATCCTATTTTACATTGTAAAAAGAGAAACCTCGAGTTACATTCGAGGGGAGAAAAGGTAGGAAAGAAATCTCGAATTATTTCGAGTTACATCAGGAATAGGAGAAAGGGAATCGGTGCACAGACCGAGATGCAAGCAACCACATACTATCATACACAGATAGGGTTTATTGGCCATAACCACGCTATACATCCACCACAAAACTCGTTTAAGGGCGACGCGTATCGAGTGCATTCATAATACATATCATATATGTAAATTGGGATTTGTGGATTTAGGATTGGACATGCATAAAGCCAATTTTATTCGCATCGTATGCAATAAATAAAGGCGACAAACCAAAATCGATCATATCGATAATCCTAAAGTATAGAGCAGTTTACGTGGCTCTGATACCACTGATGGGTTTTATGGGAGGCAGAGAAGGCAGCAGAAATAAAAAAATTTTCTCCTCCCCAAACCCAGAACAAGGAAACGCGTCAACGTCTATACAATAGGAAAGGATGGTTTGTGGAATCATACCTTGTCCCGAGGCTTGCTCGGTGACAATACCTTGTGGCTTGCATGGTCTTCACCTCCGGTCATGGATGGTGTCTGTGCAGCTCCTGGTCACACCGGGACTGACGACTCCTGGTCTCACTGGGACTGTCGGGATTGACAGTTGTCCTCCGAGCGGCAGAAATCTCCTGCCTCTGAAGTAGTCCACACAGACCACCTGGAACTCCAATCTCCTTATCTCACAAGGAATTGGAAGGATTCACACCCTCCTGTCAGCGTACTAGTCACTGACACGCTCTCCTACCACCAGTTGCTTTCTCGCAGTTGTCTTTCCCTTGTTGTGCCTCCCTTATCGGGTAGCACTTGCTCAGGCTCTCTCGGTTACCAAAACCAGAGAGAACGACAACTTCACAGAGCAACTGGTTGCACTGAGTTGTTCTTTGAGAAGCCCCCAATACCCCTATATATAGGAGGGTCATGGGACAGGGTTCTCTATCCCGGGCAATGCGGGACTAAAGCAGGAGTAGAAGGGTTCGAGATTTTCCACAAAAAACAACCAACTCGCAACCTGAACCGATCGTTTCATTTTTGAAACGGTCGGTTGGGGACCTGAGCCGGTCGGTTGACACCTCAACCGATTGGTTGGGACCCATGAAACGGTTGGTTCACTTCTGAACTGGTCGGTTCGTGGTCCTGATCAGTTCCCGGTTGACTTTTCTTCTTTTATTTCTAATTGGTACCAAATACCAATCCTTATTCCGATCAAATTGGGCAAGTGAAACGAAAAGAAATTTCTCACCAATCCTACTTTCCCAACTTACTCGGTTGCACTAGCTGAACCGACCGTTTCAACACTTGAAGCAATCATTTCAACCTGTCCATGAGCCGATCTACTCACTACCTGAGCTGATCGGTTCACCAAGCTGAGCCGATCAGTTCATCACATGAGCCGATAGGTTGGGAGTGCAGATTGTGCGGAAATAGTCAATTGCAGTTTCAATCAATCTGATACTCCAATCAATATGTCCAACACCTTGAACATTATGACATTGAGCTATCAATTAATCGAGTGTTTAATTGAACTACTAAACTCCTTTAGTAATCAATCTAAACATTATTTGTGGACAAAAACTCTTCTTCCAGGTTAAATCCTATGTGTGTGACCCTGCAGGTCCATTTCACGTTGGCAGTGAAAGTCCATAACAATTATGACTTCACAAGCAAAGAGCGGTGCCTAGTCACACATCAGTGCTACCTAAGTGAAATAGAAAGTTGGAGAACAACTTTCAATCCTACAATCCGTGAATGGTGTTATAGTGAATGTATAATTCCTTTATCACTGATATCCCAAATGAACTCGAGGCATGGAACAGTCATCCTATCAACGTTCATTCACTTTCTTGATCTCAGAGTAGATTGGAAGAGATATGTATGACATCAGTATCACATACTAATTCACACATGCGTGCACGCCTTTCTCAATCCTACTCATCAAGTGGCCATGGATATCAAACTCCCTCAGGAGGGACAAATCCCATATCTATCACTCACCCCTCAAAAGCCACATGTGTTAAAGCCACCCAATCATCACCTTTATAACAACCCATGTTTCAGGACTGCGTTTGATGATGTCAAAGTGTTCCCAACGACATGTGTTGAGTGTAGTGATTTTAGGTCAAAGAATCACACTCACCACCATCAATGTGAGTACTGACTGTCAATACCATGTCATGGTTCCATGTGTCAAACTCACGGTGGGTCTGTCCGGTACACTTGTTCTCTAACAAGTGCCTATGTGTTTGGTTTGATATCTATATATCATGACTAATGAGATTCTTTTATCAACCAGCACCACAATCTAGTCTTGTGTGTCATTGTTGTCTATCTACCTTCCACAATGACATCTGACTAGGGACATAACAAGAATGTACAAACTCTTAGCATCCGTATGATCTCATCGTTCAGGTCCTCAACCTGAAATCATACATCATTGAGTACTGTCATTCTCTAGACATTCAATCTGTTCTATCACTATCTCATATGACTGAACCAGAAAGAATTGGAAGCTCGCCTTTGATGTTTATCAAATCAATCTTAATGTATCCCACCAATCATCCCATGATTGGCTCTCAGGGCATACATACCAACAGATGGTCGGTTCCAAGGGAGTCTGTACTAGGTGAAAACTTGTATCCCATGAGGGCGCAATAGCTAAAATTTGATTTAGCAATGATTATTGGAAAGTTAGATCTTGTTATGATAATTTTGATGGTCCGGGTAGTGAAACCCCATGCCCTGGTGCTCTTTATTTCGTGTTATTTATTTTCCTTAACCTATGATTCTTTGGTAACACTTATGTTTAATCAATCTCTCAACTATTTGGTGATAAATATTACTCTTATTACTTCTGAATCTATAAAACTTCTTAAAAATCTTGTCCCTTGGGTTCGATCCTTAAGTATAGTACAATAAGGCTTCCTCACACGTGGAGTTATGAATTAGTGCACTTCTTTTGGTTAAACGTAGATGTTACTCTTTTATGTTTTTTATTAGTGCGACATTTGGAGCCCCATCAATCAACCAATAGGTGTCTAATAATTGTAATACATCATATATTTTCCCTATTTAAAATTTAATAAAGTCACATATATCCATCAATATGTATACTACATTAGTGTAAAACTAAGAGCAAGTCATCATGTAGATGTTTTGACTTAAACTAAAACATAAAATATAGGACATTATGACGACTAAAGTAAACCACTAAATATCACATAGTCTCGATTAATGAAAGTAAACCCATACAATGGTATCTACTTTTTGCTTTTGTTAAGGTGTAATAATATCATGAAATCATAGATATTATGTCGATACATGACTGATATTATGTGAAAATATACTAAAATAATGCTTTATGTTTTATGAGACGACTCATACATGGATGCCAATTAGGTCACCCTATAAACATTAAGGAGTATGTTGGGTCTGAATGCAACCTAGTTTGATGTTAATCATATCCCCAACTCCGACACTAATGACATGGGTAAAAAAATCCTTGGTCCTTGCCCCTCTATTTTATGAAGAGAATGAATATTTTTACTGAAGGATTAGAAAAAAAATTGGTCCAAATCCACCACGGGAAATGATTTGGAAGATCCAAAATGAAAAAGAGATTTTCCTTCTAGCAACAATATAATGAAGACAATCAATCATTATAGATTGTTAGGAAACCTGATTGAAATCCAAACAATACTTATGGATGAGTGACCAAAATTTAATAGGTCTATTTAGGAGGGCTCTAATCATGTATGTAATGTCCCCCTCCCCCTGTTATCCCTTATTCAAGAAGACTGAGAGGGAAAGGGCCATTACCATAAATACAGGATCGATGATCTGACTTCTATATTTTTTTTACATCAAAAGTAAACATGACATCAATTATCACCATGAAATAAATAGAGTGTCGACATATTTTAACATGTATTTCTTTTTTTGGTCAGTTTAACATATATTTCTTGATTTAAAAAAAATAAAAAATTACACATATTTTAATAATATTGTAAACATATTAATGTGACACCATGTACTACTAAGAAACTATCATAGTTCCTTTGAATTTTACTTTTTCTTGCATGATTTACACCAATAATAGAATAATATTAGCATACATCATTTTGACAAGTAAAATATAAAAGTATAGAATTATGTACTTGCTATATTTGTTATATATAACTATTTATACATAATATAACAATATTTGATATCTAATAGAGTATACCATTCCTTATAGACATGGTTTTTTTTGTTTCTTCATTACCCACATAACTATGTACTTGCTATATTTGTTATACACTTAATTATTTATATATTATATGAACTATTAGATATTTCTTTAAATATACAATTAATTATAGATATCAATTTTTATTTCCTCATTACCTATACAACGATGTACCTTATATATTAGTTATACATTTAATTATTTATACATGATACAAAATATTAGACATTTCATAAAACATACAACAATGCACTTTTTTCCTTTTTTGTAACCCCCACCCCCTCACACCCTCTGCACTCACCCACGATCTCTTCTGTCCTATTTTTATGTACCACACTCTTTATTCATCTCGTAGGAGATGTATCCTATATATAACCACAAATGTAGACATAGACTACCCGTACCACATTACCTCTTCCTTGCCTATTGATCAGCCTCTCTTTCAAAAGTCATGCCTACTGACATGTTTACACTATCACTAATGATAGCCTTATTCCTTCCTCTCCTATAAAAATGCCCCTATCTTCATAGGCGTTGTTGCTAGATCCAATGGACATAGAAGCCAATGACAAATTTGAGAGAGAGGCCAACTTCAATCTGCACACAACCAGCTACAAGCAACCCCCGGAGGGGGTTATTTCCAATCAAGGCTCATCTGGTGTAGCCACGACACCACCCATGTCCTGCTATTGATGCATGATATGGACCTTGATAGCCACTTAAGCCAGGTGTTGGAGGACCTCCACTACGTGATGGTGATATGTCTCAATAGAAACTATCTTAGCAAGGTTATAACGTAGTCCCTGACATGATTGAAAGAACTCAAGTTGTTGAACCTCAGCGTATCCATCAGCTAGCCGAATTGAAACTGTCACCAAATGCATTAATTTTATATTTCATTAAATGTCAATAATTTTTTATCATGTATAAATAATTAAATGTATAACTAATATAACAACAACATAGTTGTATAGGAAATGAGGAAATAAAAAAATAATATCTATAATTAATTTTTTATTTAATGAAATATCAAATAATGTATATAATATATTAAAATTAAGTGTATAATAGATATAGAAAGTACATAGTTCTATATGAAATGAAGAAAAAAATGATATATTTAAGCAAAAATATACTCTTTTAGATATGAAATATTGTTATATTATGTATAAATAGTTATATCTATAACAAATATGGAAAGTACATAATTCTATAGTTGTATATTTTACTTGTGTAAATGATTATTCTAATATTTATTCTATTATTGGTTTAAATCATGCAATAAAAGTAAAATTCGAATGAACTATGATAGTTTCTTAGTAGTACAGGGTGTCACAATAATATGTTTGTCATACTATTAATATATGTGTAATTTTTATTTTTATAAATATAAAAATTTTCTGTTAAAATATATCGACACTCTATTTATCTCATGGCGATAATTGATGTCATGTTTACTTTTGATGTATATACATTAAGTCTAATATTGTGTGTTGACGCAGATGTAAATCAAGATATCTCTTGATTTATAAAAATAAAAAAATTATGCATATTTTATTAATATTATTAACATATTAATGTGACACCATGGTGTAACACATGAATTATTTCTATTAAGTCTAATATTGTGTATTGATGTAGATGTAAGTTCTGAAGAAGCAGGTTACGTAAAGTCATTGACCCAATCATCCTCTTGCAAATATTGATAGTTTGATCAACCTAATTATCTACAAATAGTCCTAGTGTGGAACTAAGAACAAATCCAGTGTCACCAATAACACATTGTTCTACTTTTGGATCATTGCAATATTATCATCCTGGTCATCATTTGAAGTTTCATCATTATCTCCCCTCTTCTTCAAAATTTTCATTATCATCCGAATCTAATGAAGGGACATATCTTGAAGGACCAACATCATCAACATTGAGAATGACATTTATATTACTGGAGTGAACTTGGCTCAACAAATTCATATTGTACTCCCAATACGGATATGATAATATTAGAAGGGGTAAACATAGATCTAAAAGGATCAACAACTTGAGTCATATCATAGTCATGATACGGAATTTTCTCAAGATATACATCAAGGGGATAGCCAGAATAGAGAGTTTACATGATTCTAAAAGCTTCATCATACAATAATTTAATAGGTTCACTTTTCACAACAATAAATATATATATGTGAATTTGATAGAGAATCTTATGGGATCAATTGCTAATAGGGTGTGAATGTAGGCTTTGAAGTCCAATAGAGTATTAAATTAAGTAGTTGTACATGCCTATATGATTGTATGGAATAAGATCCATCCAGAAGAAAGTGACCATCTTAATGCAACATTGTAATAGGAGGGAAAATGACCATTTTCCTAATTTAACAAGTACTATGTAAGGATTCTAGATTTAAACTCTAGATCTTTTTTATATTAGCCATTAATTTAAGTTGCTTAGAATCTATAATTTGTTTTAGTTACATTATATATTAATACAATATATACTAATGAATGATAGAAAACATGCTTGTGGAGAGACTTATCACATAGAACAAGATAAGAGAAACTTGAATAATAATAAGAAGATAACAACAAAGCTCCTAAACACAGATCAAATAGAAGGAAATGCTCCTTTTTGCTCCAGAATATGAAGAAAAGAAGATATTTAAGCCTTCAGATTAATATAAATGTACTTGAAATGATAAACACACTATGATTAAGAGAGGGAAGAAGAAGAGTAAGAAGTAGAACAAGAAAAATTGAAGGTGTGATTTAGAGGAGTAGAAGGGGTTGAAATTTATAGGAGAAATTTCTAACTACTATAAAATAATCATTGCAAAATAGTAAAATTTCCAATGGCTCTCTCAGCCATGCAACATCCCCTGACCTGATGTCGTGTGGCACCCCCAAAATAAATATGCCATTGGCCATAATATTTAATATGACTATTTTTGGATGACTGAGTCATTTTCTATAACTTTTGTAAGTTTAGGGGATTTCTAGAATTTTCTTTGAGAGAGGGAAGAATAAGTACCTTTTTCTTAACAATGTTGGCTTCTTGATGGGGAACCAGTGTGGTCCTCTATGATTTGAGGGTTCTAAGAGATCACCCTTAAAAAGGTATGCTGGCGCAGGTCCAAGCCCAAGGCCTACCAGCCTGAGCCCCAAACTGACTTGATTCACGTTCTATTTCTTCCTGCACTCCCATCTAGGACTACACTCGAGCTGCATGCATTGTGGTAGAGTTGTGATTGCTTGGCTCGTTAGAGCCTAGAGCGAGACTGATCTGAGCAATGGAAGCGATCACATACCAACTAGTTGTGGCCACTGAGGTTTCATGGATTCATTTATGCAAAGGTGCTTTTGAGGAAACTTAGGGTGGAATGCCCCAATACTTGTATGATGGATGTGCTGAGAGAAGTTAGGGGAAGAAGTTGGAGGTTGCGGAGTGATTTAGAGTTCAAGAGAGATGAAAAAGAGGGGGAATGAAATTGGGAAGGAGAAAGGAAGCTAATCAGTCTCTCTGATGCTGAAAAGAGTGAGAATTGGGATAGAATGAGGGGTGCCATGGAGTAGTCAGATGGTGGAAGCACCATTGGATTTGACCTATCATACATAGTTGGGAGACAAATTCTCAACAATCAGATTTGGAGGGCTGATCCATGGATCCCCATCCAAGGGTCATTAATGAGCCACACAGATAAAAAAAATTGTCTAGAGTGAAAAAAACAAATGGCTGACATGGCTAAGCCTCCCTTTAATTGAGTTGCATGCTCCTAAAGCTTTGGTCCCAGATATGGTTAAATCTAATTGAAAAGGATAACGTCAAGGTTAATACCAAGTAATTTTCAAATAGACATATCTTTTTCATACTATCTCATAATAGAGAAAATTTTGATGTGATGGAAATGTGAGAGTGTCTCCTACACAATGACTACAATATCAAGATATAGTGATACACATATATAATGTTAAAATTGGTATGAAGTGGTGATGTATAACTTGGATGCAACCTAGGTTTAAAAATCAAATTAAGGGTCAGTCTAGTCATGTGAACTCAAGATGAAAACAAATTACATCAAAATATATCAAAATCATGAAATTATGGAAGGAATGAGGAGTGAAAAAATACAAAGTAGATAACATATATATGAGTAGAGAGAAAAGTCTAGGTTACCATAGTTTCCCTTTAAAAGAAATTTATATGTAGATAAAAGTTGGACATGATGCACATTTTATAAGATATTCAAATTGGATGAGAATAGATTCATTAATCAGTCAGAATGTGGGAGACCATTTTTGTATCATGTAATCACATAGTATGGAAAGTGGTTCATTTGAAAGTTTGGGTTTAAGCCGACAAAAACCATTGACTTGATCCAACATTTATTTCTTATCACCACCTCTTAGGAAAACATATGACGATTATATCTATAAAGTGTGTGGGCTGATTTGAGTTTGTTTTGTTAATTTCATATAAACACCTCTCAGTTTGGTTTTAAAAGGTGAAACTCTTTATGTGTGGCCAAAACACTTACCCAATTTGAACCCAACATGCTACTGGTCATGGATCAGTCCACGGTGTCATATCGCTCACCGAATATGAACCTAATGGGTGATGGTCCAATAATAAATATATTTTACTTATATTTACATGTTGTTTTATCCGCTTTTTAGGTGTCTTTGTGTCTCTATTTCTTAGTTTTAGCCTTATATTCACTTAAATGCAATTATTTTCCATTTTTTGTATTTTATTACATTTTCATATGTATTTTGTGCAGAATCAACCAAAGTTGCACCATGATGCCTAGTTGCATGATTGGGCCCTCACAATGTTATACCTTAAGGGAAGGAAGGCCTAAAAGCTTTCTCTATGACCATCTCCCAATTAGTTAGTCAAGCAAGCGATTCTACCAATCGCTCGACTCGATTTGCTCTCCAACTACACGCTTCCAGGTTCCTACATCTTGACACACTCTCTCATCATTCATCCCATTCTAGTTCATCCATGCTCGCTCGCCAGAGGATCGGATGCAAGGTTCAATTTGAGCAACCCAAGTGAGTCTCCTATTGGACTGAGTATGAGCTATGCAATCAGATACCTTCAACCACAAGCATTCCACTTTAGGGTTTCAGAGGAGAGGAATGCATCTATAAAGGGAACTTTTGTCATCCATTTAAAGGGGTTTCTGATCGGTGATTAGAAGCCACATTCTGTAGAACAAACCTAAGCAAGGAGCGAGGAGGCGGCAGACAAAATGAAGAGATTGGTCTTCGTACACCGGGTGCCATGGCCTTCTCCATCGTTCCTACTATCTCTTTATAGTTGTCCCTCACAATGAGCCAGTAGACACTTTGTGTTGGGGAATGGGGACTAGCCCCAATCGCCATATTTTATCTTAGCCAATATCTAAACTCGATAATATAGTTTCTAAATATAGTATCATTATTCCCAATGCATTGGTTTGCAAATTGACAACTTGTTCTGCATATTTGTTATAATCATGGATATGCATATAGTTGTGAGCATGATTAGAACACCAAAATGACCTTATTGTCCCCTGAGCTATCAAAAAGTGATAGTGAGGCAATGAATTTCATTCTCTTACATTACAAGGATGATCGATCGTAATTAAAGGTGGTCAGTAGTATAGGCAGGGAACTTCGGTGCCGAGGATGGTCGGTTCCAAGAGAATCTATACTAGATGATGACCTATATCCCGTGAGGGTGCAACAACTAAAGCTCAATTTAGCAATAATTAGTGGAGATTCAATCTTGTTACAATAATTACACAGGCCCATGTACCGAAACCCCATGCCCTGATGTTGTTTATTACATGTTATTTATTTCCTTAATCTTTGTTTCTTTGGAAACACTTTAATCTAATCAAACTCTCAAATACTCAGTGATAAATGTTACCCTTATTACTTATGAATTTATAAAATTGCTTAAAAAGGATGACCCTTGGGTTTGATCCTAAAGTATACTACAATAAGGCTTTTGTTCGTGTATAGTGGGGAATTAGTGCACTACTTTTGGTTAAACCTAGAAGTTAGTCTTTTAGGATTTTTATTGGTGTGACATTTGGAGCCCCATCAAAATTGGCGACGTTTCCAGAGACAACGGTAGTTAAATATTTTTAAAAGTATAAGCGTAATTATGGTTTTTCTTTTTATTTATTTATTTTTCTTGATAACTTTGAAAATCCTCTAGAATTAAGAACATCACTCACAATCATTCTTTCTTTTTTAGGCACTTCTAGCCTATGCAAAGATCTAGAACTCTTCACTCCAAATTTTCTTTCGATCTCAATATCGAGAGAAACTTCAGAAAGCTTCATAAGGAGAGAACCGTTGAGAATCCAATGGATGAGGAAGCAACAATCCAAGCGTGCATTGATGCAAAAATCACAGCCTAACATGAATTACTCACCATGGAATCTAGAGAATAGACAGAGGCCAAATTCAAGACCAACTTAGAAGATACCCAAGTCGTGGAGCGTGCAAAAGAACTATGAGATTTCTCCATCCCCAAAGGCACTAATTTGACACACCCAGTCCAACCCCTAGGAAACCAGATCGAGGTCAGATCCCAATGGGCCAGTTCGTTGCAAAACTCAGCTTTTATGGGAAGGATCAAAGATGATTGTAGGGAGCATGTCCTTAAATTCATTGACCTTTACTCGATGATGAATTCAACAGACCTTGTTGATGATGCCATGTGACTCCAACGCTTCAAGTATTCCCTGACAGACAAAGTTAGAGTTGGTATAGTGCTCTTTGATGAGATCCGATCAACACATGGGAGGCCCTGGAGAACAAATTCCTAGAAAAATTCTATCCTCCCTCAATGACGTACTCGATTCAGGGATAAATTACAAGGTTCAATCAAGTTCCTAAGGAATCCTCTTAAAAAGCATGGGAGCAATTCAATGAAATCCTATGCAAGTTCCCACATTACAATATCCTAGAGAATCAAATCATTGAATTCTTTTATCGAGGCATTGATGACGAGATGAAGAAATTCCTTGACTCCTCCTAGAAGGGAAATTTCATGCGACAAAGTTTTGATAGTGCCCTAAAGATCATCGACCTTGCAGCAAAAAATCAGACCCATTAGACTAGGCCTTTGGGCACGAGCATACTTAAAGTAGACATGGTAGAAGATCGATCGAAACTCAAATATATCTCTGAAACATTTAAAGCCCTCTCCCTCTGGCAGTTGAATCTCAAGAAAACCTTCCTTGCGTATGAAAGAAAGAGTAAGACTCCCCAAGTACTCATCGTGCCTTTGTGCAAATTCTATCATGTAGTTGATCACAACACAATCCATTGCCAACAAATATATGTTGATTTCCATGAACATCAAATCAGGAAACAATATATTGTTACTCAAGTTGAACATGTGAAGTCAATTGACAATAATTCATGGCAAGAATACTATAATCCAAATAAGGTTGAAGTTACCCTGGTTTCCACTATGGGAATCATGTGGGAGCCAAAAGCCCAAATTAGGCATCGGTTCAACACACATTGGATAGAGCACAAATATATTATAATAGCCTATGCAACTAGGGAAATTTTAGGTTCAATTTTCCCAGCCGAATCTACCAGCAGCGGATGCAATTCCAGAATCCAAATCAAGCCCCACCACTATAGATTGAAGTTGCACCTATGCAAGACCCAATGAAAAACTCAAGAAGATGATGACATTGTACTAAACTCAATTGGACAATGACACAAAAAATCAAAAGACATTGGAAAAATCATTCAATTGGTGGCTAGTCAACAACCACCAGCTGGAACAATTGCTGGCTAGCCAAAAAACAACCCCAAGCATCTGGAGCAACAAGAATAGTTGAATATCGTGATGACTAGGTTAGGGAATGTGTACACCACACCTCCCACCTCCTTCCCTTCCAGTGATATCCTAAGCACATTAATCGAGACTTGACAATGCCTGATCGCCCATCTGGATGATTAGACGTTGGAATCTCTCATGATGCCAACGCAGTCCAGTGCTAGTAGGATACGAAAGAAGAAATCTCAGTAGTCAATCCTTGAGTATCCACAATACTAATGTATACACCATACATTCCGCATGCAAGATGCTCCATACAGATCAAGCTCAATGACCGACTCAAGAAATTCAAGGACACCATGAAGAAAGTCCATGGTAATATACAATTCCTAAACATGATGACTGAAACATTGACTCGGTGCAAGTACATTAAGACAATGTTGTCAGGAAAATGTTTGACTTAAGAAAGTGGAGACAAAATTTATCGCCAACTGAAAGGAAAATTGATCCAGGATCCTTGTGGATAGGTTGTTTCTTTGGCAATGACTTATGCCGAAAAGGACTCACTGACCTAGGCACCAACATGTCTATTATGCCTTACATTTTATACCAGCACCTAGGGTTCACAGACCTTCTACCCATTGTGATGTTGGTGGATGCATCCATCACTAAACACTTGGGAATTATCGAAGATGTCCCAGTAAATCTTGGTCACGACACCTATGTTCCATGTGATTTCATGGTCATGCATATCATCGAAGACAATCAGTTCCCACTCATTATGGGAAGACCATTCCTAGATACTATGAGAGCTCTAGTAGACGTCGAAGTTGGAAAACTCATCCTTTAACTAGGGAAAAAGACCACTGAATACAATCTTCTTGAAGACCTAAAAAGGGTGAACAATTCAATTAAAGCTTTTACGGCAGAAGGTAGCATGGAACTACAACAAACACATCCGTAAGAGGCTGACCAAGATAACAAAATCCTTCACATGGGGGAGCCATGCACATCATCTATGCATGATCCAAGGTCCACATGTTTGAATGATAAGGGTTTGGATACCATTTTTGTTAACTCAACTTAAAACACTACTATCTTTGAGTCAGCAATGTTAAATTGGGACACTTGATGGGAGGCAACCCAGCCAATTTTCTTTTTCTTTTTGTTTTTTGATTTTTGTTTATTTTCATTATTATCATCCATTATTTCCTCTTAATAAATCCATTCTAAAACTAAGAGGGTGAGGAGAGAAGGAGAAGGAAGAGTACCACACTTTTGATAGCAATAAATGGGTAAAGACAAAGTGACGTGAAAAACTCATGATGACATTCTCTCACCCTGCCAGAAACTCCATGTTGCCTAGTTGCTCTATTGACGGAAAGAGGTTTCACAATCTTGTGAAATGATAAATGATGTGGTGAAGTCAGATATGTTCCTTGATCGGATTGCCTCGATATGTTTTTGCTATTATAAAATGATTTTGTCCTACAAATAAATTGTCCTACTTTTCACTAGAGTTATTATTCCTTGGAAACAATTTTCGTTTTTATCTCAATCCTATTATCAATATTCGCTGATAGATTTTGATCAAGGCTTTCCAAGAAAAGATTGACATGAATACCCTATGCTCTAAGGATCATGCATCCATGCACAACCAACAATCCCTTTCTGGGAACTCGTAACGACACTTCAAGGAAACTATATAATGTGAGAGGTATAGGGAAAACAACACCATAACTCCTTGATGATCAAGCACAACCTAAGCCTCCATATCTCTCCCATGTTGACACCAACCATAGAAGCAACAATCATCAACATCAACAATAGATTCCTATAAGGAGGCAACACCCTCCACTGACTGACAATATTCCTTATGATCATGATCTACTCCATTACTACTCCTAGGACACCTATGTCCCATGGGATCTCCGGTTCGTACACCTGGCACATCACCATGGGATGCCATCACAAGACTCATATTTGATGTTCAACTGGATCTAAGATCAGCAAGCCATCCCCCTGGAAGTTAGGAGCTACTTAGACGCAGGTTGTGGAGAATGGGGCGCTCAGCCTAGGGCACCATCTCCTCAGCCCAATGAAGATCATGGAAACTGGTGGGAATGACCGAGTCGAGATGAGAGAATAAACAACAAAAGAAGATCCAACTCTTATGGTTCTATTGTGTGTTTTTGGGAATACTTCCTCCTCCATCTCCACCTCCCCTACCTTCCATATCAATTTCCCTCCATATGCAACTTCTTTCTCCCCAAGGGCAGGTAGAATTTTGAAGTTGGGGTTGGAGGGTGGGTGGTACATCATCTCTACCACCTCAACTCTAACCTTCCCTTTCTCATCCTCAAACACTTTTTTGTTTTCTCTTTCTTTTATTTTCATCTATCTTGTTTTCTTTTGTCTTTTTCTTTTTTTTTTGTGAGTTGTGACCTTTTCTTAGCCAGTCACTTTGATGTATGTTAAAAATGAAAAATATGTGAATTAACTATTCATTTTTCTTTTTCTTGAGCTAACCCATGCAAAAGGAATTTTAAGGAATGAGCATGTTTTGAACAGTTATAGACCCCAATGACAACAACTAAGAATCCCTACCCCTTGGAAGTGATGATAAGAATATGGAATCCAAAAGGTCAACCCACATATGCCTCCAACATGACTTTTAACAATACTCGGGAATACTTCTTTGCCCTATATATTAATTGAATTAATTAATGTAATACAATGATTTGATTCCAATATAGTGATAAAATGGAGAAGTGCAAGTCATCCTCTTGACCCCACTCATGTTCCATCACCTTTCACCTCTTCATCATCCAAATAAGAAAAAGAAAATGAAATTTTGACCATATGACAAACCCTAAGTCCGGGGTGGCATCCTCTCCACAAATACACCTCATCTTAAATTTTTGTCCACATGCATAGAATGAATAAAAGAGGCCAATAAGCCCAAAAGAAAATGTGCAGTCAATGTAAACACAACCAAATAAAGAGTCTCAAGTCGAATAGAGGAGAGAAAAATAAAATTAATGAGTCACAAATAAGGTCTCGAGTCAAATAGAGGAGAGATCAGGGAATCAGGTTCATTCTATGTCTTTCTCCCCCTTTTGACCATTTTACATACCCAAGGGATTTATTAGAATTCTCACCTTAACAAACTAATAGCCTTGACTTATCTTACTTCTATTTGCGCGTACAAATCAGGAGTATTATTGATATGAAAGTAGTTCATTGTAGGTTCTGGAGTCTAGCAATTAGATGAACAATCCTCGGTTGGGGGATATCCAAGTGTGACTACGTGACCCACAAGGATTAGGGTTGCTTGATCAAAATTGGTGTAAAGGGGACTACAAGGTTTGCTTAGTTAGGAGAGGAAGGCCTAGAAC
Source organism: Alisma plantago-aquatica (assembly GCA_963693085.1). Classification (NCBI taxonomy): domain Eukaryota; kingdom Viridiplantae; phylum Streptophyta; class Magnoliopsida; order Alismatales; family Alismataceae; genus Alisma; species Alisma plantago-aquatica. The sequence goes on from OY856412.1 coordinate 879,317,263, forward strand.
CTAGATTTAATTGTTGATTTCAATTTTATTTATCTTTACTCAGAATGAGCAAAAGTTTAAGTCTGGGGTAGTTGGATGAGTATATTTTCATACATTTTTACATGTTGTTTTATCCTCCTTTAGGGGTTGTTATGTTTCTATTTCTTAGTTTTAGCCTTGTATTCACTTAAATGCAAATATTTTCCCTTTCTTCATATCTTAATGAATTTTAATATGTATTTTGTACAAAATTAGCCAATTTTAGGCTGTGACACCTAGATGGATGATTGGGTCTTCACAATGGTATACTTCAAGGGACGGAAGGCCCAGAAGCTTTCTCTATGACCATCTTCCAACCACCCAATCAGGAGAGTAGCTCTGCCAATCGCCTAACTCGAGCTGCTCTCCACTCAAGGTCTTCTAGGTTCCTACATCTTGACACACATTGTCAACATTAAGCCCATTCTAGTTCATCCATGTTGGCTTGCCAGAGGATCGAATGGAAGGTTCAAATTGAGAAACCCATGTGGGTCACCTGTTGGACCGAGTATGGGCCATGCAATCAAATGTCTTCAACCACAAGCATCCAACTTTAGGGTTTTAGAGGCGAGGAATTCATCTATAAAATGGAACCCTTATCGTCCATTCAAAGGGGTATCTAGTTGATGATTAGAATCCACATTCTACATCACAAATCCTAGAATGGATCAAGGAGGCAACAGTTATAGTGAAGAGATTGGTCTTCCTAAACCAGGAATCATGGCCTTCTCCATTGTTCCTTGTATTATTTGTTGTTGTAGTCCCTCGCCATGAGTGAGTAGAAGCTTTGTGCTAGGGCATGGGGACTAGCCCCAATTGCTTGTATTTTACCTTAGCTTGTATCGAAAATCAATAATATAGTTGCTAAATAAAGTATCATTATGCTTGATTCCTTGCTTTGTAAATTGATGACTTATTCTGCTTACTTCTTATAACCATGGATATGCAGGCTTCTATGAGCGTGATTAGAACACCAAGAGGATCTTATTGTCCCCCTGAGCTGTCAGCAAGGGATAGTGAGGTGATGAACTTCAATCTTCTATGTATCGAGAATGGTCAGACGTAAGTAAAGGAGTTCAATAGCATAAGCGGGGAACTTGGGTTCCCAGGATGGTTGATTCCAAGGGAGTCTATACTAGGTGACGACTTGTATATCGTGAGGGTGCAACAACTAAACCTTGATTTAGCAATGATTATTGGAGAGTTAGATCTTATTATGATAATTATGTAGGCCTGGGTAGTGAAACCCAATGCCCTGGTGCTCTTTATTACCTATTATTTATTTCCTTAATCTTTGTTGCGTTGGCATCACTTTAGTTTAATCAATCTCTCAACTACTCGATGATAAATATTACTCTTATTACTTTTGAATCTATAAAACTAATTAAAAAGGTTTTCCCTTTGGTTAGATCCTTAAGTATAGTACAATAAGGCTTTCACTTGTGTAAATTGAGGAATTAGTGAACTGCTTTTGGTTTAACCTAGAAGTTACTCTTTTAGGATTATTATTGGTGTGATGTTTGGAGCCCCATCAATCAACCAATAGGTGTCCAGTAATTGTAATACATCATATAGTTTCTCAATTTAAAATGGAATAAATTCACACATAACCATCAATATGTATACTACATAGTCTAAATCTAAGAGCAGGTCATCATGTAGATGTTTTGACTTAAACCAAAACATAAAACATAAGACATTATGACTACTAAAGTAAACCACTAAATATCACGTAGTCTTGACTAATGAAAGTAAAACCATGCTATGGTAGCTGCCTTTTGCTTTTATTAAGGTGTAATAATATCATGACATCATAGATATTATGTTGATACATGACTGATATTATGTGAAAACATAGTAAGATAATGCTTTACTTTTTATGACATGGCTCATACATGGATTCCAATTAGGTTACCCTATAATAAGTAATGAGTATGTTGGGTCTAACCACAACAAAGTTTGATGTTAATCATATCCCCAACCCTGACCCTAATTACATGGGTCAACAAAATCCTTTGTCCTCCCCCTCTTTTTTATGAAGAGAATGAATATTTTTACCGAAGGATTATAAAAAAATTGATCCAAGTCCACTACACAGAATAATTTGGAAGATCCAAAATGAAAAAGAGTGTTGTTTTCTAGCAACAATATAATGAAGACAATCAATTGTTATAGATTGTTAGGAAACCTGATTGAAATCCAAACAATACTTATGGGTGAGTGACCAAAATTTAATAGGTCTATTTAGGAGGGCTCTAACCAGTGTATAACGACCCCCTCCCCATGTTATCCCTATTTAGGCAAACTGAGAGGGAAAGGGACACTACCATAAATATAGGACAAATGATTTATCAAATAGCAAAAAATACTTAATAAATTTTCACTAAATGGAAAAGATTTTGAACATTATAAAAATAAACTTTCCAATAAGGTGTTACATGGTGTGGGAACTACTATTTGGAACAAAAATAAACTCTATCTATCTATATCATCTAGGAAAATCATTGAATCTTTTCTTTTGGTGCCTTCTTCGCTGGGTGTCCATCTTTCATCATTAATTGCAGGATATCAGTAGATTAACCTGAAACTATGTGAATCCAAAACACAATCAGTATAATAAGTTATACTAGTATGTGAAGTAAACAAAATCTTTGCATCTAGTTGTAACAACATTTTCACATAAATTATTATTACATCATCAAAATTAACATTGTCATCATAACTGCTCAACCATGATATATCCAACCTCTATGAACCCCTTTAGGGATTTGTCCCTACATTGGATATAGGCCACCTCTCCCCTCGGGTGATAAGGTTCCATACCAGTTTTCCCCAGCCAGGGGTTGATCTTCGATGATCCTCTGCCCCTGAGGCTTACTCATCATTTTTCTTATGTTTCCATACATTCATAGATGACATAGGATTCAACTAGTCGCTTCCGTATAAAGTGATATCCATAGTCACTTTATAGATTGTAGGAAATAAATAAACAAGAAATAATTTATTTGCAATGATTTTAAAAATCCTCAGAAAACATTGACAAACTAATGTGATTAGTCTTAGCCATAACCACATACCTTAGGAGTAACTTGATGTCCAAGACAAAGTCAACAAGAGAAACCAATCAAGCAACTACCTTGAAAATAAAGCATAATACCCATGTATTATTATTATTTTTTCTAAGTTAGGGTTTCATTAGGGTTTTGGATTTCCAAACTATGATCATCACGGTTAGTGCCATTTTGGTTTATAAACCCTAATTTTATCATCATATGCATTTTTAACTCAAGAAAAAACTAATTCATCAAATTATGGATTGTTAATGTAAAATTAGATCCAAGGTCCCCTTTTATCCAAAAAGACCAGTGATTGATCATTAAACAGATTAAGATCATCAAAACATAGAATTTAGGCATCACATGCATTAAACATATTAAATATGGAAACTTTTGGGCACCTTTTGGACTAGATTCCAGCTAAATCTAGACTATATTTTTATTGCATTCCTCGTATTATAATGAGGAAGATTGATATATTATATGCCTTTATTAGATCTTCCTATAATTTATTACAATTTTTGCAACTTCAATTAGTTTTAGTAAATCTCAAGATGCCACCTGGGTAGTAAGAACCAATCCCGGCCATGCCAGTGAGGATGGGATCACTACTACAGAACCTACCTTTAGTGTCGGTTATTTAAGACCTTTAGTGTCGATTTCTAAGTGACACCTATGTGAGCGACACTAAAAGCTCACCCATTATGCGTTGGTTCCAAAACCGACGCCCAAACTCTTCGCGTGCCACCGAAATCGCATCTGTTCCCTGTGGCGCGAAGGTATAGGCGTCAGTTATTAGATAATAACCCGACACCATATACCTTCGTGCCACAGAAAGGGCGCCATCTTGGCCACTATCAGCGTCGGTTATTAGGTAATATACCGACGCCATATACCTTCGTGCCACAGGAAACAGGCGTCGGTTATTTATATAAAACCGACACTATAACTTTGTGTGTCGGTGTTATACAAATAACCGACGCCTATTGTTTTTTTTTTCTGTCAGTCTGCAGACCTGTTGTGGCTGGTCGCAGGATGAGAAACCTGCAGTTAACTGCAGGTTTTACGACATCCATTGATATCAACCAACAACAGGCCACAAACCTGCAAATTTAACAACAAAAATATTCACACATGCATTTAGCAATACAACCTGCAGTTCCATTTTATTTTCACACATTTAGAAACATTCAATCTGTAGTTCCATTCATTCACATTCACACATGTGGAAACATTCATATAGCAACCAACACTTTCATTCATTTTCACTCAGACACATGTAGAAACATCTAGACATGTAGAAACATTCACACATATATTATAATTCAGAAATTCATTTACAAAATATAATTATTTAGTCATTATTCGCTATCAACATCCCAATTATATTTTAAAACCCCCACTATTTGTATGGATGTTTCCCATTCTTCTCTTACTTCATTTAATTCTCCCATCGTATAGGGAGCATGTACATCTGGTAAGTCTGTTCCTGTAGTGGGGTCAGCTTTAAACACCTGTAAAGAGAATGATGTATATATATAATTAATGAGCTATAAATAAGATTGATATATTTCATATTATCTAATGAGACTATATAATAGCTGAGCAATACAATCGATGTCCATACAACATGACAGACTAACACATATATAGTACATAACAACAGCAGCGTCGAATTTACATACAACACTAGCTTAGTACATATATAGTGGGACTTATAAGGTGACGATCCCACCTGGTAAAACAGGTTACCGACAACTACATGTTACGACTGGGAGGTCGTGATTCAGCAACTGTATGCATTAGCAGGAGGACAAACAGATCACCATATGTTTGTCCTCCAGCTAATGCATACAGTTGCTGAATCACGACCTCCCAGTCGTAACATGTAGTCGGTAACCTGTTTTAGCAGGTGGTATCGTCACCTTAGTCCCACTATATGTACTAAGCTAGTGTTGTATGTAAATTCGGCGTTGCTATTGTTATGCACTATATATGTGTTAGTCTGTCATGTTGTTATATGAATCTGAAGCACTTGTGTGTGCTGCACTTTATGTATTGTATCTGTATCCTGCTTCTCTTCATTGGGGCTTCTTCCTACATATCCTGCATAGCTATGTCATGGCCATCCTGTATAGCCTTCTTCCTATATTTATTTTTCAAAGAGAATACAAACAAAAATTATTAGTGTAGAGTTAGTGAAATACTGATCAATGTCTAGAATTGGAATCGATCAAGAACCTATTCTCAGCATCGCGTATGTAATCTCGGGTGAGATTGGTCCTATAGTTCTTTAGCACCCTCCCATAATGTTTAGCATTTGTATTAACTAGAAGATAATGAAACATCATATCAGAAAATGATATTGATATTAAAAAAGTAAACATTTAGCTTCAATAAAAAAATATAAACATGCATGCCTCTAAAATTGTGATCTTTTATCAATTAACAATCCTTCATTGTGATCTCCGCGCACATATAAGTCATCATTAGCTTCAATATTTTGTGGAGTTGGCAACCCAACTGAGAATGGACTGGAGTCATCATATTTATCATAGTACTCTTCTTCATCTATAGGATCTTCAATGAACTGTCTTTTACCATGAAGAACAACCGACCATTTATCATTTGCAGGATCATCGATATAAAATACTTGTTTCGCCTGTGATGCCAATATGAATGGTTCAGCCTTCTCGCCAATCTTTTCAAAGTTCACTAAAGTGAAACCCAATTCATCCACTATAACTCCTTTGGTGTTATCAACCCAATTACATTTGAAGAGCGGAATTCTGAAATCTACGTAGTCAAATTCCCATATCTCTTCAATGACACCGTAATATGACATTTTAGCTTCACGTGGACTCTTATCCTTTGCACTTGCAAAAAACATAGTCGATGCTTGAAGGGTGACCCCACTGTTTTGGATGACACTCTTATCATCTTGGCGCTTTGTATAATATGTGAATTCATTAATGTCATACCCTTCATAAGACATAACAGTCAACTTTGGTTTAAAGGTGAGGCATTTGATAGTTTCAGTAATATCATCTGGTGTTTGAGATAGTTGATGTAAGACTTTATCTTCAAACCACTTAATAAAAGTCTTGTTATGCTCTCTAGCAAGCCATATTGTATTGGCTCGAGGATATTGTCTTTTGATGAAATCGGTATGTTCCTCGATATAAACGTTCACTTCGTCCATGTTGTGTAAAATATACAAATGACCTTGTTCCAACTGCTCACGGCTGATTACTTTCACACGTGATCCCAAAATTCCTTTGCCAAATAGCTCGTCAATATTCTTGTCATTATCAGGAGTGTCATTACCACTGAGAAAGTCATTGCAGAAATCCATAACCTCTCTCACCACATAACCTTCAATAATACTCCCTTCAGGCCGATAACGGTTTCGAACATCACCTTTAAAAACGCTCATGTATCGTTCAAAGGGATACATCCAATGCAAGAAAACCGGTCCCAAGATTTTCACTTCCCTAGTCAAGTGGACAACAAGATGTACCATGATATCAAAGAACAAAGGAGGGAAATACATCTCAAGCTGACATAGGGTAACAACCACTTCTCTTTGCAAATTATCGAGAGTCTCATGGTCAATAACTTTGCTGCAGATACTGTTGAAAAAGAAACAAAGTCTGGTGATTGCAAACCTTACATGCTTCGGCAATATAGATCGAATTGCCACGGGCAATATTTGTTGCATTAGAGTGTGACAATCATGAGATTTAAGACCTATCAACTTCAGATCTTTCATTGATACCAATCTACGGATGTTGGATGAGTAACCATGTGACGCCTTAACATTTACCAAGCATTCACAAAAATCTTTCTTCTCTTTTCTAGACAACGTGTAACAAGCGGGAGGTAAGTATGTTCTTTTATTACCCATTTCACGTAATTCTGTTAATTCTGACCTTATTCCCATTTCACGTAGGTCCAGTCTGGATTTTATCCCATCTTTAGTCTTACCTAGTATATTTAACAGAGTACCAATGATGCTATCACAAACATTTTTCTCAACGTGCATTACATCGATACAATGTCTGACTGTCAAAGAACTCCAATAAGGAAGATCCCAAAATATTGACTTCTTCTTGAGTGAAGAATTGTCACTCCGTGTAGTGCATTGTGATCTCTTACCAAGATTAGGGTCTAGGGTTAACAAATACATGTGATGTCATTATTATATATAATAAATGTGTACCACCTATCCATTCTTGAACACCTAATATCACTAGTAAGTGTATAATGTGTATTGGGTTTTCAAGAAAATTTCGGCAGCATTTCCCCGTTGTTCTCCAAGTACATATGTACTTAGAGAACAAACGGGGAAATGCTGCCGAAATTTTCTTGAAAACCCAATACACATTATACACTTACATCCTAAGCGAGATTAGGTGTTCAAGAACAGTCCCAAGTCGGGGACTATCCAAGATTTACTCCTAATGAGTAAATCTTGGACGGGATTCTAGGCCAACAAATAATGTGTTGTCATTCTTATACCTAAAATCCTAGTTCTTCAAGTTAGGGTGATTATTGATGTCTTTAAAAGCATGATTGGCAATTTAGGGAAAAGTTCATCATTTACATTCCAAGCATGTCACATGTGTGCATTACAATTCATCATTAAGCAAGATATAAGCAAGTATGTCATATTAAAATAGACTATACAATATGAGAAAATAGTAGTGTAATCATGCAAATGGGAACATTCATGGGAACACACACTTCAGTTATAAGCATTCATGTAGCAACTTTCAGTTCCATTCATTAATCTCTTTTTACATCCACACACAGGGGTGTACCCCTAAACAATAACTAAACAAAGGGGTTGGTGTACCCCTAAACATGCGCATAATTAAAAAAACTATTAATACAGACAAGTCTAGATAGATAGACAACTAAATACTACACCAACATGGTCCCGCATCAATAACTTCTTTTTGATGATGAAGCTGTGTCACGAAGCTCCTCATTGTATTTAGACGAATCTAAACTGATAGGGGCCTCAGATTCAGATTCGTTCGAGCTGATATGCGACGTCGTGCGCTCATACCGCAGTAGATGATCGGGGGTCTCGCAGTTGCTGTTGGTTATCCAAACTTTGATGGAATTATGGCCAACTGGACGGAGAAAAAGCCTGTTGTAATGGACCACATGCATCTCTCCAATCCAATCACACCAATCAGATTTTGATACAAGATTTCCCGCCAAATCATACTCAACCTCGATAACATGTGAATAATTGCCAAAAGTTATGGTCACTTTACCAGGTATGTAATGTCTTCCTTTTAGAAAATGCCAATGTTTGGGTATGACCAATTGGTTTAAGGAACAATCATCTAGGATGATGTCCAATTGTTCTTCAATAGGGAACGTTAACATTGACATCGAGTCCCAATTCATAGTGACTGTTATGGGTGGACAGAGACTGCACAATATTAGTATTAACAAAGTGTAAGTACATATAACGATGTTATATATTTTCAGAAAAAGTTGTATAACATCAGTTAACCTTTTATTGCTTGTCATAACCAAATTTATTGTGGTAGACATGATAGCTTGAAAAGAAGTCTACATATGTACTTAGAGAACAAACGAGGAAATGCTACCAAAATTTTCTCGAAAACCCAATACACATTATACACTTACATCCTAAGTGAGATTAGGTGTTCAAGAACAGTCCCAAACCGGGGACTATCCAAGATTTACTCCTAATGAGTAAATCTTGGACGGGTTTCTAGGTGCTTACTAAAATAGAACCATTATATGGAACTAATCCTACATTATACACATACTTTTCCTGAGTAAGATAATGTGCACTTCATGGAATTATTAAGATCTGAATATATATAAGTTGTTTCTACCTACTTTGATGCATATATTGCAGTCCATTGTGTTGAGATAAGAATCCCATGTGATACACACGATTGAGAATCTTTCATGATACTAGGAAAATACACAACTAGATATTCATTTAGGTGTTATACATTCATTTAGGTGTTCTTGATAACTCGCAGGTATGCAAAACTATAAAACAATAGACTTGTCACACATAAAACACCCTATACAACTATAAAACAAAAAAGTATTAAGATATGCATGATACAATAACTATTTTGCATCACATTACAATAGACTTATCATTGATACCTTACTAACTTATTTCCACATTTACATATCATCACTTGATCAAAATTACATGTATTGTATAGACAATAGAGAATTCAACTCAGTAGAAGCACAAAATCAGTACCTAAACCCTAAACACAAATAAGTAAATAACTTTAAAAAAAAATAAAAAAACGCCCAGCAGCTGCTTGGGCGTGCCTTGGCACTGCCCAAGCAGCCGCCGGAGCAGAGGAAGAAGGAAGAAGGCAGGGCGGGCGGGCATACCTTGAGGGAAGAGGAGAGCAGCGACCGGAGCACAGCAACCACCGGCGGAGGCGGCGGCAAAGAGAGGAGAAGCGCCGGCGAGGACACGGAGCAGCGGCGGCGAGGGCACGGAGCGGCGGCGAGGGCACAGAGCAGCGGCGAGGGCACGGAGCAGCGGCGAGGGCACGGAGCAGCGGCGAGGGCACTGCCGCCGGTGAGCACAGAGGGCAGGAGCAGGAGTAGGAGCACGGCCGCCGGTGAGCACAGAGCAGCGGCGAGGGCAGGATCACGAGCACGGCAGCGGCGGCAGAGGAGCAATGACCGGCGGGGGCGAGCAAGAAATCGCCGGACCTAACTGAAATCGGGAATGAAACTGGGAAAGGGGGAAGAGTCGCTCGCGCTGGTGAGATATTAAGTTGACAATAAGCGTCGGTTATTCAAAATAACCGACAACTAAACCAACAGTGTCGGTTCTTTTCCAACAACTGACGCCTATACTAGATTATAGTCGTCGGTTTTTAACTAAAAGACAACCGACAACTATTCCTGTCCCACGAATAATCTTTGGTCGTCGGTTATTTATTTATAAACTGACGCCATATGTGAAATTTTGGAGGTAATTTTTCACTGGAGTTTTGGTTTTGGCGGTTAATTTTAGGTGTCGGTTGTTTATTAATTAACCGACACTTAATAAAAGCGATACCCGTGTTTGGTCGAACTTCACATAATGTATGTCGGTTTATGTTATAAACCGACACTGTAGAGTTTAGGTGTCCGTTTATGTATACAACCGACACCTTGAAAAGTGACTTTATAAGCCATTTCTATAGTAGTGGATGAACAATGGGCTCACGTCACCTTGGCTAGATGAGCCTGCATGGATGCACACTCATGAAAATAAGAAAAGGGAAAACACCATAAGGGTCTTACCTATTTTGAAGAGGGGTGAGGCCAAAAGGGTAAAATGCCACTCTATCTTCTTCAACATTCGCTTATTTGCAAGCATGTCTTGGGCCATCAATGACAACATTGACTCTTCTATCTAAAGAACCAGGGCTGGAAGAAAGATCATCTTCACCTATGTCTCACTCCTACAAACTCAACATGGGCTTCAATTTCCCTGGAGACTACCGGAGTCGACAAGTCGAGGAGGGTATTTGCAGCAAGATTATGGGAAGGGGTAGAGATGAAGGATGAGGTTAGCATAACAACGCGACTAGGGAAAAGATCACAGAGTTCAAACGAAGCTTTGGAGATGGTTTATGATCTCATAGAGGGTCTATGGCCCTCTATTTATACTCCCCCATGTCAGTTTGATGTATCATGGTTGGAGAATTAGGCAAATCCTATAAAGTCCTCCAAACTAGGTAGAACTTGGGGTAGGTAGGTTCATCCTATTCTCACGAAGACATTGGACAATTTTCTTTGTTTTCTCATTCATTAATTCATGAGGAAATCGAGTTGGAAAGTTACAACCCGAGTTTCCTTTTACCAATTTTGACTAAAGAAGGTGACAACACCGTCACCGTTCAATCTCTGATCCAAGAGCTATCATGCCACACACATGAATAAAGGGGCAAAATTATTATTATTTCCATAAAAGTTAAATTGTGACATTTATGATATATTCTTGACAATTGAATTACTTTAGGATTTGTAGAAATATCCACAACTCCCATTCTATTAATCCTTTCAATCCCAATTTGAAGGGAAAGTCTATAATGACTTAATCTAATTGTGGGAAAAGTTTGAGACTAAAACTCAAAAAAAAAGATGCCTTTCTTAATATCCAAGTCTTCCTTTTATAAGGTACATTTTTTGCATTAAAATAATCCTTTTCTCTTTCTATCTTTTCTACATTCATTTCTTTGATGGCTTTTCCTTAGTAGGAACCATGTGAAATCGAAATCTAACCATTAGTGGTCATTCATACCACTTTCTAGAGAATTCCACACTACTCTCATAAGTACAATATTTATTATCTATTATGTTTTACCCTTTTTTAATATTGGATTTTCTTCTCTTCCTTTTCTCTTCTATCCATATTGGACTAAAAAAATCAGTAATTATCACAAAATTCACAACAAAGGGGAAATTTGCAATGAAAACCATACTTTTACAACCAAGCACACAAAATTTCAAAATGTCCTTTTTATTGAAATAATTGCATTTCTACTAAGTAAAATACAAGTGAAAACCATGTAATAACAACGTGATTACTTCAACATTACCTCCATACAATTTATATTTCTACATCTATGCTTATTTTCATATTGCTATGCACCTACTTATCGTGTCATGATCCACCTAAAATCTAGTTGGATCCATTTGCTTATCCCATATATTTGTAGGTTCATATTGTAGTTTGTTATATTTCTACTTCAAAATAACAACTTTTTCAGGCACTGGTTTCCATGTATTAATAACCCACTAGTGAGTAGCGATTGCCCAATTTTCTTAATAATAACAAACTATCCATTTTTTGTGTATTAGTGTCTAATATTTTCTACACTTGTGTTTGTATTTGTGTACCTCTTAGTATTAATCAATACATAGAAGCTGCTTTGCACATGACTACTATGTAAAATTTATATAATCAATTTATGTCAAAAGTAAATTATAAAATTTATCAAAATTTGATTATGATTGCTACATTATTAATAAAGGACAAACTATAAACATATTATATGTCATATTTTAGTTTTAGGTGTCCTATATGATGATCAAGATATTTTGTGTGAGAATTGTGCCTAATAAGATTTTAATTTAGATTATAATTCAAATTTATACATCGATATTATTGTTTATCCTATATTTGATTGAAATATTATTTTGTATCTATATTTTTATTTTGGAGGTTGTGCAATTAATGAATGTTTTCTCTAAATCAAATTAATTACAACACATAGAAATTGTCTCCATATTTTACAATCGTATTATTGACATTTGAGAATCATTTGATTTGTTAATATTATCATGAACCTCATTGTTATTAGTTTTTAATCCTTTTATGATGCAATGTAAATGTAGTCATTCTTGTCATTTTCACGTTTGATTATTACATTTATTCTGCAAGATTTTTCTTTATGAGAATAGTGCCCAAGTTTATATTTATCTAATCATAGAAAGAGCATGCTTAAAACGAGTGCATACATCGTGTGCAAAAGATAAGGTAAAATATAGAGATTAAAATTTTCAAGGGGTTCTACATAAAATGATAGTTCTTTAGTTTTTGTTTCAATGAAATATGTTGAACTTGCTTTGTTATAAGAAACTATCTTAACTTAGTTGAAAGTATAGTAATTTTATAAATCATAATAGTGCACCATTTAGAAAAGAAATAGTTGTCTGTATCAAATACAATACCAAGAATCTTTTTACTTATGCTCAGAAAACAACATAAAAAGTCCACACATAGGGCAACATCTACCATCATTTTGGTTTTATATTTTTTTGTTTAAGTAATAGAATCAATAATTGTAAATATATCCAGTTTTCTACTTCAACAATATATTTCTTTAAGGAGAGAAAATTTCAATAGAAGTGAAAATTTTAATTGCATACGGTAATATTGTTTACATATGTACTGTGATGTGGGATGAATGGAAATCTTTTGTCATAATCAAATCTAAGTCGAGTAATAGTTAGATACATGTATCTTAATTTGGGTAGCTCAATCGATTGAGCTTTTTTTACCATCACGGAAATATATTCACCATTTCAAGCATTACATAGAAATTTAAAGTTGTTGCTAACTTGTAGAATATTAACAAAAAAAAGAATATGCAATAAAAAATACTCATTACCTTTTTTTAGTTCCTTTTGCTAGCTTACTAGATAAATCGGCTAAAAAGTATATTCATTTTGTATAATATTTAGAGAAATGTACAATGAATTTGATTTGATGTTAAAATGTTGTCGGCACTTTTAACGTCTCACATGAATACCTTTTTAGCATTTTTATGACAATGCATAATGATCATACTAAACATCATAATTAAATTTATGAAAATTTATTTAACAACGATTACTTAGTATTCTAATAGCTTATTTTTAGTGACCTCTTCTCAACAATTTTGGTAAGAGGGTTTTCTATCTCTTACTAATCACACTTATCTCAAATTATACATTACTCAATGTCTGAATTATATGGGACTAAGAGAGAATTCTCTCACCCTCTCCTACGACCTATAGCAGAGGCCAAGTTCCCAATGGAGTGGAAAATCAACATATTCTTGGCCATGTGGTTGGATCCCAAGTCTAGTTATTATGGACCATCAGAATTTGTCAATAACACTATCCCTTGTTGGAATCTCTGAATTGTACCAAAACATTAATAAGATGATTGATAAAATTTACATATAAACATCTTTATAGTTTCTATCAAGTAAAGATTTACATAATCTAGAATTTTGCTTCTTACATTGTTTAACTAGCAAAGGTTTTGTCAATTTTGGCTTTATGGAACTATCCCAAGTTGCTATTAATAATGGAAAATGTTAACAGAAAATTCGTAAAAGAACTACAAAAAGATTATGAAATAAGGTAATTACATAATTTAAATCAATCAAACCGAATGTAAAATATGAGTGTGTCATACATAGTATACATAGTAGTGATCTAAAATTGATTTTTAGGCAAATAATTAAATAAAAATAACCTTTTAGAGTGGCCCCAACATAAATCCATCTTGTGTTGTTACTTTTTACATATCATCTTTAATGTAACATTTCATAACTAATTGTATAACACTATAAAACTAACAAAATGTTCTAAGAGTCTATCTAACAGGTATTTCCAATCACTAATTTTGTGAGAGAAGGTTGTCAATATCAAAAGTACATCGAAATAAGTTCCTTACTTGATCATGGATTCTATATTAATGTAAGAAAATAATTTTGGATAAATATCAATTTATTTTTCATATGAAATTACAAAATGTTAATTCAAACATAGACATAATTCTCTTAAAAGTAACATTTTTAGTATATAACTAAAATACAGATTAGAGTGTGTCAATAGACGTACATGCATAAACAAATGAAGGACTAAAAAATATGGGATATGTAGCATACCATCACCTTCTCTTGGGTGATTGTAGGTAGTAGGTACAACATTTTTTGTTGAAAGAAACAAATACCGTAATCATAAATAAGGTGTAGGTGTGGGTAGAGTCTAAATGGTAATGTCCTTCACCTTATATAATTTGTATAAAACTAATTACAAATTAGATTAAATCCAACCCGGATTTTGAAGAGATATAGAGGCTTTTAGCGAGATAATGTATATAATACATCAACAAATTCCACTAAAGAAATTTGTAGGCAATGCATATGCATTATTTTTATTTGTAACTATTATATTCCTATACATAGTATACATGCCATCTTTTCAATTCATGAACCATAGAAATGTGTGTTATTGTAGAAATTTTCCAAATGCAATAGGAAACATTTGACACATTAAACTAAATAGATATAACATTTTTATTTTAAATAATATATTTCAATTTATTTTGGTTATTATTGCTTTTATGAAGTATTCAAGTTTTTGTTTATCAAAGTGTCCATTTCGTATGTCATTATACATTATTAAGATATGAAGAATATCCATAAAATGAAATTATGTAGAGAATAATACTATTTTCTTATTTTGAATAATTTTTTCATGCTAAAGTAGTCAAGTAGAAAAACATTCTAAGCAATGAGTTATTTTCATTATTTCAAACAGACCTGATGTGAGAGGACATTGTCATGATATTGGCCTTGGCTCCTCAAAAATGCAATTTTGGGGACTTTCTATGAGAGGAAATTATCATGATATGCCCCCAGCTCCTCAGAAATGATTTTTCAGGGACTTACTGTGAGAGGACACTTTCATGATATGAGTCCCAATTCCTCTCAAATGTATTTCAAGAAACTTGTTGTAGTGCAAATGTCATGATATGGGCCATGGATCCTCCCAAATGCATTTTTATGGGGATATATCAATACCTTTATTTGAAACTTCATAAAGGAGACATGTGAGAAATTTCTATTGAGAGTCATTATAAGTTATTTTGAGAGTCATTCATAAAGAGATATTGACATGATAATCATCCTCAAACTCATAGCTCCATTGTTGAGGCAAAACACAAATCTTGATGTGATTGATAATCATCTTTGTTAGTTGGGAAGCTTGTGTCGATGTAACCTTTTACCACCAACTCTTCATCATAACCGTAGACAAGGAACTGATCCTTAGTTCTTCTCACGTACTTAAGGATGTTCTTCATGGAAGTCCAGTGAGAATCACCAGGATATGACCAATATCTTCTCATAATGCTCAAGGCATATGAGACATTGGTTCGCGTACATAACATTGCGTACATAATGGATCCAATTGCAGATGCATATGGAGTCTACTCATTGATCCCTTTCTTTACAAGAATTGGGGTGTTGAGCTTTAGAGATAGTGAGACCATGAGATATGGGCATGTTTCCTCTCTTTGAGTCCTCCATGTTGAACCTCTTCATTACTTTCTCAATGTATGTTCTCTGACTTAGTCCAAGAAGCCTTCTTATCTATATCTATAGATCTTTATTCCAAAGATATAGGATGCTTCACCTAAGTCCTTCATAGACGATATATTTCCTACCAAGGTCTTTACCATATGTAAAGTAGGGGTGTCATTCCCCGTCAATATTGTGTCATCTACATATATTATGAGGAATACAATCATGCTCCCACTAAGATTCTATAAACACAAGGTTATTACAAACCCACACTCTAGTCTTATGTGTTATTTTTGTCTATTAACCTTCCACAATAATATCTGACTAGGGACATAACAAGAATGTATATAGTCTTCACATCTGTGTGATCTCGTTGTTCAGGTCGTCAACCTGAAGACATATGCCATTGAGTAATATCATTCTTTAAACATTTATTATGTTCCATCATAATCTCATAAGTGAACAAAATATAATAAATTCAAAGATTGCCTTTATTATTAATCAAATCATTTATGAGATATTTCATTACAATCATCGTTTGATTGGCTCTTTGAGCATACATACCAATAGACACTATCATGATGTGGCCCCCAACTCCTCAGAAATGCATTTCAATAGACTTTTTGTGAGAGGACACTGTCGAGATATGGTCCATGTCTCCTCTAAAATGCATTTTTGTGGGGATATATCGATGCATTTATATGATAATGAAAGAGACATGTGAGAAAAATTGATGCTTAGAATCATTCATAAAGGAATATTGGCATTGCAATCGTGCTAAACTCATACACATGTCTCTTTTGTGATCATTATAAGGCTAATGGGCCTTTGTCTTGAGAGGCAAATTGCTCCTTGTCATGATATGGGCCCAGGATCCTCAAAAATGCATTTCTAGGGAATTTCTATGAGAGAACATTTAGATGATATGGGACATGGTCCCTCACAAATACATTTTTAGGGGCTTGATGTGGATGTGAGATGACACTGTTAATATGTGAGCCCCGACACCTCCCAAATGTATTTTTAGGGACTTGTTGTGAGAAGATATTGTTAGGACATGGGCCCATCTCAACCCAAATGCATTTACAAGGACTTTTTGTGAGAGGACATTTTAAAGATATGGGACTTAGACAATCCCTGATGCATTTTATAAGACTCCTGACCTAACTTAATGCTTAATTGTAATTACTTTGCATAATGAGATGCTAAAACCTTAATTTAATCTTTTGAGATGTATATGGGTGCCTTGTTTCAATCATGGCTAGTGATGTGGCATCTCATGGTGATTATAGGGTTTTTAGGGTTTTGCCTTAGTTGATATGGTGACCAACTTAGTGTTCACTATTATAGGCCCCAACACCTCCCAAATGAACACCTTAGTATAGAGGGTTTGTTCATGGGTGACGTTGGGTATTCCATGATGTTACCCACATTTTCTGACCTTGTTCAGATCTGCTATGGAGTTGGGCATGTGGTCGAGATGTCCTTTGGTCTTGCATCATAGTTGAAACTTTTGAAGAGGGTGGTTTCGACCGCAACACTCCCCAACTCTAAGGATGGAAGTTACTCTCTAAGTCTGGCCACAACTCAGCTTTGCGGGTCAAAGACAACTTGCACACATTGTAGTTGAGTTAACTTGTGTGCATGGTCGAGACGCCCTTGCAGTCTTCGTGGAATGAAACTCAGAGTGCACATGTTTCAAACAAGATACAAGTTGTGCGTCACGGACCGAAACTCTGGGTGCACCCATTACGGACGAGATACAGGTTGTGCGTCACGGACAAAAACTCAGAGTGCATGATTTGCAAGCAAGATACAGGTTGTGCATCTCATGGGACAAACCTCAAGTTGCACTTCGTGGGCGATACAGTGGTTTCACGTTTGCGACCCTACACACATTGCGGTTGAGATGATGCACGCATTTTAGGCGTGACACCTTATGGGTGAGGGGCCAAGACACATATGTTGTCTCGGTCCTGACATGTGTTATGGAAGGTCGATACATTCATGTAATGAGAGAGGACAAGAAACATGTGATGAGGGTTGTAGTGACCTGTGTGTGAGGGTGGTTGAGACACATACTTGTGTACATGGTCATAGATCCATCTACAACAATTTTGGCTTGATAGCCTTTGGACATGAGATGTAACTTTTTTGGTATATATGAATTATAGATGGCATGAGTTGAAGGTAGGTTTATTATATACTTTCACTTGTGGTAAGAATTACATATGGTTTTAATTTACCGTATTTTTTTGGTAATAGTGTGATTAGTGATCATTCCACACTTTGTTTTGAGTAATCTCACTTTGCATGGTGAAGAGCGTCACATACTTGCAGGGACTTGTTGCTAGAGGAAACTGTCATGATATGGGTCGTGGCTCCTCCCCAATGCATTTTTAGGGGAGATGACATTTGTCATTATATCAGCCTAGGAACCTCCCAAATAGGATTTTAGGGACTTGTTGTTAGAGGATATTGTCATGATATGGACCCTGGAACTCCCCAAATGCATTTTTAAGGACTTGGTCTTAGATTACATCATCATTATATGGGCCCTATCACCTCCTAAATGCATTTTTGGAGACTTGCAGTGATAGGACATTATCATGATAGACCCTAGTTCCTCCCAAAAGCATTTTCACAATCTTGTTGTGAGAGGAATTGTCATGATATGGGCACATGATTCTTACAAATGCATTTCTGGGGACTTGCTATGAGAGGACATCCTAATGATATGGGCCTTAATCCCTCACAAATGCATTTTTAGGGACTAGATGTGGATGTGAGATGAGACTGTCATTATATGGTCCTCGACACCTCCCAAATGCATTTTTCGGGACTTGCTGTGAGACGACAGTGTTAGGATATGGCTCCCAAATCTATCCAAATGCATTTACATAGACTTGTTGTGGGAGGAAACTTTTAATATATGGGCCTTGGATAATCCCTAATGCATTTGCAAGAACATATTGTGAGAGGGCACTATCAGGATATTAGTCATGGCTCCTCTCAAATGTAGTTTTAGGGACTTGATGTGAGATGACATTTGTCATTATATCGACTCAAGAACCTCCCAAATTGAATTTCAGGGACTTGTTGTCAGAGGTCATTGTCATGATATGGCACATGGAACCCCCCAAGTGCATTTTTAGGGAATTGTTGTGAGATGCCACCACCATTATATGGGCCCTATCACCCCCAAATACATTTTATGGGACTTGTAGTGAGTGGAAACTGTCATGATATAGGCCCTAGCTCCTCCCAAAAGTATTTTTAGGGTCTTGATGCAGGAGGACACCGTCATGATATGGGATTTGGCTCCTCATAAATTCTCTTTTAGGGACTTGTTCTGAGACAATACTATCATGTTATGGGGCCCAACTCCTCACAAATGTGTTTATAGGGACTTGTTGTGAGAGGACACTATCATGATATGGGTCGTGGCTCCTTACAAATGCATTTCCAGTGACTTGTTGTAAGAGGACACTATCGTGATCTGGGCCTTGGTCCTCCCAAAACCATTTTTAGGGACTTGTTGTGAGAGGACACTGCCTATGACTCCTCAAAAATTCATTTTTAGGGACTTGTTGTGAGAGGACATTATCATGATATGGGCCTCAACATCTCACAAATGCATTTCCAGGGACATGCTATGAGAGGACACTTCCATGATATGAGTCGTGGCTCCTTGCAAATGCATTTTGGGGGACTTGCTGTGAGAGGAAACCTTCATGGTATGAGCCCTAGATCCTCTCATATGCATTTTCATGGACTTACTGTGAGAGGACACTGTCATGATATAGGCCCCGACTCCTCACAAATGCATTTTAAGGGACTTACTGTGAGAAGACTCTTCATCATATGGGCCATGACTCCTCCCAAATGTATTTTTGGGGCTCGCTGTAAGAGAACTCTCTCATGATAAGGGCCCTGACTCCTCCCATATGCCTTTCTAGGGACTTGATGTGAGAGGACATTGTCACTATATTTCTCCCAAACACATTTTAGGGACTTATTCTGAGAGAAAATTGTCGTGATATAGCTAAAGTACATGACAAATGCATTTCTAAGGACTTTTTGTGAGAGGATAGTGAAACTATATGGGACATGGCTCCTCAAAATGTATTTACAGAGAGTTGGTGTGAAACGACACTATCATATGTAAAATTACTGAGGAAGTTGTATATGAAGCATACCATTATTAAACATATATAGGAAGACTGATGGTTGAAAAATAAATAAACATATATATCTAAACTCATACATGTCAACGTAAATGAAAATGTTCATTTATTATTTGTGTCTCTAGGGTCTTGTGTAGCGATCTCAAAAATTCCAACCTCGGGTATTAAAACTTTTCTCTTAGTTCTACATCACGATAGTGTTCTAAAAATATTTATAAAATAGAGACAATCTATGCAAATTGTCATATCACACCTTAATAGTCAATCGTATGGAACCCACTCCGCCACTCACACTAGTCATGCGACGACGCGATGATCTACTAACTCATGATTCTTCTCTGCCAACACCCCCGCTCGGGCCACCCCCTATCTGAATTCTAACTTCTCTTCCTCCACCCCCCCTCTGATTGTACTTCCTCTTCCTCCCTCTCCTACCGCACTTCCTCTGCCCCCCTTTGTGTCCTCTGTGCCACTCTCTCTCTTCCAGACCCGCATCCTCTACTAGCCTTCCATTTATTCTCTCGTCCTCCGAGGGATGCTTAGGGGTGTCGCCCTCCAATCCCCAACAACGATCTCCGCCTCTATAAGGACGAGTCTGAGAGATTGGCATCATCATTCATCACATTGTTCAGTCAAAGAGAAAAGGCAAACCGGCCACTAGCAAGGGTGGCAACCTAGATCAACACATGGTAACCATCTCTGGTGACCTAGATCAGCAATGAGAGCGGCGTGGTGGAGGCAAACCTCTCTTTATTTGTGCTTCCTCCCCTTCTCATGCATGCTATGGCGTAGTTGTACTACTTTATTTTTCTCCTCTCACACATGGTGACCATCTCTAACTGTAGAATCACTATTCCAATTTCAATTTAGGCCCCACCCTATTACCTACAAATTCTGACTACAGAGAGGATGGGACACTTGGGGGCATTTCTACCTGGTTGCTAAGGATTATTATACTTTTCCCTCATAATGTTGGCTATCTATCCCAACTCTCCCTTCCTCTCCAGCACTGACAATCTTTAAAGCCCCTTCTCCATGTTCCAGTAGTTTGCTGTCTCCTGGTCACGCTTCGTACCTGCCTTGCTAGCCCCAGTTAGGGCCTAAATGTGTAGATGCCATCATAGGGAATCTACAACGTCATGTGAGGCCAAGGTGAATTCAGTTATTTAACAACCTAACGAGATATGCCCACCCTTCTGGATATATGGATATTTGTGATCACTAGTACTCCTGATCCATGTTGTCTCTCTAGACTACTCCTAGACTCCTAAATAACAATATCCTTCTAAGGTTTTTTTTGCTATAGGGAATGTTACTGAAACTCAATCACTTCTGATCCCTCTATGTGATGGAATGAGATTAGAATTTCACAGTCAAAAGCAATATTGTTACAACATTCTCATTGTACTTTCTTCCTAGTGTTCCACTATGATTTATTCAAGTACTGGATGTTGCATTATTATACTAGCTCAAGCATCAACACAGTCAATTTTTTGCTAATTTTTGTTTCTATAGTTATCTATTCATGGATGAGTTTCAAAAAAACTGTAGTAGTCATTTAAAATTGATTTGCCATGTGTTTCCTATTGGATAGATTTTTTACTATGTTGATTAATAGTAACAAAATTTAGGTCTCATTACCATCAACCTTCATTTTTTGTTTGTATTTTGGATTCATAAATACCATTCTGGATATTTATTTTTCTATAATCTGGTGAAGTTTAGCTACTCATCGAGCATTTGCTGAAATTAGATGAATAAAAGTTGTAGGAGATATAAAGATAAAAAATTAAGCACATTTAATACAATCCTTCTGGTAATTTAACTGCAATAAAAGTTCTATGATATAATAAAATAAAATAGAATTCCTGGCTCAAGTAATTTATTAAATAAACAATATAGAATATGTTGTCGACATATGTTGGGGTAGGTACAAGTTCTCTTCTATAAAAATTTATATGGATTTTTGAACTTTGGGCTTGTTTATGTGCTTGGCTATTTCCACATATTGTTGTAATCGAATTCTCATAGCATAAGTTTAGCTATCATAGTGAACTAATTATTTTCTTGACTACATATCACATTGATGACGGATGCTCAAGTAATGACTCAAGCAGAGCATGAGTCCTATGATCGATTTCCATAGTTGATGCAAGTCAAAGGTATTACATTCACTTGATGATGATACTAATTGGGTTTCAGAACACATGTTTTTTTGTCTTTCAAGCCATTTCCAGCAAAAAGTTTTAGTAATGAGCATTGTAGCCCTCGACATCCATATTGACACAGTACTTGGTATGATGAACTTTGGGTGCACTTTGGAAGTCCATATGATGCCACCAATGATTACCATGATGCTCCAATATACGAGTATAATGATACAATTTATTGTCTTTTAGTTTTAAAAAATATACTCCCTTTATAAATCCCTATTTTTTTTATTGAGGACTCACTTTTATAAGTAATTATCATTTCTACAGTTTAGTACAAAATAAATCTTGTTGAAACTATTACTATCATCTAATATAGAGAATAATTTATTATTGATCCCCAATTGTAGTACTCAAATCTAGTTGATATTATAGTAACTGCAAATCTAGTTTATAATATAAAATTATGTTTTCTCTTTTATCTTTATTCCTAATAATCATATTTCACAATTTCACTTGATTGTGTTGGTTTATGTGTTGTAGTGCCCTACAAGTGATGGCCTTCCTAAATATGAACAGCTAGCATGTGGCTAAGGGAACATATATATGGCGCAATTACAATGTAGATACTTGACAATATGGACCATTGTTCTTATTTGAGGATGAGTCTAATAATATTTTGTCAAATCTACTATAGAACATCACTAAGGTGAGCAATGAAACCCACTTTTTATTACTAGATTGTACAAGAACACAAGAATTATGAGGATGATTCGTTATTTAAACTTTATTCAATTCTTCATGTCACACTACAATTCAGGAATTCCTTATTAGAAGTTTGTATTATATAGTAAGGTGGGAGTATGATGTCAGGATGAGCATTGACACTCCATGTTTGAGCATATTGTCATGGTAATAAGCACACACACACACACACACACACACACACACACACACACACACACACATATATATATATATATATATATATATATATATATATATATATATATATATATATATATATATACACACACACACACACACACACACACACACACACACACACACACACACACATATATATATATATATATATATATATATATATATATATATATATATATATATATATCATTTGTGTTCTTGTAAGTCAAACCAATGTGTTTTCAAAATCCTTAATCCATTCCAATTTTCAAGTCGCATATACTCTTTGGAGTTGCACATGGAGTTGCAAATGTAGATGGCTACATCCACAATGTGGTCGAGTGATCGACCAATGATAGGTTAATCTAGGAACCTAAAGGCAGCCATATAGCTGGTTAAATGGGTGGCTCCATGATTCCATCAAACCTACTATATTTGCATAGACATTAGACACAAGGAAGAAACACAAGGGCATAGTGAAAGAAAAAGATGGAAATGAATATTAGGTAGAGTTGTCCGTGGTTTATTCATTAAGATATTGTGATGATATCTGGGCCAAGCTGGTAGCCAAGAAAGTATTCTTTGGATGCAGGAGCCATGTTGTCAACTGCATAATGAGACCTTTAATATCTTGATGTTATTGAAGGAAGCTACTGCAAGAGGTATTGAACGACGTCGACCCAATTGTGTGTGAGTTACAACGATGTGGTCACTACCTATATTATAGACAGAGGACTCCAACTTTGCTAGCTAGCTACTCGTTGACACAAACAAGAGGGAGAGAGGGACACACAGACGGAGAGAGAAGAGATGACTGGAATCGGATCTTGCATGCAGCAAAGCAATAACTGAGTCAATCAGCAGAGCTCCCATTTAATTGTTTTCCACAGCAGGATAGATGCTCAGGTTCCAAGCTCAGCAACGAGCATCTCTGCATGCCGATTCAAGAACCCTACCTACGTCCTCACAGCTACCTTTATATACATCTAGCTCTACTAGCCTAACTGAACAGAAGTAACCAATTTTGTTTGGTCATATCGCTAGCTGGAATCCACAAACAAAACAAATCAAGCAAACAACGAAATAGTATGGTTTTTTCTCCTCCAGCTACCTAGCTACCAAAAAACTGTAGAAGTAAGCAAATCCACCGCCGTCCAGCTAGAGCTGCAGCACATCAGAAGCAACGAGCAAATCATCCTTAAGATAATCACGTATATGATGCAATCATGTGTATGCCTGTGCAGCTGTGCTGAGCACTAGTTGTTTGTTTGGTCTCAGTCTGAGTCAAAGTTTGGCTTCAAAAAAGAAGATGAGTTGGTTACGTTATGATATAGAGCCTCTGTTCTAATCAACTGATGCGACTACAAAGATATGCACCGAGCTTAATGTATTCTTGATCAAATATGGTAAAAAGTGACCGAAGTGCAAGGACAACAATTAGTAGGTGTGAAACCAGATACCAAATATAATATGCAGCTGAATTCAACAGAAATTAACCACATCGACCCTCACAGCTAAGCACACATGTAATAGGATGATCAGCTGAATAAAAATATCTTTTCTGTAGATGTCACGGGGCACGGTCTAGTCCTCCCCTACGTAACAATCTATTTACCAATATCAATAAAGTTTACCTTCAAAACTTGTGTATGCTTTTAGACTTCCATGCTCACGTTGAAAATGTTGATCGTATAAGGGTACAAACCATGATGAAAAGGCGTAAACATAAAAGAGTATACCAGAGTATCGCTGAGGCGTGCGAGATGCATTGTCCTTAAGAGTATCTCCGCGGTACTCGACGAAGAACGTCTGTGCATTAGTCTCCTGTGCGGTACTCTCCCAGGATCCAACAGCGTGTGTCGACGTGAAGCGTGCACACACAGTCACGGCGACGGACGAAATGTAAATGATCGTTCTTCCAGTGGGCAGACTGCATGCGGAGGAGAAGAGAGGAAGAAGAAACGAGAGAAAGTTTTTCGTCTGTTTCGAACGACAACGGAAAACAAACATAAATAACCAGGAAAGGAAGCATGAAAGGATGTGTTCGGTTGCAAACACAGTGCGATTTGGAACTGCCAAACGAACATGTGCATTGCAGCGGCTCAAGTTAAAAATGGTTCAATGAACCGAAGGGCAAAACCAAGCCGGGGCCGCGCCCGCACAAGGGGCTCCGTGAGGCCGGATTTGCATCCCCCCTGCGCGCGGGATGCGACGTGCGCCGACGCGCCCGATTAAAGGGTTTCCGGACCGGGCCGGCCCAAACCCCATTGGCAAGGCCCACCATACGCGTGCGTAGGGCCTATCCCCTTTCATTCCTCAATTGTACTATGGATAAGAGTCCATATATAAGGAGGAGGGAAGTCTCCAACACAAGCAATATGGGACTAAACTTTTGCCTTTTGGTTTGAAATACAGCAAAAAGCATAACAATCCCCCACTATTTCAAAACAAACAATATAAAAACTGAGTTGACCACTGGAAGAACTTAAACAAATGACATGCATAAGCTTTGGTAGAATTGAGTTCTTTGAACTAAATCATAGAGTAGATGTATGTAATCTGTAGAAGATTAATGGAGCTATGTTCTTGAACCAATTCCTCCTTTATCTGATTAGTGGTACATTACTCACATGACATTCATAAAATCAATTGCCTTTCTTACGGATTGGCGCCTTTAGGCCATGCGCCTACTGGGAAAATTCAAGAATGCTCTAGAGATCTTCCCAAATCTCAACAGGAGCGGCCCCACTCCACACTCATATAGTTGGACTTTCATAAAGCATATATTGCAGTATATACACCACCATTAATGGCTATGAAATCCATTAAGAAATATATTCAACTGAATCATTGCAAATTGTTGTTTACATCATAAGAATGAGATACATTTATTAAAACACATTGAGTCATCCAGTGACTTCATTTTTCCCATTGAACCTTCTTCCCGGGATCACCGTTCATGAAGGTTGGGTATCCATCACTTTGACATTTGGTAAGGGCATAATCCCATTCCCCTCGATGTATCGCTCACTAGTCTTTGACTTAATGGCTTTGTCAGAGGATCGGCCAAATTTAATTCTGACTTTACATAATCCATAGAGATTATGCTATCACATACAAGCTGCCTCACAATATTGTGACGTAGACGAATATGTCTACTCTTCCCATTGTAAACTTTGTTTTTAGCTCTTTCTATGGTAGCTTGATTATCACAGTGTATAAACACTGGTGGAGAAGGTTTCTCCCAAATGGGAAGATCCATTAGAACATGTCTTAGCCATTCAGCTTCAGTTCCAGCCTTTTCTAAGGCAATAAACTCAGATTCCATAGTGGAACGAGCTATACAAGTTTGCTTGGAAGATTTCCAAGACACAACACCTCCACCCATAGTGAAGATGTAGCCACTTGTAGATTTCAATTCATCTGAATCCAAAATCCAATTGGCATCACAAAATCCTTCTAGCACAGTTGGAGATCCACAAAAAATCAATCCATGATTAATTGTGCCTTTAAGGTATCTTAAAACCCTATGTAGAGCATCCCAATGATCCTTATTAGGATTTTGAGTATATCTACTTAATCTCCCTACTGCATATGCTAGATCTGTACGAGTACAATTCATTAAGTACATCAGGCTTCCAATTACTTGTGCATATTTGACTTGTTGAACACTATTACTTTTATTTTTCTTGAGATTGCAATTAGGATTAAAAGGTGTACTTATCGGCTTACAATCAAACATTGAAAACTTATTGAGAATTTTCTCAACATAGTGTTCTTGGGATAGCATGATGCAATCATCATTTTTAAGAAGTTTAATTCCTAAAATTACATCCGCCTCACCCATATCTTTCATGTCAAAATTAGAAGCCAAGAAGCCTTTTGTATTATTTATTATATCAACATTAGTGCCAAAAATAAGCATGTCATCTACATAGAGACATATTATAACACAACCTTGGTTATCGATTTTAGAATATATACATTTGTCTCCTTCATTTATATGGAATCCATATGATACAATGACCTTATCAAATTTCTCATGCCACTGTTTAGGTGTTTATTTCAAACCATAGAGAGATTTGATTAGTCTGCATACCATATGTTCTTTTCCCGAAACTACATACCCTTCAGGTTGATCCATATAAATTTGCTCATCTAAATCTCAATTCAAGAAAGCAGTTTTAACATCCATTTGGTGTATAATTAATTTCTTAATAGATGCCAATGCAATTAAAATCCGGATTGAAGAGATTCTAGTAACATGAGCAAAGGTATCAAAATAGTCAATTTCTTAATAGATGCCAATGCAATTAAAATCCGGATTGAAGAGATTCTAGTAACAGGAGAAAAGGTATCAAAATAGTCGATATCCTTTTGTTGTTTATATCCCTTGGCAACCAAATGAGCTTTGTATTTATCTACAGTCCCATCTATTTTCAATTTTCTTTTAAATATCCATTTACATCCTATGGGTTTATTACCTAGTGGAAGTTCCACTAGTTCCCATGTATGATTAGATAATATAGATTCAATCTCACTATTAATTGCTTCCTTTCATAAAGAGGAATCAGTTGAATTAATAGCTTCATTGTAAGATTGAGGGTCATTATCCACTATAAAGGAATAGAAATCATCACCAAGATTCTTTTCCTTCCTCATCCTAGTGGATCTTCTAGGTTCTATATCATCTGATTCTAAAACATCATTAGAATTGGATGTACTTGGGATATTCTCTAAAATTTCATTTGAAGGATTAGCTAAGTTTTCTAAGGGAGTTTTCATAGGAAAAATATGCTCAAAAAATTCAGCATTTTTAGATTCAACAATTGTATTAGGTTCTAAAACATTGTTTCCACTTCTAATAACCAAGAATCTATATGTGGCACTATTCTGAGCATAACCTATAAAAACACCATCTAGGGTTCTAGATCCCAATTTTCATTTTTTAGGCTCAGTTAATAAGATTTTAGCTAGACACCCCCACACTTTGAGGTATTTCAAATTAGGAGGATATCCTTTCCATAATCATATGGTGTCTTATTTGTCTTCCTACTAGGAATGCAATTTTGAAGAAAACAAGATGACAAAATCGCTTCCCCCCACGAGCTGTTGGGTGCTCCTGAATTGATTAAAATAGAATTCATCATCTCCTTTATAGTTCTATTTTTACGTTCAGCAATACCATTTGATTGAGGCGAATATGGAGGTGTGTATTCATGTATAATACCATGGTTCACACAAAATTCATTAAAGGGAGAACAATCATATTCACCACCTCTATCTGAGCGAAGACGTTTTATTTTCTTATTCAGTTGATTTTCTACTTCTGTTTTATAATTAACAAACATTCCAAAGGCTTCATCCTTTGAATGTAGTAAATATAATTTTGTATATCGTGAGAAATCATCTACAAAAATAATGTAGAAACATTTCCCACCTATAGATAGATTTCCTTTTAAATCTCCAAGATCAGTGTGAATTAAATCGAGCAATTCACAATTTCTATGTGAAATTTGAGGACACGGTTTCTTGGTAGATTTAGTTTCAGTACATATTTGATATTTATTATTTAAATTAACAACACCATCAATATCCTTTAGTAAACCTAAAGATTTCATGCATTGTAAATATTTAAAATTAACATGTCCTAATCTACTGTGCCATACATCAAAAGAATCAATGATATAAGCAGAAGGACTTATTTCATTAGCAGAAGAGTTTGGTACATTCAACAGAAAGAGACCATTTGAGCAGTAACCCATGCCTAAGTAGTCCCCAGACTTGGTGAGAATGACCTTGTTTGATTCAAAGGACACTTTCACCACAAACTTAACAAGTTGAGAAACAGAAATTAAATTAACACGGATATCTGGGACAAACATCACATCCTTGATCAGCAGAATTTTTCCAAAAGTCATCTTGATCATGACATTGCCCTTTCCGGTCACCGGAGAAGCAATTGAGTTGCCCATGACAACCCGGTGTTCCTCCTGTCCTACTTCAATGTAGGTCACAAAGGCATCTCTATTGCCACTGATGTGGCGACTAGCTCCCGAGTCAATGATCCAATCATTCTGGTGGAATGATCCCATGTTGACAATGCTGACAAATGCCACAAATACGTCCTCAGTAACAAGGTTGGTTGAAGGTTCATTTGAATCCACTGCTTGTTTCTTCCTATGCCTGCATTTAGGAGAAGTATGACCAGGTTTGCCACAAACATAGCAAAAAACATTCTTTTTATTAATATCTTTGTTTCCTTTATATTTATTCTTATTTCCTTTCCCTTTCTTATTTTTTCATTTATTTTTAGACTGATCAGTAGAAACTTTATTTTCTTTAACTTCATTATTAACAAAGTTAGCAGTACATGACAACTCTTTATTCAGTTCAGATTTTTCTCTAGTACAATTTTGATCTTCAACTCGGATATGTATTATTACATCATCTAGTGACATAGTCTTTCTTTTGTGCTTTAAATTATTCTTGTAATGTTTCCAAGAACCAGGAAATTTTTCAATTAAAGAACCCACAACGAAAGACTCAGGAAGATCAATTTTTTCATTTTTCAAATCATCAAGTAAAATCTGAAATTCATGAATTTGAGTTGTTATATCTTTATCTTCAGTCATATGAAAATTTAGAAAATTTGCAACAATATATGGAGAAAGATGATATCAATACAAGTGATTTTTTAGTACATGGGTGATGCTATGTGTTGTCACTTATTGTTAAATTTTTTAGTCTCAAAAATATCAACAAGTGACGTTCATTCCACATAGGTTACATAGCATAAAGGCCACCTTTAATAGGTGACATTTATTTTATTGGTGACAGGTAGTCATGTCACCTTTTTTCTTAAACGTTACATGTTTAAATGTCACCTATACCCCAATTTTAGATAGTGTCACCAACTCTAGCGGAGACACTAGTTCATGAAGCTGCAGGCAGCAGTGAGGCTGGAGCGTGGCAGAGGTGGAGCCCTTACAGGATGGGGAGGTGGTAAGGCACGTTGCCGTGATGCAGACGAATGACTCACAGCTAGCTGAAGATAGAGGCAGATCTGTGGCACTGGTTGAGTTGTCGTAGGTGAATAAGCCGCCGACTAATGGGGAAGGAGGAGAACTGTGATGGAGAAGAAGATCTGGTATGCTTGGGGGAACAATTTAAGGTCACAATAGGATTGGATGATTATCGATCGAGAAGCAAAGCATGCCGGCAAAGGACGAGGCGGGCCGAAGTGATGAGGCAGGAGGGGATGGTGAGGAAGGAAGATGAAAATTACCTCTTCACCGTTTGCATGGTTTTTCCACCGTCTCTTTAATGTCCTCACTCGTTTCTGTCTACTGTGTTCTTTGCTTTCTTCGATCTCTAGCACTGATGATGGTTTAAGGCCCACACATGCTTCATTGACAATGATTCAGATGAAAACTAGTCT
The DNA here is from genome assembly GCA_963693085.1 of Alisma plantago-aquatica. Taxonomy (NCBI): domain Eukaryota; kingdom Viridiplantae; phylum Streptophyta; class Magnoliopsida; order Alismatales; family Alismataceae; genus Alisma; species Alisma plantago-aquatica. The sequence goes on from OY856412.1 coordinate 879,347,929, forward strand.
CATGTGGATATCCATTCCCGAATATCCCCAACTGCGTAAAGGTCTCATTCCACCGACAGCACACCATCACTAGTCACTGCCACCATCAAGATCATGTCAGCACTGATGGGCAGCTGGCGGATATTCTCACCAAGGCACTTAGGCGGGCCAAATTCGTCGAGATGAGGCAAATGGTCGGCGTGAAGAAAGTGAAGCCCATGCAACAGAATTAGGGGTGATTTGATAAGATAATTCCATTGCATGTTTATCTTTAATTAAATTCTGTTTTGCTTAGCTGGATAAGCAGTCGTGCAGCGTGCATATGTCCACGCCTTGACGGATTCTGTTTGTTATTTCAGTTAGCTAAATAGGCTCACCCTGATTGCATCGTGGGATTACATGAAGGCTATCATGGCAGCATAGATATATATCGCGCTCGTGGAGCGGACGTGGGCTGGCATGGCCAGCAAGCACGGCGAGCATGAGACCAGTTCTCTTCAGACTTTAGACTGTAATCGTGCATCTCTGATGAGACTATAAATAAGAAACTAAACCAGAAAAGCTGCAACGCTTCACGCAGCACCAAAATCTGTTGTGTTTACAGTGTTCTTGTGTTCTTCATTCACAGCGTCTGAGTGTGTGTCCAGGTGATAGCGTTGAGTACTGAGGTCCGGCAACAACAAGTGGTATCAGAGCTGTTTGGTGTTCGATCCAACTCTCTGCAGCCACACAGTGTTCGATCTGCTGCGGTGAATACCGAGAATTGTCCATCTATACTCATGGCTAATCCAACCGGCGACACCACAGGGGAGCTACGCATAGTGGAACACGTTATCCAGGAGAACAATGGTGCATTGCACCCGCCGCAGCTCACGAGGACGAACTACACTGACTGGGCACTTATCATGAAAGTGCAACTACAGGCACAAGGCCTGTGGGACGTGGTGAACGAGGGTGTCGGCGAGTACCGGGATGACCGACGCGCACTGGCAGCAATCTTGAAAGGCGTGCCGCTGGAGCTGGTGCAGACACTGGCAGTCAAGGAGACTGCCAAACTTGCACGGGACACGCTCAAGACCATGCGGGTTGGCGTGGAGCGCGTTAGGGAGGCGAAGGCGCAGACGCGACGCTCTGAATTCGATAACTTGGCGTTCAAAGACAGTGAAGGGATTGAGTCCTTCACCATGAGGCTCACTGCGATCGTCAACGACCTCGAGGTACTTGGCGACCCAATTATAGAGCACAAGGATGTGCTCAAACTGCTGCGGACTGTGCCGCGGCGGTACAAACATATGGCTCTTGCCATCGAATCGTTGGTGGACACCAAGACGATGTCATTGGAGGAGCTGTGCAGACGGTTGCTCGTCGTTGAGGAACGGAATGAATTGGAAGATTCTAGCTCCTCCAGTGGCCACCTGCTCCTCACTGAGGAGGAGTGGAAGGCTCGACACAAGCAGCGCGAGCGTGGCTCGGGATCGTCCGGTGGCAGTGACAAGAAATGCAAAGGCGGCCCCAAGCAAAAGGCGTCTGGTGGAGAAAAGTCGTCATCAAGTGGTGGTGGCAACTCCCACGAACGACGCAAAGGAGAATGTCGCTACTGTGGCATCCCTGGACACTGGGCCAAGGAGTTCTAGAAGGCCAAGCGTGACCGTGAGCGTAAGGAGGCCGAGGCGCACGTGGCACAAGCGGAGGAGGAGCAACCAGCATTGCTTCTAGCTGTAGGCGGCGACGACATAGACACTGCGGACGGCACCACGGACGACACACTGGGCATGCACAGTGTGGCCGATGCCCATGAAACAACGTGCACAGGGGTGCAATGTGTGTTCTTAAACAAGGAACGTGTGGTGCCGGTGGCCACGGACGACGACCGCTGGTACCTCGACACGGGGGCAAGCAATCACATGATGGGCTGCCGGAAAATGTTGACCGAGATTGATAAATCAGTGTGAGGTACGGTAAGGTTTGGTGATGGTTCTGTTGTTCATATTCATGGGCGTGGTGTCGTGCTATTCACCTGTAGGAACAAAGAACAACGGGTTCTCACAGATGTATACTACATACCTCGACTACGCACCAACATCGTCAGTTTGGGCCAACTAGACGAGGTCGGATGCAAGACCGTCATTGTGAATGGCGAGTTGTGCTTGTACGATCGGCAGCGGATTCTATTGGCACAGGTGCAGCGGATGAACAACCGACTCTACACCGTGGCTTTGAACTTGGCCACACCCATGTGCCTTCTCACCAGCAACAACGACTTGGCGTGGCGGTGGCACACACGCTTTGGGCACCTACACTTTCGTGCTCTCCATGAACTTGGTTCAAAAGGCATGGTGAGGGGGATGCCAGTCATAGATCGGATGGAGATGTTCTGTGAAGGGTGCACTCTTGGCAAAATGCACCGCACTCCGTTCCCACATCAGCGTACCGTGCAGAACACATCCTCGACCTTGTCCACGGTGACTTATGTGGCCCTATCACTCCAGCCACGGCGGGGGGCAACAAATATTTTCTGCTAATCGTTGATGATTGTAGTAGATACATGTGGCTGGAAGTGCTCAAAAGCAAAGACGAAGCTTTCAGATTTTTCAAAAAGATCAAAGCTCTTGCAGAAAATGAACGTGAAGTCAAGCTCAAAGTGTTCCGCACAGATCGTGGAGGTGAATTCAACTCGATCGAGTTCAACACCTACTGTGATGAAATGGGGATCAGGAGGAACACTATAGCACCGTACTCTCCGCAACAAAACGGTGTCGTCGAGCGGAGGAATCAAACTGTCATGGAGATGGCACGCAGCCTGATGAAGAGTATGGGTGTGTCGGCCACGTTCTGGGGTGAAGCGGTGAAAACAGCAGTTCATATATTAAATCGATCGCCGACGAGGAGTCTCCAGGGCATCACGCCCTATGAGGCCTGGAGGAATAGGAAGCCAAAGGTGGATTACTTTCGTACCTTTGGTTGTGTGGCACATGTGAAGGTTGTTGGCCCAGGCGTGACGAAGCTTTCAGACAGATCGCGCCCAGGTGTGTTTGTTGGCTATGAGGATGGAGCCAAAGCATACCGAGTGTACGACCCGGTGACACAGCGACTCCATGTCACCCGGGACGTAGTGTTTGAGGAAGGACGTAAGTGGAACTGGTAGATGGTTGATGGGGCGTGCAACAACATTGACCAATTCACAGTGGTGTACTCTACTGACCCTGTTCTGGACACGCCCACAACATCGAGCACGATCACGACACAGGCCCCGTTGCAGACGCCATCGACTCCATCGACACCAGCACAAGTTGCAACCGCCAATGAAGGATGGGCAACTCCACCGACAAGTGAGACGCGTGACTCCGAGGGGGTGCCACTACGGTACAAGACCGTGGCGAGCGTGCTGGACACGGCCCCTATGTGCGAGCTAGAGTATAGCGGGTTGTGCCTCTCTACTGCGGAGGAGCCTGCGAGCGTCGAAGAGGCTTTGAACAAAACAGCGTGGAGGAGTGCCATGGAGGCGGAAACAGAATCCATCCGCAGCAACGACACGTGGAAGCTGTCTAAGCTCCCAGCAGGACACAGAGCCATTGGACTCAAGTGGGTGTTTAAGGTGAAAAGAGATCCTGCAGGTAATGTCGTGAAGCACAAAGCACGACTCGTGGCAAAGGGTTATGCACAACGGCAGGGGATTGATTTTGAGGAAGTGTTCGTGCTTGTGGAACGCCTCGAGACGGTGCGACTTTTGCTCGCTGTGGCCGCACATCGGAGGTGGAAGGTCCATCACATGGGCGTCAAGTCTGCATTCCTAAACAGTGACTTGGCAGAGGAGGTGTACGTGCAGCATCCTGTCGGCTTCATTGACAAGAAGAATGAACACATGGTGCTCAAGCTGAATAAGGCATTGTACGGGCTTCGGCAGGCGTCGCGGGCTTGGAATGCCAAGCTCGACGCCTCAGTGACGTCACTTGGGTTCGAGCGGTGCCAGCTGGACCACGCATTGTACCGGCGGGGGGACATTGACGAGTTCCTTCTGGTCGGCGTCTATGTCGATGACTTAATCATCACCGGCACGAGCAAGTATGCCATCGACCAGTTCAAGAAGCACATGCATGGGTTGTTTCAAATGAGCGATCTCGGGCTCCTAAGCTACTACTTGGGCATTGAAGTGAAGCAAGAAGATGACATGATCACTCTGTGTCAATCAAGCTACGCCTCCAAGATTCTGGAGATTGCAGGTATGGAAGTGTGCAATCCATGCCATACTCCCATGGAGAATCGTCTGAAGCTTGGGAAACAAAATGGTGGTGAACCAATTGACCCGACCAGGTATCGCAGCGTGATCGGCAGCTTGCGGTACTTGGTCTACACTCGGCCCGACATCGCCTATGCAGTCGGGATCGCGAGTAGGTTCATGGAGGCGCCGGCGAAGCAGCATTGGGCTGTCGTGAAGCAGATTCTACGCTATGTGCGTGGAACAATTGGCTACGGGTGCATTTACAAAGTTGGTGCAGGAGATGCAACACTCATTGGCTACAGCGATAGTGACTTGGCCGGCGACATCGACGACCAAAAGAGCACCACCGAACTAGTCTTCTTCCTTGGTTCCAGCCCCATCACTTGGGGCTCACAGAAGCAGAAGATTGTGGCTTTGTCTTCGTGCGAGGCGGAGTACATTGCGGCTGCAACTGCTGCCTGTCAGGCGGTCTGGCTTAGTAGACTGTTGGCAGAGATACTCGGCAAGGATCCACAGAAGGTCAAGCTCTGGGTAGACAATAGATCGGCGATTGCACTTAGTAGGAATTTGGTGCACCATGATAGGAGCAAACATATCAATACTCGCTTTCATTTTATTCGATAGTGCGTCGAGCAGGGCAAGGTTGGCGTCGATCATGTCGGCACTGATGGGCAGCTGGCGGATATTCTCACCAAGGCACTTGGGCGGGCCAAATTCGTCGAGATGAGGCATATGCTCGGCGTGAAGAAAGTGAAGCCCATGCAACAGAATTAGGGGTGATTTGATAAGATAATCCCGTTGCATGTTTATCTTTAATTAAATTATGTTTTGCTTAGCTGGATAAGCAGTCATGCAGCGTGCATATGTCCACGCCTTGACTGATTATGTTTGTTATTTCAGTTAGCTAAATAGGCTCACCCTAATTGCGTCGTGGGATTACACGAAGGCTATCATGACAGCATAGATATCGCGCTCGTGGAGCGGACGTGGGCTGGCATGGCCAGCAAGCACGGCGAGCATGAGACCAGTTCTCTTCAGACTTTAGACTGTAATCGTGCAGCTCTGATGAGACTATAAATAAGAAACTAAACCAGAAAAGCTGCAACGCTTCACGCAGCACCAAAATCTGTTGTGTTTACAGTGTTCTTGTGTTCTTCATTCACAGCGTCTGAGTGTGTGTCCAGGTGATAGCGTTGAGTACTGAGATCCGGAAACAACAAATCGACACCACCCCGTCGGTTACGTCGGTGCGTGTGGCTAGGAGTGATGGAGCACTGCACAGGTGTTAGATATGTGACAGCTGTAGCAGCCACGTAGATAGCATGAGTTAAGCCTAATATTAATGCAGCAAGTTCATGTGAGAAAACTAGTTTTGTTTCTAGTGCAAATGTCAAAGAAGTTTTATCCCATATTGCTGACTCCTAGAACTTTTGTGGTCCTTATACTCCTAGAACTTTTGTGGTCTTATATGTAGGATTACATGGGACACTAGTGTCCAAGGGGTCATAGGAGGGAGTTATGCTCACCTCCTTGGTGGGTAGGGTTATCACATCACAATGCGCGCGTGCTTGGCCGAGGCGGGCACGGGCTCGGGCTCATGATTGTGATTGTGATTGTGGAGAATGTCTTCCATTTTTTTTGTACTAGGATACAACTAAGTAATTAATTACTCATATAATTAATTGTTTCTTTCCTATTCAGATTTATTAATCTTAACCGGAAAATATCTCTCTTACAGATTTTTCGACAATATATATAAGAGCGACTGAGTGTTTGCGTCTTACTGGGAATAGGAATTAGGGACGTGCATGGCTATATATACGCCTCCAGTCTTTAGGATTAAACACACAGTTACGAACTTCAGCTGTTATTTCACGTGTGTTTTGAGAGCCCTAATCCAGAGAGCGACTGCCTTCGTTCCCGAGCCGTTTCGTGGAGTTCTTTACATGTGTGAAGTGTGGCTTCCTCCTTCCCGTCACCAAGAAACAACTGTCAAACGGAGGTTCATGCGGTTGTTGTGTTGCTCTAGTGGTGCTGCAACGAGACGACGTCAAGTGTGAGCGAGACGTGTCTGTTCCAGGTTTATGTCAGATCGAGTCTGGAAGAACGGTGCCTATCTGCGAGGATGGTCGGGCACTGATTTCCTTAAGTATCATGTTTGTTTCTCAACGAACAGTCTGGTTTGCAAATTTTGACTCCTTTTATTTCCATTCTCCTGCTCTGTTTGTTCTTCGTTTCTTATTTGGATCTGCCTGAATTTGTTAATAAAATCGCACCTGCTGCTGTTGCATTTAACGACATTAATAATATTAAAAATAGTTTTAAAGAAATCAGCTTTTCTGTCATTAATTAACAATGGTCGGTCAGGGTGGTTCGGGAAATAAAATTGATACCAGCAGTATGCCTGAAAAATTTACTGGTACCAACTTTGCTTGTTGGCAGAGTCGGATGCAAATTTGACTAAATATTGCGGGTTTTGATCAGTACTTAGAAGAGACTGAACATAAATCTGATGATACGATTCCTGATAATGCAAATATAATTTCTAATTGGAAGAAGGGTAACAAAACGTGCCACAGTTTGATTCTGTTTGGTTTAAATAACAAACTGTATGACTCTTACTCAAACTCGTCTGTCACTACATCCAAAGTTTCGTGGGAATCGTTAATTAAGAGTTTTAGTACTGAAAACCAAGGTGTTGAAAAATATTGTATCTAAATTTCTTAAGTTTCAGATGGTAGAGGGTAAGTCTATTTCTGATCAAACACATGATCTACAACTCCTATTTTATGAACTCTCAAATGCCAAGATGGTATTGCTTGAGAAGTTCATTGTTATGTATATCATTGAAAAGTTCCCTAAGCCATGGGAATCGTTTGGTATGTCTCTGAAACCCCACAAAGGGACACATACAATGGAAGAACTAATGATGGATATTAATATACAAGAAGAACACTTAAAGGAGAAAATGGTCAAGGTGCCTAGTGATGCAAACCCTATTGTTAATTTTACTTTTGCTAAAACCACTAAAGATAAGAAATCTTAGAATGTACATAAACCTAAGGCAAAGATCCAGAAGAAACCAAAGAACAAACCTTGTTAGAATTGTGGACAGGTTGGCCACTGGAACAAGGATTGTCCTTCTAAGAAGGCAAAGAAAGTTGCCGCATCTGCAACTGAGGAGGCTGTGGTCAATATGATGACTACATCCTTGAACCTCAATGATGGGTACGTGTCTATTAAACTTGAAATCTTTTCTATTTTTGAATCAATTTATTGGATAATTGACATTGGGCTAATGTACATGTGTGTGCTGATAAACCCCTGTTTGTGTCTTACCAGGCCTCTCGAGGTCGGTCTGTGACTTTGGACGATTTCAACTCTGCAGAAGTCAAAGGTGAAGGATGGGTAGACTTGAAGTTCCCTTCGGGGAAGGTGTTGACTCTTCACAGGGTCAGACATATTGCAACCACTTGACGCAATATCCTTAGTGGCGTAATTTTAGTTAGGGAAGGTTATAGAGTAGACTGAAAATGTAATAAGGCTATTATTACACACCTTCGTGATTCTTTATTCTTTGGCAAGGGGTACTTATGTGATGTGGAGAACTTATTTAAGATTCATGTTGAACCTATTTCAATTCTATTTTAAATTTGAATGATTATAGTTCTGTTTGCATGAATCTTGTTTCATCTAATGTTTGGCATTCACGTTTGGGACATGTTAATGTTTCCTCAATGAAGTGTATGACGAATCAAAATTTAATCCCTAAATATGAAATTAGCAATAATAAATGTGAAATCTGTGTGTAAACTAAATTGCCTATGAAGCCCTTTCATTCTGTGAATAGGAATTCTGACATTTTGGATTTAGTGCATACAGATATATGTACATTTAATGGTGTTTCTACGAGGGATCAAAAGCATTATTTTATAACATTTATTGACGATGTGAGTAGATAATGTTATGTCTTTTTACTTAGAAGTAAAGATGAGGCATTGGATAAATTTAAAATTTATAAGAAAGAAGCTAAAACTCAAACCAGCAAAGTACTTAAGTGATTAAGGTCTGATAGGGGAGGAGAGTATACCTCGAACTTGTTTTTGGAATTTTTCCAATTACATGGTATAGTTCATGAGGTCATTTCTCCTTATTCACCACAATCAAATGGGATAGCTGAACATAAAAACTGAACCTTAATAGATACGGTAAATACCTTACTCCAAATATTTGGATTACCCAACTTTATGTTGGGGGAAGCTTTGAATACGGCTTGCCATATTCTGAATAGAGTTCTCCATAAACATTCAAAGAGTAGTCTGTTTGAGTTGTGGAGAGGGAGGAAACTGAGTCTTAAATATCTTCGAGTGTGGGGGTTCCTTGCTAAGGTACTTGTCCCTGAACACAAATAGAAAAAATTGGGACCGAAAATGGTTGATGCCATATTCTTGGGTTATGTAGAGACAAGCTATGCTTACAGATTCTTGATTGTAAAATCAGATATCTCTGGCATTGAGGTCAATACAATTGTGGAATTACGTGATGCAACATTCTTTGAGGATGTATTTCCTATGAAAATTGGTGTACCCAATGAAGTATCTCAAGAAGATTCATTTACCACATGTTCCATTCCCAAGCACGTGGAAAGGATGACAAATGTGGGGGGCGACTCAGAACAATGTATTTCTGAATCTGAACCAAGGAGGAGTAAATGGCCTAGGACATCCAAGGACTTTGGAAGTAAGTTTCTCACTTATAATGTTGAGGATGACCTTGTCACTTTCAAACAAGCTATGGAATCTCCAGAAGCTAAGTTTTGGAAAGAGGTCGTTAATGATAAAATCCAATCAATTCTCTCGAATGGAACTTGGGAATTGGTAGATTTGCCTCCTGGTTGTTCTGTAGTTGGTTGCAAATAGATCTTTAAGAAGAAACTTAATGCAGACGGGACAATCAATGAGTATAAGGCTAGGTTAGTTGCTAAGGGTTACACATAAAGGGAAGGAATAGATTATTTTGATACCTATTCACCTGTTTCCCGTATGACCACAATCCGAGTGCTTATAGCATTGGCTTCCATTTATAATCTCTATATCCATCAGATGGATGTGAAGGCCACATTCTTACACGGCGATCTTCAGGAAGAGATATATATGGAACAACCTGAGGGATTTGTGGGTCGTGGAAATGAGTCCAAAGTGTGTAAACTTGTTAAGTCATTATATGGCTTGAAACAAGCCCCTAAGCAATGGCATGAAAAGTTTGATTTTGTGATATCATCGTTTGGCTTTATTTCTAATGAATTTTATAAGTGTCTCTATTACAAAATTATCAATAATGGATTCATTTTGTTATTCTTATACGTCGATGCTATCCTGCTTTTTGGTTCCGATATGAAAGTAGTAAATGAGACAAAGTCATTCTTGTGTAGCAAGTTTGAGATGAAGGATATGGGGGTCGCTGATGTAGTTTTAGGGCTTAAAATCATAAGGTCTACTAATGGTATAACTCTCTCTGAGTCTCACTATGTTTGAACCACTTTATTGGATAATTGACACTGGGGCTAATGTACATGTGTGTGTTGATAAGTCCCTATTTGTGTACTACCAGGCCTCTCGAGGTCGGTCTGTGAGTTTGGGTGATTCTTGCTCTGCAGAAGTCAAAGGCGAAGGACGGGTGGACTTGAAGTTCCCTTCGGAGAAGGTGCTGACTCTTTATAGGGTCAGACATATTCCAACTATTCGACGCAATATCCTTAGTGGCGTAATTTTGGTTAGGGAAGGTTATAGAGTAGACTGCAAATGTAATAAGGCTATTATTACACGCCTTCGTGATTCTTTATTCTTTGGCAAGGGGTACTTATGTGATGTGGAGAACTTATTTAAGATTCATGTTGAACCTGTTTAAATTCTATTTTAAATTTTAATGATTATAGTTCTATTTGCATGAATCTTGTTTCATCTGATGTTTGGCATTTAGATTTGGGAAATGTTAATGTTCCCTCAATGAAGCGTATGATGAATCTAAATTTAATCCCTTAATCTAAAATTAGCAATAATAAATGTGAAATCTTTGTGCAAGCTAAATTGCCTAGGAAGCTCTTTCATTCTGTGAATAGGAATTCGGAAATTTTAGATGTAGTGCATACATATATCTGTGGATTTAATGGTGTTTCTATGAGGGATCAAAATCATTATTTTATAACTTTTATTGACGATGTGAGTAGATATTGTTGCATCTTTTTACTTATAAGTAAAGACGAGGCATTGGATAAATTTAAAATTTATAAGAAATAAGCTAAAACTCAAACCAGTAAAGTACTTAAGTGATTAAGGTATGATAGGGGAGGAGAGTATACCTCGAACTTGTTTTTGGAATTTTTCTAATTACATGGTATAGTTCATGAGGTCACTTCTCCTTATTCACTACAATCAAATGGGATAGCTAAACATAAAAACTGAACCTTAATAGATATAGTAAATACCTTACTCCAAACATCTGGATTACCCGTCTTTATGTGGGGGGAAGCTTTGAATACGCTTTTCCATTATCTGAATAGAGTACCCCATAATCATTCACAGAGTAGTCTGTTTGAGTTGTGGAGAGGGAGGAAAGTGAGTCTTAAATATCTTTGAGTGTGGGAGTTCCTTGCTAAGGTACTTGTCTGTGAACACAAAAGGAAGATATTGGGACCAAAAATGGTTGATTCCATATTCTTGGGGTATGTAGAGACAAGCTATGCTTACACATTCTTGATTGTAAAATCAGATATCTCTAGCATTGAGGTCAATACAATTGTAGAATTATGTGATGTAACATTCTTTGAGGATGTACTTCTTATGAAAACTGGTGTGCCCAATGAAGTATCTCAAGAAGATTCATTTACCACAAGTTACATTCCCAAGCACGTGGAAAGGATGACAAATGTGGGGGGTGCCTCAGAACAAGCTATTTCTGAATCTTATGATTTTGAAGAAATAGTTGAACCAAGGAGGAGTAAACGACCTAGGACATCCAAGGACTTTGGAAGTGAATTTCTCACTTAAAATGTTGAGGATGACCCTGTCACTTTCAAACAAGCTATGGAATCTCCAGAAGCTAAGTTTTGGAAAGAAGCCATTAATGATGAAATCCAATCAATTATCTCGAATGGAACTTGGGAATTGGTGGATTTTCCTCCTGGTTGATCTGCAGTTGGTTGCAAATGGATATTTAAAAAGAAACTTAATGCATACGGGATAATCAATAAGTATAAGGCTAGGTTAGTTGCTAAGGGTTACACACAAAGGGAAGGAATAGTTTATTTTGATACCTATTCACCTGTTTCCTGTATGATCACAATCTAAGTGCTTATAGAATTGACTTCCATTTATAATCTCTATATCCATCATATGGATGTGAAGACCGCGTTCTTACATAGTGATCTTCAGGAAGAGATATATATGGAACAACCTGAGGGATTTGTGGGTCGTGAAAATGAGTCCAAAGTGTATAAACTTGTTAAGTCATTATATGGCTTGAAACAAGTCCCTAAGCAATGTCATGAGAAGTTTGATTCGGTGATATCATCGTTTGGCTTTATTTCTAATGAATTTGATAAGTGTCTCTACTACAAAATTGTCAATAATAGATTCATTTTGTTATTCTTATACGTCGATGATATCCTTCTTTTTGGTTCCGATATGAAAGTAGTAAATGAGACAAAGTCATTCTTGTATAGAAAATTTGAGATGAAGGATATGGGTGTCGTTGATGTGATTTTAGGGCTTAAAATCATAACGTCTACTGATGGTATAACTCTCTCTCAGTCTCACTATGTTGAGAAGATACTGGAAAGGTTTGAGTACACATCATGTAAACCCATTAAGACTCCATATGATTCATCCAAACCCTTGTTCAAAAATGAGACTGGGGTTCTGGTTTCTCAATTATGATACTCTGATATTATCAGAAGTTTGATGTATCTTATAAACTGCACACGTCCAGACATTGCGTTTGCCATGAACAAGTTAAGTAGATACACCAGTTGTCCCGAAAAGATCCATTGGGAAGCTCTTGATAGAGTTCGGAGGTATATCAAGGGAACATGTTCCCTTGGGCTGTATTATGGTAAACATCCTTCTGTAGTCGAAGGATATAGTAATGCAAGCTGGATTGCCGTGAATTCTGGGAGTAATGGTATCTCAGGATATGTATTCCTGTTGGGAGGAGGAGATGTTTCCTGGAAGTCTAAGAAACATACCATATTGTCTCGGTCCACTTTTGAAGTAGAGTTGTGCACTTTAGATGAAACTGGATTGGAAGCTGAATGGCTACATGGACTTATGTCCAATTTACCTATGGTAATGAAGTCGCTTCCTGCAATTTTAGTTCACTGTGATAGCACTACAACTATTGCTAAGATAAAGAGTTCCAAGTATAATAAAAAACAACGTAGACACATCCAAGTCTGATTGAAATTTGTAAGGGAGTTAGTGTCTAATGGGGTCGTGGTTGTGGACTACGTCGGTACCAAAGATATTACATTTGATCCTTTCACTAAAGGTCTTACCTTGGCTTTAGTGGAAAAATTCAGGTTGGGGATGGGACTGAAACCCCTATAGATTTGCAGGCAGTAGCAACTCAACCCAAAAGAGTGGAGATCCCACAAATTGGGTTCAATGTGGTAATAACAAGTTGTCAGGTGAATCAGATGATACTATGTATTCTTGTTTGATGCTTCTAGCATCTATGTGTCTATCTCCTGGAAACCTGTTAGTGTCATGACTACAAGTTAGTAAGAGAGTAGTCTCTGAATGGTGTCAAATCCTAGGACAGGATGTTAGCAGTACATCCTTGGAGACTCCATCTAAGTGATTGATGTTGTGTAGGCCGCAACAGGAGAATTAGGTTGTTCTCTATTATCAATCATGATATAGATTTTTGTAGGCATGGCCTTAATGCATTGTTTGCTTTTCTACCATGTCTTTATTGTGTTGTTACCAACCTATACTCTTGTACCCAAGGTTCAAGTTCAAGACTTTTGTTCACCTAGTTCCTGTGAGGGTCATAATTGGATAACTGTAACACCCCTCCCTAGGGTTTCTTACGTAACCAGCGGAAGCACAGCCTAATCCCCAACATTATCCATAATGTGGGGGTACTTGGCATATCGGGGAGGAATTGTCACATGCATGATCTCATATCAAGAAATAAACAACACTTGGCATTCATAGAAACATAGATTCATACATGAGCTCTTGGAAAGAAAGCTACAGCATGCTTCTAAAGGTATACTAAACATAAACTAGATAATCATGGAAAAGATAGGATCTCCATAGATGGACGTCCCACCAGGAAACAACTTCTAAGGTCTTGTATACTTGGAATTCTCTCAAGATGTCTCCTTTCCTTTAGCTCCAACGTCTGCGGACATCTCGTCCCCAGCCATGCAAAAGAAAAACAAACATGGTAAGTAAGCGGCATTGGCATGTTATAAGACATAAAAATAACATATAAAAGTGACTTATCATAAACATGAACATGCATTAACATTAATCATTTCTTGGAATCTTTTACATAAAGAATTTGACAAGAATTATATGCTCCTCTCTTAATGCCCCATAAGGAGCACATAATGCTCGGAAAGCCCATAATTGCTCAGAAATCCCATAATGCTCGGAAAGCCCATAACAAGGTGCATATAAATCTAAATCAAATTCCCTTAACCATGATCTTTCTTAGACTTAATTATCTTCTAAATGACTTAGACTTGATCTTAATGGGATTACTCCCTCTTGAACATAGTTGGGATTTCTCCCCATGAAACATAATGGGATTTCTCCCTCTTAAGCATGGATGGGAATCTCTTCCCTCTTAATCTTGGTTTCATGTTCCTTAACCATAATTTATAACATAATTGTGGTTTCTACACTTAGACTTAGATTATAGCAAACAGGCATTCAATAATCATATACTTGAAGGAAAACATGCATTTGTCATGACTTTAACATGAAGTGATTAACAATATTAATAAACATTAAATAAATCAAGTTTACTATGCCAAGGGCATGGACCGCTTACCTTGAGATAAAACACCTAAGTCAAACCTGGTTTGACTGATTAGATTCCCTTAAACACCTGAAATTTACATAATTATCCTTCATCATATATCATTAAACCCTAATTTGCTCATATAAATATTGAGATATGAAAACAGCAAAATCAGTCGATAAAAACCACAAAATCAGATTCCTGATCAAAAATCCTTTCCAAAACATATTTTTTGTAATTTTCTGATAAATAGGCGATTTACTATGAATTTTACAAATAATCGACCGATCACAAATCGAGATAAAGCCACATATATAATTATATATCCAAATCCAGAATCAGTGGGCCAACTTATGATTTGGCCCAATTAGGCTCAGCCAAATCGGCAATGAGGCTTGCCTCAACGATCAAGGAACATGGCATGAAAACCCGAAAATACCCTTGCGGGTGAAAAACACCAAAATGGGCTGACAGGGGTACCAAGGTCATCTCATGACCTGGATTGCTCCCTTCCTGCTCCATGGCACCAGGTGCGAGCGAGCAACATTGGCGATCCTGGCAGGTGACCTAATGGAGTAGCTCAACTCAAGCCAATCTAATAGGAGCACAAACTCCGTCCAGTTGTCACGAAAATAGAGACCCTTTATTGAGGGTCAAACCGCACCTGATGCGGTGAGCTCGAATCTCCGGAAGGCAACCAGACCTTGGCATTCGGCGAGGGAAAGCAAGGAGAGAGGGAAAGAGGGATACTCGAGTCCTGAAAGCTTGAACGAAGCACTCACGAGGGAAAAACGAAGGTGAGGGGGTTGTTGTGATGAGGAATGAGCCCCGAAAGACACTGCTTCATACGGTAACGTGAAAATAGGGGAGACAAGTCGGAGATCAAAAATCATAGAGGCCATGGTGAAAACCATCTGTCGAGGGTCGAGAAACGTTCGCTGTGGTCAAACAAAGCTCAGGGCATTGTCCCCTAGGTATGAGAAGCCCTGAGACACCGCAACAACTAGCGTCAGTGAGGACTTCTAATGGGCTCTATAGGGTACAGCCCCTGGGGCTAACACGAGGCAAACCAAGGCCGCAAGAACAAAGATAGAAGTTTGGGGATGCTCATCGCGGCCGGAATTGGGCTGAGGTGGTCGGTGCTTGAAGCTTTGGGTCATCGTCACTAGTGGGGCAGGAGGAGTAGGTTGGGGTTGATGAGGCCGCTGGGGGAGAAATTGATCACGGAGGAGCACAGCTTGGGGGTCGGTGGTGCTCTCAGGTTGCTCAAATGGAGGTGTTAGCGGCTGCAGTGGTGTCTGTGCAAGGGGGGTTTGCGAGCCCTATTTAGGCGTTTCTTATATAGGCCAAGGGAGAAGGTGAGTAAGGACTCACACAGATCGGATTGACCTCACAGATTCGATGGGGAAGAAATGACGTGAAACTGTCGAGAAACGACTGAGATTGAAAGCTCGCAATCAAGACGGTTTGTAACGGCTGTTGCTCGCAAAGTAAGCGGAGGAAGAAGAAGACTGAAGCATCGCTGGATCCCGATCCAACGGTCACAGATGTGCGGGTCAGTAAATCAAAATCACATGCGCGTGACAGGAGGAATAAAACTAAAATCTTAGGGAAATCAATGTGATCAATGAAATTGAATTAAATCCTAGGTCAAACAATATTCAAATCTCTCCCAATTTAATTAGGGGTCAAACATGGTCATAATGGGTTCAAATTTGAACCATAGGTACATTAGGGTATCTAGAATATTCCCGTGGGGTTAGATTTGATGCTTGTACATGTTTTAGGCCTAAAATAACAAAACCCTCATGTATACTTAAATGGATATGATTAGTGTACATAAAGTCATTGATTTCTCAAATAAGGATTGAAAACATAAAAATGTGCCCTAAATATTATTTCTTTTTAATTAACAAGATGGGGGCCATTAAGCAAATAATTAAACATGTAAATCACTAATTATCATATGAGAGAGAAAAGTTGACATAAAAGCATTTAGGCCCAGTTTGGCCGCAAACTTTGTGAATTCCGGTAATTTATGTAAAATTTATTAGCCTATTATATGATATGTGGCATTGGTAACTACAGTTCTACCGGCCGCATAATAGAAAATGCGTCCTTTAATAAGCACGCCAAATTTTGAGGTGCTTACAACAGCCATCACCTTCCCCGTTTTATCTTTTCTCTGCACACGCCAGCATTCTCGGACACATAGTTCTGCAAGCAACCTACAGCTCGGCTCTCCCGGCCACTTAAAAAATGCAACAGAATACCTGTATTCACAATGCTGGCGGCCAAACTGGGCCTTATCCTCATTTTCTTAAACAAAAGGGCATGGATATGTATATGAAAACATTTTCTTTAAATAGAACAAGGTTAAGAGATCAATTGGACATAATAAAATGATTTTGCAAAACTAACATGGGAAAATTGCATTTAAGTCCTCAACAATTATCTAATTAGGAAAAGAGCATGCAAGGAATAAAATAATTTGAAATTTTGCATAAAAGAGTGGGATGTTACAATTCTACCCACCTAAAATATATTTCGTCCTCGAAATTTCCTAGGGTTTCTACCCACCTTAAGGGTTTCACATAAACTTGCAAATCATACAATTTTCATTATAAAGGAAGCATGCATAAACAAAGCATTATGATTCAACATAAAATTACGTAACTACCCTTCCTAAGGCTCATACTTACTCCTTAACATTACACCTAACTCATTACACTTAGGGAATCTATCTCTCACTTACCATGACTACATCTTCATAGTTGTCTAACCTTAGGTCATATATCCTTCATCTCTTTATATGTGGTGATCAAGCACATATTTAGAAATGTTGGATCTTTTCATGCTACATCTCACCAACTTATTTGCACATGTGTCCCATACCACACACACAATTAAGAAGGTAAGACACATAAAAAGTCACATTAAATGACATTTTCATCAAATCTCAATTGGGTGGCCCTTACCATTGAGACAAGGAGAAACATGTCATCATCTAGGGTTTGGTTTCAACTACCTGAGCATGCTAACATGTACTTCTCTAATGAGGTGAGGGCTCTAGTCATCTTTGGGATTCTCTAGACATACTAGAATACATAATCATGTTCTCTACTTCTATTTATTCATCCTAGGGTGACTTGCATGAATCCTTATTGCTGCCTTAGTGGCCATCTATTTCTTGCTCTGATACCATTAATGTAACACCCCTCCCTAGGGTTTCTTACGTAACCAGCGGAAGCACAGCCTAATCCCCAACATTATCCATAATGTGGGGTACTTGGCATATCGGGGAGGGATTGTCACATGCATGATCTCATATCAAGAAATAAACAACACTTGGCATTCATAGAAACATAGATTCATACATGAGTTCTTGGAAAGAAAGCTACATCATGCTTCTAAAGGTATACTAAACATAAACTAGATATTAATGGAAAAGATAGGATCTCCATAGATGGATGTCCCACCAGGCAACAACTTCTAAGGTCTTGTATACTTGGAATTCTCTCAAGATGTCTCCTTTCCTTTAGCTCCAACGTCTGCGGGCATCTCATCCCCAGCCATACAAAAGAAAAACAAACATGGTAAGCAGCATTGGCATGTTATAAGACATAAAAATAACATATAAAAGTGACTTGTCATAAACATGAACATGCATTAACATTAATCATTTCTTGGAATCTTTTACATAAAGAATTTGATAAGAATTATATGCTCCTCTCTTAATGCCCCATAAGGAGCCCATAATCCTCAGAAAGCCCATAATTGCTCAAAAAGCCCATAATGCTCGGAAAGCCCATAACAAGGTGCATATAAATCTAAATCAAATTCCCTTAACCATGATCTTTCTTAGACTTAATTATCTTTTAAATGACTTAGACTTGATCTTAATGGGATTACTCCCTCTTGAACATAGTTGGGATTTCTCCCCATGAAACATAATGGGATTTCTCCCTCTTAAGCATGGATGGGAATCTCTTCCCTCTTAATCTTGGTTTCATGTTCCTTAACCATAATTCATAACATAATTGTGGTTTCTACACTTAGACTTAGATTATAGCAAACAAGCATTCAATAATCATACACTTGAAGGAAAACATGCATTTGTCATGCCTTTAACATTAAGTGATTAACAATATTAATAAACATTCAATAAATCAAGTTTACTATGCCAAGGGCATGGCCCGCTTACCTTGAGATAAAACACCTAAGTCAAACCTGGTTTGACTGATTAGATTCCCTTAAACACTTGAAATTTACATAATTATCCTTCACCGTATATCATTAAACCCTAATTTTCTCATATAAATATTGAGATATGAAAACAGCAAAATCAGTCAATAAAAACCACAAAATCGGATTCCTGATCGAAAATCCTTTCCAAAACATATTTTTTTGTAATTTTCTGATAAACATGCGATTTACTATGAATTTTACAAATAATCGACCAATCACAAATCGAGATAAAGCCACGTATATAATTATATATCCAAATCCGGAATCAGTGGGCCAACTTCTGATTTGGCCCAATTAGGCTCAGCCAAATCGACAACGAGTCTTGCCTCAACGATCAAGGAACAGGGCATGAAAACCCGAAAATACCCTTGCGGGTGAAAAACACCAAAATGGGCTGACAGGGGTACCAAGGTCATCTCATGACCTGGATTGCTCCCTGCCTGCTCCATGGCACCAGGTGCGAGCGAGCAACATTGGCGATCCCGACAGGCGACCTGATGGAGTAGCTCAACTCAAGCCAATCTAATAGGAGCACAAACTCCATCCGGTTGTCACAAAAATAGAGGACCTTTACTGAGGGTCAAACCGCACCTGATGTGGTGAGCTCGACTCTCCGGAAGGCAACCAGA
Organism: Alisma plantago-aquatica; assembly: GCA_963693085.1. Classification (NCBI taxonomy): domain Eukaryota; kingdom Viridiplantae; phylum Streptophyta; class Magnoliopsida; order Alismatales; family Alismataceae; genus Alisma; species Alisma plantago-aquatica. The sequence continues at coordinate 879,367,036 of OY856412.1, forward strand.
CCTTGGCATTCGGGGAGGGAAAGCAAGGAGAGAGGGAAAGAGGGATACTCGAGTCCTGAAAGCTTGAACGAAGCACACACAAGGGAAAAATGAAGGTGAGGGGTTTGTTGTGATGAGGAATGAGCCCCGAAAGACACTGCTTCGTACGGTAACGTGAAAATAGGGGAGACAAGTCGGAGATCAAAAATCATAGAGGCCATGGTGAAAACCATCTGTCGAGGGTTGAGAAACGTTCGCTGTGGTCAAATGAAGATCGAGGCATTGTCCCCTAGGTATGAGAAGCCCTGAGACACCGCAACAACTAGCGTCGGCGAGGACTTCTAATGGGCTCTATAAGGTACATCCCCTAGGGCTAACACGAGGCAAACCAAGGCCGCAAGAACAAAGATAGAAGTTTGGGGATGCTCACCGCGGCCGGAATTGGGCTGAGGTGGTCGGTGCTTGAAGCTTTGGGTCATCGTCACTAGTGGGGCAGGAGGAGTAGGTTGGGGTTGATGAGGCCGCTGGGGGATAAATTGATCACGGAGGAGCACAGCTTGGGGGTCGGTGGTGCTCTCAGGTTGCTCAAATGGAGGTGTTAGCGGCTGCAGTGGTGTCTGTGCAAGGGGGGTTTGCGAGCCCTATTTAGGCGTTTCTTGTATAGGCCAAGGGAGAAGGTGAGTAAGGACTCACACAGAGCGGATTGACCTCACAGATTCGATGGGGAAGAAATGACGTGAAACCGTCGAGAAACGACTGAGATTGAAAGCTCGCAATCAAGACGGTTTGTAACGGCTGTTGCTCGCAAAGTAAGCGGAGGAAGAAGAAGACTGAAGCATCGCTGGATCCCGATCCAACGGTCACAGATGTGCGGGTCAGTAAATCAAAATCACATGCGCGTGACAGGAGGAATAAAACTGAAATCTTAGGGAAATCAATGTGATCAATGAAATTGAATCAAAATCCTAGGTCAAACAATATTCAAATCTCTCCCAATTTAATTAGGGGTTAAACATGGTCATAATGGGTTCAAATTTGAACCATAGGTACATTAGGGTATCTAGAATATTCCTGTGGGGTTAGATTTGATGCTTGTACATGTTTTAGGCCTAAAATAACAAAACCCTCATGTATACTTAAATGGCTATGATTAGTGTACATAAAGTCATTGATTTCTCAAATAAGGATTGAAAAACATAAAAACGTGCCCTAAATATTATTTATTTTTAATTAACAAGATGGGGGCCATTAAGAAAATAATTAAACATGTAAATCACTAATTATCATATGAGAGAGAAAAGTTGACATAAAAGCATTTATCCTCATTTTCTTATACGAAAGGGCATGGATATGTATATGAAAACATTTTCTTTAAATAGAACAAGGTTAAGAGAGCAATTGGACATAATAAAATGATTTTGCAAAACTAACATGGGAAAATTGCATTTAAGTCCTCAACAATAATCTAATTAGGAAAAGAGCATGCAAGGAATAAAATAATTTGAAATTTTGCATAAAAGAGTGGGATGTTACAATTCTACCCACCTAAAATAAATTTCGTCCTCGAAATTTCCTAGGGTTTCTACCCACCTTAAGGGTTTCACATAAACTTGCAAATCATACAATTTTCATTATAAAGGAAGCATGCATAAACAAAGCATTATGATTCAACATAAAATTACGTAACTAACCTTCCTAAGGCTCATACTTACTCCTTAACATTACACCTAACTCATTACACTTAGGGAATCTATCTCTCACTTACCATGACTACATCTTCATAGTTGTCTAACCTTAGGTCATATATCCTTCATCTCTTTATATGTGGTGATCAAGCACATATTTAGAAATGTTGGATCTTTTCATGCTACATCTCACCAACTTATTTGCACATGTGTCCCATACCACACACACAATTAAGAAGGTAAGACACATAAAAAGTCACATTAAATGACATTTTCATCAAATCTCAATTGGGTGGCCCTTACCATTGAGACAAGGAGAAACATGTCATCATCTAGGGTTTGGTTTCAACTACCTGAGCATGCTAACATGTACTTCTCTAATGAGGTGAGGGCTCTAGTCATCTTTGGGATTCTCTAGACATACTAGAATACATAATCATGTTCTCTACTTCTATTTCTTCATCCTAGGGTGACTTGCATGAATCCTTATTGCTGCCTTAGTGGCCATCTATTTCTTGCTCTGATACCATTAATGTAACACCCCTCCCTAGGGTTTCTTACGTAACCAGCGGAAGCACAACCTAATCCCCAACATTATCCATAATGTGGGGTACTTGGCATATCGGGGAGGGATTGTCACATGCATGATCTCATATCAAGAAATAAACAACACTTGGCATTCATAGAAACATAGATTCATACATGAGTTCTTGGAAAGAAAGCTACATCATGCTTCTAAAGGTATACTAAACATAAACTAGATAATCATGGAAAAGATAGGATCTCCATAGATGGATGTCCCACCAGGAAACAACTTCTAAGGTCTTGTATACTTGGAATTCTCTCAAGATGTCTCCTTTCCTTTAGCTCCAACGTCTGCGGACATCTCGTCCCCAGCCATACAAAAGAAAAACAAACATGGTAAGTAAGCAGCATTGGCATGTTATAAGACATTAAAATAACATATAAAAGTGACTTGTCATAAACATGAACATGCATTAACATTAATCATTTCTTGGAATCTTTTACATAAAGAATTTGATAAGAATTATATGCTCCTCTCTTAATGCCCCATAAGGAGCCCATAATGCTCAGAAAGCCCATAATTGCTCGAAAAGCCCATAATGCTCGGAAAGCCCATAACAAGGTGCATATAAATCTAAATCAAATTCCCTTAACCATGATCTTTCTTAGACTTAATTATCTTTTAAATGACTTAGACTTGATCTTAATGGGATTACTCCCTCTTGAACATAGTTGGGATTTCTCCCTCTTAAGCATGGATGGGAATCTCTTCCCTCTTAATCTTGGTTTCATGTTCCTTAACCATAATTCATAACATAATTGTGGTTTCTACACTTAGACTTAGATTATAGCAAACAAGCATTCAATAATCATATACTTGAAGGAAAACATGCATTTGTCATGCCTTTAACATTAAGTGATTAACAATATTAATAAACATTCAATAAATCAAGTTTACTATGCCAAGGGCATGGCCCACTTACCTTGAGATAAAACACCTAAGTCAAACCTAGTTTGACTGATTAGATTCCCTTAAACACTTGAAATTTACATAATTATCCTTCACCGTATATCATTAAACCCTAATTTGCTCATATAAATATTGAGATTTGAAAACAGCAAAATCAGTCAATAAAAACAGAAATCCAGACTGTTCTGCTCACATAATACAAGTTCAGCACTGAGATAAGTTCTAGAACTGCACTTTTTAGCACAAAATCGGATTCCTGATCGAAAATCCTTTCCAAAACATATTTTTTTGTAATTTTCTGATAAACAGGCGATTTACTATGAATTTTACAAATAATCGACCAATCACAAATCGAGATAAAGCCACGTATATAATTATATATCCAAATCCGGAATCAGTGGGCCAACTTCTGATTTGGCCCAATTAGGCTCAGCCAAATCGGCAACGAGTCTTGCCTCAACGATCAAGGAACAGGGCATGAAAACCCGAAAATACCCTTGCGGGTGAAAAACACCAAAATGGGCTGACAGGGGTACCAAGGTCATCTCATGACCTGGATTGCTCCCTGCCTGCTCCATGGCACCAGGTGCGAGCGAGCAACATCGGCGATCCCGACAGGCGACCTGATGGAGTAGCTCAACTCAAGCCAATCTAATAGGAGCACAAACTCCATCCGGTTGTCACGAAAATAGAGGACCTTTACTGAGGGTCAAACCGCACCTGATGTGGTGAGCTCGACTCTCCGGAAGGCAACCAGACCTTGGCATTCGGCGAGGGAAAGCAAGGAGAGAGGGAAAGAGGGATACTTGAGTCCTGAAAGCTTGAACGAAGCACTCACGAGGGAAAAACGAAGGTGAGGGGGTTGTTGTGATGAGGAACGAGCCCGAGAAGACACTGCTTCGTATGGTAACGTGAAAATAGCGGAGACAAGTCAGAGATCAGAAATCATAGAGGCCATGGTGAAAACCATCTGTCGAGGGTCGAGAAATGTTTGCCGCGGTCAAACAAAGCTCGGGGCATTGTCCCCTAGGTAGGAGAAGCACTGAGACACTGCAACAACTAGCGTCGGCGATGACTTCTAATGGGCTCTATAGGGTACATCCCCAGGGGCTAACATGGGGCAAACCAAGGCCGCAAGAACAAAGATAGAAGTTTGGGGATGCTCTCCGCGGCCGGAATTGGGCTGAGGTGGTCGGTGCTTGAAGCTTTGGGTCGCCGTCACTGGTGGGGCAGGAGGAGTAGGTCGGGGTTGATGAGGCCGCTGGGGGAGAAATTGATCACGGAGGAGCACAGCTAGGGGGTCGGTGGTGCTCTCAGGTTGCTCAAATGGAGGTGTTAGCGGCTGCAGTGGTGTCTGTGTAAGGGGGGTTTGCGAGCCCTATTTGGGCATTTCTTGTATAGGCCAAGGGAGAAGGCGAGTAAGGGCTCGCACAGATCGGATTGACCTCACGGATTCGATGGGGAAGAAATGACGTGAAACCGTCGAGAAACGACTAAGATTGAAAGCTCGCAATCAAGCCGGTCTGTAACGGTTGTTGCTCGCAAAGTAAGCGAAGGAAGAAGAAGACTGAATCACCGCTGGATCCCGATCCAACGATCACAGATGTGCGGGTCAGTAAATCAAAATCACAGGCGCGTGACAGGAGGAATAAAATTGAAATCTTATGGAAATCAATGTGATCAATGAAATTGAATTAAATCCTAGGTCAAACAATATTCAAATCTCTCCCAATTTAATTGGGGGTCAAACATGGTCATAATGGGTTCAAATTTGAAACATAGGTACATTAGGGTATCTAGAATATTCCTGTGGGGTTAGATTTGATGCTTGTACACGTTTTAGGCCTAAAATAACAAAACCCTCATGTATACTTAAATGGCTATGATTAGTGTACATAAAGTCATTGATTTCTCAAATAAGGATTGAAAAACCTAAAAACGTGCCCTAAATATTATTTCTTTTTAATTAACAAGATGGGGGCCATTAAGCAAATAATTAAACATGTAAATCACTAATTATCATATGAGAGAGAAAATTTGACATAAAAGCATTTATCCTCATTTTCTTAAACAAAAGGGCATGGATACGTATATGAAAACATTTTCTTTAAATAGAACAAGGTTAAGAGAGCAATTGGACATAATAAAATGATTTTGCAAAACTAACATGGGCAAATTGCATTTAAGTCGTCTATAATTTATCTAATTAGGAAAAGAGCATACAAGGAATAAAATAATTTGAAATTTTGCATAAAAGAGAGGGATGTTACAATAACTCAGGTAGATTCAAACCGAGAGGTATCTGTTGAAAGCATAGTATGGAGGACTGAATGGTAGAACACACTACACATTGGACTTTATGGGAGATTGTTAGATATATGGCAGTTGTAGCAGCCATGTAGATAGCATGGGTTAAGCCCAATGTAGTGCAACAAGTACATGTGAGAAAAGTAGTTTTGTCTCTAGTACAAATGGCAGAAGTTTTATCCCATATTGCTCACTCCTAGAACTTTTGTGGTCCTTATATGTAGGATCACATGGGGCACCAGTGTTCAAGGGGTCCTAGGAGGGAGGTATGCTCACCTCCTTGGTCGGTGGGGTTACCACATCACAATGCACGTGTGCGCGCCACGCCACGCCTCGCCTCGTCTGGCCTGGCCTGGCCGGGCACGTGCTTGTGACTTGTGGATTGTGGATCGTGGAGAACGTCTTCCGTCTTCTTTTTACACTAGGATACAACTAAGTAATTAATTACTCGTGTAATTAATTGTTTCTTTCCTATTTGGATTTATTAATCCTAACTGAAAAGTATCTCTTTTGCGGATTTTTTCGCAATATGTACAAGAGTGACCAAGTGTTTGTGTCTTACTGGGAATAGGAATTATGGACGTGCATGGCTATATATACGCCTCTGGTCTTTAGGGTTAAACACACAATTACGAACTCCAGCCGCCGTTTCGCGTGTGTTTTGAGAGCCCTAATACAGATAGTGACTGCCTTCATTCCCGAGCGGTTTTGGAGTTTTTCTGCTGTGCTAAGCGCGACATCCTCCTTCCCGTCACCGAGACGCAACTGTCAGGCGGAGGTTCCTGCGGTTGCTATGCTGCTCTGGTGGTGCTGCAACGAGACGACGTCAAGTGCGAGCGAGACGTGTCTGTTCCAGATTCGTGTCGGATCGAGTCTGGAAGAACGGTGCCTATCCGCGAGGTTTGCGAATTTGATTGCTTTTATTTCTGTTCTCCTGCTTTATTTGATCTTCGTTTCTTATTTGAATCTGTCTGATTTTGTTAATAAAATTACACATGTTGTTGTTGCATGTAACGACATTAATAATATTAAAAACAAACAACAGGTTCTAGGTGTATCGAATCCTGCTCTCAATATGCAGCGGCGTGATCAGACCAAACCTCCCCAAACAGGATCTACCCTCGGATCTCTAAGTTGAGCTGGATATTTTAATCCAATTACTAGTCGAATTCATATTCTCAAACCATACTCCGTCCATGATATAAGAAGGATGTGACCTCATAAGCACATCTCTGCTAACTATCTAATCCAATCTATATAATCTAATCTAACTATCTCTTATCTAATTACCTCACATTGCCCGATGTTTAGCCTGCCACCGCCCTTTCTGTTCCAAGGTTTTGAAGCTCAGGTCGGTCACCATGGGAGTGGGTTTGGATCGAAGGATTATATATCCTCGTGCAACTTCTTCCTGCATTCCACCTGTGAAACACGTAAAGCAAAGGAATGAGAGATTGAGGGAGCCACTGAATGTAGATGAGACAAAAGAAAAATGGAGGTGGAAGAGGAGTTTAGAGAGGGTCATGGTGTAGTAAGTACAGAGCCCCGCAGCGGAGACGAAGCCGAGGGAGCCGACGAGCCACCCGACAAGCAGGCACACATAGGCGAGAAGGCACGCAGGATTGATGCCCCTCCTCCTCATCGTCATCACTTGCAAGAAATGTAATGGTACGGTCGGTAGGCAGTGACATATACGAACACCGGTCCTCTGACGCGGCCAACCGTCCCGCACGAAATCTTGTAGCCGATGACTGCTGCAGCATCAACAGTTATAGTTGTTGTTACAACAAGTGCCGCCTTGGTTTGTCTATGGCAGTGGCACACCACAATCCGCTAGCTACTCGATGACAATCCACCTTACGAGGGGAACATGATCTTGGCACGGTGGACTAGTTGGTTGGTTCATATACAACTTATGAACTCCATCCATACATTACGGACACTGGCCACCCAACTTCGGGAAAAAAATCAGAGTGATAGTTGGTTTAACGTGCATTTCCCAATATGATAATCTCATACTCCTAATGTCTCTCTTTCCTATTTGGATAAAGATGTTTCTCGACTCACATGAAGCGGCCCCATCAATAACCGACGAATGTATTAGTGAGATGGGAGTATAGGTGCGAAGATCGTAATCTCCGAAATGATAACACGCGCTGGATTGGCAACAAAGTTAGCTTCTCTGAAATGATAACAATTGTAATATTGTAAATATATACCAACTGATCGTCATATATTTTCTTTTCTGTTATGATGGTCACGCAAAATAGTTTTGTTTCAGCTTTTTTTTATTCTTTCGTCACATTGCTTTATTTTCATAACATGTCCTGAATAATCAATTGTCTTATTTTTCTTTACTTATAGTTCACTTGTTTGTCTTCTAATGATTCGATTAGTTGGTTGACTTATCTTATTGTGTTAATCATATTTGCTACTTTTCAAATAGACATGAGTTCAAGATGTATACGTTCCTAATTAAGAATAACATTCCTTATAAATTATTAGTTGGGGAAGAAAAATAAACCTACTAATAGAGTGGGTGACCAACTCCTCAAGGTGATTATCAAAGAGTCAGTGATGGACTTGATTCTAAAGTAGAAGATATAATATTAGATCCTAAATGTAAATGTCTGATATCACATTACCACCCTAATACCCACAATGTGGTCATAAGAGCTTATTTAACAAGAGGTCCATGTCAATCACATAAATATGTACTTCTGTGGATGATTTTTTGATCGACAAGAGTCAATTTGCGCCTTGTTTGTCTGATGAGCATTGCAACTGGTTGGGGTATAAACATTGTAAAAGTTGTTTCCTTTGGTTCAGTTTAGTATGTTTTTCTTCTTCTTCTCACACCAATACAACATTTTTTAGTGTTGGGTTCAGTTATTGGAAGGACATAAAAGGAGATTTGGTAATCATGTAAGTGGGTCATGTAGTCCTCAAAATGTAGTAATAGAAAAATGTCAAAGACCTAATGAATTATAATTAGTGATTATTTATTTTAATATTTGAATGTATCAAAGAAAAAAAAGTGAATATTGATTGTATTTGAAAGTAATTGTTCACTACACACAATTCCTCTTGATTCCTCTTGAAAACAAGGGTTGATCTTTCATAGGCATGTTGTCTAAAATTATGACAAATCAAGGAATTTCTTGAGCTATATAATTAGTTTGTTTATGAAAGAGTAGACAACCAAAAATTTGTACTTATACTTGAATATATATCTTAATTTCTTTTAAAATATATCATGTTTACTTGTACATGTATATATCATTTTATACATAGTTTGTATTTTGTAAAAAGACATTTTCATGACTTGTGCGTCACCCACTCTCAAACCATGGCTCCGTGACTGACGCGGACCATGAGCTGTGAACATGGAGAGCAAGACGTCGGTCTTGGCCATGGGACAAAAAATGTCTAACACCTCAATTTTTTTGTCAGGATATTTTTTTTGGTCGGTCCAAAAAGCGTGTTACTAGTAACGAAAACTTGAGGTACATAAGTGCCCCTAAAAGAGTCTAATCCCTGATACACCAAACAGGTGGTAATCAAGGTACTTAGACCATCACTCGGGGCAAAACAAGAAAGAAAATAAAAACTACCAATCAACCCTTACAAACATACACAAGAGAAAAAGAAGTCTAGCCCTAAGACATTACGAACACCCACAAGAAAAAAGGGCCACACCCCCTTCAACCTGTATCTGTGAGCAGGAGAGGAGTAGATATCATCTTTCTCAAAAAAGCACCCAAGAAGATGGACCAAAACCAGATGCCACATCTGGCTAAAGCTAACTTGAGAAGCCTAGGCAAACCAAGCAGACCCAACTTACCTCTGATCGGCCAAGAAAGAAGCTGAAAAAGGACTCGGTCATCTCCACTGCAATAACAACACCCACAAAGATGGGAGGGATACAAGCTCCCTTTTTCAACAGCTTCCTTGACTCCTCCTGCAAGAAAGACCAACCAAGTAGCCATGGGATAGCTCTACCACAGCCATCCTGCTAGGAGGAAGCTCCCACCCCACCTCCCTTGCCTTCGACTTCTTCACCTTTGACTTCTTACCCCATGTCGAACAAGCAGCAAGGCTCCTTGACAGAAACCCGGTACACCTGTCCGAGACCAAAGGCACCCACTCAAGGGCACCCACACAAGGGCACAAGGCCCCAAATTGCACAGAGACGTAGCATCGAGCATCTAGGAGGCACCCGGAGAATAGTAGTAGCATGTCAGCTAACAGGAACTTGGAACCAACCTGTCGTCAAACACCTGGCCTACACTTGGGGAAAGACATCAGGATAGCTCGCAGGCCAGAGCTGAATAGACTATCGAGACTCCTTTTTGCACAGAAACACCTGGACAAACATCTTCAAGGTGCTCGACCCCAGCACAAACCCATTGATCCGGATGGAGTACCGCCAGGGCATCCCTTCAAGCAGAAGCAGGAAGGGGACTGACCGTAGAATATTGTTGCAAAGTTACTAATAAAATCACATGGTTTAATAGTTTTGGCCAAATTTTGGATTGTTTGTTTCAGTTTCTGATTTTAGGTTCATGTTCGAGTATTTTTAGTTCGGTTGTGTTCAACATTCTTTTTTAAACCATAGTTTGGGTTTAGGTCAATTCAGATCTTGGTTCGAATTCAGATCGATTTCAGAAAAAACTACCCATTGCCATCCCTATGCTTTCTTGTGATTCTTCTTTATTTTCCAAAAAAAATAAATTAGACAATTTTGAATGTATTAATTTCAAAGTAGCCAATTTTAAAAAAAACATTTACCATAGTAGACAACTTTGAGGGGATGGGCCTTCGGCTGCATCCAAGGAAGATGTCATACCCCATGGCGTCTCCATTTTGGAGCTGGCACATGGTGCCTCCACTATCCCATTTGAAAATTTTACATTGTCTCCCCCTTTTAATCTTTATCACCAAACAAGATTATATCATCTCCCACTTTTTGGTTCTAAAACACATTGCACATCTATACTTATATAATTTATTTATACATTTATACAACTTGTATATATATTTCCATTAAGAAATTGGGAGGTCATCTTATTCATATTTCCCTTCCATTACAAGAAAATACAAATTATGATTATAATAATGGACTGACAAATGAACATTTACATAAAAAATATAAAAAAAAATGCATGGAGTACATAAAAAATACATAACTGAAATGCTAATTATAAATCATTGATCTCTTTGAGCCTAGTGACGGATAGGAAAATAAATCTTCACTGAAATCATCATCAGGGACTGAACTAGTGAGTAAATCTTCATATTGTTGAATGTAGTATGGTTGGCTAATACCATGTTGATCAACCTTTGACTGAATGAATCCATGATGAATAAATTTTAACTAGTTGAATCCAATCTGACTGATACCATGTGTACTGGTCCCCAATTGAGTGGAAAATCCTCTACTAGTTGAAGCCTTCTTGAGACCAAGAGAGTGTACATGGTACTTTACGTGAACTGAATGATGGGAAAGCCATGATCTCAAGGTGATTGATCCTAGGTTGGACTAACGAAGGTCTGTTAATTGACAACATAGGCATGGATTCATGATGGCTAATGTGACGTCTGTCTCACGAAAACAAGATTAACTAATGCGGAAGCATTCATCAAGCAGCGGATTAGCGAAAATCACTAAAAATTAAAACTTTTTGGAAAGAGATCTTTAAACTATAAAACTCTTTTACAAGAAAACAAGGTAAATTGTTTACAAAAAGATTCATCATTCACATCTCTGTGAAAACACATCTTGAGTGATTACATACATCCATTGCCCTGTTATCTATACAAGGCAAAATATAAAATTCTCGAGGCACTAAGCCAAAAATCTCAGACCTACTGACTCCTAGGACCTGAGAGTACAGAGACGACATAAGACATACTATCTACAAGACTCGACATAACAGCCAGTGTCTCCACCTGAGACTTCACTGCTGTCCCTGCTGCTGTTGTTGTTGTCCTTCCCTTACTGAAGGGTTTCTGTCTCCTTGTCCGCGACCACCTAAAAATGTAGTTCCCACGGGGGTGAGACAATTATAAAAATTGCCCCAGTGAGAGATATAACTCTCCACCAGTAACATTATTATTGCAACTTAAGAAGATAAATATGAATGGAAGAATCATATTTATATAGCAGCAGATATTTTAATGTCTAACAGATTAGAACATTATTCTATATCAGAAGCATTACAGTTATAACTTGATAAAATCAACATGTCACTTATCCTTTAATGAATATGAAGAACATGTACAACATCTACACACTACAGAATCATTATCACTGCATTAACTCTCTTCAGGCTTAGATCATATATCTAAAGCCTGACATTATTATTGTGGAGTCATGGCCCGTAGCCATACTCTTTTCACAAGGTGTTGGGATCTTAATCCCTCAATTCACCACTGGGAATTTCTCATCTTTTCACAATTTGAATACCATAATCATGTGATTCTGGGTACTCAAACCCTTAGCTCATCATCTGAACATTGTTACTACATTCTCAGGTAACTAACACCTTTAGGTCATCTGACCAAGATAAGTATGATACTTGCTACACAAGCATCCATCATGGCACTTGAAGCCCATTAACTCTCTTGCTACCTCTTACCTGGCAACAAGGTATATTATGGCACACAAGGCCCAATAAACAAATTCAAATTAATAACACATCATAGCTCATACCTGGCTATGCCCATCATCTCATGATACCTGCATGGTTAGCACATATGATAGCAGTGCATCAATTATTTATCAACACCATGCAAAAACAAATGTATCATTAATTCAAGGGTATTACCCTTAATCCTTTACCAGGATTAGGATTTCCATCACACATCTCATGTATCATTCATCCAATTATATTGGATTTATAACACAACAAGGTATACCAGTATTTGGGGTGTTAGATATGATATCTATCATATCTTGATGTATCACTTCCATCATCACCATTAACTTACTTGAGTTCATATACTTAGCTTGTATTAGGGTATTACCCATCCTAATACTTTATGCACCAGTTCATCACATTCATCATGTAAAGTAGTGATCATTAGTCACTCACTTGGAATATACAGCCATTGCCAATACTATAGATTCATCCTTAAGTAAGGAATTAACAAAGAGACCATGTTATGTCCTTTTCAAAACAACTCTAAGTCAGGCATAAAGTACCACGGATATGCAACCAAGAACGGTCGTGCAAAGGAAAGTCACCACGGCCGTGGTACCTTGCACGGTCGTGCAAAGTGAAGCCACCACGGCCGTGCTACCTTACACGGTCGTGCTACAGGAATTCACCTCATGAATCATATTCATATATGAATTCTATTCTTTCATCCTCTCAACTTGATTAGGTCACATCAACCCTTCAATCAAAAGCATATAACTATGATTAACATAGTGTACCAAGTCTTTGATCCTATAAGCAATTAGGGATTCATCCCTTAATTGGCACTTAATCACTTAGGTACTATTAGGGTTTCAACCTTTGTACCTTCATTGATTATTATTACTAATCATCATTGGATCAATAGAACATTCATCATTTAATTCTCAAGAGATTCAATCACATTGGACCTCCATTACATAAGTATCCAATTGAATTAGGGTTTCCAATGTTGATTCCTTCAATCATTGAATTCATGGAATCAATCATCAATTGGACCTATCCTCATACTTCAATTGAGTTTAATAGGTCAACCTTCAACTTATTTGACCCTCAATTGACCCTCAATTGGTCATCAATTAGGGTTTGGTTCAATTGAATTAGGGTTTGGAATCGATGATCCATATCAACACTAATCAATGCAAGATTGGTTACATTGAAACTATTGAACCATCATTCAAATTGAACATGACCTGACCCCAAACGGTCTTGAGGTCGTTTGGATGACCACCAAACGGTCTTGAGACCGTTTTCCCATCATATCATCAATATCCAAGTCAACCAATTAAGGTTTGGATCATTGGATGGATCACCAAATCAGCAATTGATTACACTTCAACTGAGTGACATTGGATCTTCAATTGCTTAACCATACTCAACCCTAGACCTCCAAATGGTCTTGTGTGACCCCCAAACGGTTTTGAGACCGTTTGGATGAGTCCCAAATGGTCTTGAGACCGTTTGGCTCATCCAAACCTTGGATTCTAGTGAAAAATCATCAAGGTTTGGTCTATTGAGTTGATCAACACATCAGCACATAATTGCAATATGATTTTGTACCTTTGGACCTTCCATTGGTCAACTATACTTAACCCCATACCTACAAACGGTCTTGGGTGATCCCCAAACGGTCTTGAAACCGTTTGGGCCAATCAACCCAAAACATCAACTCAATCACTTGCAAAATTAGCACTTAGCCGATTAGGGTTCATACCACATCTTTGGATCTTCAAACACATATACATACTTGACCATAGACCTTCAAACGGTCTTGGGTGACCCCCAAACGGTTTTGAAACCGTTTGGGTGATCCCCAAACCGTTTTGAAACCGTTTGGGCTAATCAACCCAAAACATCAAATCAACTCATTGGAATTTCAGCACTAATTCCAATCAGGGTTTGCCTAATTGATTAACATTCAACTCATAATTCCTTTGGAACTAACCCCTCAAATTTGGTGAGTCATTAACCAAAATAATTAGGAACAGGAATCGCAAACGTTCAACCCTTGGTCAACACTCTGAAATTGTTTTGAAACCGTTTGCCCAAAAAGTCGAATTAATCAAGCTGAAAAATCAGCACTTAATCCAATTAGGTTTCTCCAATTGATTAGCCTTCAACTCACGATTCATTGGGAATTAACCCCTCAAATTTGGTGAGTAATTAAGAAACATAATTATGAACAGGAATCTCAAACTGTCAACCCTTGGTCAACTCCCTCAAATGGTTTTGAAACCGTTTTCCCTAAAAGGTCCAGTTAATCACGTTGGAAATCAGAACTTAATCCAATTAGGTTTACCTAATTGATTAGCCTTCAACTCATGATTCCTTGGGAGTTAACCTATAAAATTTGGTGATTAATTAAAACACATAATTAGGAACAGGAATATCAAACGGTCAACCCTTGGTCAACGCTCTCAAACGGTTTTGAAACCGTTTGCTCCAACCGAACTTGCAAAACCGTTTGCCCTTCAAACGGTTTTGAAACCGTTTGCCCCAAACGGTTTTGCAAACCGTTTGGCCAAAGGGTGCAAGACCATTTGCCAAAGTAGCATTGGTATTCACGCCCCCTTCTTCTACCCCCAGATCAAGGCCTGTTCTCCATGGTTTTGCTTGCAAGAGTGCAAAGAAGGATGGAGGGAAGAAGAACAAGCAACGTTTGCAAGAAAGAAAGATGCATAACAAAGTTTAAGGGTTTAGAGTTATAAAACCCGCCTTAGAACCAGCTCTAGAGCTCCAAGATTCGAAGCTTTAATTGTGGCTTGAGATCCACAGGTCTTCCAAGGTTTCTTCTTCAAGAATTGGTTGGAAAGGATGGCTAGAAAGAAGAACTAAGTAAGAAAAACTAGCAAACCAACCTTGTATCATGATTTCCTCCATGAATCCGAGATAGAAGATAACCAAAGCTTACCCAAACCTACTTGGCCATTCTCCTCTTCTCCTGAGCTCCTTCCTTAGTCGGTCCAAGAAAGAGATAAGTGAAGAGAGGAAGGGAAATGATCCCTTGGTTGTAAAAGAAAGGTGTATATATATACTTTGGGCATATTTTCAAGATAATGTTAATTGTTTCCTTATTTCTCATATGGGTCCTTCTCCACTTCTTTGACACGTTTACCCCTTCTTAGTACATGCAAAACTTATCTCTCAACCAAGGTTTAGAGGAAAAGAAGCCAAATACCTTATTAAGTTACACATATAAAAGGGTCATTTTGCATAATCTTGATTATTTACTTATAAAGGTTATCCTCCTTATATGATTACTTAAATGAGGCGCCCCCTTCATTTTATTTACTATACTTGATGCCAAGATGCATGAGAGATACTATAGAGGGTATATTTTACATTTTGTACCCTATGTTTTGGGTAAATTGCACTTTACACCAAAACTAGGTTTTAAAGCACCAGGATTGCTCTACAAGCTATATCTTGGTGCCTAATCTTGGAGAATCCATATCACCACATCATATTCATTCTTAGGATGTCTCAACATCAGAGGAACATCTTAACATGTGAAATTTGCAAGTTAACCCCCTCTAATTGGGTAATTTGCACATAAGTCCATATTTAACAAAACAATATTACAACATTGTTCAAAAAGGTCAGAAATGAAAATACATATTCCTCTAAAGCTTTAATGACATATCAAGGGGTAACCTCAAGCATATAATCATATTTTTAAACAAAACACCTAGGGTTAGTTCATAACCCAAGTCAGGGGTGTTACAAATTATAAACCCCTAACAAGGATTTTGCCCCCGAAATCCAGGAAAAGGAGGAACATATTAATCATTAATCATGCCCTCAAGTTTCCACATATTATCTCAAAAATTATAATGGTATTATAGGTTTGTAATTCACACAAAGTCCTTTTCATTAATTCCTTCTTATCACTGTTTATGTTTATGCAAAGCATAAACCCCTAACATAAGATGTCCATATTTTGAAAGGAAGAAGCATAAAAGAACATTCTTCTAGTATCACCCAAGAATGTTTACCAAAAGAGAAACATACATACCTAACACAGATAATTCACTCAGCAATCCTTTATTTATTTGAAACAGCTCACTAAGAAAACTTGCTAATCAATTAATTTGGAATTATTCACTGAGAAGATTCACTGAGAAATTTGTCTTGGAAGATTTCACTAAGTAAATTTACTAAGTATGTTGTCTCAAAAGCATTCACTGATGGGGTTCATTGAGTATGTTTACTAAGTATTCACTGAGGAAATTCACTAAGTGTGTTCACTAAGTATGTTCACTAAGTATGTTCACTAAATATTCACTGAGAAAATTCACTTAAGTGTGTTCACTAAGTATGTTCACTAAGTATGTTCACTAAGTATTCACTGAGGAAGTTCACTGAGTATGTTCACTAAGTATATTCACTAAGTATTCACTGAGGAAATTCACTAAGTGTGTTCACTAAGTATTCACTGAGGAAATTCACTAAGTGTGTTTACTAAGTATGTTCACTAAGTATGTTCACTAAGTATGTTCACTAAGTATGTTCACTAAGTATTCACTGAGGAAATTCACTAAGTGTGTTCACTAAGTATGTTCATTAAGTATGTTCAGTAAGTATTCACTGAGGAAATTCACTAAGTATGTTCACTAAGTATGTTCACTAAGTATGTTCACTAAGTATGTTCACTAAGTATTCACTGAGGAAATTCACTAAGTGTGTTCACTAAGTATGTTCACTAAGTATGTTCACTAAGTATGTTCACTAAGTATGTTCACTAAGTATTCACTAAGGAAGTTCACTGAGTATATTCACTAAGTATGTTCATTAAGTATTCACTGAGGAAGTTCACTGAGTATATTCACTAAGTATGTTCACAAAGTATTCACTGAGGAAGTTCACTGAGTATATTCACTAAGTATGTTCACAAAGTATTCACTGAGGAAGTTCACTGAGTATATTCACCAAGTATGTTCACAAATTATTCACTGAGAAGATTCACTGAGTATGTTCACCAAGTATGTTCACTAAGTATGTTTACTAAGTATGTTCACTAAGTATTCACTGAGGAAGGTCACTGAGTATATTCACTAAGTAGGTTCACTAAGTATTCACTGAGGAAGTTCACTGAGTATATTCACTAAGTATGTTCACAAAGTATTCACTGAGAAGATTCACTGAGTATATTCACTAAGTATGTTCACAAAGTATTCACTGAGAAGATTCACTGAGTATGTTCACTAAGTATGTTCATTTAGAGGTTTCACTTAGCTTTTCTCATTTAATTTCCTTATACTCTCTAGATTGTTTCAGAATGACTACCTGATCAGAGTAATCAAAAAGATAACAATCTAAGAGTTTCATACTTGCCTTATCTACAATAACCATATACCTGGCCAGGGTATATAGGTATTGAGATTGGGTAGTATGCATTTTACTTATCATCATATTCCTCACTTTTCATATCATTATACACACAGGATTTTCCATACTTGATTATTCTTCATGTATCACATCTATATCTTATCTTTCAATACACAAATAAGGGAGATTATAAATTGTTTTAAAGAATACTGAGTAAGATATAAGTTCTTATCTCCCTTGTGTCCTTATAGGGCTAGTCAAAGGAATTCAAAAACAACTAATTTCATATCTTTAACACATAGAATCATGATATGAAATATCAAAACAAAACTTATTTTATCTTACCTGTCTGGGACGTCTATCCACGTCCTCTATTATTATTAGAAAATTGCCCCCTTTGTGAGCCTTGCAGACTCTGCCCTTGAGGTTGAGTCATCATCATATTCCTATCTGGACAATCCTTTTCCAGATGTCCCGGCTGTCTACATTGGTAACAGATCCTAGGTGCAAAATGTCTATGTGATCCAGTTACCGATGTTGATGCTATGTCAGAGGGTCTACTTGGAATACTACTATGTTCCCTACTCCTACTTGACACCCATTGTGTCTGGGTAGGAAATCCTGATATTGCTGTCGGTGTAGAAAATCTTGGCTTCTTAAAACTTTCAGGCCTTTGATCTTGAGGCTGGGTGTACATCTTCTTATTATTTGTCTGTCGTTTATCAGTTTCCGACCTCTCTATCCTTCTTACTGACTCCACAAAGGTGGCAAATCTTTCTCTATTCTCTAAGGCAGACACAGGAGTGGCTAGTTCAATGTTCAATCCCTTTTCAAAACGTCGAATTCTTTCTTCATCACTAACTGCCATCTACGGACAAAACTGCAGCAACTCTATGAACTTAGCTTCATATTCGCTAACGTTCATCTGTCCTTGTGTGATCCTCTCAAATTGAGAGATCTTCTCATCTAGATACGTCTTAGGGAAGTATCTACTGACGAATTCTCGTCGGAATACCTCCCATCCTATTTCTTCACCTGGTCTCTTATCTTCCTCTATCATCCACCAATTACCAGCACTTCCTTTTAGGAGGTATACCACATGTTTTACCTTTTCAGCTTCAAGAATATCAAAGATCCTGAAAGCCTTTTCCAGTTCTGTCAACCACAGATCAGCATCTGCTGGGTCAGATGTACCAGCATAGTCTATGGCTCCCACCCGGCGAAGTCTCTCAAAAGTCTTGTCGGCTCCATAACCTTCCTGATGGGTTGGTGCCCTAGGTGTAGATGGTGGCACCCTATCTGCTATGTGTGTTATGGTTGTCAGGAATTTATCAAATAAAGCATGGAGAGCTGGGTTTTCTATCTCAGCTGGGTCAATCTGGGGCTGTTCAGGTACATGCCCCTCCCTATTCTGGTTTCCTGCACCTCCTCCTGGTGCAGCAGTGCTGCCCTCAGCAGCATGCTCTTCATGTGGTCCAGACATCTTCAAGTTCTTCTTCTCCTATGTGAGCAGAAGATACTATCAGATAAAATGGAAAACACTTAGAATAGACTCTACAACCTTAGTCCTATGTCTCTGTAGACTCAGCGAACCTAGAGCTCTGATACCACTAAATTGTGACGCCTGTCTCACGAAAACAAGATTAACTAATGCGGAAGCGTTCATCAAGCAGCGGATTAGCAAAAATCACTAAAAATTAAAACTTTTTGGAAAGAGATCTTTAAACTATAAAACTCTTTTACAAGAAGACAAGGTAAATTGTTTACAAAAAGATTCATCATTCACATCTCTGTGAAAACACATCTCGAGTGATTACATACATCCATTGCCCTGTTATTTGTACAAGGAAAAATACAAAATTCTCGAGGCACTAAGCCAAAAATCTCAGACCTACTGACTCCTAGGACCTGAGAGTATAGAGACGACATAAGACATACAATCTACGAGACTCAACATAACAGCCAGTGTCTCCACCTGAGACTTCACTACTGTCCCTGCTGCTGTTGTTGCTGTCCTTCCCTTACTGAAGGGTTTCTGTCTCCTTGTCCACGACCACCTAAAAATGTAGTTCCCACAGGGGTGAGACAATTATAAAAATTGCCCCAGCGAGAGATATAACTCCCCGCCAGTAACATTATTATTGAAACTTAAGAAGATAAATATGAATGGAAGAATCATATTTATATAGAAGTATATATTTTAATGTCTAACAGATTAGAACATTATTCTATATCAGAAGCATTGCAGTTATAACTTGATAAAATCAACATGTCACTTATCCTTTAATGAATATGAAGAACATGTACAACATCTACACACTACAGAATCATTATCACTGCATTAACTCTCTTCAGGCTTAGATCATATATCTAAAGCCTGACATTATTATTGTGGAGTCATGGCCCGTAGCCATACTCTTTTCACAAGGTGTTGGGATCTTAATCCCTCAATTCACCACTGGGAATTTCTCATCTTTTCACAATTTCAATCCATAATCATGTGATTTTGGGTACTCAAACCCTTAGCTCATCATCTGAACATTGTTACCACATTCTCAGGTAAATAACACCTTTAGGTCATCTGACCAAATTAAGTATGATACTTGCTACACAAGCATCCATCATGGCACTTGAGGCCCATTAACTCTCTTGCTACCTCTTACCTGGCAACAAGGTATATTATGGCACACAAGGCCCAATAAACAAATTCAAATTAATAACACATCATAGCTCATACTTGGCTATGCCCATCATCTCATGATACCTGCATGGTTAGCACATATGATAGCAGTACATCAATTATCTATCAACACCATGCAAAAACAAATGTATCATTAATTCAAGGGTATTACCCTTAATCCTTTACCAGGATTAGGATTTCCATCACACATCTCATGTATCATTCATCCAACTATATTGGATTTATAACACAACAAGGTATACCAGTATTTGGGGTTTTAGATATGATATACATCATATCTTGATGTATCACTTCCCTCATCACCATTAACTTACTTGAGTTCATATACTTAGCTTGTATTAGGGTATTACCCATCCTAATACTTTATGCACCAGTTCATCACATTCATCATGTAAAGTAGTGATCATTAGTCACTCACTTGGAATATACAGCCATTGCCAATACTATGGATTCATCCTTAAGTCAGGAATTAACAAAGAGACCATGTTAGGTCCTTTTCAAAACAACTCTAAGTCAAGCATAGAGTACCACGGCCGTGCAATCAAGAACGGCCGTGCAAAGGAAAGCCACCACGTCTGTGCTACCTTGCACGGTCGTGCAAAGTGAAGCCACCACGGCCGTGCTACCTTACACTGTCGTGCTACAGGAATTCACCTCATAAATCATATTCATATATGAATTATATTCTTTCATCCTCTCAACTTGATACGGTCACATCAACCCTTCAATAAAAAGCATATAACTATTATTAACATAGTGTACCAAGTCTTTGATCCTATAAGCAATTAGGGATTCATCCCTTAATTGGCACTTAATCACTTAGGTACTATTAGGGTTTCAACCTTTTTACCTTCATTGATTATTATTACTAATAATCATTGGATCAATAGAACATTCATCATCTTAATTCTCAAGAGACTCAATCACATTGGACCTCCATTACATAAGTATCCAATTGAATTAGGGTTTCCAATGTTGATTCCTTCAATCATTGAATTCATGGAATCAATCATCAATTGGACATATCCTCATACTTCAATTGAGTTTAATAGGTCAACCTTCAACTGATTTGACCCTCAATTGGTCATCAATTAGGGTTTGGTTCAATTGAATTAGGATTTGGAATCGATGATCCATATCAACACTAATCAATGCAAGATTGGTTACATTGAAACTATTGAACCATCATTCAAATTGAACATGACCTGACCCCAAATGGTCTTGAGGTAGTTTGGATGACCACAAAATGGTCTTTAGACCGTTTTCCCATCATATAATCAATATCCAAGTCAGCCAATTAAGGTTTGGATCATTGGATTGATCACCAAATCAGCAATTGATTACACTTCAACTGAGTGACATTGGATCTTCAATTGCTTAACCATACTCAACCCTAGACCTCCAAACGGTCTTGGGTGACCCCCAAACGGTCTTGAGACCATTTGGATGAGTGACAAACGGTCTTGAGACCGTTTGGCTCATCCAAACCTTGGATTCTAGTTAAAAATCATCAAGGTTTGGTCTATTGAGTTGATCAACACATCAGCACATAATTGCAATATGATTTGGTACCTTTGGACCTTCCATTGGTCAACTATACTTAACACCAGACCTCCAAACGGTCTTGGTTGATCCCCAAACGGTCTTTAAACCGTTTGGGTGATCCCCAAACGGTCTTGAAACCGTTTGGGCCAATCAACCCAAAACATCAACTCAATCACTTGCAAAATCAGCACTTAGCCGATTAGGGTTCATACCACATCTTTGGATCTTAAAACACATATACATACTTGACCCTAGACCTTAAAACGATCTTGGGTGACCCCCAAACGGTTTTGAAACCTTTTGGGTGATCCCCAAACGGTTTTGAAACCGTTTGGGCTAATCAACCCAAAACATCAAATCAACTCATTGGAATTTCAGCAATAATTCCAATTAGGGTTTTCCTAATTGATTAAACTTATACTCATGATTCCTTTGGAATTAACCCCTCAAATTTGGTGAGGCATTAACCAAAATAATTAGGAATAGGAATCTCAAACGGTTAACCCTTGTTCAACACTCTCAAACGGTTTTGAAACTGTTTTCCCAAAAAGTCGAATTAATCAAGATGAAAAATCAGCACTTAATCCAATTATGTTTCTCTAATTGATTAGCCTTCAACTCACGATTCCTTGGGAATTAACCCCTAAAATTTGGTGAGTCATCAAGAAACATAATTATTAACAGGAATCTCAAACTTTCAACCCTTGTTCAACTCCCTCAAACGGTTTTGAAACCGTTTTCCCTAAAAGGTCCAGTTAATCAGGTTGGAAATCAGCACTTAATCCAATTAGGTTTACCTAATTGATTAGCCTTCAACTCATGATTACTTGGGAGTTAACATATAAAATTTGTTGATTCATTAACCAACATAATTAGGAACAGGAATCTCAAACGTTCAACCCTTGGTGAACGCTTTCAAACGGTTTTGAAACCGTTTGCTCCAACCGACCTTGCAAAACCGTTTGGCCAAAGGGTGAAAGACCGTTTGCCAAAGTAGCATTGGTATTCACACCCCCTTCTTATACCTCCAGATCAAGGTCTGTTCTCCATGGTTTTTCTTGCAAGAGTGCAAAGAAGGATGGAGGGAAGAAGAACAAGCAACGTTTGCAAGAAAGAAAGATGCATAACAAAGTTTAAGGGTTTAGAGTTATAAAACCCACCTTAGAACCAGCTCTAGAGATCCAAGATTCAAAGATTTAATGGTGGCTTGAGCTCCACATGTCTTCCAAGGTTTATTCTTCAAGAATTGGTTGGAAAGGATGGCTAGAAAGAAGAACTAAGTAAGACAAACTAGCAAACCAACCTTGTATCATGATTTCCTCCATGAATCCGAGCTAGAAGATAACCAAAGCTTACCCAAACCTACTTGGCCATTCTCCTCTGCTCCTGAGCTCCTTCCTTAGTCGGTCCAAGCAAGAGATAAGTGAAGAGAGGAAGGGAAATGATCCCTTGGTTGTAAAAGAAAGGTGTATATATATACTTTGGGCATATTTTCAAGATAATGATAATTGTTTCCTTATTTCTCATATGGGTCCTTCTCCACTTCTTTGCCACGTTTCCCCCTTCTTATTACATGCAAAAATTATCTCTCAACCAAGGTTTAGAGGAAAAGAAGCCAAATACCTTATTAAGTTACACATATAAAAGGGTCATTTTGCATAATCTTGATTATTTACTTATAAAGGTTATCCTCCTTATATGATTACTTAAATGAGGTGCCCCCTTCATTTTCTTTACTCTACTTGATGCCAAGATGCATGAGAGATACTCTAGAGGGTATATTTTACATGTTGTACCCTATGTTTTGGGTAAATTGCACTTTACACCAAAACTAGGTTTTAAAGCACCAAGATTGCTCTACAAGCTATATCTTGGTGCCTAATCTTGGAGAATCCATATCACCACATCATATTCATTCTTAGGATGTCTCAAAATCAGAGGAACATATTAACCTGTGAAATTTGCAAGTTAACCCCCTCTAATTGGGTAATTTGCACATAAGTCCATATTTAACAAAACAATATTACAACATTATTCAAAAAGGTCAGAAATGAAAATACAGATTCCTCTAAAGCTTTAATTACATATCAAGGGGTAACCTAAAGCATCTAATTATATTTTTAAGCAAAACACCTAGGGTTAGTTCATAACCCAGGTCAGGGGTGTTACAGCTATTATATGGCTGAATAAATGTAGGATGATAATTTGATGTCATAGGAATGTCGAAACCTGATGAAGGTTGTGCACATGTGGGTCAAGCGTATGTCAAATAAATTGAAGGGTGTATCCAATATGGGCCTATATCATCAAGTGTCCAATGCTTAGATGGAGGTGCCTTAAAAATTAGATGAGTGTCACAACATGTAGTCAAACACTTAGATGAAGTTATGCCAGTTGTGGTGTCAACATAAGGAGTTGAGGCTGATGTAGATTGTGGTTGTTAATGACGAAGCTATTAAAATAAGTATTTTTTATGTTGATGATGTTATCACGTGTCTCTACCTAACCTTCTGCACTTCTTTGTTTTTCCAACAACTCTCTGATCTTCACGTGTTTGGAACTGTGATAAAAAATACAACATCATAATCATGAAATAAAATATTATAAAAATATAAAGGAAAAAATATTGAATATTTGTTTACTTACATTTTCTCGATCTGCATAGCCTCTAGGATAGTACTGTGATGGAGGAACTACATGGTGACTACATTTATACACAGACTCATACCAAGAATGTTGTAGTGGTATATCAGTCATGCTAGGTAATTTGAACTAGAAGTGTATGTCTATTGTTCTAAAGTGCCACTTCCTTATGATAAAAGTTCAACCAATCTTTCGTAGGTCATCCTCTCCCATCCAATCTAGCATATTCTGGAAATTGTTGTTGTTTTGGTTGAACTTGAACTCCAAACTGACGAACAACTTTATCAGGTATCAATCAATTAAATTTCCACATATCATTGGAACTTGTGCAAGCCAAATATTTTACCTTCATGACAAATTGTTGGTAACATGTCTAATATATGTTTCATGTATGGAGTTCATGTAATCTATCAGAATAAACTGATTGTTAATACATATGGTACATATTAACTCACTTATTGTTTATATATGATATGTGAAGAAAATGTTACTGGACTAGGTTGTTGCACGTCAATTCCATTATCATAATGATTAACATCAGATGAAGGAGTATCACACACATCATCAAGTGGTTCCACCTATTTTAATAAGAAATTGAATTTGAGCTAGTGTACAGTTATAATTGTTGCATGATATAGCAAAATGAGTTAATTATCACTAACATGTAGCCTAATGGTATTCCTTGCGGCCAAAGATAGCCCTCAAGTATTTATAGCCTATCTGGGATGACCTCCATGAAGTTGATCCAATGACCATAACTATACCAGTACTTAACAACAAGCTATACATGAATTTGGTTCTAATATCCAAACAATTGCCTTATATAGCTCCTTGATACAACCCAGCTAAAACTGCACTACCCTAAGACAACAACTTGCATCGCTCAAAATTAGCAACAAGTGGTGAATATCGTAAGTGAACATCATTTCAAGTGATATTTGAAAGAAGTAATGAATCCAAAAAGTATAGTAGGTAAGTTGTAGTATATTGTGTCACTTGTTTCTAATTGGTATTATCTAAGTTTAAGGGAGAAAATGTAGAATGTAACTAACCCAAGGATATCTGCCTAGTTAACCTTACTTTTGGATGTGTACCGAAGTAGTGATCACACATGTCACCCCGAGATTGAAATTGACCTTCTCATCTTCCTATACGATATTGACATTGACATATAACTACTTCCCCACTTACATGTAAACCCAGAAGAAGTTGTACATCTTTTAGTGTAATTTTCATTTCTCCTATCAAAAAATGAAATGTGTTTGTATATGGATGCCATCAATGCACAAGTGTAGTGATCAAGGAGGGATCTAGAAGTAGGTGGGTAAGTGTGGCGACTGGACCAAACCCAGCTATAGTAATGTATTTCCTATCTTTTTCATCCTGAATAGGCCAAATTGTAACTCCTTCAAATGTTGAGAAAGTATCAAAGGAAATAATCTTCATTGTGGCATGTCTGAATTTTTTTCAAAATATGGTTCAATTAAACTATCACATACATGAAAAATAAATTTTAAATATATGCCAAATGAACATTATATATATGTGCCAAATAAACCATTATACACATGCCAAATAAACCATGACAAATATGCCAATGAAACCATTACAAATATGTCAAATAAACTATTACATACATGCAGCGAACAATACACAAATGTCAAATAAAATATTACATAGATGTAAAGACCACTAAATAAATATCAACAAAACTATTACATAGATGCAAAGACCACTAGATAAATGTCAAATAAAATATTACATAGATGTAAAGACCATTATATAAATGTCAAATAAACTATTGCAATGATGCAAAGACCACTCCATAAATGTCAAAAAAACTACTACATATATGTCCTAGTACAAGTTCCAGTGTTGTGGCCAAAATGTCAACAGTTTGTGCAGTTGTAAGATGCACGACTAGGATCTAGGTCCAAACTTGTTTTGCGTCTTCCAGTATTTAGTCTCCTTCTTTTTCTTGGTTTGCAAATTGGTGGTAGAAGTGGGATGATTACTTTTCTTGGATCAAACTATGGTCAACACCTCTTGTCACGAATTCCATTGGATGTTGCAGTATATGCTGCCGGATATTCGATAACTTCCACTTAAATCAGATACTATTCCTAGTAGAAAGTACATGAGGGAATGGGATATATTTTAGTTGAGAGACACTACAAGTAGAAAGAGATATTTTGTTGTGTTGTAAATGGCAAATATATTTATGGCCATACATATCATCAACAATGAACTCATATATGTTCACTTACAGTGAAACATGTAAATCACTTGCTTTAATTTTTGCAACATGATACTCTTCACCCACCCCTCTGGAAAAGTATCATTCCTAGCCCAAGCTTTGTCATTGTTACACCTGTTCATGATCATGGAGACCACAAGATAGTATATTCTTAAGATCAAAACATATATTGGAAGGTTCCTTGAACTTTTTAGAACTCCAATAATGTACTTTACATGATTGGTAGTAAGAATTACATATTTATATCCTTGATCACATAAAAGTGCCCAAACTATTGGATCAATATCTACCGACCACTTATATGCACCTGGGTTTAATGCTTTGATTGCATCAATATATTGATCGAATACAATTTTCTCAGTTTCATAAGCTACTTTTATCAACATGTCAAACAATTTCTTGGATATGAATTTGTATGTAAGTTGTCACAAACGTGACAAAGACAATTTTTTTTAAAAGATTCTAGCAATTTCTCATTGATTGCATTGCCTATGCCACACATCTTGTCAGAAAAAATGCACAAATTGTCACGTCTAGCCAATTCTAGGATCATTAAAGTTATCATCCCAAAGAACCACTCCCATCAATCATTATTTTACCCTCTAACTATAGCAAAGGATAGAGGATATATGTCATTTTCTTCATCAATGGAAGTTGTGACTAGAAGAGTGCCCTTATATTTTCTAGTAATAGTGATTCCACCAACACAAAGAACTAAAAGACAATGAGGTGATCCAACAATAGAAGGTATATAAGCCCAAATGAGATTATAAAATGTAAGGGTACCTTGCATGTGTGCTGTGTAATCATTATGTTGGTAAGAATATTGTGACCTAGGAATATACTCATTCATGCAACTCATGAAAAGAAGGACATTTAAATAAGATTCTTTCCAATCTCAAAAAATCCTTGGGATAGCCTTCCTTCATGTACAATATGCCTTTCTGTATGAGATATTCAATTTCAATTCAATATTTAATCAATCACTTATTTGTCTAGTGCTCATATCCAACCTTGCTGATAATATTGGCATAGTCATCCTAGAAATAAAATTTGAGGATCACTCATTATGGTCCTCATCAATGATTATGTTGTAATATGTTTGTTCACCTTGATTTTTGGTAATATACCATAGGCCACCTTCCCTTTTAGAAATAAAAGAATTTAACCTCCAAGATTACTCATTACTAAGTATACATATGAGGGTGAGGACTGATTTGGTTGAGCACTCAGTATGATATTTCACATTGATATTGATTGACACTTTTGAATTTTTTCTATTAAGTCTAATATCGTGTGTTGACGCAGATGTAAGTTCCAAAGAAGAAGGTTGTCTAAGTTCATTGGCACAATCATCCTCTTGAAAAGAAAAAAAATATAGTTACCATTAATATTTTTATCAACCTTATCATCTACAATAGTCATGGTGTGGAACATAGAACAACTCTGGTGTCACCAATAACATATTGTTCCCCTTTTAGATCATTTACTTGGTAAGTGAGATCTCTCTCTCTCTCTTCATATTTGTTTTCCTTGCTATACCCCATTATTCTTTCTCTTCTTGGCTGAATACATGGTACTCCATGGTAGTACTTGAGTTAGAGCTTGAAGAACATCCCTTCTTTGCTTTTCTACCTAGGGTTTTCTCTCTTTCTTGTTTCCTTGACCTTGGGTTTTGCTTCTTTCTTGGAGGTGGAGCTAGCGTTTTGCTTCTTTCTTGGAGGTGGAGCTAGCATTTTTCTTTTTTATTGGAGGTGGAGCTGGCTTGGCCGTGAAATTTCTCAAGATAGGGCTTCTACCCTTTCTTCATCAAGCTACCTTGCTATTTGGAGTTTCTACATCAACTCTAAGGCGATTTATATAACTTTCGCCACTATTATTACTTACTTTTGTCTTGCATGTACTTAATCTACCCTAAAAATGCAGTTACAAGTAGAAAGATAATATCCTTGAGCTAGGATCATGTTGAATGATGATCTTGAGTAGATATATCTTCTTGTATGAATCCTAATCTTTGTACACTAATCTATATTTGGTTATGAAGGCTTTGATGCATGCATGTTTGTGGAAACAAAAAATTTTCTCTCTCACACACAAATCATGGTTTTTCTTTCTCTCATGATGGTGGTTTCTTAGGGTTTCGTTTTGATCTTTTTTCTTGTGGTTTGCACATTGATGACTCTTTTGATTCTTGATGATGATCAACCTATTTTGGCCTATGTGGTTGATGAGGTTTTGGTCCCATGATGGTCATCAAGATGTTGATGATAACATTTTATATCTTCTAAAGTTGAAATAAACACCATGTTTTGTAGAATTCTTTAGGGTTTGTTTATAACTTGATTGATGTAGTTAAAAGATACCCAATTGGCATTAATTAATCAAGTGAAACCATAATCATGTAGTTTACATGTGCCATAGATCCATTCTAGTATGAGGATTTGTTGGATGGTGAAAGGGGTTCTCCCTTAGTAGAAGCTCGGAGTCGTATGTTGTTGAGTATATCCATGTTCACAAGGATGGTTGCGGTCATACCTTGGTAGGAGAATGGTTAAGGCTATATCTTAGATGATGATGAATCAATATATTTGATGTGATCGAGGACAACTACGGTTGTACCTCAAATGTTGGGTTTGTATACCCTAGTTTCACTATTATCGTGACCTTTTAAGAATGGACTGGATATTCACTAGTGTTGTACCCTATATACCAAGGGTGAACTAGGTTGTTTTGCAGTTGGACTTATATGTCACTATGGTGGACTTGTACTGACTGAGGGAGGATGAGCTCCTAAAAATCTTATGACACTGATTTCAACTTAGCAGTGGTTAGTTGGAATTGAGAGATATACCTCAATTCCTAAGGGCATTAATTAAAGATGTAATACAACCGTGTCTTATATTTGTGTAGGGTTAAAAATGATTCACATTAGATGTTAACCCTTTCCTTGTTTCTTATATTGATTGTTGATATATAATGTGATAAGAGATAACTATTTAGTAAGGAATATTCTTACATGTTCTTTATATTCCTTCTAGTCATATATGTTTCTATGCTTATCTATTTAGTTTGCATAATCTGCCAAACCTGTTGGAATAGTTTAATATGTTGTAACTGCTTAATCAGCTCAACCTATTCATTTAGCTAAATATGTTCATTTTATTTAATAATGATACTTGTCGGAAATAATAACCATTGATTGAGAGTTATATATCTCACTGGGACATGGGTCACCACATCTTTTTAGATGGTCGCCAGCGGCATGGTTAGGATCGTGATGTTGAGGACAAGCATCTTGGAGATCAATAGATGTATAAGGTTGGATAGCTGCAGTTTTTAGTAGTCATTGTAGTAGATTTATAGAGTCATCCCTATACTCTCAGGTTTGGGAAGGGATGTTTTTTGTAGATGATGTATATCGACACATGATTTTTGGAAGTATGCCTCTGTTTGTATATATGACATGTACGTGGAACTGAATCTTTTATATACAAGTTGTGGACGATGCCACTGGTACTATATGTAAGTACCTGATATGGTATGTTATATGAAAGTTGATGGTCCTTTATGTAATGTCTCTAAACATGTTGGTGATGTTGAATTTAGTTTTAATTTATCCACTTTACCAATAATATGGATGTCTAGTGATTGATCGCATGTTTTGGTTTTTGAGTAATCTTGGTTAGAGTGGAGTTGGGCATCATAGTTCTTATGTTACATGAGGAACTTGAGATTCCACAATAATTTTTGACTCTTCTTGTTCCTCTTGTACCTCTATAGGTTCAATGTTTTCTTGTTGGTCTCGAACCTCTTTGAATTCTACTTTTCTCCCACTAATTCCTTTAGAAATAAATTCCTTTTCAAGGAATACACCATCCCTAGTAACAAACACTTTTTTTTTAGGTAGAGTGTAAGTTAGTATCCCCTGGTTTCTTTGGGATATCCAAGAAAATAACATTTATCAGTTTTGGGTCCAAGCTTTTCATGAAATATTTTCTTGACATAAGCTTCAATCCCCAAATCTTCATAAAAGACACATATGGACGTTTCCCATACCATATCTCATATGGTGTCTTTTGAACCGATTTATATGGTGCATGGTTAAGTGTAAAATATGTGGTATCTAGAGCACAAGCCCATAAGGAATTCGTAAGATCAACAAAACTCATCATTGATCACACCATATCTAGCAATGTGCGATTCCTTGTTTCTGATACACCATCGTGCTATGGTGTTCTAGGTAGAGTCCATTGTGATCAGATACCATGGGCTCACAGAAGGTCCACAAACTCCTAGCTTGAGTATTTTCCATCTCAATCAGAATTAAGTGCCTTAATAATTTTATCAAGTCGGTTATGTGCTTCATTCATGAAATCCTTGAACTTTTCAAGGGTTTCTGACTTATGTTTCATGAAGTAAACATAACCATACCTATGGGAATCATCAGTATAGGTAATGAAGTACTGATAACCACCTCTAGAATTTGTTCTAAAAGGGCCACACACAATAATCCTAATAGATCACCTCCCCTCTCATTGTTTCTAGTGAAGGGATTCTTTGTCATCTTGCCCAATAAACAAGATTCACATGTCTCTATTGATTCAAAATCAAAAGAGTCCAAATAACCATCTTTATGGAGTCTCTAAATGTGTTTCTCATTGATGTGCCCTAGACGACAATGCCAAAGGTATGTTTGGTTTGAGTTATCAAGTTTTTGTCTTTTGGTATTTACATTACACACGCTTGCGTCCATATCTATCAAGTATAGACCATAATACATTAGGGCACTGCCATAAAAGATACCATCTTTACTAATAGAACATCAACCATTCTTTATAGTATATTTGAATCCATTCTTATCCAAACAAGATACAAATATGATGTTCCTATTAATGAAATGTATATAATAGTAGTTCTCTAACTCTATTACCATCCAACTTGGCAGATATAATTCATAGGTTCCAACTGCATTGGAAACAACTCTTGCTCCATTAATAACACACAATTCAACCTCACCTTTTTTAAAGGTCTAGTTCTTTTTAGATCCTTCACATTTGAGCATATGTGCGATCCACATCTAATATTTAGTACCCATCAGGAATAATCAATGAAGTTAATTCCATTACATATATTCCAGAAGTAGAGATTTCTATCGTTACTTCATCTTCCTAGGTTTCCTTATCCCTCTCCTTATTTTGAGTGCAGACGACTTGGACTTTAGTTTAGCCTCTATACACTTCTTGGCCTTGCCTTTTTCATTGGACTTGATTCTGTTGATCACCATCACGGGTTTGTCTTGCTTCATTTGTGCTTCGACATTTATCAACATGTCAAGCAACTCAAAAAGAAATTTAACCATGTTACTTAAATGATAACACTGAGTAGCTAGCTATATGATGCAGGCAATGATTGCAATATCATATGTGTGGCCAACTCTTGACCTAAATGAAATCCTAGTCTCTCTAGATGTTCCACATGCCCAATCATATTGAACACATGGGGATCTACTTAATCTCCCTTTATCAGTTTGCACTAAAATAATGCCTTCAAAACATTATACCTTTCTTGTGTATCGTGTTTTTTATGCAACATAGTCCATACAACCCAACATAAGGTTCTTGATGTCTATGATATCATTGACATGATTCAAGTATGCATCCATTCCAACCTTAGGAAAACATGGAGTGGGTTCCACTGGCATTGGTATTTTAGTGACATAGAGAACGCTTCCCAAAATCCTAAACTCATTATGGAATTTTATCATGTTCATATTGTCCTTCTCAAGGGCCAATCACAATGATTGTAAGTTTTCCATTTATATCTAAAGGAGTAAATTTTCATTTTATCAAAACACTTTTGTTTTGATTTGATAATATTGATGATATTTAATTACGCCTTTGATTAATTACTGCTCCCACTATTTTGTTCAAATTGATTGCCCTGACTACCAATTCGTAAGATTATAGTGTACAATATTCTAATGATCCAAAATCCTAAACAGTTAAGTCAATACCCAACCAATGATGGTGCTCATGACCAATTATTAAGGTTAATATTTTTCAATTGCATCTTATGCAATTCTTGGATAGATGGTATGTACAACCGGTTGCCATATTCCATCTCTATGCTTCTAGGTACTTATTCCTATTAAGGTCATGAGTTTCTCTATATAAAGAGGATAGTTCCTTTTCCATTATCCAGGATGGTGACAGTGGTGGCACTTTACTTCCTTATTCACTCCTCTCTTAGCCTTCAGTTCGGAAGGCATTGGTTTCTGGCTAGGTTTAGAATTCTTCTTAGCTTTTTCTTTGCCCTTTGACTTCCTTTTATTGATCATCAACACAAATTTGGGTTTCTACTTCTTCATCTGCACTTTATTTGTCTTTAAGATGCCAAGTAATTTTGACAACAGCTTGTCAAAATCATTCATATTGTATTTTATGTCAAATTGGTTGTATGATTCTGACACTAACTATCGAATCACATTTGTGGTCAACTCTTGGCCCAAGGTAAATCCTAGTCTAGCAAGGTTCTCCACATACCCAATCAACTTGAGTAGATGAGGACCAATTGGATCTCCTTCCATCATATTTCACTTGAACAATGCCTTTGAGACATCATATCTCTCTTATCTTGCTTGATCTCGGTACATGTTCTTAAGATGTGTTACTATAACACCCTAATTTTATTATCACATGAGCAAAAGCTATTTTTTCAACTGGGGAGTCTCACAAACATGATATGCATTACAATAATAATACAAAAAAGCATTACAGATTGTGCATGAAATATATTCTCATAAACTCTTAGAAAAGAAACTTAGTTACATAAAACTTATATAAAATTATAAATACATTATCCAAAAACATGCATTATATCTTAATATCTTGAATCGTGTAGATGGTGCCCCACCAATCAAACCTCCTAAAACTGTAAGTGTATCCTCCATCTTGATTGATCTTCTTGAAGATGAGAACCTGTAGACATCTCATCCCCATCCATGTACAAAGGAAACCTATGTTAGAGTAAGTAGCATTGAATTTCTAATATGATAAACATAAATTTACTCTAACTAAAATTTGAACTAAAATCTGAAAGTTGTAAACTTACATTGAATTGATGTCTTAAAGTTATTCCTTCTATTTGATTTGTGACCATCATTATACAATAAGTCCTCCTGAATTAGTGCATCTACACCCTAAATTAGTGTTAGAGTACCTCTAAATTGGCACTACATGCCTCTGTATGACACCAAGGTGTCTCTAAATTGGCGTAACTACACCCTACTTGGTATGAAAGTACCTCTGAATTGTAGTAAACACTCCTATGAATTGGAAACATATGTTTCTGTATCGTCCTGGGACTGATTGAATGAGGACTTGTCATATAATGTCTTATGTGAAGGTTTTCGCATAATTATCTTAAATCTGAACTTACTAAATTCTAAATCTAAACTTATCTTATACTAAAACTAAATATTGATAATCAAACATGTAATGAATTCTAAATCTAAATCTGCATGTGAATCTAGTCGGAATATATCAAAAAGTTTGTCTTACTTAACTTATGTATTGAAGTTATTCTTTTAGAAACTAAAATCTTAGTAATTTGAATTCTTGACATGAATCTCTGCTCTTACATTCTAAATTAAATCTAAACATGAATCTAGAGTTTGATATGCTTAATTTATAATAAATATTAATTTCAGGCATTTATTTGATAGATGAAATAATTAAATTTTGATGTCTGATATATGACATCTAAGTCTAAGGCTTGAGAAAATAAAATGAATGGTGCATAGAAGTATTGAGTGTCTAAAAGTAATAAAATCTCAAATATTTAAAATCTAAAAAATTAGGCAACATGACTCAAGATAAATGAATCTGATTGCTTAATGTATGACTAGATATGAAATAACCATGAAAGAGACGATTGAATTAGAAGGGAAAACATCAAGGCTTAGGAGTTTCACCACTTTAGCCAAAGTGAAAACAAGATCAAGAGATACATGATAAGTAAGATAGAATCAGGTATGTGAATTATTCATAAAAAATGCAAGAGGAAAACTCCCCATGAACACATTGGTCATGGCATTCAGGCATCCTATTCCTTCATCCTAAAGAGGATTTTTCTATTGTCACATCCAAATCCTCATGTAATCGTTTTAGGCATTCTCCATCCCAATTTCCACAGTCGCATCCACCGGGATTCACTCACATAAAAACCATTAATACTTTGTTTAATTCGGTGATTTCTAATCTGAAAACCATCCATCTAAAACAGTCTTATAAATCTCAATCCAATAAACACATAGCTAAGGGACTACTCCCCTTCCCTCGATAAAAGAATTACTCACTAGTCATAGCAAGGAGTGGAGAAACAAGGGGAAGAAGGTAGGAAGCCATAGATCAAAGGATAGAATCTTTGAAGAGACCAAAGTTGGTGACTATTAAATAGCTTGCTCGCTTAGACCCCTGCTCCAAGAGAAAGAACTAGAACAAACAAGAAATAAACTAACAAGATAAAGATCTACAAATGAAGAATATAACTTTATTAAAAAATGAAATATAACACTATAAAATGAAAGGACAAAGTTTCAATATAAAAATAAAAGTACAAAACTGAGGACCTACATCTTAGTCTGGATTTACAATTAAGACTCACTTTACAACTAAGACTCAATTTACAACTAAGACTTGATATGTTTCTAGTGGAGTCCCCCCTCCTTTTATAGGGAGATGAGGATTCGGTAAAACTCTTTAGATATGGCTTTTTGGTGGTGGTGGCCACTTTGCCTGGATTGTTTTCTTACTTCATCTGAAAGTAACTTTGTTCAAACCTTAACCGCATTAATAATTGTATTGTTGGCAAATGACTAAGTATTTATTGCATTCTTTTCTCCAAATTAAATATATTGAATTTTCCAATTCTTTCCTTTCTCCTAATAAAAATAGCATTAATTATTTCCATGAATAGAAAGTGAAAGATTTTGTTGAATAGTCTTCCTTTCATTTTTTGACTGCTCATTGATTTTTTTGTTTCTCATTGCTATTAAATTTCTGAATGACGAAATGAACGTCCAGTGTAGCCATCCAATAGACTAGAAATCCATACAAAATATTTTTTTCTTAAAGAGTCTAAATTCCCTTTCTAACCCACACTTGTGCATTAATTTTTTATTTTGTACGTAAGATTTATGACAGTTTTTATGTCGTCTATACATGAATTTCAGGCACTGTGGGAATTGTACAAAACATCTTCCAAGAGATATTAATCATTAGGCCATTTTCCTACAAAAATATAACCAAATATAATTAAATATCTAACTAAAGAGAGAAAATTTAAACTAATTCAATTAATTATAAAACTAAGAAAATAAATAACAAAACAATCTTAAATATATATCTAAAAGATGTAAATAAAAAGGATAAATACACATTTATGAATATTGAAGTCTGAAAGTAACTTAATCTCTAAGTTACTTTATAGAGATGTTTAGGATGCATCATAATAATAATAAAATTCAATTGACATGGCCCACTTACCTTATTTGAGGAGACCCTTAACTTAGTCTATATTCCTTGTCCCATGACCTAATCACATGGACATCATCACATATCTATAAGTCCAAGTCCATTTTACCTTTTCTATACTTAAATCTCAAAACCTTCATTGTATCCATATATATATATACCAAATTAGGATTCTAATTTTGACTAAATCAAACTCTTATATGAATCGCTTTTAAATCTATAAACATTAAATTATACCAAAGTCGCTTATTATATAGCATACCTATAGTGATACATTTGTATAAACCAAAAAGCATCTTATGCCCTAATATATGAGTATATGCATCATATACCAAGAGTAAACCTCAAACATACTCACATATATACTCTTACCAACTTAGTTATAAAATAAGATGAAGATATAATGAAAATCATTTTCTATACTAAATAGGCATACAAACTGCATGTTGTCTCACAAATAGTCATTTATCACCTCGCATATTGATCACTTTGGTCTAAAAACTAACTACTAATACATTTATACATGAAACTCTAGGAAAACTTTAGAAATAGTAATAATTATTTATATCAAGGTTTAGGCAAAAATATTGAATTATTCCATTGTAAAACAATGAGTGGAATACGCATAATACCCTTATTACGGTTTACATCTAAAACCTTGGCAAAACTTAAAATCAGAATAATTGAGCTTTAGAATAGCGTTTAACATATCAATTCACACATTCTACAAAATTTTCATGAATTTCTAAATTTGTCTGATATTTTTAATTGACAAAACATCAAAATCATATAGTTTTTAATACACAATATATAATAAATAACATACATCAAAATCATATTCTAGAAATATTTTTAGGAGATAGTACTATTGAAGGCCTTTCCGTTGATACCTTATATGTCCAAAAAATAGATCTATATCTTGAGATGTGATTTATTAAAAAAAACATTTTCGTCGGTGATATCCATCATCAAACAAGGATCCAACGGCCCTGATCTTTTATGTACACATTGGTCACCATTGATGTTATATGTGGACCCTGACCCGACCCATCTACTGGTTCTAAGCACCCTTTTTCTCCTTCGTGTAATGCATTCCTCTGCTCTAGGCCAAGAACAAAGCAAGTCACCCAAGAGCTGGGTAGCACCGCCTAGGCCATCAACCCATGGGGTCTAGGCATCGATGTTCATGGTTTGAACTTCTCAAACAGGGCAGATTTATTTATGTCAGAGAAGATGCCACAATTGAAGGTCCCTGTCTAGGGTGTTGGTGTTTTGTTTCCCCCTCGATCTCCTTCTCCCACTTCTAAATCACGTCAAAATCCTAGAGTTAGGTTTGTTAGACCCTACTCTTGTGATCCCTGGGGTTTTAATAACATGTATCATCTAAGATTGTGGGTGAGACCTATGATCCCTATGACACTATTCGGTTTGAGCAACAAGGACTACGAACCCCCTTCTTTTTTTCTTTCTTTTCTTTTATGTAAAAGCCAAGTTTAAATAAATATTTGTTTCAGCCACATCATGATCCCTTTTGATCCCAAATTTAAGAATTATCTATGTGCTTTCATTATCCTTTATTGGGAATAGGATTAGGTCAAAACTTAATGGATAAATACTCCATATGCATCTATTGATTAAAAAAATTGGATAATTACTAATTTCATTGCCTAGATTACTACAAAACTCAATATTATCTTAAATTTCTCCCAAAACCTAATATTCTGATTATCCATCTACTAAAAATATTTTGAGCATTCATTATGAGCACTAAATACTCCATTCCCAATTTGTACCCATGGACCTATTTGTAAACCCCATTTGGCCCAATTAGGCTAGAATTGGGCTCTAGGGCACATGGCCCATCCCTTAGTCTTTGAAAGGGTCCATGAACTTACTTGTATGCTTGAATTAGTATAAATTCTCAATTGGAGCTCTTGTAAGACATATGTGATAAATATTACTTTAGTTACATAACATGAATACCTAAGCTAGGTCTAGGGCTTAAACCATTAACTAGACTCATCATATTTCCTTCAATATTATATTTTAGTTGTCACCTCAATCATCAAATTAAATATCATATTCCCAGACTTTGATGATATTACAAATCAGGATCAATTGCACAAAAGAGCCTTTCTACATTCTTTTTCCCTTAAAATCAAAGTATCATGAAAAATTTATGGTACCTTATTGTAACCATAAATCTATCCTACATGATTTCACAACAATTTAATCATTTACCTACTAGGTTCTTGAAATTAGGGTGTGAAGGTTACCATCTTGATAGCATCCATCTTCTCATGATGTCTCTGCAACTCATAGTTCATTGAACACAACATCAGGTACTTGACATCCAAGGCATCTTCAGAGTGCTTCTTGTAAGCATCCATGTCAGCCTTAGGTGTGGTGGGAGTGGGATCATATGGCTCTAGTGTTTCTAGGACATAGAGCTTGTGCTCTTGAGTAAGAAAAATTCTTAACGTCCTGAACCATTTGTGGAAGTTATTCTCATTCAAATTGTCCTTCTCAAGGACCGATGGTCCTTCTCAAGGACCAATCATAAAGGAAATATGTTTTTGTTTGCCATTAGATTCTACAAAAGAAAATTTGCATTTTTTGTCAAAACACTTTTGACTTGATAAATTTGAAGATATTAATAAGGCTTTTAATTAATTATATCTACCACTATTTTGTTCAAATTGATATCCCTGACTACTAATTTGGAAGATTGTAGCATACAATCTTCTAGTGAGTCAAGATCCATGTTTCATCAAATCATGAGTCCACTTTGGCTGACCGCCGATAACTTGACTATTTGGTAGGCAACTTTTATCAATTGCATTTCATGCAACTCTTGGATCGATGGTGTGAACAACTCCTTTCCACAATCCATTTGTATGCTTCTAGGAACTTAATTTCATTAAGGCCACCTAGTTAAGCCTGACCCAAAAGCCAACACAGTAGAATATGCACCGTACTTTGGCAGACACACATATCTACCATCACACTTCAACGAGATAGACAATACACCATGCTTGGGCATAACCTACACTTGGTTGATCAAGCTTTACATGTGTGTCGCTTATGGAAAGTGTGTTAGACTTAATATTAATTGAGGGATTTTATATATAAGCACATATACATATCAAATTACCACATACTCATAGTATGTATCGTATACATTCTACATCCACAAACGAAACATGCAATCATAAAACATATGAGCAATGGTTATGGCCATACTAATGCAATTTTTGGAGCCAAAAAGAATTGCTACCACCTAAGGTCCACATCTCATGTAGCAACATGTACTATGCAACTGGTGTTGGCCCGATCGATCATATGAACCCTTCAGTTGATCGGTTGGCCTTCAGATCAATCAATTGTCTCCTCATATATGTTGGCCTCCTTGGTCTCCCAATCAATTAACTTGACTCATGCTAAACATCTTCTCTCCCTAAAATAGAAATTAAAATTATCCTATTCCATATTACATTGTAAAAGGGAAAACCTCAAGTTACATTCCAGGAGAATATAGGAAGAAGAGAACTAATTTTACATTTGGAAAGGAGGGGAGAGGCTCGGTATGCAAATTGAGTAACAATAGGAAAGAAAACCAAACAACCATGCACACACATCCACAGGGGTTTTGGCCAAAACCATGCATGCATCCATCATCAAAACACTTTTAGGGCAAGACGTATAGATTGCATATATATCATATCATATATATTGGGATCTGATGTGATATTTAATCAGATATGTGTATTAACCATTTTTAATATTCACATCGTATGCAATAAAATAAATCTGATCATATCGATTCAAATCTGTAATACACTAAATTAAGCTAGACGTAATACCACTATTGGGGAATAGGGACACTATAGAAGGCAATGGAAACAAAAACTTTTGTCCCTATTCTTTTACCCGCAGATTGCATCAACAATGATTTATCTAGGAAAGAAGATAGAAAGAGTTATACTTGACCCTAGAGCAAGTCCAGGGACTATCCTTGCAACAACGTACTTCTATTGTAAGTATCACTCAGACAGTTGTCATCGACAACCTCCTAGTGTAGAACCATGGAAGGTAGTTGACAAAGTCCTCCTAGTGGGAGGCAACATCCACCAAACTTATACATAGTTCACAAGACCAATAGGAACTCTTGTCGTTCTTTTAGAACTGACAGGAAGGAGTTGTCCCTTCAATGTCAATATGTTAGGTTGACTGCTCTCCTTTGTTGTCACTCCCTTGCTATCTCTCCCTTTTATGGGTAAGACTTTCTCGAGATCTCATGTTATCATGACTGTGAGAGGACAACAATTGCCAAAGCTTATTGTTGTATCTCCTAAAAGCCTTGATTTCCCCCCTATTTATATGATGCCAGGGTTAGGGTTTCCATATCATTTGGGAGTAGAAGAGA
Source organism: Alisma plantago-aquatica (assembly GCA_963693085.1). NCBI lineage: Eukaryota > Viridiplantae > Streptophyta > Magnoliopsida > Alismatales > Alismataceae > Alisma > Alisma plantago-aquatica. The sequence goes on from OY856412.1 coordinate 879,407,636, forward strand.
TAGAATTTCATGAATTTTGTGGAAGTTGTGAACCATGAACGGTTGGTTCACAGTTGAACCGACCGGCTCACATGTGAAACAATTATTTCAACACTTGAATTGATAGACTCACATTATTTCCTATCCACAAACATATTGGAGACATCAGCATCAATGCTTGATCCATTCTTACTGATAATTGGACCACATGATTCACAATTTGAACCGGGCAATTTATAATTTAAATTGGTCGGTTCATATTCTGAACCGGTCAAATTATTTTCTGGTTCAGCCAATTTTTAGCCAATCTTCTTTAAATTCAATACCCAATATCAACACAAATTAAAGACGTCAAGTTATGATAGAAAGTAAAGTAATAACAAAGTATTCGTTACAATAATTTTAAATAAATGCCATTGTGGAGGCACAAGCTACAAATCTAGTCACCAATCCTTTTAGGATGGCAAACCCCAAAGAAAAAAAAGACAAAATCTAAAGATGTTCATGATGGCATCATTATATTTCTATTAATGATATTTTAGATGCGCCATAAGAGATAAATTGAATCATTAGATAGCACCCCAAAGATATCAAATGTAAATGGTAGAAAATGGTAGTTGTTTTCTTCACATGTGGCACCATGCTTGTGGACTTTGTGTGTGATCGCGTCAGAGGCTGCTTGTTCTGCCTTGAAGCTAGTAGGAAAATTTCTAGTCAATCGAGAAACCTTAGTAAGATCAATACAAGTGTGCTTGTTGTTAGTCCAATCATATAATAAGATGTCAACAAGTCTCTGAGTGTGGAAACCATCACGTTGTACCCAAGAAATGCAATCAGAGCTACTTTTAAAGCTTTGATCCCAGCACGAGAAAGAATGTCAAAAAAGGAAGTACAAATAATATCGTGGCGAAACATGAAACCATGATAGATTTTACAGTGTACAGCATGGTCATCGAAGGGATCAAGCTCTACAGAATGACATACCTAAACACTTTAGTACTCAAGTTAAACCTTATTCATGAGTAAATTTGTATTCTTGGTGTATCATGTGTGTGACCCTATAGGTCCCAAATTACATTGGTAATGAGTGTCCATAACTAACTTTTGACATAACAAGAAATGAGAGGTATCTAAAAACACATAATTTCTACCCAAGTAATTGGAAAGTTGGAGAGCAACTCCAACCTACAATCTGTGATTAGTATTACAGTGATCGTATAGTTCTTTTGTCTCTAATATCCAAATTGAACTTGAGGCATGGAATCATCATCTCCCAACATTCAATCCATGTTCCTTGAACTATAGTAGATTGTTTGAGATGCATGTGAGCTCACATATCACATATTGAGTCACATGAGTATGGCCATATGTTTCTCAATCTTACTAATCAAGTGGCTAGGATATCAATCTCTTGTAGGAGGGTCAAATCCTATCCACATCACTCACACTCAATGCCCATGTGTCAAAATTCACTTGAGCATCACCTTTATGGCAACCCTTATTCAAGGTCACGTTAGATTATGTCAAAATACATCGAATGACATGTGATGAGTGTAGTGACTTCAGGTCTAAGAACCACAATCACCACTATCACTATGAGGGTTGATTCTGACTACCACTCCATGGTCTCCATGTATCGCTCTCATGGTGGGTTTTTCAATACAATGTTCTCTAACATGTGTTTATATGTTTGACTTGATATCCCATATCATGACTAATGAGACTCTGGCATAAGTCAATACACACTCTAGTCTTGTGTAGTACTATTTTCTATTTTCCTCCATAGTAATACTCGACTAGGGACATAACAAGAATGCATGTACTTTTATCATACATATGATCTCATTGTTCAGGTCCTCGATCTGAAGACATATGTCGTCAATTAACATCACTCTAAGTATCTCTCAATCAATTTGTTAGTTAAAATAATTCTTCTTTGGAGGATGAATCTAAAAAAGAAAAGATAAGATATGTTTGTTTCATCATCTCATGATTGAGACAAACATAATAGACATAATTACCTTTATAATCATTGAATTGGGTATTTAATACCCCACCACAATCATCATGTGATTGGATATTAGGGCATCCATACCAATAGACGTCTTGGTCAAGATGGATAGATTCACATTCTCATCAAATTTTTTGGTAATGGAGATGAAATAAGATTATGGGTTAGAGCTACTCTTAGGCAGACCATTCTATGATGCAAGGGATGTGTTGTTAGATGGGAAAATAGGCATGACTCTTGGAATTTAAGATGATAGGATGGAGTTCAAACATCTAGAGTGGCCCAAAAAGCTAGCAAAGTTGGATAGTGCAGTTGTATCCTCTCCATGAAACATGTTGATGTTGATGTTTCCATGCTTTTAGGGTAACCTTTCTTAGATATGACAAACATTATGTGTCAGGTTGATGATGGTTTTAGATGTAGAAGAAATGAAGGGAGCGTACATAATCTCTCTTGTTGAACATGTAAGACATCCATAAGAGCCAGAAGATTTTATCGTGCCTACTTTCTATTGGTGGACCCAAGTTATCCATGATCCTTGTATAACAACCCAACAATGGTTTTAGAAATAAGCCACGTTCCTTCATAAACTCATCATGAGTAGTGAACCCTATGAATTCATTTAGTATGCATTCCAAGAAAGAGCAAGATAAGAATGTTGTGATGTTGCATAGCTCCTCTAGAAAGTAGGCACGCCACCTTTATTGGTGATCATCACTCAAGTCCTCCCTATCTAGAGTTGAAGCCACTGTCACCACATATTAAGTATACTTTTCTAGCGGAAGATGAGAAGCTTTGGTTGATCATGTCATCTTTATTGAACATTTTAAAGGAGGAGCAGTGAATAGTAGTTCTTATGAATCATCATATAGCATTTGGGTGGCCAGTGCAGACATTAAAGGGATTTCTTGAAGCATATGTCAGCACAAAATATGCATGAAAGAATGAGCCAAGACAGTGGACCAACCCTAGAGGAGATTGAATCTAATCATGACAGAGGTGGTGAAGAAGGAGGTAACCAAGCTCTAATTGGCCGGTATAGTCTATGCAATTTATTATTCTAAATGGATAAGTCTGACACAAGGGAACTCAAAGAAAGGTGGGATAACTATCACCACAAATGTTGTGAATGCATTAGTGTTTACTAAGCTAGTGACTAGTTGGCTTATTTGTATAGATTATTGTTGCCTCAATTCCTCTACACTTAAGGACCATGTTGCATTACCTTTCATTGACCAGATCTTGGAGTGGCTCACTAGTCACTCTCACTTTTGCTTTTTGGACAATAATCGGGTAACAATTATATTTTGTAAGAGAATGGGGATCAAGAGAGGTCTACCATCACTTGTCCTTATGGCACGTTCACTTACCGTTGAATGTCGTTTGGTCTTTGTAATGTTCTCGCAATATTCTAAAGGTGCATGTTTGTCATCTTTTTTGATATGGTGGAGTAGGGCCTTGAAATTTTTGTTGATGATTTTTATATTTATGGGGAGTCTTTCAAGGATTTCCTTAATAGTTTAGATTGGGTGCTAAAATGATGTGAGGATACTCATCTCATTTTGAATAGAGATAGTTGTCATATGATGGTAAACAACATGCTAGTTTAGGACACAAAGTCTCCAACAAGGATATAGAGGTTGACCCAATTAAGACTGAGGTTATCTCCAAGATTATTCCACCTTCATAAATGAGTGTAATGAGGATCTTCCTACGTCATGAGGATTTGATAGGAGATTCATCAAAGATTTTTCAAAGATTGCAAAATATATTTTGGAGATTTTAGAAAAGGATGTGGATTTTTGTTATAATAATCAGTGTTTAAACTCCTTTGATGTTTTGAAGGAGAAATATATATATATGCACATGTGGTGGTGGATCTAGATTGGAGCCTCTCATTTGAACTGATTTGTGATGCATCAGGCTACGCAAATAGAGAAGTCTTGAGCCAAAAGAAGATCATGCTTCATTTATGATTTATTATGCTACTCATACTGTCACTTTTTCCCAACAAAACTATACCACAATAGAAAAAGAACTTTTGATGGTTGTTTTTTTCATTTGATAAATTTATATAGCATTTAACTGAAGCAAATTTGTGTATGGAAAATCATACCACAATCAAGTGTTTACTATAGAAAAGGAAGCCAAATCTAGAGTTTTTCTTTAGATCTTGTTGTTGTAAGAATTCAACATTGAAGTCAAGGATAAGGTTGTAACAAAAAATTTGTTGCAGGCCATCTCTCTTTTATGGAGAGAGTGGATGAGACAAGGTTAGAGGTGAGACTTTTTTAGATGAGAAATTTTTGACTAGTAAGCATAGTGACCCTTGGTTTACTAACATTGTGAATTATCTAGCAAGTGGGCTGATTCCAAGTGATTTGAATTATCAATGGGGGAAAAGTATTCCACTCATTGCAATATTACATTTGGGATGACCCTATCTTATTGGAATAATGTAGGAGTGGCATCTTAAGGAGTTGTGTTCCAGATTGGGAGGTGGAAAGCATTCTTTCTCATTGTCATTCATTTTCCGTGGGGGTGTCATGCAAGCTCTAGAACAACAACCAAAGTTTTGTATTGTGGTTTTTATTGGCCATCTTTATTCAAAGGTTGCTTATAACTATGTGAAGAGGTGTGATATGTGTCAACAAATTGATAGTATCTCTAAAAAACATGAAATTCCAATAACTATTTTGTAGGAAGTTGAGGTTTTTGATTTGTGGGGAATTGATTTTCTTGGGACCATTTGAGTCTTCAAATTCCAATAATATACTCTATTTTTTATTGTGTCCAAGTGGGTGGAAGCAATTCATACCCAAACTAATGATGAACATGTTGTTTGGAGGTTTTTCAAGAATAACATCTTTTATAGATTTAGAGTGCCACATATGATAGAAAGTGATGGGGTGTCACTCTTCATGAACCTCCAATTTGGTGCCTTGTTGAAGAAGCATGGGGCCTCACATCGTGTAGGCACATCGTGCCATCCCTAGTCTTAGGGTGAAATTAAGATCTCCAATAGGGAGGTAAAAATTATTCTGGAGAAATTTGTCCCTAGCACACACATCAACTAGAGTATGTAGTTGAATGATACCCTTTGGGAATATAACCCTTTTAAGATACCCATTGGTAAGACACCCTATCAACTAGTCTTTGGAAGAGCATGTCAATTTCGATTGAATTAGAACATAAGACCATGTGGGTGCTTAAGAAATTGAAGTTTGATCTATCTTTCATACGTCCAACACATAAGGTAGAATTGAATATATGAGATTAGGTTGTTATACAAAGAGTGTACAAAGAAGATCCATGATAGGAACATTCTATACAGAAGATTACACCTAGGGTAACAAGTGTTGCTTTTCAATGCAATGATGGGTTTCCATGTAGGGAAACTATGATTTTGGTGGAGTGGTTTCTATACGATAGTCAAAGGCATATCCACATGGAACAATAGAGGTCAGAAATGGCTCACAATTTTTTAAGACCAACAACAATGAGTTGAAGCATTACTATGGAGGAGATATTGTGCCTAAACAAGAAGATATTAGTCCTTGACCCTTTCTTGATTTGTTTTTTCTAAGTCTAATCTATGACTTTTAATAAGATCACTTGGTGGGAGGAAACACATATATTTTTCTTTCATTTTATTGGGTTAAATTTATAGTTCCATTGTTGGTTATGTGCTTTAGTTTTGTTGCATACAGAAGATTCTTGATGGGTGTATTACATGTGCAGACACATGGAAAAGTTGAAACTCATATGATGATGATTTCTATCCATGGATACCACCTATAACCTTATCAATTAACACTGTGATATTACATGGTTTTAAAGATATACTGGTATTACCGTCTCCAAAGTTGGTGGCACCAACCAAACATGACAATTTGATATAGTTATATAGGAATATTTTAGTGGCATTGACTCCTCAGTTGATACCAGTGACTTGAATAAATTGTCTATTGATATTTTCATGCATAATTCCAAGGGGAATGTTGGTGGCACCAACTACATAGTTGGTGCTAGAGAGATAGTGCTTAATTTGGTCAAACTCTATAGGTAAAATTCAGTGTCACCAACCCACATGTTGGTCCCATTGACCTTATTATATTGTCTATTACTTGTTAAATGGGGGGAATCACAAGGAGATCTTGGTGGCAATGACATTCTAGCTGGTACCATCAAGCCTAAGGTGAGTAGAAATACATGGTCATACATCTAACAACCTCAAGTGCATTGATCGCATGATGTTTCATGCCAATCCTTAGGTAACCCAATAGTCAGTACCACTGGCATTGAGCGATCTATGTGTTAATACCATCTACAAATTAAAGCCCACAGTACTGATGGTGGATACTAAGAGAAACACATATAGGTAGCATACCAGTACCACTAACTTCAAAATTAGTGGCATTAATATTTCACAAACTAGTTGTTGCCACCCTGTATAAGTGGGATATTCATTTCATCTATTCACAACTTAAGTAACCCTTCCTCAAGCATTTCTCTATAAGCATCTATGAGTGCTTCCTCAATGATAAACTACTACTATGAGCTCACATTCTTCACTTTCATGTTATGCACAGTGAGAAAACATCCCCACCAAGAAGGAGCGTCATCTGGGGTGAGTGCTTCTCAACCCATTCCTAAGACATACCTTTCTTTTGAAACAACGGCTGGAAGAAATGCTATGTTGAGCTCCAAAAACACGAGTTTGGAGCCACACACTATAATGATGAAACATTCATCAAGCTATTGAGATTCATCGAGAACTTGGGCAAGGTGTGCTTAGGTGAGGGGATGACAACAAATCGCCCATTCCTCAATGGGTGGCCAACTTTTGTGAAGATCACCCTTGAATTTCTTTCTTCGCTTGAGGTGTGCTTCCTCCCGCACCAAACCAAGACCAGTGAATGGAAAGTTGGATGTGGAAATTTTCACAACACCACACATGAACTCTCAATGGAGGCGTTCAATGATGTATTTTCAGTGGTCTAACTGAGGCATGTGCACAACCCCAAAAATTTTGATCACTCCACAACATGGCACAAGTTTACTTGATAATCTACTAGTTCCAGGATCAACTATCATCACTCCACCAACACCAACATCAAGAACCCCTTTTCCCATCTTCTACATCAATCTACATAGATCCAATGGAAGGTCCAAGCTACTGATCTATTTGTGATATGGTGATTCTATCACAGGGAAGTGAATAGGCCAACCTCGATGCATTCTTCATAGGGCACGTGTACCAGGTAGTCTAAAGTGAGAAGTAGAAGTTTCCCATACATTTCACACACACTTTCATGCACTTCAACCTCAACCTATCCCACCTCTATCCAGTTGAGTCAAAGGGGAACCTTGATTTCACAAACTTTCATAATGTGAAGCTCTTCCCTGAGCATGAGGATGCATCTACACTATCTCCAAGATAGTCGAGTGACCTTTATAGGACCCAATATTTGACCTTACAGACATCAACCACCTTCTCTGACCAAATGATGATGTATAGGAGAATGTCAATGAGTAGGCCGACAATGATGAGGAGGAGGCCAGGGAAGAAGCAGCTACACAGGTGAGACTGAGAAGGAACCATCATCACACTTTAAACTTCCTTGGCCACATGAGAGCCTACTCTCTTTTGAGGGCATGTACACCATGCACAATACTACTCAGAAGGTTCAACAACAATAATAGGTAACCATGACTAGGGTTGTAAATGGGTACGGGTAGACTTGCGGACGTGCAAATCTGAACCCTTTAAAACCCATTACCAATCTAAATTTTTTGACCTATAGAACTGTGGACCCGCATACCCATGGACCCTCATAAAAGAGAGTATAATAATGGGTATGCTTGGACTCATACCCATAGACCCATGTATCTATACATAAATAACTATTTAAATATTATGCTATTCTATCATACTATTCTGGTCTAATTAATATAGTGCTTGATATTACATATTACTCAAGTTAACACTAGTCATCTAATTGAGAATTGACTAGTAAAGTAAAATCATGAACAACATATGTAAATTTAAAATGAGAATAATTACATGACATGCTACATATTTCAAACACTATGACGATGACTACAAATATGTAAATAATTCATTCAACTAATCTTCAATCTACAAAGTATTATTTTATTTAATATAACTATTGCATGTCTATATCTTATATAATAGCAATATCTCATTGTATTATAATATATAGAACATAATCGTAATTTTTCTGATATAAACAATATCATGTTTATATAGAACCGCTTACCCGCATACCCCCACCACAGACCCACTACTATTATGGGTATGAGCATGGTGTGGGTCTAGATTTTTATTATGTGGATCTAGAACCAAAATCAAACCCACTAAATTAAGTGGGTATGGATATGGGTATGGCCAGACCCACCCTGTACCCGCACCATTTACACCCCTAACCATGACTCAGATTGCAATGCAACGAGAAATAGGAACATATTCCCAAACACCTATAGTCATTGTTCGCCAATGAGATTCTCCTATTGAGAAACCATGGGATTATACCAACATCTACAATACAAGGAGTACATACATCAGCCTCTCTATGATCACTACTAAAGCACTGGAAACTTTTCCAATTACCCACAAATGCCATTGATTCCTACTCACCCGCCTCATTTCATTGGAACCTTCTACCCAATATATCCAAAATTGTCATTGGAAACCTTCACTCCACCCTCATGCTTGGGTTCACGGTACACCTGTTCCACCTATAGTTTGAATTTTGATACTTAGGACATTTTCAAGTTCAATATGGGGGTATGGAATGGATCTTTATCTTGCATCTTTCTATAGCTTTTTTCTTTTATCTATCCTTAGTTTTCTTTTTTTTATTTAGTTTGTATTATTTTATGTAATCCACATATATCTAGTGTAATTGTGTGTTTAGAATTAATTACTCACATGTTTCATTGAGGACAATGTCAATGTGTACTCCTTAAAATTTTATTGGCTTGTTTGAGAATACACTACAATAAGAATTGTGTGGAATAGTCAATCTAGGAACATATGTGGGGAACGTAAGACATAATTCAATCCTTGGCTTTCAAAATGATGGTGTTGCTTGATTCATATCCAACCAATAAATAGTGTGATATTTTATGTTAATTCAAGAATACATTTTGAATCACCCTAGCACATGTGTTAATATAAGAGAGGCATACCGTGGTTAGGAAGATTATGTCTCCTAATCATATGATATGATCCATATTCATTTTGTTACATCACCACCATATGATGAATGCATGATCCATATCATTTTTCTTTATTGATCACATTACATGGAAATATAGGAAGCATGTAGTGTTACTTTTGCATCTGGAAATGAAAATACAGTTGAATGAGTAGTGTATTTTTATAAGTTAGTTTGCATATCAAAAATCAATATAGTTTGCATATTGCATAACATTTTTCATAAGGTGTTACTTGGTAGTCTCCACATCTTTTATCAATTAAGAGAGAAAAAGGATGTACATCCTTAACCCTTCTCCAAGTTCTATGAAATCCCTAGAGTATATATCACACATACATGGCTAACAGATGCACAATAAAAGATGTTGAAAGGAAAGGATTTGAAAATAAGAACAATATATATCTAAAGTACGAATAATGGAGATTGTGGAACTATTTTCATAAACACCTTCCCACCTATACTCATCATCAGGGTGAAGCATCTATTACATGCATCATTCCATCAGAATGAATAGACATTAGGAGACATCAAATCATGTTTCATCCATCATTTAGATACCAATTTTGTTTAATTGCATAAATAATTTGGATTATGTTTGGACCTTAATCCGCACCATCCATTCCATCCACTCACTACTCTAAATGGTAGGCCACCATATAATTCTTCCCATGTTCATGAATGTTTATAGATTGCACCCATTTAGATGATATCTTTGAGCTGAGCTGAGTACATAGGGAGATCTTGTAATGCACTCTGCATATTTAGGAACTTCCAATATATCTTTATACTTCAACTTATTTGTGTGTTTAGTGGTTTGTTTTTTATGGTTTGATTCTTAATAGTTGGTCCTTGTATAGTAGTTGCTTGCTCAGTAGTTGGAGAGGACCAGTTTGGGTCTGTCAAGTAAAGGCTGGTTAGGATGACTCACTTCACATGTATGTCTTTCTTTGACTATATCAGCCCAATCCTAAGTAGTATTGCTGAAGGTTGAAAATGTTCGAACTTAAGGGGGTGATGCAATATTTCTATTGCTATTTCATAGGCTATTTTGGGTAATTTGTTGTGAATAAATCACTTTATTTACATCTTCATGTATCATAGGACAAAATAGCCTATGAAATTCTTAAGTGTATCCTCTCTATTTTAATGCATTTTATTTGAAACTAGGTTATTTTACAATATTTTATGCACAGTGTGTTTCTCTGTAGATAAAATGATCAATTTTGAGGACGTTGGTACCACTGACATCAATGTATGTACCATTGACATGGCATAGAGATGAGTCAATTCATAGAGCAATATCGTTAGCACTAAGAAGCAGAGTTGATAGCATTGACAGATAACTTTGTGATCCCAACAACAAGGACCATGGAGTCTTAGTAAAGTCTTGGTATTATTGATTTTGAGCTCAGTGGCACCAATGCAACCCTATTCGAGTCAATAAACAAGCAAGTTGGTGATACTCTTCCAAGTTGGTACCCCCGAGATTTCCCCAATGACCGCGATTAGAAGCATCAACATCCAATAGTTAGTGTATAAGTGGTGTTTTTGGCTCTTTGGTTAAAACCTTACAATACGGATGAAAAGAGAGTGTCACACATTTAATGAGAGACCATAGATCAAGGAGAAGGAGATATGGAGTGAGGAGCGTCCAAGCACCTTCAAGAAGTAGTTTGATGGAAAAAATACTATTTGGTTGCAACAATATTTGTAGGGCATCATCCTTTCATTGGTATTTAGGGGTTTTCTAGTATTTCTCCAATTATTCTTCTCAAAATTTTCTTATGATGTCACTTTGAGCATGGAGGGCTAGACCCCTTTTCTCTACGACCTGAGAGTAGATTGATTTTGACTTTGTGCAAGACCATCTTCATCTAAATATATATTTTGTTGCTTTAGATTCTGATAATGGTAGTTCATTTAATTTTCCATTTTCTTAATTGATCACTGTGAATGCTCTTTATAGATTTAATCACCACGTGAGTGGGGTTAGCAACTAGAAAAGGCATTATCAACATAATTAACAACAGACTGTAAAGGCGGGTTAACAATTGTGAGCTTCATTATCCATTGGGAGGTCGTAACTGTTTGATCTCTTATATTAATGTTGAAAAAGTGAGTTAGTAATTAGGCTTAACGGTTTACTACACTGCTAGAGTGGGCAGTGTAAGCTACATAAGCCCAATCCAAAGAAGAAAAAATAGTTTATGTTGAATGAAGAGAACTTATTATGGATACAACTATGATGAAATTGGAATCAAAAGATTTCAGTCTTCTTATATTAAAAACAATTCAATTTATAATTTTTTTACTTTTAGTTCGTAGTTTAATTCAATCAATATTTTCCTTCGGTATAACTGATCGAATTTAGCTAGTAGTAGTCTCTACCAGTCCCAATTCCCTAATATTAACAACTTGAGCCGCTTTAGGTCTGTTACTACTCGACATGTACCCTTGAGTATTCACACATGCCATATGTGTACCACCCATCAAGTTTCTAGGGCCTTTCTATTAAGGATAGGAGTTCAAGCTTAGCTAGCACTAGATCCAGTATTGTAGATTTCCTTTTTCGGATGTGATCAGTAGTAATAAATGTAATACCAAATTGTTGCCTATTGTAGGAGAGCATGATGAACAAAAAGAGCTCAAGCTACGATATTCATCTCATTATTATATAGTTCTACATAAGGATATTCATAGAATATTCTTTTCTACAAATCATATTGATGCAACCCTAATTTAGGGCTCTATATCGTGTCTTGTTTCACTTCAGTCACATGTACATCTATTAGATTACATCTTATTTCCCTCAATATGCATATTTCTATCAAATGCACTTATGGACATTTTTTGCACGTGTTTCAGGTACCTAGACCACGCCTTGTATGGATGGGAGAGAAGGAAGATGTTCTAGGATTCCTCCACCCATGGGGGGTCCGAAGAAGGCACTAAAGCTCCCCAACCTACCCATTGTGGCCAAGGGTTGAGATAAAGCAAAGGTGTCCATGGATATCAAAGAATGAAGTTTAAAGTGCAAGTAAAGGACCCAGCACGACCGTGGTGACACTAAATGTTCATGTTGCAAACATCAAAAATCACATAGGGATTATAGAATTCGATAATCTACAACAACTTCAGTTGCATGGTCGTGCCAACTAGAATGACCATGCCAAGAAGATCTTAGTAGAGTCATGCTATCCAGAATGATTATGTTGGCTAGAAGCAGAATGGGGATTCCAAGCAGAATGACCAAGTTACCAACTCACCCAGCATGGTCGTGCTACCCAACACAGCAGTACTACCTAGCCCCCACCATGGCCATGTTGCCTAACATGATCATGCTACCAGCCTCCTTTTCACCCATTTCGATTGTAACTTTGCCTCCATCCAGCACAGTTATTCCCTAACACCACGGTCATTCTACACCTACCCCCACCATGTTTGTGTTGCCCAGTATGACCGTGCTGCCACCCAAACCCATATATTTTTTGCACTATTCTACCCAAAATGTCCCCACTTAACCTAGTGCTTCCCTACCACCTATATATACATGGGTGGTGGTTGCATCACGAGGTTATAGCCCCATAGCATGCATTTCTACCTTCCTTAGTGCATTTCTACCTCATTTCCACCTTCCTTCACCCCCACAACCCTAGTTTTCTAGGGTTTTACCCACTTCTACCACCCATTCCATGCTATCCATCCATCTTGGGAGAAGAAGTGCAAGATCCAGTAGCTAAAAGGTGAAGATTGAAGAGTCTTCACCATGTTCTATGCCCCCTACTCCTCTACTCCTTTTTTTCTCTTCTTTTTCTTGTTTTATATCTAGCTAAGCCCCTTGTCGTGGTTTGTTTGGTGTAAAAATGTTACTTTGATACCATGTTGGGGGAATATATCTTGTAAAGTCTATATTTTCATTATATGATGATTGCTTTATACTTCTATCATATTTCCCATGCTGCTTCTTGTGGTTAGTGCTTGAAAATAGGAATTACTTGTTGTTTTATGCTTGAAACCACCTAAGTCTAGGAGAAGATGGCATATGTGAGGCTATCTTGGGATTTCCACCTAGGTCCAACTAGTGGATCTATAGCTAACACCCCATCTTCCCACACACATATCCCTTCTCTTGCTCCAAGGTGTGGGATCTAAGTAGCTAGTATAGGAGGGTTTAGTGTAATTGTATAGGGGTTATCTAAAATCTAGATGGTGAGCAATGTGAGGTAAAATACCCTCAACTCTACTCCCTGTTCATACCTTTGGCTCCCAATTACACTAAAGATTTCCACCCTAGAAACCTAGATTAGTCAAATCTTGTTGGAATCTCACCTGCATCATAGTTCAATTGAGCCTCGTAAGGCTAGATTGGATGTGCAAGGGTGTAGTTACCCTTCACGAACCTTATTATATCTATGGTTGACTAATAGTGTAGGGTGATTCCAATGCATTTGGCTAGTTGTTTGGTTTGGCAATCTGGAATGAATGGTTATATTTGCACGCTATATCCTCCCCCAACTTGAACCCTAGTAGCATCCCCAAACAGCCCACCTCTCTTTAACTTGCATTAAAACTTCAATTTCTCTCTTAGCTAGTTCCTGCTAATTTAGTTGATTGTTTTAATTGCTTTGTTAGGTAACTGCCTTGTTTTCAATAGTTTGGTCTTCCTAGAATAGTTAGTTTTCCTTTGATCTTGCTAGAATTAAACTTACTAGTTAGTGACAATGTACATCATAAATTTCTTTGATGTCTAACTTGCTTACCTAGAGTAACTTAGTCTTAGTCTCTTTCTCTTGCTTACTTAGTTACCCTTTCTTTGTTAACTAGAATTAACTTGTTTAGGTTTAAATTAGGGTTCCTCTTGTTTTGTTTCCTTTCTTTCTTTCTTGCATGAACATTAGTGTAGTCAAACCAAAACCAACTTTACACCCTAATATCCTCTTTAGGAAGATGTATTAATCTAACTTAGTTCTAGTACCCCCTCTCTCCTTACGGATCGACCCCTCACTTGCCACTCACCTATACTATAATATGATCTTGTGAGTGATATATTCTAGTCTATGTCAATGTATTAGTATTGGTACCACTACAAATTCTAAAAATCCCAAGTGTGTTTGAACCCTAGGGTTGCATCTAGTCATCATTCAATTGCTTAGTGTGACAAAGTGGGTTTTCTGGCTTAATTTCGAGGACGAAATATCTTTTAAGGTGTGTAGGATGTGATGGAGTGGACTTTTGGAATACTAAAATTTCCAATGATTTAAGTGAAAGCATAAGGTTTAGATAGATTGAGGGTTCCAAGCTTGTGACAAAGTAGGTTTGTTGATTGATGTTAATATCACGATTAAGATCCTTAACTTTATGCCTTTTTGAGGAATTTAATTGAATGGTCCAGTAGCTGAGTTTTGTCACCAAATTTGAGTAGAAGGAAGCGTGAGTAGTGAGGAAGCTATGGTTAAAATTTGGTGGCAATTGGAGTATCCTAGAGGAAGTTATTAAGGGTTGAATTTCATGAAATAATGTACATTTGATGAATTATAGACCTAAGATTATGGCCTTAATCAGTGTCACGCGCCCCTTTGGTTAAGGGCGGGATGAGAGGATAGATATGGCCATTTGAAGATAACCGAGTGGCTGGAACCTTTGTTTTGAGTCAGCCACGGATCTGCCTTGATGGGTGTTGATGCTGACCCTTAGATGTGAGATCAAGGGCTTCTGGTTCATCCCTAACCTTGCGGTCAGAGCAAGGTGGGAGAACCGTTTTTCTCGTGACCTTCCCTCCCACTACTCTTTGTGATCGTGGAATGGGAGAAGTGGATGTCCGAGTGGTTCTTTTATTCGCATCGTGAGATATCATATGAGCCACTACTTGTGGTGTGGGATTGAGGAACGAGCGAGATCGGACACCCACTTCTTCCCCATTTCTCCATTATGATAAACAGACTAGAAGAGGGAGAAGATGAGAGGGAAAGGGTGGTCAGATTAGGGATCTAAATAGAGGAGAAGCAAATACGGGGCCATAGGAGAAGGAAGCAGGCTTTTGCAGTGGACTTCGTGGTCTCTTCCATGGTCAAACGATCCTAGTTGGTCGGAGCTTGAAGATGAAGCTCAGAGGCTGGTGTTCAGTGCTCCACCCTGAGAACCAGGGGCACGCACAAGCTCGGGGAGGTCTTGCGGATCTTTTGGAAGGCTCATACCCCTTCGAAGAGGAGCAGAGGCAAGTTGCCTCTTTGCTCCACCGCAGCCAAGCGATGGCGGCGGCGCTCCTACCCTGAGCGAGATCCAGAGTTGTAATCAAGGATGCGAGAGGCCGTAGAGATTCGGAGGTCTATGACGAAGCTTTTGGTGGCCCTGGAAGTCGATGAGGAGCACTCCAGCTACATTGTTTGCTCACCGGAGCCGAGCTTCGCGGCGGCGCCCTGTGCAAACAGGGGCACGCGATGCGAGTGCTGGTCTTGCAACAGCAGAGGGGGAACCCCGACCCAGGTAAACAGATCATAGGATCCGTGGATCCAACCTGGAGATCTGGATCGGGTCTTAGCAAGAAGGAGGCTGCAGCCCTGGTTGCCACATGGCGGCGTGCCACTGGCCACAAAAGGTAATGATCTCAGAATATATATTAGATCTTGCATAAATCATAGAAAATAGCCCGAGCATCAAAAAAAATAAGTATAATATACCAAACTTCTCAGAAAAATGATTAGAACACAATTAAAGCAAAATTTCAGGCTTTTGATGCACGAATATCAGTGATATCTTATTAGTTGTGAAATGCTTAATTGATGGACAATAAATATCAAACATTGGCCTAAAATTATGAGAATATGTCAGTAAATCAATATTCATGCTTATAATCCAGTGGATGTCAGTAATTATGATGATGATGCACGAATCATGTAATTTACTCCATATGGCTAATTAGGGCTTTTAACCCTAAATAAAATGCAATAAATGCACACATACTAAATAAATGATGAAATTCACAGAGTAAGCTCATATCAGTATATGAAACCTCAGTTTTAATTATGAGATCATAACGATGAACAGAATCCATGTTATATGAAGATGAATCTTAATACATGTTATGAAATCCTAATCTAGGTTAATGATGTAACCTAGGGTTAATATGTGCACAAAAAGGATATGGAACATAATGATCAGATAATGAACCATAATCTGGAATATGACATCAGTAA
The DNA here is from genome assembly GCA_963693085.1 of Alisma plantago-aquatica. Lineage (NCBI taxonomy): Eukaryota > Viridiplantae > Streptophyta > Magnoliopsida > Alismatales > Alismataceae > Alisma > Alisma plantago-aquatica. Next base: position 879,424,063 of record OY856412.1, read on the forward strand.
GATAATCCCAAGAAGATAATACAAGTAAAAATGAGAATATCCTAATGAACTAAGAGAAACCCTAATGAACACGACTAGGGTTAAGATGAGATGTATGATGATGAGAATCTAACGATGGTACATGATCTTATCTTAACCAGGGTTTGACCAAGATTAGAGTTGACATCAGGAATATGATGATTAGGTTTGTTCTTGATCAAGGTACGCCATTACCTCTTACTTGGCTTATTATACAATATGCTTATGTTATATGTGTAGTAAAATACTTGGCATATGATATTGGATGAAATGATTGTTCTTGTATGATATGTTGCATGATTTTCCATACTTATTGCTATGAACACATGAAACATAATATATATGTTCCATTATATGAAAGCACCAACTCTATGGTAATTTGCTTGGAAGTGATCGAACTCTTTGGTAGTGGTCACGTTGTACATATGGAAGCACCAACTCTTTGGTAGTGTGCTTGGACCCAACTCTTTGGTAGTGGTCACATTGTACATATGATCCAACTCTTTGGTAGTGATCATAAAGGCCTTAATGCATTCAACTCTCAGGTAGTGAATGCATGGATGATATAATGGAAATTATGCTTAAAATATGTGTTCTCTTCTGTTAATGAATACCTTTGTGCAAGTATACGCTTTTCTTATATTCTTCTGTTACTGCCAAGTATTAGCTTTATCTTATTGCCAAGATATGATGAGAGGTATATAAAAAGACACGTAGGCGTACTCAATACAATATTCTTGAATATTGTGCTGACGTGTAATGCATGTAATCTTTTGTCTAGGTTGTGGTGATGCTCTTGAAGATCCAGGATAGTTGAGAGTTGTGTAGCGAGCTGATGTACAGGTGGACCTGTTGTCTTAAGATCATATAGTTTAGTGGTAGTACATGTATATGTATAAGTTTGTTGTTCAATATGTAATATCAATATTGTAACAATTCATGTTGTAATTATATGTTGAATGGTGAACATGTGTGTATGGTTTTATTATTGTTCATGTACATGTGCTACTGTGTTTCCTTCTTACTCCCTTGATTTTCTTCTTCTTAGCCTAGTGTGGGATGTTTAAATTGGGATTCTCACTGAGGTGAGGATTCAATTTGGACGTCACACATCAGATTAAGTTTTAGAAAATCTGGGGACGTCACAGGTGGTATCAGAGCATGAACAATAGCAAAGCCTGGCATTTGCTCGTTATGCAACTCAAAACTAAAGAACCTTGAACTTAATAATCTTTAGGGTTAGATTAGTCGTCCTTTAGAGACTAGATCTGACCTAGCCTCTAGGTTAGCACCTAGATGTCTGAGAACTAGGTCTAGACTGGTGCTTGTTGTATAGCAAGTCCTTAGATGTTGTACTTTCCTTGTAGTGCATCGGTATGGGATGTTGCACTATTTGGAAATGAAGTACATAAAAGGAAGAGAAACCCTAGACATATGGCACTCGTTGTCTAGAGTAGCTACACTAGTCTACCTCTTGTGCTCACCCTTTTCACTAGTTTTCATGACACTGGACTCTCTACTATGTGTGGGACACTCGTTTCTGATTTTGGTTTTTGATTCCAAACGAATCGAACCTCGATAGTTTTCTGGTTTTGGTTTTTGATTCCAAACGAATCGAACCTCGATAGTTTTCTCAAGACTCTAAAAGAAATTCACGCTCTCACAGAAAACTCTGGCACCATCCCCTCCAACTCGTGCACCTTCAGCTCCATTCATTGGTGTTTAGTACAGCCCACATAAGAAAGCCATGCAACATTTCCCACAGTTAAACATACAATCAACCAAAGGATACCAACTAAAAGTCTAAAACTGCATTAACAATAAATTGACCTACAGTTAAACATACAAATAACCACAAATAACATATCTTCTATTAATAAATGAGCTACGTCTCAACAAATAACGAACTGATAAGCTACGTCTCAACAACTGGGAGGAGAGGAAAATAACATATCTTTTATTAATAAATGAGGGAAGGGTACACTACCATTAGGACGTGACGTTGACGATGAGCAGGACCTTCCCTTTGTAAATACTAAGATCAACAGCTTCACCAATAGCGTCCTGCATGTGAGGGAGAGAAAGATTAAGAGGTATGGTTTACCTTGATGGTTCTAATGCGTTTCAGCAGTAACAGGAGATCCACACACCAGAACATATCACAGCAAAGCACAACACACCTCCCCAACGGCACAGGATAAAGAGACGGGGGAGAAAGAAAAGGAACAAAAAAAAAGAGAAAAGGGACCAAACCAATTAATAAATATACTGACATGTTGGCATGATATTCGATTAGAGCTCAGAAGGCAATGCCAAAACCAGATGATAGAGAGCAGAAGAAAACTACACAGAGAAATCCAAAAAAAAAACATGCCAGCGAGAAAGACTCCTTCCTAAGCAAACGCCGATGGGAAGGCAATTGGAGGGATGGGTAGCAGGGAAACGGTAGGCCGAAGGAAGAAGAGGGGTAAGAGAGGAGGAACTAAGAAGGTGAAGGGCATCGAAAGACCCACACACCATGAAAGTAGGTCGGGGACATAAATCTGGTAAAAGAGAAACAAAGCAATTAACTAGAGAACCGGGGGCGCCGAGCCAGCAGACACACCGGAGGATCGGCGCCGGCGCGGTGCTCGGAAACAGAGGAACCAGGTAAAAATGGAATAATGGGGGAGAGGAACACCGCCTGGGTTTGTATTTTCTATAATGATTGAGATTTCGAAGGAGATGAGAGCGAGAGATTGAGAACAAGAGAGAGAGAAACCCACCTGAGATTTGGTCGAAGGATGGGTTGCCGTTGGAGATGGTGGGTCTTTCTCTTCCACTATCGTCGCTCCAGCCTTTGTAGCCGTCGCCGCTTTATCCTAAGATTCTACGTCGTCACTCTGATCTCCACGCTCTAGCCTCTATCGTCGTTGCTCTAGCCGGATCCATAGTCGTCGCTCGCCGCTGGAGAGTGGAGATGGGAGATGGTCGTGAGACTGAGAGAGAGAGAGCACTGTCGTTTGAGAAGGACTGCCGTTAGGGAATCGAAACCCTAGTTTCGGTAAACCCTAGAGCTCAGCAGCCAAAGGAGGCGCAGAGAGGAGCGATTCAGGAGTCGAGAGCCGAGAGTGAGTCTGAGACACGGGTCTTCCTGGGCCCTGACTCGTGTCTGTGTGCAGGTCCAAAACACCCGCGCGTCTCCACTTATTATGCTCACATCCGTCCGCGTGAAACCAAAAAACCAATAAAACTCGAAAATTTGAGGGTCGGGTCAGGCAGGATTTTATTGTCATGCCTATTTTTACCAACCATTTGAACAAAGTTGTACTTATTCTGTTTAGAAGACTTACCATCGCGTGCAAACTTGTACTTATCTAAGTTTTGTTATTTTTACCATCCATTTTGTTGTAAAACTTGTACTTACTTATTATGTTTAGAAGAATCCATTTTGATTATTTGTTCTTGCTCATACTTATGTCGACCTCACGTACAAAGTCAAGACCTAATTTAGAAAAGATATTGATGTCCCCATAGAAGTTACAAAAATATCTCGAAGAATACGTTGTCTGCAAGAACAAATGTTGTGAGCATGCACACCAAGGGGTAAAATCTGAGAGCCAGGATGAAGGGAAGGATGGGGTCAATAAAAATGTTCCTCATCTGCCATTGTTGTTTGATTGGCTAAAAGACGACTTCAAACAACCTCAGCTGTTGCAGGACGACTGTCCCGTATCATGGGACGAGTTCGATGAGGCCCTAAACTGGGAAGGTCCTACGTTGGAGCAAGAACAATCATCCGGCTCATCCAACACTTACCAGCACAATGGTTGCTCACCATCTTAGCATGTGTTTATGGGTCTACTTTTTAGTAGTAGTTCCTTTTTTGTTTGTTATCCATTGTAAACTTTGCTATGGCTGATTTGGCTGGTTAAATTGACAATGGGGGGTCCACCCAGGACTCACCGTCTTTCACAAACTTTTCTGCTACTTGGGCGTGACTAATGTTTTATTATGTCAATTAGAATTATCTTGTCATTTACCAATTACCACAGTGAATATGCACAACTATATACATACATATAAAATTAACATGACATGCAAAACAATTGTAAAGTTATATATCATTAATATAAACATATTAAATAAATGAGCAAGCTCATTGAATATTCTTTTCACTAAACAACACAACATAAGCCACAATATCTATGCAATCATTATTTTTGCAGTTAATTTTATACTTATATCGTACAACCATCACAGCTTCACATATTTTTACATTGTTAAAAATAGTTATGTAAGAACAAAACAGAAAAACAGATCCTAACTACGTTGCCAAACAAAATCAGACTGAATCCAGACTGATAGCCAAACAAAATCAGACTGAAACCAGACTCAAAACCAGACCAACTTACCAGAATCAAACGGGGTTACCAAACAAAATCAGATTGAATCCAGACTAACCCAGACCAATCTACTTACTAACCCAATCCAGACTACAGAATCCCAGTCCCGAACCAAACAGAGGTCCCGGCATTGAGGGAAAGAGCACGCTACCTCATGCATTGCCCCCCCCTCTGCAGTTTCTTTTGTTTTGGTTATTCTCCTCCCCACAACGAACGGATTAACTATATGATCAAATGTTCCCGTTGTCCTGAATATTTATACCCTTCTTTTTTTGGGTGAACACGTGGGTCAACTCAAATCAGTGGCTACAGCCTTTACTCAGTGATTCTAATATGTTGCCAACTATAATCTTCACGTTGGGCTACCACCAATCAGAAATATTCATAATACATTGGAATTTATTCAAAAATCATAAATCAAACGTAAAAAGAGCAGGTACCATACGACCGAATACCAAGAGGAATGTCCTAAATCAGTCAGATAAGGTATCTTATAAGGGAAACACGTTCTGGCCAATCACATACGAGTTGTACTGCTGGAGATCTAAGCCAAAAGAAACCGCAACGCATCAGAAACTTCAGTCGTTATCACTAGAGCGGGAGTCCAGCCAGACCACCGCTGAAGTCTGAAGAAAATATGCTTCGCATGCTTATCATCGCTCTCTTAATGCTAGTGATGATTGACTGAACAAAGAGAAGTGCAAGAGTAACTGTTAAGCTTCAAGGTCTTGACATGACCATTAAATAGTAACTCCTAACAATACCAAAACTCTTTCATGGACTCTCTCTCTCTCTCTCTCAACTTCGACCTGATAATAGTACAAACTTGGACGGAAACCCCCAGCTACTATCATCATGTACTAGTTTCTTAATCAATATCAAAGAAATATGACGAGGAAACATTTAAATTGAAAAGGCAAGAATTAAATTGAAAAGGAACAAACCATAATGAAATAACATATTATTACCATAGTAAGTAACAAAACATATTTAGGTACATAGTATACAAAAGGCATAAATAAGCCTTCCAAAATACGAGCCTTAACAAAATTATCGTCTCCGGTGACTTCTGGGTGATCGTCTCCTGTGGCTGTCATCAATTGTTACTTTCTTCTCTTCACTTTCCTGTTTTTCTTTGGAAATGGATACAGATCTCTGCTTCCTTAGTGTGTCTTCCGAATATCTACGCCAAATACTCTCTCTATCCTTGCTGGGCATCTTTGAATACCTTGAATCACCCTTTAACAACTGTTTCGCTTCAGACCAAGAAGTTAAGACACTCTTTCCATCATCTGTGGCCTGAGTGATGGCATCAGGATTGATAACCTCGGCAAGCAACATTCTGTATTCGTTTGCACAACGCTGTGAAGGACAAATTAAATGTGTAAGATCTCACCATAAGGAGGACAGCTTAAAGTTTTGAGATTGTTACAGAAACTGTAGAGCATGTCTAATAATCTTTATGAATATAAATGGTGAGAGCATTAGTTTATCAGGTTTGAGAGTGAAACCAATGGCACTACATATGGGCTATACTCAGTAAATGTAGTACATTGCACAAGAATGAGCAGTGTATATTTTTGTTATCAGCTTCTGTCTTTTATCTAGTAACGAGACCACATTCTTTCATGGCGAACATACCAGTTACAAAACCGCCAACACACGTGGCATTTTCTTGCACATGAACCAATCATGATGTCACCAACCCGGCTAAAGGCCGGCCGCCACCACTCCAGTATCAACATTTCTATTTTAGTGATACTTACTTAATCATAGAGTTAAGGAATTTCAGAGCTGGCCTGACTAGTTGAACAGTGACACGGAGAGAAAATTGTGTTTTGTCACCTCAAACCTACTTTTTAACTTTATAATAATAAACAAATTGACCGAAATCATAACCCACCCAGTTGAACGGTTTTCCCCCTTCACCCAGCTTGAACAGTTTCCCCAATTTTAAGTCAAAATCTTGTTAAGTACAATGTGTTGCTTGATTTTATTATATCAACACAGTAATTAAATTTTGGGTAGCTCTTGAGAAGTACTAATTTTCACATAAAATATTTCATTTGGTTTTTCATGATTTGGTTAAGTTGCACAAAGATTCAAAGAATGCCATTCTCGTATTTATATGCACTCTTTTAGTATAAGATGAATTCATTCGTCTTATTAATATACTATTTTTATATTTCATTGGTTATATATAAAAAATATATTATATACATGTAAAAAAAACATGACATCAATGGGTCAACCACATTTGACGGGCTACCACAACCAGAAAGACCCGAGACCCGAGAACAGTTTTGAAGGTGTTATGTCAAGAATTTTGTACCCGAAATGGAGATTGACTTGGAAAATTACTTTGACGGGATGCAGAAGGGTCGACTCAGTTGGCCAGGTCATGAAATGGCATATTTATTATATACGAGATATTAATTTATCAGACAATGTTAACATTGTTAGCTTAAACTTTCTAGAAAAGGGGTGTACATAAACCGTGTAGAATATTTCATGGCGTTTCATAATGTAATTCTAAACCAAATAAAGAAGCCTAACAATATACTCAATAATCATTATTTTCGAAAAGCATACCTGTTAAGGAGGCAAGGTGCTACAGCAGCAAGGCTGGGCACCTCGTATTCAGACCATTATTTCCTACTATATCCATTCAATCCAGATGCGCTTAGGCGGCATACACACTTTTGTATTCAGACCATTGTTTCCTACTATACGCTTATATTTTTTTGTATTACAATAATTTTCCACTCGTGTAAATATTAAATTCATATAAATAGGTATGTACATATGTTTTGTAGTTGATCCTCAAAATAAACCTTTAGATAAGCTCAAACAAGAGAAATATATTCTAGGCGTAGACCTATGCAAAACAGAAATTTTGATAGCAATTGTCTATGAAGCACGGATACTCAAAAAAAATAGATGATATATCCGTACTGGATACGTATTGGATACCAATACTTTGTGAATACTACATATCGGGTATTTTTTAGCTGTATACATGATGTATTTGGGATGTATCCAGCCAATAAAAAATGAAAAAATAAGATAGCACCCAAGACACCAAGTCCTCTCTCAACCCTTTCTGCTAAGTAGCAACTAACAGCACGGCCATTGTAGTTGCTCCCCAGAAGTCATTTAGAAATGCCATCTTTTTTCTTCTCTTTATTGTTTCTACCTCCTCTATATTTGGCATTTCTCTTTCTGGATGAATTTCCCATAGCTAACCATGGTTTTTTACTGGTTCTTTATTGCAAACTAGATCATTCACCATTACATGTTACTTGTGGATGTTTTCCCTTGCTGAGGTGCACGTTGTAGGCACATTGATGACCTCCACATTCTCTGAAAAGCTTCAATTTTGATACATCTTGTTCAGTTGATTACATCCATTGTGGTTTATTCTGGATTTCTATCTTGACTACATCCATGTTATCTCCTTTGAAGACAAGCATTGCATCCTCGGCATTTTGTCTCCTAGCCTTCTCTCTCTTATGATCTATTTTACTCATCATCATCATCATCATATAAGCCTCAGTCCCAACTATGTTGGGGTCGTCTACATGGATCCTTCGTTTCCATTCAGCTCTATCATGGGCCACATTCTGGTTGAGATGTAGAGATTCAAAATCTCTCTTTATAAGCTCACCCCATGTTAATTTAGGCCTTCATCTTCTTCTGTTTATTGTGGTTGACTCAATAGCATTGCTTCGTATAGGCGCATTAGTCAGTCTGTGTTGCACATGTCCTTACCATCTGAGTCGGCTCTCGCGCAACTTGTCATTAATGCTCGCCACCCCCACTTTATTCCTGATATAGTCATTTCTCAAGCGGTCTTTTCTTGTCTTCCCACACATCCATCTCAGCATATGTATTTCAGCCACGTTCATCTTGTTAAGACCTTGTTTGTGCACCGCCCAACATTCACTCTCATAGAGCATGGTTGGTCGTATAGTTGTTCGATAAAACTTACTTTTTAACCTGAGAGGGATCTTCCGATCACATAATACTCCAGTTGCACTCCTCTATTTCAACCATCCTGCAGTGATCCTGTGACAAACGTCATTTTAGACATATCCCAATCTATTTGAATAATAGAACCCCAGTAACAAACTTTTATCACATTTTGGTATATCTACTCCGTCCAACTTAGCTCTATCATTCACACTACAAGATTGGCTGAAATTGCTATGCATATACTCACATTTGCTCCTGCTAATCATCAATCCATTTGATTCCAATGTCTTTCTCCAACATTCAACTTTATCATTCAATCCATCTTTAGATTTGTGAATCGAAACAATATCATCAGCAAATAACATACACCAAGGAATATCATCCAGAACATTTTTTTGTCAACTCATCCATTACAAGAACAAACAGATATGGGTTGAGTGTGGATCATTGACGTACCCACATTGTAATAGGAAAAGTTGGTGTCTCTCCTCTAGGAGTCTTCACACTTGCAGTAGAACTATCATCCATGTCTTTGATCAAGTCAATGTATTGGATTGGCACACCTTTTTTCTTCAAAACCATCCACAACACTTCTCTAAGTACTCGATCATAAGCCTTTTCCAAATCAATAAACACCATATGGAGATCTCTTTTGCTTTCTCTATACTTCTCCATAAACCTCCTTACCATCTATTTTACTAATTCAATTGATTTGTCTGACTCTCTAAATGTTTGCATACAATTGTATATAGATTCTAAAACACTTCTAGCGAATTGTTCTTGATATAATGTCCACTTTCAGTTCTATATGTACAATAGACTATGGCTCTTCAATATAATTTCAAGATATATCTAAAATTCTTGATCAAGCTGGGTTGACTACAATAAACCCTTTGATCAATTTTCTATATGTTTACTGTGAATGAAATTGGATTGTTTTTATTCTCATTTTTTAATGGATGTATATAATTTTTTTAATTAATCTTATAAATAAACACTAGAAAATGATGTATCCATGTCAAGGAAGAAAATGTCCAATTTTGATGCCGTTTCTGTGGCCATATTTTACTAATTCAATTGATTTGTCTGACTCTCTAAATGTTTGCATACAATTGTATATAGATTCTAAAACACTTCAAGCGAATTGTTCTTGATATAATGTCCACTTTCAGTTCTATATGTACAATAGACTATGGCTCTTCAATATAATTTCAAGATATATCTAAAATTCTTGATCAAGCTGCCAATAAACTCAGGTTGACTACAATAAACCCTTTGATCAATTTTCTATATGTTTACTGTGAATGAAATTGGATTGTTTTTATTCTCATTTTTTAATGGATGTATATAATTTTTTTAATTAATCTTATAAATAAACACTAGAAAATGATGTATCCATGTCAAGGAAGAAAATGTCCAATTTTGATGCCGTTTCTGTGGCCACAGAAACAAAAATTTCGACAAATTTTGACAAAAAATTTCGATAAATGCGTTCCTGGCGTTTTGACGGCAAAATAAACGAATTAATTTATGAAATTTTACCAGAATGATCTACTAGTGTAGATCTACTCCAATATGTAATAATATTTCATATTGGATATGTGGGGGTGGGGTCTCAATGGTGTTAACTTCGATGGGGATTTCGATGGGGATTTTGATGTTAGCTTTCAATGGTGAAATCAATGAATTTAAGTCATTATAGTTTGCAAGCACAATATATAGACTTAAAAACACAAAACTGTGCAAAAAATATGCTCTATGAAGTACATAGTATATGAAAACATAGAAAAAAAAAATCGATAATCTGCCTATTTCGAGAGTTTCGTCAGTCAATTTCGATGTCCGATTGCCACAGAAACAGAAATTTCGACAATTTCGTCAAAAATTTGAACATTGACCCATGTCGTACCTGTTTCCTATATTGTCAAAAGTTGTTATATTGTGTATTCCGTAATTATCTGTCCTTGTAACTGTATCTATGCTTCATAGGTGATAAGTGTAAATCCCAAAAATACAACAATTAGGATTCTAACATAGATAACACTTCTCGTTTTAAGCAACATAGCCTCAAAAAAGGAATATAATATCCATGACTAAGGATGAGAACATATGAAAAGACACAAGGCATGCATGAGACGTTCACCAAAATGCACCACCCCCTTGGGGCGCCTTCTCACTTACGCGGCCTTAAAAAGGAATATAATACACATAAGACTAAGAACCTATATAAAGATCCAAGGCACATAAGTCAAGACGTTGGTCAAGAAGGCACATATCCTTGGTGTGTCCGCCTTGTCAAGTACGGTAGAAACTATGTTATATAATTACTTGAAGGCAGTTGACGGCAATCACTTTCCTCCATTCCAAATGACATTTGTGGCGGTGAACCCAACAAGGTGGCGGATCTCTTCTTGAAAGTGGGTAATTATAATTATGCTTCTTCATTGATGATTATTGTTAGACTGGAGTACTTGCTTGCTTTTCTCTTTAGTGATTGTTGTTTTGTTGGCCCTAGATGCCAATTGCTACCCAAAGGAGGGACGAGTATGGTTTGTGAGTTTTTATGTGCCCTATGTCAATTGCTACTCAAAGATGAAGATTGGTGGTTGATGTTGCATAGATAACTTGAAAATCTAATCATAAATAGAGTTTGTACAGTTTCAAGGCTCCCGCATGAAGTGTGTAGGCAGTACTAGGTACGAGTATTCGTACCACAAACTCCACCTACAACAGCATGATTCAAAGGATGTGGTTGGTTGCTAAAATAACTACTGTGAAGTAAGCAACACTTATAACACCATCGCACATGCACTCCCCTCTTTTTCACATTAGAGGTCATTACTGCCACCCCGGTTCACATGGCTATATGTGGAAAATTCTTCAAAAAGTAAAGCAATACGCAACCCTTTTAGAGTGTATTTGTACACAACTACACATGTTATGGTAATCGGTCATCTACTTGAGGAGGCGCGACTAGTTGCAAAATAAAGTTAAAGTCCCAAGAGGGCTCCAATAATAGGAAAAACATAGGGCAAAAGGGAGAGAGGGAGGAAGATAAAACAAGGAAGGTGGACTAGAGAAACATCAAGACATAAAAAGAAAAGTAGTTTTTTATTGTCAATCCTAATTATCTCCTTCCCATGAGAAAAAACTTACTAACTAATAGGAGATAAGTAGAGTCATAATAGGTTAATGCATCTATGGATTTCCCAGAGAGGAGTGAGAAAGGAGTAACAAAGAAAGAAATACATATTTTAAATGAAATAAAACTTATATACGTACATAATAGTACATAATATATGTTCTTCATCAATTAAAAATATTAAATGTATTACATTCACCGATTTTAATGTGTTGTCTATTCGCAAGCTATATGAACGGAACGGCATAGGAAAGCCACCATTATACTCCCCCACTCCCCGACGTGACGGGAGATTCCAAAAGATTAGATTACGTTATGGCCCCGGTTGATGCGAGTTCGGTCTTGCTCTCTCTTCTTTCCTTAGTCTTCCTCTTGTAATTCATATGTTCCATTGTGTCGTCCGTGAGATTGGCACTAGGTGAGTGATAGCGGCTCCTATTTACTAAGAGATCCTATGTAATGTGTTGTTTAATTTCTTGAAATGATTATATTACATATTTGCATGCTTATTTAAATGAATAGTTATGTATCGTACTGTTTATTTATTTACAACTATTGTCATATTATCAATTTAATTTCATGTACTACAATATTATCTATATACACATTGTTCATTGAAATGTGTTTTTTATTGTAACCCAGGAGACTTGTAAGGCATGCGTCGAGCCCAACCTGGAGAGCTCAACCCCATCCCGTAAGGAGCGTAGCCCATTAAGTCACGCATAGGCCGACTGCGCTACGGGAGAAACAATTCCGAACAGCACCACCAGGGGGATTCGAACCTGGGACCCTTCTTGAGGGGCCCCGTGTAGCAACCACCTGAGCTACTGCTCGCCGCCTTCCATTGAAATGTGTTGCATATTGTATTGTTTATATATTATACTTTTTGAACATGTGTGTACTACATAATTTATCTATGTGTTGTCAAAACAAAGTGTTCTTTGTTTCAATGTGAAAGCATGGACAACATGTGTTTTGGATTTTTGGAGACATGGGTTGTGGCGTCAGAAAATCAATGAAAAGTGGTGAGAGGAAGTCAATGAAAAGAAACATAAATTGATATTACAGAAAGTGAGGTAAAGAAACAAGGGTGTGCCATCTTGGAAATGCAACACATTAATTGACAAAACTTTTTGAAAAAGTATACGTGTAATTTGTTCAAAAAAAAACTCCTTTTATATAACAGATTAGACATGTATATGTGCACGTCAACCAGTCCAACCAGTTTAACCAATATTACCATTATAATTAAAAGATCATTTTGGTTTTGTTTGATTCACACTTCTTATAATATCATTTGGAGTCTTGAATAGTGTAAACTCTTTAGTCTATGGTCAAACTAATCTTGTTCAATCACAGTGCTACCACTGGTGTGTTTATAAGAATACTGGTCTATATGGTTGTTAATCGAGTTTGAATGTTCGGTAGAGACAAATTAAGATACGATGCTTCAAGTACAACCGTACAAATGATCTTAAAAGGAGTGGTTGGATTACCTAAATCAACAATGTGCGCCACAATTTAGTGAAGTTGGTCCTTCAGAACTTAGAAGTTAAGTGTGTTTGGTCTCGAATAGTACGAGGACAAGTGACATGTTAGAAATTATTATGTAGTGGTATAGAACAAATCACATGAAGGAGGCAAGTGTTGGCATGCTGGCCATCATTCTCGAAAAGCCAGTAGCCTTGCGCCCAAGACACAGATGTTCCAAGAATATCATTTCATTTTATACTTGAAGAATTTGTGGCCAACTTTATTACAAAAGTTAGCAACTTTTAAGAAAAACCGGTGATGTGCCATGATCTTTAGGATCCCAATTATTCCGGGCAATCAATACATAATTCGCCGACTTTTTAGGATTTTCACACTATTTTTGTAATTCATACAAGTTTATATAATGTTCGGGTATTTTTCTTGATTTTGCTCTATTCTTTCCCTCACTCACCTTCACAAGCATCCTAAACATCTTAACGTAGAACTTGATATTATTCTCTTCTCGACAATCAGCAAACAAGTAGTCTCCCTTATCGTACTTTCCATATTTCTTTCTTATTTGCATTGATTACAATCAGCAAACAAGTAGTCTTCTCGACAACGTGAGTGATTGTGCTTTATAATATACATACATAGATATATGTGTGTTACCGTGTGTGCGTGTGTTTGTGTGTATTCACCTCCAGGGCGCTTGTAGGAGGAAGAGAAATCGCTCTCTTAATCCCATTTATATTTGTATATTCTCAATTTTGGAATAAAAATTTATTATATTCATATATATATATATATAGAAAGAGAGAGAGAGTGAAGCTAGAATACACTGAAGTGCACCGGAGACGCTATACATCTCGGTCATTTTCCACGATGAAGAAATTATTTTGAAAATATAAATCGTTGATCTTCTTATATATCTTAAGAACATTCCATATAATAAATTTGAGCTCATTTGGAAACTTTTAGGTCATGCATCTAAAAGATGCAAAAACCATACATTTCAAATTAGTTATGTGCGTCCATTTTGTTGTCCTTGGATGAATGACGTGTGTGTGTGTGTCTGTGTGTGTGTGCGCACACATATTTGTGTGTGCGCGTATCGGAATCCGATAAATTTATTTTGAATTCCTTCATTTATTTTGACTTCTTTCTACAAAGGTAGAAGGTCAAACAATTGCATGCAGCCCAACGCTAGATCAAATCTAACTCTTCTAGCTAACTACGTATTCTATATGGGATTAAGAGAGAAACATTTCTCCCCACCTCTCCCACAACCTGTAGGCTGTAGCAGATGTCAATGTATGTATGTATACCTAACTTATTCGGTTTTCTCCCAAATAGTTGGCCAAATTTTGATCGAATTGTATGCTTTTTTTTTTCAAATTCTGATTTTTTAGGCGAAAGCCGAAAGATATGATTGAATCCCTAAATGTTCGCTATGGTGTCCAAATGGTATTAGTTATTCGTTATTCTTACGTAGGTAAATGGAAGCATATTTTCTTCTTGGTGCATTTCTTACTATCATATGTCTTTGTATTTGCCATCTCCATGCGCATAAATGGGCTAGTTGTGAAATAACATTTAGCAGTTTATTTACCTCCACATAAATATCAGCTATAAGTCCATACTAGATATTGAACCATAATAAATACACATGTAAATAGAAATAAGCATCGCATCTGGATAATGATTTGGCAATAGGATGAATGAAGATCGCAGATTGAAGTAGACTTGTGAGTCAACTACCCACCAGTAATATCAAGGCCTGCCAAAGATGCATATGAGAACTGTGGTACATGATGACGACTATGAGTCAACTTTAACAGGTGCGGAAGTGGAAATTGGTGAAAACTTGAAGGAAACTACAAGGAATTTTTGGACTAGAACTTCATTGCAAATTAAGATAAAAATAGAGAAATTGTGATGAAATTAGGTAAAATCGTCAATATAGCTGATGAACACACGAAAAATGAAAAATATTAAATTATTAAATACACGTCTAAAGATCCTTAAGTCTTTAGATATAGTTTTTGGATTTATTATTATCGAAGGTTTTTATAACAAAGACAATTGATGACAACAATAATAAATTAAAAGCTTACAATGTCAAACAATTATAAATACAAGATAATTTATATATTAGTGGCTCCACTTGAATCCTAAATTTTTGTCTGTCGAGTTTATCACGTTTACAGTCTTATTGAAATAGTTATCAAAATATCAGAATGAATAATACCAAGGTTGTCAGTCTCGAACCGGTCAGTGAACCGGTGAGGCCTCTGGTTCCCGGTTCACTGGTTCAACCAGTGGTCTGACCGGTTCAATCGGTGACGTCAGCATGACGCCATTGACAGTTTTAAAATATATAAATGTCTTTGATACTCATAGAAAATATCCCTACAAAAGTTACGAAACGTGAACAACAGCAGAATTGCTCACAATATCTTGATAAACTGACCAAATAACAAATATTATTCTATTCATGGACATTTATATACCAACATTTATATAGTATTCAGTTTGAATTTAACAAAAAATAACAGCAACAATACATTTACTTGCTAAGATAGAGAACCGTCCGGTTGGGCTGAAACCGGACCGGTTCGCCGGTTCACCGATTCAACTGGTCGGTTCAACAGTTTGATGCCAGTCTGACTTCATTAACAGCTTTGGGAGGGAACCGACCAGCTAGAGTGATCGGTTCCCGATTTAACCGGTCGGTCTGGTTCGGTTCTGATAACCATGATTATATCACTTTATCATATTTGTTTAGATCTACACAACTTTTGTGGTTGGTAAAGCATGTATGCAAAAATTATAACAGCATTAGGTATTAGAACCTCAAACGCACTGTTGGAGACGAGGATGACATTGGTGTTGGCAACGGAAGTAGCGACAAGGGGAGAGGAATTGGGTAAGGGTGAGGCCATGACCTCGCGAGTTTATTTGAGAGATGGGTGGTAATAGAGAAAAGGAAAAACAACATAATGGTGGAAACGAACGTGGTGTTAAAGTATGAGTGGGAAAACTAGGATTGCACCTCATCTACAATGGCATGAGGGGTCTGCAAATAATGACGTCAGAAGGCGATACAGATCTTGCATCTACAAAGATGGAGATGGACACAGACATAGCTATACTTCAATTTGAAGATGTAAGGAACGGTAATAACACTAATGGGAAGTCATTTCAAAATGTTGTCCTAGGGAACAACCAAGCACAGAACGGAAGCAACTTCCTAGATGGGAATGATGCTATGTTGAATCCTAAGGATTATTGAACCAAATCTGGAGAAAGATTGTCCAGAGATCTATATCCTACACGAAGCAAAAGGCATGCTTAAAACTCAGCAAAAATACTAAGTTATTGTCAAGCTTATTAGGAAAGACATGGGCTATCTGACTATGACATATAGGCTAGGATTACTTTGGACAGCTACAGGGAGCGCATTGGACAATTCCATTTTCACTCTCAAATACATATGTAACATGGACTACAAAAAAAAGCTTTAATACGAGGAGCATTGGCAATCTTTGGGAGTTGGCTTACGGTCGAGAAGTAGGACATAGCGTTGCAACAAAGTGATGAAGTACCTAGCTATATAATCACATGGTTTCGGAGTATCAATCTCCCTTAACATCTCGAAAACCAGGTCTTCATCGAGGCAGTGGAATATTCTCTAGGGAGGCTGATAAAAGTGGAGAATATACATCCATAAGGTGTTACAGCAAATTCGGACGATTGTTGTGGAAATCAAGACGTATTTACATGTACAACCAGACAATATTGTGAATGAGTGTGACTATAATCTTGAGTACGAGGTGCTATTGGACTTCTGTCTTGGTTGCGGGAAACTAGGACGTCTGACAACGGACTGTTGCCAATGGAAGGAAAAACTGGCAGAAGATGAGGCCAAGGAGGACACATTAGATGTCTAATAGGTAGAGGAAGGAAAGTGGAAGACAGTAGTATATGGGTAAAATATCGATGCTAAGCGAGGCCAACCAAAGAAGAGAGAAGAGGAATCACAAAGAAAGCAATCAAGGGGGAATAAGAGCCAATCAAAGAAGAGGAGAGGAATCACAGAGAAAGCAGACAGGGAAGACAACAAATTGCACAACATGCAGAAATTCGAACAAGCTACTAACGCAGGTAATATTGAGTCTTAGCAAGTTGTAAGCCCAAGTCAACTAAAGAAATTGATGAAAAAGATAACCTCACACGAAGACAATCAAACTAGAATCATCTTGGAATATATATTATCTAAAGAAGTGCCAATATAAATAACTCAAGAGGTTCTAAATGCATCGTCAATCCAGGAGCAAACAAAATCATACTAAACAGCAACTAGGTGAGTGATATGATAGTCATGGTTGAGGATGTGGAAGGTCCAGAAGTAGAGATAAGCATGCAGGATCTCCCTTATCAACAACCACAGCAAAATGACCTCACTACAAGAGCAAAATCCAGCGCGAGCATTGTCCCACTGAGGATATATCACATGCGTAGTCAAGCTCGTAGGATGTATGATGGAGGGACCTCCACACATGATGAGAAAGCAGGCGGTGGAGGAGATATGAGGTGAAATATCATATCCACATTCTCTCATTTATTTTTTAATGGTAATGAAATGTTAGAACGTGAGAGGCATAGGTAATGAGAATACTGCAATGTTTTGAAGGAGTTTATTTTCCAAAAGGAACTGAAGATTGTTTCCATTTTCAAACCCAAAATCATTGTGGAAGAGGTCCTTGAAGACATTGCCACGTTGGGGTTTGAAAATTTTCTATAGTGTAAGCACGGGGTTTTGCATGAGGTATTTGGATCCTTTGGAAATTACTAGAAAGCAAGACGCACATTTTGATGAGCCATAGACAATTTGTTCAATGTAAAGTGAATGATTCTATAAACATGGACTTGTCTAAGCCAACCCTACTATTACGGTCAAAAGTCTTCACTGAGAGCACCTCATCAACATTGGTCATGATATCAGGTTGCCTCGGCTTTTTTAGGAGACTTTCATGTTGTGATTAGACCAATCGAGAAGCGTGCAACTAATATCTATAGAAATTATGAGTCTAGAGTCTTTGCTAGTACGTTAATGGAGGTCGTGTCTTGACAGTATTCAATTCAAAGGTATGGAGTTCACTTACAAGCACAGCAGACTTCATAAATGGTTCGATAGGATGGTTGCTAATCTAGAGTTAACCATCATGGCAGTATGCTAGTGGACCACCTTCCACGCATTTCGTCGAACCATTACGTCTCAATCCATTTGACATAAGGATCATTTCATAACTAAAGCCTCATGCCAGCTGTAGAATGAATTTCCAAGCATGTTGAAGGATATTTGGAACCCTGACCTCAAGTTTGGAAATGTGTGGCAAAAGCCATGGATCCCCTGGCGAAGTGGGAAAAGAGTAGAGTTCACACTCAACATAAAAAGAAATAAGAGATTATAATACAGACTAACAAAGCACAAAAAATGTTAGGCGATTGCTACGACAAGGATCTTGATTGCAGTTGTGCTCTTATTGAGA
Organism: Alisma plantago-aquatica; assembly: GCA_963693085.1. NCBI lineage: Eukaryota > Viridiplantae > Streptophyta > Magnoliopsida > Alismatales > Alismataceae > Alisma > Alisma plantago-aquatica. Next base: position 879,442,611 of record OY856412.1, read on the forward strand.
ATGAGTTAAGGCAACTCTCAGACAAGAGGAGAAATGGGAACAAATGAACCATTTTAACCGGCTATGTAATGGAGATAGGAACATTAAATTTTACCAGGCCATTGTCAATCAAAGGACTAGGAGGAACACAATCACTGTGTTTAAGGATAACTTGGGACAATGCATTAATAACAAAGAGAATCTACAGAACTTTGTGAAGGGGTATTTCAAAAACCAGTTCACCACTAATAGTGCCAGGAACACAAATTGCATCAATACCCAAGTTACTTCATTCCTTTGAACTCAACTCAGTTGAATGTTACCAGTGCAGTCCATCCAAAGAGGAGGATCATGACATTCTGATTAAAATGAATACTTATAATAAAGACGCTCATAATGGAGTGGGCAAGTTGTTCCTCCGAAAACAATAGGAGCTACATCTTGGATTCAGTTTGCAAATTTGTATCTAGGGTGATTGTCGGAGAGCCATTTCTGTGTTGAACAATAACTTGAGGCAATGAATCAATAACAAATTGGATCTACAAACTTTGTGAAAGAGTATTTTAGATACCAGTTAACAGCTAACAGTGCCAGTCACATAAACCACATCAATGAATACCCAGGTTATCGTTCCATTGAACTCGGCTTAGTTGAAATTAGTGCAGCTCGTCTAAGGAGAAGGTTCACGACATTCTGGAAAAGAAATTAATGCTTATAAAGCCACTTCTATATTGAAGGATAACTTGGGGCAATGAATTAATAACAAAGTGGGTTGATAGAACTTTCTGAAGGGGTGTTTTTGAAACCACACTACGGCTCACGCAAACAGCATCAACTGATACACGGGTTATCGTTCCTTCGAACTAAGCTCAGTTGTGCAGCCCGTCTGAGGTTCACGACATTCTAGAAGAAAAAGAATGATTATAAAGAAGTCAGGCCTGATGGAGTGGACAATTTGTTCCTTCAAATAATGAAGGTACATCATGGATTCAATTTGCAAATATGTGTCTAGGGTGATTGATTGAGCACCACTTCCTCTTGTGATGTGTGACTTAGTCATAGATCTTATCCCCAAGATGAAGAAGCATGAGATGTGCAACGACTTGGACCCTATATCCCTTAATAACTGTGTTTAAACTTGCATCTAAAATAGTGGGTGAATGGTTAAAGAAGCAAATCAACAGGTGGATCTATACTGCACGAAGTAGTTTCATGCTAGGTGGGAAAATCACAAACAATATTATCCTTGCTCTAGAACTCATTCACAATAAGAGGAGTAAGCATGCCACATCTTCAATGGTTGTCAAATTGGATCGTTCAAAGGCATAGGAGTGTATGGATTGGGTTTCATCAAATACCCGATCACCAAGGCAGGATGGCCAATGAATAACATTAGTTACACTATGTATTCCATCATTGGAGGGAATAATTGTATCATTTGTGGTAAACAAGGTGATCCCTTGTCCCCGAATTTGCTTGTTCTTTGTCAAGAGCACCTCAACCAATCAATTGAAAAGGAAGTGGAGAAGGGGAATTTGAAAGGTGTCAAGATTTCTAGAAGCGGACCCAAAATCTCTTACATTTGCTTTGTTGATGATATTGTACTCTTTGTAAGACCTTTTGTGAATCAGATGCAGACTATCGTCAATTGTCTTCAGGAGTTTGGTATTCTCTGGAAAAGAGGTTTCCAAGGATAAATCTTGAATCTTCTTTGCCAAAGGGGTGCTAATATAGCTAAGGAGGGATATATGTAGAGTCGGGGGCATCAACATGACTAAGGACTTTAGCAAGTACTTAGGGGTACCCATCCTCCATGGCAAACGAACAATAACACTTAAGTGAGCACACTCTCAAGAGTGAAAAATGCATAAACGCTTGGCTTTGTCACACTCAGCAACATTGGCAGACATCCCAACTTATGTGATGCAAACATCAAATTTGCCTTGGAATGACGAAATATGTGACAAAATCCATGGTGCTATCAAAAAGTGTGTGGGGAGGTGGACCCATGTCTCTGGTGGTGTTGGATATTGTCGCTGCAAACAAACAAAATGGGGGACTCGGATCTACCACATGCAAAATTGGGATAGAGCTCTGTTAGCGAAGTGTGTGTGGAAGGCATACTTGTCAAGTCGGCCAGTCGGTCCCCCTCCATCCTTTAGCAACCAAGCCGCCAACCAGGCGCCCAGTCGTAAGGTTTTTTTACATAAAATTAATTACATATATAAAGAACTAATGTCATGAAGGATGGGTACCCCTAAGTACTTGCTAAAGTCCTTAGTCATGAAAACCAAGAAGATGTCGGATGAGTGGAGAAATAGTACTATAGTCCCCATCTACAAGAACAAAGGTGATGTTCAGAGCTGCTCAAACTACAGAGGTATCAAGTTGATGAGTCACACAATGAAGCTTTGGGAGAGGAATATTGAGCAGAGGCTAAGATCTATAACGCAGATATCAAACAACCAATTTGGTTTCATGTCTGGAAGTAGGGGTGTAAACGGTGCGGGTCTAGCCATACCCATACACATCTGATCTAGCAGGTCCGGTTCCAGTTCTAGACACGCATATTACAAAATATGGACCCGCACCATACCCGTACACGCAACAATAGTGGGTATGCGGTGCGGGTAGGCGGTTCTATAAACATCATATTGTTTATGTAAGAAAAATAGCTATGTTCTATATATTTTTATACAACAAGATATTGTTATTATATAGTATACTAACATTCAATAGTTATATTAGATAATGTTATATTTTATACACTGTTGAGAAAATCGGCCGCTTAGGCCGAATAATCGGCCGAATATTCCTTTTTGGGGGTCTACCGCACCGGTTATGAATAATCGGCCTATAATCGGTCCAGGACCGATTAATCGGCCGATCAGGGGAATAATCGGCGATTTTCAAAATCAAATGCTAGTAATAATTTTTTTTACATTAATTTTTTCTAATACTACTATTGGTCATTACAATTACATTCTCTTCTTCCAATTTACATATTTGGTCTTCTCCTCATGTTTTCTCTATAAGTTTATAGTTAGTGTTTATTGAACTGATCCTTACTATTGATGCTTTCTTCTTTAATTTCATCAATGTTTCTAATTACTTCTTAATGCAATATTAGTCTATGACTTATCAATGTTTCTAATTACTTATCAATGTTTTTTCCCTAATTTCATCAATGTTTCAAGTTACTTATTAATGCAATATTAGTCTTATCACTTATCAATGTTTCTAATTACTTATTAATGCAATATTAGTTTATGACTTATCAATGTTTCTAAATACTTATTAATGCAATATTAGTCTATTACTTATCAACGTTTCTAATTACTTATTAATGTGATATTAGTCTATGACTTATCAATGTTTGTAATTACTTATCAAAGTTTTCTTCTCTAATTTCATCAATGTTTCTAACTACTTATGAATGCAATATTAGTCTATTAATTATAAATGTTTCTAATTACTTATCATTGTCATTATTATATGGTCAATATATAATTTACATATCTTTATGGTTAATATTAAAAAAAATCAAAACCGATTAAAACCGAATATTCTCCCGCTTATACTCCCGCATACCGTATATACTCTATTCGGTACCCTCTCCGCTCGTACACCGATTAACGCTTTTCAAAACAATGATTTTATACATTAACATTAATTGAGTTAAAGCGGATCTATAAACATCATATTGTTTCTGTAAGAGAAATAACTATGTTCTATATATTTAATACAACAAGATATTGTTAATATATAGTATATATTAACATGCAATAATTATATTAAATAATGTTATATTTTATACATTAACACTAATTGAGTTAATTGTTTACATATTTGTAGTCATCGTCATAACATTTAACTTATGCAGAAAGTAATGTAAATTAGTAGACATTTTGATTTTAAGTTTACATGTGATGTTCATTATTGTAACTGGAATAGTTAATTCTTAATTATATGACTAGTCTCAACCTTATAGTGGTTAGAGTAGGATGCAATATCAAGAATTAAAAAATTGAGACTAATAAAGTATGATATATATAACACATTATTTAAGTAGTTACTTATGTATAGTGGATACACGGGTCTAGCGGGTCTGGGTCTAAGCATACCCATTATTGGACCCGCTTATATGCGGGTCCAAGGGTATGCGGGTATAAAAGATTAGACCCGTGACGGGCTTTTTAAGGATCAGGATTTGCGGGTCCGCGGGTCTACCCGTACCCATTTACAGCCCTACCTGGAAGATCAACAACATATGCTATTTTTCTGATAAGTAGGCTTATGGAGAAGTATAGAGAAAGCAAAAGAGATCTCCATATGGTGTTTATTGATTTGGAAAAGGCTTATGATCGAGTGCCCAAAGAAGTGTTGTGAATGGTTTTGAAGAAAAAGGGTGTGACAATCCAATACATTGACTTGATCAAAGACATGTATGATAACTCTAGTGCAAGTGTGAAGACCCCTGAAGGAGAAACACCAACTTTTCCTTTCATAGTCGGGGTACACCAAGGATCCACACTCAACCCATATTTGTTCGTTCTTGCTATGGATGAGCTGACAAAGAATGTACAAGCTACAAGATGATATTCCTTGGTGTATGGTATTTGTTGATGATATTGTTTTGATTGACGAAACTAAAGATGGATTAAATGATAAAGTTGAACGGTGGAGAGAGGCATTGGAATCAAATGGATTGATGATTTGCAGGAGCAAAATTGAGTATATGCATTGCAATTTCAGCCAATCTCGCAGTGTGAATGATGGAGCCAAGTTGGACGGAGTAGATATACTAAAATGCGATAAATTTCGTTACTTGAGTTCTATTATTCAAATAGATGGGGATTTTCAAAACGACATTTGTCACGGGATCACTGCAAGATGGTTGAAATGGAGGAGTGCAACTGGAGTTTTATGTGATCGGAAGATCCCTCTCAGGTTAAAAAGTAAGTTTTATAGAACAAATATACAGCCAGCCATGCTCTATGGGAGTGAATGTTGGGCGGTGCACAAACAAGGTCTCAACAAGATGAATGTGGCTGAAATGCGTATGTTGAGATGGATGTGTGGGAAGACAAGAAAAGATCGCTTGAGAAATGATATATGTGTGGGAAGACAAGAAAAGATCGTTTGAGAAATGATTATATCAGGAATAAAGTGGGGGTGGCGAGCATTGAGGACAAGTTGCGCGAGGGCCGACTCAGATGGTACGGAGATGTGCAACGCAGACCGACAAATGCGCATATATGAAGCAATGTTATTGAGTCAAGCACAAAAAATAGAAGAGGAAGACCTAAATTAACATGGGATAAGCTTATAAAGAGAGATTTTGAATCTCTACATCTCTACCAGAATATGGCCCATGATAGAGTTGAATGGAAACGAAGGATCCATGCAGCCGACCCCAACATAGTTGGGACTAAGGCTTAGGTGATGATGATGATGATGATGATGATGATGATGATGATAAAGAACTAATGTAAGCATGTATCCAAGCATGTAATAATCCATCTCTGGTAAATATTGTCATAAAACACGGCAAACAATTTTCAATGAAGGCTAATTAATGTATTTGACAGGTATAAATTGAAAGAAAATAAATAACTATTAGTTATTGGGATGGGCCCGCCCTAATTAAGCGACCAACCAAGAGCCTAAACTGTCGACCAGTCGGGCTAGTCGGACGACTAGACGACCATTCTGGTTGGGCTAACGACAAGTCGGACTCAAATTTGGGCGGGTAGCCAGTCATTCCCCCCAAAAATGACTAGTCAACTAGTCGAGCGCCCCAACAAGTATGGTGGGAGGTGAAAAACAACATGAAGGTTTTGGGTGTGATGGAGTTCAAAAGAAATATAAAATGTATGCCAACCAAAAGGGAAGGTGTGCTAGCCCATTTTGGAAGTTTGTATTTGCTAACAAGCAGCTCATTGAGAAGAATTGCATTTGATGGTGGGAAATTGAGAAAACACCGAAGTCCAATCTGAGAATAGGTGTTTGGAGGCCACAGCTTGCCTATACTCTACTAAGGCCATTCCCAATGAGATAAATGATATGAGGGTGGCAAGCTTGGTTGACCTAGATGGCAACTAGAACTAGAATTCCTAAAAGAGTACCTACCTAATGAGGCAACCAAGAATATTCTAATGTTGAGAGTGCCATCTAAGGAAAGAGGAAAAGACAAGTGGGCTTGGAGGGGAAATTCCAATGGCAAGGAAAAATTGTGATGGCAAGGACAAGCGGACTTAAAGGACTTCATGGTGTTTTTGATCTACAAATATTCTGTGAAGTTTCAATGCATTCCTCTAATCCTCAAAGTCAACCAAGACTATAAATATTCTTTTATTTGTTACGTTCGATTTTTAATCAATATTGTAACATAGATTGACGACATATTTCTCCTTATTAGCTATACTCCAGTTTATATGAGTCTACTCATTTGCCTCTGACTCCATTCCACTTGAATGCATTACTCTGAACAAGTACACATGTTGGTCTGCATTAAGTGTTTCACCCATAAAACACAACCCTCTTGTAGTTTCTCCCTAATGCATCCCCATTATATTACATGGTCACTTATGATAAAAATTCTTCACTTTTTACTCTTCTATTATACATTCTCCAAAGTCTTCTCATGAAGACATTGTATCTTAATGGCACAAGAGTCACTACAATATAATTTGGTTGTACACATAAACGTTCTGTAAAGCTTACCTTCCAATATAAGTGAATTTTTATAGTCGCACAATGTTTCGATTATGCTCCTTTTAATATACCAAGTGATCATTATACATTTTCACCCGTCTCCATATGACACTAGACATCTAGTAAAGAAAATGTATCATATTTTGGGGCATCCCATCCACTCCATTTAACAAGGCCCAATCTCCTTCTACACTTGTAAATCAGCTAACATGTGATGCATATACCTTTCAATTCCAAAGAACCTGTTTAGAGCTACAGTTTGTGATTGACTCCCATCTCTATTTTCATTTAACAAAATGCCATCCTAAAAATATCTATCGATAGCTCATCATAACTCCAAGAAATAAGTTAGGAAAAAAACTGACTAATACATTACTAAATGCAAATCTTAAAGACAATGGAAGTAACTATAAAATCAATTAAGGGCAATCTGAAAACATGAACTTACATCAAACAATGTCTTCACGTGCTCTCGGAAAAGTCTTTCCAGTTCAGTTTGTTCAAGATTAGAATTTGTAAACCGCCCTTGAGGGTCTTTTTCCAATTTAGCCTTTGACTCAGTCCATGATGCCTGTCAAAGGAAAAACAATCAGGAATAGCCAAAAGGATCATCTAGCTGATAGAGGGAAGATAGAGAGATGTTATCATCAGTGTTCAGAAAATCGGTCTAATCGGCCGAATAATCGGTTTTGGAGGTCTAGCGCTCCGCATATGAATAATCGGCCTATAATTGGTCCAGGACCGATTAATCGGCCGTTCGGGGGTATAATCAACCGATTAATCGGCGATTTTCAAAATCAAATGCTAGTAATAATTTTTTTACATTAATTATTTCTAATACTACTATTGGTCATTACAATTACATTCTCTTTCAATAAGTTTATAGTTAATGTTTATTGAACTGATCCTTGTTGTTGATGTTTTCATCTCTAATTTCATCAATGTTTCTAATTACTTATTAATGCGATATTAGTCTATGACTTATCAATGTTTCTAATTACTTATTAATGCGATATTAGTCCATGACTTATCAATGTTTCTAATTACTTATTAATGCGATATTAGTCCATGACTTATCAATGTTTCTAATTACTAATTAATGCGATATTAGTCCATAACTTATCGACGTTTCTAATTACTTATTAATGTGATATTAGTCCATAACTTATCAATGTTTCTAATTACTTATTAATGTGATATTAGTCTATGACTTATCAATGTTTCTAATTACTTATCAAGTTTTTCTCTAATTTCATCAATGTTTCTAACTACTTATGAATGCAATATTAGTCTAGTACTTATAAATGTTTCTAATTACTTATCATTGGTATTATTATATGGTCAATATATAATTTACATATCTTTATGATTAATATTTAAAAAAAATCAAAACCGATTAAAACCGAATATTCTCCCGCTTATACTCCCGCATATCGTATATACTCTATTTGGTACCCTCTCCGCCCGTATACCGATTACCGCTTTTCAGAACACTGGTTATCATGTATTATATAAGAAAAACCATGAATACTACACAACATGTTGAACATAGTTTCGATTGCCTAGCTTCAAACTCGTAAGATTACAGACGAATGGGTCATTTTACTTGGCAAATTACCAATGCATTAAGGCAAACTTGGAATCAGAATATCCAAATGTAAAGATCATGAGTTTTTGATTGAGCTGTGAATATAGAATCAAAGCTGTAATATATAAGACATTTGCTCTCAGTAGCCACCGGCAGAATTACATTTGTTCACACAGCAAGTAATGAATAAAATATCAATGGTTGGTTTTTTTAACAGAAAATATACTCTACAACATGCACCAAGTAGTTATTACTTTGCCGTTCATTTTTCTTCCCCCCTTCCATCCCCCCCTCCCCCCCCCCCGCTGAACAAGGAATAAAGGACCAGACAACCATAATATTTGGACATATCATCCTACAGGGATTTAAGTTGGTGTTTTTGTTATCAATGGGGCCATTCACCATATCTCCCGGTTATTTAAAAAAAAACAGAGATAATGGGGCCTTTCCCAGAACCAAAGTCATTACATCATAGTATTTTTCTTCCTCAGCCAGCAGGTAGGAAACATTGTTGTGGGCAAAATATGTAAGTAATGTGTGACGTCCTAAGAAAACTAATTTTGGGACTAAATAACATATATATTTATGCAATCAAATATCAAAGAAACGTTATGTGAAAGTGGCATGAAATGGCATGGACATGTAAGTGGACCAAAAATGCACCAATTCAAAGCAATGCAATTGAGTCAAGCACATTAACTAGAAGAAGGGGCGGGCCTAATTTAACTTGGGAAGAGCTTATTAAGAGAAATGTTGATTCCCATTATAGAGATGAATGGAAAAGAAGAATCAATGTAGCAGACTCTAACATAGTTGGGATTGAGGCGTAGACGATAATGATGATTATGATTTATGCAGTCATATATTTGTGGCAAAGCTAATAAATATAAGATTCTTTACAATAACATATCTCTAATAACAAGAAATGACCACTACTGACAAGAGTTAGCTAATTATTGTCTCTAATGCTGAGAAAAGAAGTTGAGGTTTGGCCATTAGCTACCGGACTATAAACAGCAACATCAACTCAAACTTCTATGCTAGGGAAAGGGTGAAAAAAAGCCCCTCAAGCCAAGAGGAATATTTACTTGCCAGCTATCAATAATTAGAGGCTTGAAATCCACCGAGGTATACTGCATTTCCTCCTTGGACCTAGCACCTAGGACACCATTTGGTAAGGTAAATATATTCCCAGTAATTTATATGTAATAAGCAATTTCAGTTAGTAGTGAATAAACATTTTTGTATGTTGTCTACATTTTTTTCCAAGAGATACACAGTGCTTTCAAATCAAGCAAGGTTTACGAATTGGCAACTCACGCATCGCTTCTGGTCCTAAATGATCTACACTATCACTGCCATTCTAAATACCTTGATTACTAAGAATCACCATCCAGCTGCACTAAAATCAGATACCAGTATGCGCGTGCGGGCGTGTGTGTGTGTGCATGCGCTCGAGCGTCCTCAAATTTCCGAGAGCACCTAAAGGAATCAATTATTATGTGATATAGTCAGCACTAGAAAGTGCACTGCCTAGACTATTTACTTTTGGGCGACTAGACGGGAGCCTAGCACTGCTTGGGCTGCATGGACAATTTTTCCAGACTTTTGAACGACTAGACGGGCGCCAAGCACTGCTTGGGCTGCATGGACAATTTTTTCCAGATTTTAAAATTTTGTGTCACATTAGTATCATATTTTGCATGTATAAATAATTTCATGTTTTATAGGTTTCTACCTCACTCTAGCATGCTTATTTTGGATGTAGAACATTAAAGAAATGCATAGAGTACCTTATATATGTCTTATATATTTATATTATATATTATATTGTGCGTAAATTCTAAAAAAGGGGATGCACCCTGGCTCTCGCCTAGGTGATCTAGGCGGCCTAGGTGCCCATCCAGGTTAAGCCGCCACCTACATGGCTGCCTTGACAACCACGATGCTTACTAATGATTGTGGCATCTTAGACTAAGGGAAAAGTTTGGGCAAAGGGAGAAATTGCGGAAGACGACGTTGTCTTAGATATTAGTTGATGAGTGAAGCAAGAACGAGTACCTCTCTTGAGTGTCACCGGTTCTGGGGATTTTGGGTTTGTTGATGATGGGGACCCTGCAAGTTGGGGATTCAAGGCATTCCGCCATTATGCACCAAAGTATATGTTTAGATAGGTGGAGTGGATGATGACCGTGGTACGTCAATGTCCAAAAAGGAGGAAGCATTATGTGACGACAAAAGTGGTAAGAGTAGAATAAATTATTCTCATGAAAAACAACATTGCTAAAGATAAACATCCCCTGCTGAGAAGTATCTAGACACTTGTATCTCTTTTGCTCCTAAGAATACCCTAAAAAGATTGTTTTGAGAGTTTGACGACCGAGTTTATCGGCCTTGGGTGAAGGTTGTAAACAAAGGTTGTGCACCCAAAGACTCGAAGCGGAAGATGAAATGGAGTTTACCAGGGGTAGACGGGAGTAAATAGAGTTTTGCCCCAAAGGGTCGACGAAGGCTATTGATTGTTGGTAAAACACAGAGAAAATTGGTTCAGTTGAAAATATTGTTGGTAAGTGAGCAAGCATTTTTCAACGTGCAGATGATGTCAAGGCAACTACAGTGCTTACGCTACTCCTTTCTGTTGAGAAGTGTGAGCGCATGAGCGTCAATGAATCATCTTGACATCTTCGCAAAAATGAGAACCAAGAAACTAGACATATATATGTGTGTCAGTCCAGAGCCATCTAATTGCAGTTTGGAATTTCACAAAAACCATTCGGTAATATTCAAAAGACTTCTTACGAGTTTGAAGTTTAAGATGTTTTTGAGAATGATCATCTATAGCCAATAAAAGTTGCGGGGCAGAAAGAACCACAAACGTCACTAAGACTTAAGTCAAACAAAGCTTAAGATGTTTTGTTATGCGAGAGAGAAAGGATAAACAATGATATTTTCTTTATTCACGAAAATCAAATTTTGCATGAGATATACTAGAAAGAGATGGTTATAAAGGCTTGAACTTTTTGGTGGAGGGAAGCCCATATGGTTGGTAAAGTTGAAGAGAAGACTTTGTCAGGAGAGCAGAAATCCATGATGTATTAGTCAAGAGGTTGTAGAGGCTGCCAGTTTGTGAGCTCTGCTTCATTTTCTTCAAAGTTAGAGAGTCTTACAAAATCAAGCCAGTTAGAACAAATGTTCCATAGGAAAACAAGAAATTTAGCTCCATGTCATAGTGAAAATTTTGGGTATTCGACACTTTTTTTGCTACCAAAAAACAAGAATTTAATATTTGTTAAAAATTGATAAAACTAGGTGTAATCAATGTTTTCTCAATTTTTCACAATTATTCAATTCTTGACTTTTTTTGGTAGCTAAAAAATTGTTGAATACCCAAATTTTCACTGTGGCATGGAGCTAAATTTCTTTGTTTTCCATGCAATATTTGTTCCAATTGGCTTCATTTGGTAAGATTCTCGAACTTTGAAGGAAATCAAACAGAGCTCGCAGATTGGCAACCTCTACGACTTCTCAAGTAATACATCATGGAGTTTTGCTCTCCTAACAAAGTTGTCTCTTCAATTCTACCAAGAACCATGGTTTTAAAAAACCCGCCTCGAGGCTTTAGAGGCGTATACCTCGAGGCGAGGCATCCTCCGGTACGCCTCGAGGCTTAAGCCTCAGTCTGCCAGTGAGAGGTGTGCGCCTCAGTAAGTGAGAGGCGTATCGAGGCGCTCGAGGCGTTTCCAAGGCGTAAGCCTCAGACTGTACCTCTAAAAAAAGATTTTTTAAAACTATTTTGGGCTTGATAGGGTCCAAACTAACCCAGATATGTATATATATGTATGTGCATACCTATATATGTGTGTTTGTCTATTTACAACTATAGATATGTTATATACTTACATCATTGTATGTTGCATGTATGTACACATACTTGTGTGTGTGTATATACCAGTGTTCAGAAAATCGGTCTAATCGGCCGAATAATCTGTATTGGAGGTCTAGCGCTCCGCATATGAATAATCAGCCGATAATCGGTCCAGGACCGATTAATCGGCCGTTCGGGGGTATAATTAGCTGATTAATCGGCGATTTTCAAAATCAAATGCTAGTAATAATTTTTTTTACATTAATTATTTCTAATAGTACTATTGGTCATTACAATTACATTCTCTTCTTCCACTTTACATATTTGGTCTTCTCCCTCATGTTTTCTCAATAAGTTTATAGTTAATGTTTATTGAACTGATACTTATTGTTGGTGTTTTCTTCACTAATTTCATCAATGTTTCTAATTACTTATTAATACAATATTAGTCTATGACTTATCAATGTTTCTAATTACTTATCAATGTTTCTTCTCTAATTTCATTAATGTTTCTAGTTACTTATAAATGCAATATTAGTTTATTACTTATCAATGTTTCTAATTACTTATTAATGTGATATTAGTCTATGACTTATCAATGTTTCTAATTACTTATTAATGCAATATTAGTCTATTACTTATCAATGTTTCTAATTACTTATTAATGTGATATTAGTCTATGACTTATCGATGTTTCTAATTACTTATCAAGTTTCTTCTCTAATTTCATCAATGTTTCAACTACTTATGAATGCAATAGTAGTCTAGTACTTATAAATGTTTCTAATTACTTATCATTGGTATTATTATATGGTCAATATATAATTTACATATCTTTATGATTAATATTTTAAAAAAAATCAAAACCGATTAAAACCGAATATTCTCCCGCTTATACTCCCGCATATCGTATATACTCTATTTGGTACCCTCTACGCCCGTACACCGATTACCACTTTTCAGAACACTGCTATATACATGTGTGTATGCTTATAATTATGTATGTACAGATCTGTATCTATATATGTGTGTGTTTGTAATAGTGTGTATATATATAAAAATGATAGTAGATGGGTTTCTATTTTTATATATGTATATATGACAATATGTGTGTGTCTATATAGTATATACACGTATATATATATATATTTATATATATATATGTATATATATATATATTTGTATATATAACTATAAATGTACATATATGTATTCATATATATATATATATATATATATAATTATATATATATATATATGAGAGATTGTATATAAATATAAATATACATATGTATATACATATATATTGTATATATATATATATATATATATATATATATATATTTATATGTACGCCTCGATGCGCCTCATGCACTTTAAAACCTTGCCAACAACATGGCATCCCTCCCAAAAATTAAAAGCTTTTGTAACCATCTCTTTCTAATACTTCTCAAGTAAAATTTGATTATCCCGAATAAAGGTGTCATTGTTTATCTTTCTCACTCGCACAGCAAAAGCATCTTAAACTTTGTTCAACTTAATTCTTAGTGATGTTTGTGGTTCCTTCTACACAAGTTTTATTGGCTATATATGATCATTCTCGCATGACAAGGCTATATAAACTTCAAACAGCAAGAAGTCTATTTGAATATTTCTAAGTTGTTTTTGTGAAATTCCAAACTGCAATTAGATGGCTCTGAACAGACAGTGCATAACTACGTCTAGTTTCTGTCAAAATGTTTGGATGATTCATTGACGCCCATGCGCTCACACTCCTCAACAGTATGGAGTAGTAGAGCATAAGCACTGTTGTTGCATTGACATCACCACACATTAAAAATGCATGCTCACCAACATTATTTCCGACGGAACCAATTTTTATTGTGTTTTTCTCATCAATCAGCATCCCTCGTCGACCCTTTGGGGAAAAACTGTATTTACTCTCATCTACCCCCAGTAAACTCCATTTCATCTTCTACTTTGAGTATTTGGGTGCACAACCTTTGTTTATAGCGTTTACCCCAAGGCCGATAAACTCTTTCCTCGAACACTTAAAACAATCTTTTTAGGGTATTCTCAGGTGCAAAAAAGATACAAGTGTCTAGATACTTCCCAGCATAGAATGTTTTTATCTCTAGTGATGTTGCTTTTCATGAGAATAATCTAGTCTAGTCTACCACTTTTGCACTCACACCATAGAATTAAATGTCTGATTTCAATGTCGTGTCCAATGGCCCAGAAATAGAAATTTTTCGAAATTTCGGCCGAAATTTTGATATTTATGGCCCTAACGATTTCGACGACCAAATAAGAGAATTAAATCATGAAAATTTACCAGGACAAGTGAAACACCAAGATCTACTCAAATATGCAATAATATTTCATATTGGATATGTGTAGGAGATCTCCCACATTTTTAAGTGAAGCAAGCTGAACAATTTCGAAAGAATTTCGATGACAATAAAAGAATTAACTATAAAATTTTGCAAACACAATGTTTAGCCATAAACACACTAGACTGTGTAATGTATTTATATATTTAGAGGTCAAGGTGGGACACATGTCTTGATGAGTGAGTGCACAAATGAACAGAAATGCCAAGCCTACTAGACAATTAGACTGTTAAAAGCTCCAAGTTACAGCTCAGAATTTAAAACTTACAGCTAGAAGTTCCAAACTTAGCTACTACAACTTGTATAAGTCTACTGTTAGCATTTAACTAGGTTACATAGGGACATTTATACATAGATCCAAGAAAGAACTTTGTTATTTTCGGAGTATTTCTCCATACTTCTATAGAAGAGTGTAGAAATTGATGAAGGTAATGTATAAATGGTCTAGGGATAGGGGAAATATACCTTAGAATTAAGAAAGATAGCCTATAGAAGCTACAGATTCAAAAAAAATTGCAAAAATACTTGTCAAACAAGAAAAGACGACTAATCGTAGTATTAGATATGAGAAACCCTACTCCTATATATAGGATAACAGCGAAGCGTACAGGACATAAGACAACCCTAATGGGCCAAGACACTTAGGCCCATATTACAAACTAATAATAAAACACTAACAAAATAACTCTCAACAGTCCCCCTCAGGCTGAAGTTGGGAGAATCCCAAATCAGCTTGCAAATAGAGAGTTGGACTAAGAAAACAAAGAAACAGAATAAAACGATAAACTAAGCCCATATAAGAATTTTCTCCCCCCTCAATATTACATTAAAGCACTCAAACACTCAGAAACTCATACACTCCCCCTTAAGTAGATACTCCAAGCAAGCAGGCAAGCAGGTCACAGAAGCTTCCCTATCATCTGGAGCAAAAGATATAATAGTTGATAGGCATAAAAGGTCTTCATCAAAGTCGTCGTTGTAGTAGCCAGAGAGTGTTGGATCACAATAGCAGAGCCCAGAGAGTGTTGGATCACAATAGCAGAGCCCAGAGAGTGTTGGATCACAGTAGCAGTAGTAGTCAACGTGCGAAACAGGGCACGGACAAGCCAGAGAGTGTTGGCACACAGTAAAGAAAGTCGACGTCCAAGCAAGGCACGGACAAGCAGAGAGTCGACGTGTCAAAAACACGGGCATGCCAGAGAGTGTTGGCGCACAGTAGCAAAAGTCGACGACGTAGGCAGATAGAAGACGAGTAGGCAGGGTAGCAAGCAAATAAATAACTCCAGTAGACGAAGCTCCATATAAAGTCAGCAACAGAAAGGTCTTCATCATCTTCCCTCTTCATACCATATCCATCACAGTAGCAGACGTCAAAGTCCAGAGAGTGATGGTCCACAGAGTAGAAAGTCAACGTGCAAATAAAGCACAGAAAGTGCAAAAGCACAAAGCAGCAGGTAAAGTGTGCTAATCATAGCACAAGTAGCAAAGATGATGTTCAAGTATGCAACTTCATAGCAGCAGTCGAGGTAGATGATAAATAAACAATAATAGCAGTAGAAGAATCCATATATCAGCAGTAAATGTGGCATTAAGCAGCATAACATAATTCTTCTCTTTTTTTCTTCATCTCTCCTCCATCTCGTCTCTTCCCTCTACTCTTTCTCCTATATTCTCCCCCTCACGCCAACCACGGAAAGAATCAAGAGTAGTTGGGGTGGATAATGATAAAGGAACACCCCAGAAAGAAATATAAGTTGTAGCACTGCCGGGGGGTTTGGGGAGCGCGACCCCCCAATTAGGGGAAGACGAAAAAATAAGCCAAATATACAAGGTTCGATAGCAAGCTTAGTTTTCCTGAGATGTTGAATGAAGTCGTTACTTTTTAGACTTTGAGAGTGAGAAAGCATAAACGTCAGCCATGAGAGGAGCTCGATAGTAGCAGGCTTCGAGAAGGAGTCAGATGATCAGGTGTGCATAAGACATTGTGCCCATGCGATGTTTCTGTAGACGGTTCCCTTTGGATTGTATATTAGCACCAGTAAGTCAGATCTGTCGGGCTACGCCTGCGCCTTTGCCTTGCACCCGATATGTCAGCGGAGGACAATGTCGATCTCCCCACCAACAAACTGAACGACAAGATGATGGACATGCCCGAGGAGGACTACGTCGATAGACTGCTGACGTTAGGTCAAGAAGGAGATGGAGATTTGGCGGCAGTAGCAATTACAGAATAGGGAGGCGGCAATTGGTGGTGAGGCTCACGGCAGGGCAGAGGTTGCGAGGGCACATGTGGGTAGCAAGCAAGGGTTTGCGGGCGGCAGGTCAGCGGCTGGTTGAGAAGATGTGGTTTGGGTCACGGAAGCATAAACGATTGTCCGGTGGTTGCGGCTTCAGAGCAAGGGGGAGTCGGGGCTAGCGGGAGGTAACGGCGGGCAATAGCAGGTAGGGGCGGCAA
Organism: Alisma plantago-aquatica; assembly: GCA_963693085.1. NCBI lineage: Eukaryota > Viridiplantae > Streptophyta > Magnoliopsida > Alismatales > Alismataceae > Alisma > Alisma plantago-aquatica. The sequence goes on from OY856412.1 coordinate 879,459,608, forward strand.
GGCGGAAGTTGCTGACAACCTGTTGGGAAAAAGGCATGCGGAAGGAGGTTTGTGCAAAAGGGTTGATCGGCTGGGTAGGCGACAAAGGACAGATGCAAAATAAAGTATCACGAAGTAGATAAAGGGAACAGGATGATCACCGACCAAGTAGTCGGCGGGCAGCCAAGCCAAGAAGGTGACGACCGCCCGCAGGCCGAACAAGTTTTTTTTTGTCTTCTAGTGGTAAGTTTTTTTGGATCACCGCTCTGATACCATGTCAAACAAGAAAAGACGGCTAATCGTTGTATTAGATAGGAGAAACCCTGCTCCTATAAATAGGAGAACAGGGAAAGCGTACAGGACATAAGACAACCCTAATGGGCCAAGACACTTAGGCCCATATTACAAACTAATAATAAAACACTAACAAAATAACTCTCAACAATACCCAAGATGTAGTATTATCAGCCTAAGGAACAAATTTTTTTAAATTTAATTCGTGTTTCTGTACCATTTTGCGAAGAAATTACGGCCCAAACTGGGCTTTTTGCTGCGAAATTTCACCATTTTTGTCGAAATTCGCAGTTAGGGTCAAAATTTTCGCGAAATCACGTCCCACTCCCTGCATTTATGTGTTTCACATGTCCGGCTGTAGATTTTGATGTCCGACAGCATAAAAAAATCGAGCAAAATTTTGCAAGTTTGATCGAAATTTTGTTCCATGAGTTTAACTTAGTCTGCCCTAATTTTGCCTAAGTCAGACCTATTTTGGCATAACATGACTTAATCAGAAGTAAGTTCCCCTAGTTTGTTCCACATTGACATAAATGAGCCTAAATTTGATGAAATCAGACCTAATTCCACAAAATAAGACATGTTTTCCGCAAATTAGACCTAATTTAGATCTGATTTGGCCTAAATCAGTTCTATTTCTTCCATAAAATAACTAAATTGGATCTAATTTGACCATATACTCCTAAAGGAAGGACTATTCATAGAGGAACATATACAAACTTACAAAGAATACTTTCTAATTTATTCGCATTTTGGCCTAAAGCAAAGGACAATTCTTGAGACAGTTCCTCCTAGCAGCAACTTGGAGGACCCATATGAAGGTTGAAGTATTGAAATATAGTTTGTGAACTTGATAAAGGAGTTTGTAGTCTCAAGAAAAGTCCCCTGTTTGAGACAATTCCTCCTGCAGTGATATGGTGAGCATTGAGAGTCTGAGACAACCTAAAGGCCTGTCTGAAATATTGCGTAACTACGGATTTGGAAAAATGAGGAACCTCCATAGAGTTGGGGCCTCCCAAACCAAAAGGGTGTCTTTTTTAATATACAAACTAGGTCACCAACCGCTAAAAGGGGGTTCTGACCTGATTCGGTCTTTGTTAAACCGGCTACCTAACAGGTCTAGTGGGTCAGGAGGACTTTTATGTTGACCTAGTAGGTTCAATTGTATACACTGTATTGCCAACGTCAACCCCCACCCCAAAAATATTGTCATAAATCACAGAAGCACGGACACCGGTCTAGATATGGATGCAGACATGGACACAGGACACAGCAATTTTCAAAATATAGGACACAGACACGGCACTGGATGATTGGGGGGTCAAATAGACATGTTTGTAATGTATGTATGTCTCTAAATTATTGAAAATTATTCCAGATTATGAATATATTTTATAAGAATATGAATATGTATGACTCTGTTAGTATTAACGATATGAAGTAGACAGCTAAAATGTACTTCAGTAGATATAGTGGATTTACAGTATAAAAATGAGTTCTGAGTACTCAATTTATTAATAGATCAGACGAAAATGTCATTCATGAATCATGATATTTAATTCGTCAAGTATTGACTGTTTCTAAAAGATTTTGCAATTTTGATTATATGTTAGCTTCATATTATATTTTCTCAATGAAAAGACATACCTAAACAGAAGTTATACATTTAGAATTTAACACTGAAATAGGCTATTACAGCAGCTGCTGCTACAGTAATGTATCCAGGGAGTGCCCAGGTTGTTCAGCCGTTTCCAACTGCTGTTGTCGATGGTATACGCATCAAATGTCTAGGGTTTTGCTAGTGACAGAAGGCGTGCCACTAGGTATCATAGACCAGTTGATGCAATACTTAACAAGTTACACGGCATATAGTTACACCTAGGAAGCACAGACACGGACACGGCAATTTTTAAAAATGTAGGACACGGACACGGGGCCGGACACGGCAAATTGTTTTTTCCACATATATATGTATACATTATTGATGTATAAACACATTCTATTATAGAAATTTAATTGTGGAGTTTGCATTTCATTTACTTAAAAGACATACAATCATCCATCAAACACATTCATCCAAATAGGAAAAACCCATCAAATACAACAAGCATGGCCTAGTGATATTTATAAATATAAATTTATGTAAACACATTCATGTCCATGCTTCCAATCAATTAAAGCAAATTGTCAATTTAAATCATAACGCAATGACTTTTGAACAGTAAATAAACAATAATTAGACCAATTTAACAATGAAGAAATCCAACTCAGAATGATGTATGATTAAATACAATAAATACTACAGATTTGTATTACATAACTGAACCAACAGCAGCAATTATTGTTAACATTATAACAAAACAGAAGAAAAAGACTTATTAGAAAAATTGGGCATAGATTGATAGAGGGGCAGGATTTCAGTAAGAAAACAACGAAAATTTGGAGTGAAATTGAGGAGAAGGGGAGCAAATATCAATGGGTTAGGGAACAAGGACGGGTTTAGTCTTTTTTTCTAACATAACTGGACATGAATGTGGCCGGGCTGGGTCAGCCGTGTCTCAGCCGTGTCCTAGCCGTGTCCAAGCCAAAAACTCTTCAAAAAAAAAGTTGGGACACTCCGGGGCCGTGTCCATCGTGTGTCCAGCCGTGTCCACGACGTGTCCGTGTCCGACACGCGGCAGACACGGCCACGGCACCTCCCGGGAAGTGTCCGTGCTTCCTAGAGTTACACCCAGGTCAGCGCTGATGTACAGAACGACGGTGTCACACTTTTGATTTCTGGTATAGAATATACCATATTGAAAAGTGGGTACCATTTCCTTGGAGAAGTCGCAATATATATATATATATATATATATATATATAGAGAGAGAGAGAGAGAGAGAGTCAGGCTAGTGTACACTCAAGTGTACCGGAGGCACCGTACACCTCAGTCATTTTTGAAGATGCAATAAATTTTTGAAAAATCTAAACCGTTGATCTTCTCAATTATCATAAGAACATACTATATAATAAATTTTAGCTCATTTGGACACTTATAGATCGTGCATCTAAAGGAGGCCAAAATCATGTATTTTAAATTAGTTTTGTGCGTCGATTTTGTTGTCCTTAAATGAGTGACTTACACTCATCCAAATGAGTTCAAATTTTGTATGTGACTTATTATTATTGTAACACTGAAGATCAATGGATTAGATTTTGGAAAAACATGGTCTAGATAGGCAAACACCATTGAGGTGTACGGTGTGATCTGTACACTCGAGTATATTCTAGCCTGACTCAGCTATATATATATATATATATATATATATATATAAATTTCAGAAAATCAAGCTGCAGAATTTGTCACAAAGGCCATGCTCGGAAATTAATTCATGATTTTCGTGAAAAGCTAGAAACGTCTCATATATGAACTCAAACATGAACTGGTGTTAGTCCCGAATAGATTTTATTTCTATTTATTTTCCCATTCTCTTTTTCCTACTTCCCCGTGTATCTGCTATCCATGTATAAGTGACGCCTTTTTCCTTTTCTACGTTAGCAATATACTTACCTCCACAGCCTCAAGTTCATGAATGTATATGCAGTTATGCACGTTTATAATATTACAATGGTAACTTATTCAATTTCTAATGACTTTTACCAAGATTAGAATGTTACATATAGTAGTAGAAATATAGCATGCAAAGTGGTGCAAGTCAATGTATCATAGATCCACACTTTCCAGAAAATATCATGCACACTATAATATGTTCCATACCCACATTTCCCATTGCCTATAATCAATCGAATAGACTAAAAGCCAGGTCATAAACAGACTTATTGTAACATTGCTCACTATATCAAGTCGACTAAATATTCACATTTTATATAAACGAACCTTTGGATCTCTCACTATATCAAGTCGACTAAATATTCAAATGTTATATAAACGAACCTTTGGATCTTTGATCGTTTCCACCAATAATGCCTGGTAAGATGCTTCAGCCTCTTTTCGACGTACTTTTAGTTTCAATGATTCCATTTCTTGTTCTTCTCTTTGTTTTCTTTTCCGTGTCTCCTGTTCCCTTCGTTTTAGTTTCTCCTGGTTAAAAAATACATACAATGTTAATCTGGACAAGGATGAGCAGCCAGCTGAAGCACGGGGTTGCCACTGACAAAATAAATTTCAGGGTACCTGTTCCTCTCTTTTAGCTTTCCCTGCTTGTGAAACTTCATCATCGACAGCCCTTAATTCAGCCAGGTATTCATTAAACAAAGTCTCTCTGTCCTCATGATTAACAGCCCTATACCTGGGATCATCTCGGACGCTCTCTTTCACCTGAAGAAATAAAAAAAGTATAGGGAACTTGTTAGTCTCATGACACAATATTGAGAAAACAAATTGGCCATACTGGGTCCAAAACCCATTAAACATCTCAAAGCACCAGAAGTCACCTAATGAAAAGGCAAGAGCAAGCTAGAGTACCAAAAACATAAACTTTCAGCCAGAAAATTCAGAAATATACTCACCATAATTATAGCCCTTATTACCACTAAATCAAGATGTCAAAGAGGATAAAAAGGAAAGAATGGAATAATTTTTAGACACCTAAAATCTTACATTCAATACCTATTGACTGCACCTCCAATCAAGTTCCTTCATTTCCAAAAGTAAGCTAAAACTCTTGTGGTTTACATGAGAAATGAAATGAAGTTTTCAAATCACCAGTTCCACTTTATTTTATAAAATGAACTCCCATTAATGTATGCCTTCTCCATCTCATCCCTCTACTATTACTGCTGTGTTCAAGTGCTGCATGCCCACACCCACCACCTCAGCGCATTGACCTCCACACCCAAGGTTGAAAAAGGCGTGAGGCGTAACGAGGCGTTTTTGTCTTGGCGAGGCGAGGCATAAGCCTCGAGGCGGTCGAGGCGTAAGCCTCAAAATGTACGGAGGCGTTCCTATATTTATATATATTAATATGTTTATATAAATAAGAAAATATATATACAATGTAAGTTAATACAATTGGGCAACTACATAACAAAATCACATTACACTACCTGTTTATAATCTAAATTTAAACAACTGGAAAATAATAGCAGTACAAGTTGTACCCAAACAGTAGTATTTTAACCACAACTTGTTTGTTTTTTCGTTTGAATCAAAGGGGCTAGTGGAAAACCCATTGGGCCAGGCCCATATGTAGTTAAAATGAACAAGGAAACCTGTATTTTGGGTTGCAGCTTGAGGCTAGCGCCTCACTTGCGCCTCAACGCCTCTTTGCGCCTTGCAAAAAATGAGGCGTCCGCCTCTTGGATTACAGGTGAGGCTTACGCCTCAAGGCGCCCTGGGGTGCGCCTCTTGGATTACAGGTGAGGCTTACGCCTCAAGGCGCCCTGGGGTGCGCCTCTTGGATCACAGGTGAGGCTTACGCCTCAAGGCGCCCTGAGGTGCGCCACCCTATGGCCCTATCATTACCACTCATTCCTTAGTGGAGGCTGGAAGCAATCCCCAAACAAGGCCTCCAACAAAAATCTGCAGTAGCTGGCTGCACCCCAGCTGAAGAAACCATCCTCATTCTCACACCCCCAATTTGTCAGCTCCACCAACCTCCACCTTGACCACCTAGCTCCTCCCACCTACAATGAGCTAGGAAGCACGAACATTTCGCAAAGGTTGGTGTGCATGTGTCCAGTGTTTCAAAAAGCAGTTTTGTGCGGGGCATATGTGGTGCGCCCCACTTTGCCAGACCGCATATGGATATGCGGCCCAGTATGCGGACATGGCCGCTTATGCGGTTCTGTGCAGGGTATATGCGGGGCATAAGCGGCCAATTTTTCATTAGAACTACTGCAGACTTTTTTTTCCAATTTAATTTGTTTCTATTTTGATTTAAACTATGTACATACCCACACACATACATGTACATATGTATATATATGTATATGTATCAATACCTTTCAATATCTATCTATATCTATACATATTGTAGTAATACATTAATGGTATACTTACATATTACACACAAACATCTTTGAATGTGTAAAGTCTATGCTATGTGTATGCATACACACATTTCCACATATATGCATATATTGTATATGAATTTACATGTCAATATGAATATATCTACATACAATACACACACATATTTCACATATGCTATTTATGTGTACACATATATGAATATTTAAATATATTGTACATATATATTTGAATGGACACTTATAACTATACATAATTTTGTGTTCTACAAATGAAATTTATAATTTCTAAGCTTAATATATATTTTATGCTATATATAATTAATTTATTAAAAAAACCAAAAACACATATACTCCCCCATACCGCATATACTCTATAAGGTGACCTCTCCGCACGCATAACGCATACCGCTTTTTTAAACTATGCCCGTGTCCGAGACGTGTCTGACATGGACACACCTTAGACATGCAGAGAATTTTTTTTGTTGCAGTGTTGGATGCGTCTTGGACACGTCGTGGACATTCCCAAGACATCAACCCAACCCACTTAAGTCTAAGCATATGACAAACCCCCAAACATAATTGTGTAGGCGGCTAGGTGGTCCTTCCCACTCAACGGAAGCCTAGGGGGTCTAGGCATTTCTAGGCTTTCTTCTTATTTGCTATATTATAAATATATATAAATATTTTGCATATACATTTATCTATATTCAAATATATAGATCACTATGTATATTTGTATTGGTTATCCCTTAATCAATCTAACTTCACATACATCATACTTGTCATGACCTAAGCTCAATGTTTTAAAAAACATTAAGCGGTAACCGTGCGGACAGCACCTTGTAACTGGTTAAGCGGTGAGCAGCCGATTAAGCGGCCGATTTTTGAAAAAATGGATTTTAATTTCCTATATAATTTTATACAAAATTACATATGTATGTATATAAATACTAATACTCTTTGGAACTTTTATACATATCTAAAGATTCTAAACACTCTACCCAACAATACAAAACACCCAAATAGTTTATAAGATAGCTACAAGACAATAATTATAGCCATAATATAATAAACAATAGATTTGACATAAATAAAATACCCTACATACATGATTCAAAAATATTTTTGTATCACGTGTTTACATAGTTAAGCAGTAAATAATAGACTAATTATTTGATACCTTTCTAACTTATTGTTATATGTGCATATCATCAATTAGTCATAGATTACAGCAGTACAATTAACTAAAGTATGCATTTTAAAATTAGATAATAGTTACATATATTTTACTTGTATAAACTACACTTTACATCAGTACCCTAATATCCCAACTTGCATACAAGTATGCATTCTATACGAACTAGGCTTATCATAGGATTTTTTTTTAATTTACGAGAGAACCGCCCTCGTAGAAGCGCCACAATCATGACCCCCCCAGACAGTGTAAACTCTCGGGGCATGAGAGGGTGTGGTCCAGTCACCTCCCCTCCCGCGCCCAATCAAATTCGTGTTACTTTTTGCAGAGCACCTTCAGTGTGATTCAAACCCGAGTCCTTCATCTGGACTTACCGAGCCGTAACCAGCCGGACTACTCTGGCCGGACTATCATAGGATATTTAATGTATATAAGTTTAATATATTATAGTCAGTAATACTTGGGACCATATAGTTTATATAAAGTTACATATGTACAGCAAAATTTAAAAAACGGACAAAAAAGGCCAAAAAGCGGGAAAAAAGGGGCAAAAAAACGGGAAAATGGGTGAAAAGTGGGAAAAAACGGCTTATAAATTACAAAAAGGTTAACCGGCGATTCTGGCAAAAAATGAAGAACCTGGGCATTGGGCCGATTAAGTGGCCGTTTAATCGGGCGCTCAGCCCATTTTTCATTTCACTGCCTAAGCTAGACCTATTCAGCCTTAATTTGACCTAACATGACCTAGATTGGACCTAATTTAACTTAGTTTGCCCTAATTTGGCCTAACATGACCCAGTCAGACGTAACTACCCTAGTTTGTCCTGCATTGATCTAAATGAGTCCCAATTTGGCGAAATCAAACCTAATTCCCCCAAATAAGACACGGTTCTCCCAAATCAAACCTATTTTCCCTTCCCAAATCAGACTTAATCTGCCCAAATTAAATCTCACTTGGCCTAAATCACATATATTTCTTCCCTAAAATAATTAAACCTGATCTAATTTGACCAAATTCAAACATAATCCATGCTAATTTGGTCTTTAAGAGTCTTAATTTGGGCTAAAAGGCCTTAGGCGTCCACTTAAGTTATTTGAAAGCCTAGACGGTCCATCTATAACCTGGGGGAGGCGAGAGCCTTGATAACTATGCCCCTAAGCCTTCTCCAAATCCCTACCTCCTATATCCTCCACTACTCCTTGCTCTACTAACATCAGGTGGTTAAGCACCAGCTTTAATTAAGCCATCGATGCCCTTCTTTAGCAAATGTAGCAACTATTGTCAGCGGTATCATCTCCACCATCAAATCTGAGGAGGAAAGCGGTTGGATTCACCACTTTCTCTTCCAATTCCATGTAACTTTTCCTGCTTTGCTTCCCCCCTCCTCTTCCTACTTCTTGTTCCCCTCCTCTTTTTCCTACTCTAAAGCTGCAGTAGTTTTAAAAGTGTTCCTTCTCTTTTTTAGCTCCTCTATGCATCCTTCTCCCTCATCTATTTCCACCCCCCCCCTTTGTTCCTCTTCTCATTCATCCCCCTCCTCTGTCCTATTTGAATATGGCAGTAGCCGCAACATTGCTCCCCTCCCCTTCTTTTATCTCATGTTGGTCCTCCATGTCTCCTTCTACCTTCTCTTGCCACTCCCTACTCTTCTTTTTGCTCCTCCTCCAGGCAAAGTAGCAGATTACTGTCATCCCTACGCCTCCTCTTTTTCTTGCTTCTCTATAACTCCATCGCCCCTCCTCTTCCCTTGCCCCTCCATCTTAAGTAGATCTCTAATGTATTCCTCTTCCTTTTCTTCCTCTCAAGTTCATAAAAGAACCTTCATTCTCCACCTCCTGTCCATCACCAACAGCAACATATTTCCTCACCCCCTTTCCTTCACCAACAATTAAAAATTGTGCCTGAAATTTTACTACTCTCAATATTACTACGATTTTGTACATATTTACTAAAGCAATTTTATTATCAAGTATCTTAATATCTGTTATGATTTCATCCATATTGTGACTTGTGTATATTTTGTTATATGTTGTTGGATTTTATGGTGATTGCCCCTGTGGTTGATGTATTTAGATCATTTTGTGTTTATACATAACGCATATTATATGTCAATATATATATATATATAGTCAGGCTAGAATACACTCGAGTGTATTCGGAGCAGAATACACTCAAGAAGTTTTTTATGATGCAACATTTTTTTTCAAAAATCTAATCCGTTGATCTTCTTAAACATCTTGTGAATAGCTCATATATAAAATTTGAGCCCATTTGGACATTTATAGCTCACGTTATGAAGACCAAAAAAATTATGCATTTCAAATTAGTTTCGTGCGTCGATTGTGTTGCCCTCGGATGAGTGACTTACACTCATCCAAATGGGATCAAAATTTGTATGTAGCCTAATTATAGTATGACAATGAAGATCATTGGTTTACATTTTGCAAAAAAATAGTCTTGATATGCAAACACCACTTGAGTGTAGCCATTTGGACATTTATAGCTCACGTTATGAAGACCACAAAAATTATGCATTTCAAATTAGTTTCGTGCGTCGATTTTGTTGCCCTCGGATGAGTGACTTACACTCATCCAAATGGGATCAAAATTTGTATGTAGCCTAATTATAGTATGACAATGAAGATCATTGGTTTACATTTTGCAAAAAAATAGTCTTGATATGCAAACACCACTTGAGTGTAGCGTGTGATCTGTACACTCGAGTGTATTCTACCCTGACTCATATATAGATATAGATATATATAGATATTTGAATATATATATATATATATATATATATATATATTGTGTATCATTCACTTTTGGAAATCGTTGTCCCGTGTCTATGTTCTATGTTCATGTCTGTGCTTCCTAGACAATGAGCAATCATAGTGATGTTGCTCATATTCACTACCTATGGATGATTGAGTTGTAGGACGGAAAGTGAAAGTCAATAGATGTGAGTGGGGTTGAGAAAAGTGAGATGTCTGGTGAAATCTGGTGAACATGAACTGGCAGCCATGGTGGAGTGGAGCAAGGCTACCAATTGTTATATGGAGTAACACGGGGAGGTTAAGGCTAGGTGGACAGGTTGTGGTCAAAAAGAAGATACAGTGTAGGGAACCAATAACTGGTAGCAGCAGCGTCAGTAGCATGTTGTCGCTGACTAGCTGACCTTGGAGGCAGACCAGAAGAAGGTAGAAGAGCAGTAGGAAACAAGACAAGGGACTGTAAAGCTCTCAAAATCTTGAGCAATCAGCAAGAGTGGATTGAAGAGGGGAAATTTTTATAAACATTATGTGTTTAGGCGTTGGTAGTGACGAGACGACGAGTTAACTTCACCTATATTCATGTACATATGTGGCTGGTCTCAAGCCTAGATAACAAGTGGCAACATAGGGAGAGAGAGGTAATGGTTATTGATGACAAACTCCAAGAGAATTGCCTCAGATGGTTTGGACATATGAGTAGAACGACATACACCAGTCAAAAGATTATTATTCAATCAAATAAATTTCAAAGGCGAAGAGCTAGACCTATATAAACCAAGGGTGAGGTAATAAGAAGAGATCTGGATCAGTTACATCTCCATCAAAGTATGACCACAAAAGAAAGATAAAAGATCCATGTAGCCAGTTGGGTTGAGGCTCAGATGTTGGTAACATCGTGGCAGCAGCGGCAGTGGGGATAGTTCCTAGACTCAGTACAATGCATTAAATTGTCTACATAATTGTTCAATTATAGTTTTATAGTACCTACTGAAGCCAAAAGTCGCATATAAAACAGAAATCATGTTTAGTCATAACAGTAGTCAAAGGAGAAACAAGTTACCCTAGACCAGCGACTAGCAACAGTAATATTCCTTCTTTCACGAAGCATTGACTTAAAGCTGGACACAACCACAGCACGTGTTGCTAGCATTTTCTCCTCAGCAGCCTTCTTTATTGCAAGCACCCTGTAGTGACAAGTGGAAATTATATGAACATCTCAAACATATATGTTCTCTCACAAAGTTAAAATATCTGATTCTAAGTTGAAAAATTAAGCACTGTCACTTTATTTCACAAATAAGCACTCGTAACAGTTAACCTCTCATTCAACAGAAGTTCCCTATCCCTGCGGTCCAGGGCTAAAAATCGAGTATCATTGCCCCATTTTCTTTTGAATGACTGGTAGTCAGTTTTCCCGTCAATATCCTGTACATCAATACGGATTGTAAGCTTTGTAACACCCAACAATGATTTTACATATAAAGATTCTATGTTGTTTTAACTGCAAGGAATTACATTGTGAGAGCAAACAGACAACTAATAGTATATTCCAGGACCATAGAGTAACCTCTGAAGCCATTTCTAGCAACTGCTTGAAGCCCTCGACTGTTGCTTTTTGAGCAGCCCTTTTCTCCCTCCTCTCTTCCTCAGCTCGGGTGCGAACAAAATGTTCAAACAAAGATCTACGGGTATCATGACTTGGAATAGCCTACAGACATTTTGTAATAATAAAAAATTAAATTTTTCATATTATACTTCATTATAGAAGTGACATATACATATATAGAAATAATGGCAAAATTCTGGAGAGCGCCACATTAATAAGAAATGCATACAATTAGATACAGCCATGAATATTATGAATTATGAGAACGTCAAAAATTTCCACTACAACATGTGCACCAATCCACAGCCCTAAATGGAATATTTTTGTACCTTCCACCTGATACCTTTAGTTCATTCACATAACTGATTCTATACTACAGTATCATTCTCCAATCTCCATCCTTCATTACTTCCTGTTACAAATGATAGTGACATGTTCAAGATCCAGAAACTTTTTGGCTTCTGTCAGCTCAACTGTTAATGAAAAAGAGGCCACAGTAGCGCACACACGCACACAGAGATATATATTACACCTATGATTAGGAAACACTAATTGATCTTGATTACATCTTTTGAAGTTAGCAGCGGGAAGGATGGGTTTCGAAAGGGAAAGTTGTGGGAAAATATACATGGGTATAGATGACCGGAAGATTTAATGAATGCCTACTACACTAACTACGATTATATACCCATCACTACCTTTAATGGATTTGAGTCTTGAGAAAGGTAGCTCTCTGTATACTAGATCATATAGATCGTACTAACTCAGAAAAGCTTGGGCACAATATGTAGTTATTGATACCGAGATAGGGTAGAAAGGAAGAGATTAGGGTGAAATACATATGGGAGATCATATTTCCCAATGCTCCAGACATGAATAGATAATGATATCACAAAAAATGAGAAAAATTGAACCTGCATAGCTTATCATAGAGTGAGGAGGAGTTGAAGAGAGAGAGAAAGAGAGAGAGAGAGAGAGTTTACATCACTGCCAGAAGAGCCACCACAGACAAGAAGACCTGCCAAACCCAGCAGAATCACCATCCAGAAGGCACATTGACCAGCACCTACGTGCAGCCAGATGGTCAAGGGGAAGGCAAGCCTCCACATGCCAAGGAGAGGGAAAGCCACTATGCCTCAAAAGGGGGATGACGACAAGTGATGCTGCAAAAAAGAACCCTTGGTCACCGTTGGGAGTCAGGTAACCAGGGAATGAGGGAAGAGGATGAATTCGTCAATAATGTATACCACCCAAACATGCCCCTTGGTAACACTCTTATAGCCAATGTGTTAAAGATCACCAGTGTTTTGAAAAGCGGCCTGAGCGCCCGCCTGAGCGGCCAAGAGGCCCAACCGCCTGGCTCAGACCTTGAGCGGCCGCTCAAGCAGCAACCCATTAAGCGGCCGCCTGAGACCAGCCCAGCCCGCATGTGCGCCCACCTGGGTGGCTACTTTAGGCCCCCGCTTTTGGCCGCCTATTTTCTAGCCATCAGATTTTTGTATTGTTGCTTTCTTTTTTTCATTTTTTTGTAGTCAAATGTTATTGCTGCTACTATATGTTGACTTTCTATGTGCATGACTTACTATATATGCATGTAATATATTATACAATACTACAAGTATCTAATAGTATATAATACATTGCTTCTGTACATTGTAAAATACGAGACATTACTGTATTATACATTCTATAATACATTAATACATACATTATATATCTAGTTATATATTGCATAGTGTATTTCTGTATAATATGAAACATTACAGTATTATACATTCTATAATACATTACATACATTATAGATCTAGTTATCTATTGCACAGTGTATTTCTTACCTTTCTACCTTGTATAATACATTAATACATTCTATACATTCTGCTGTTTACTGGATATTAATAAATTATATAATAGATTTTATGTATTCTATTGTTTAAAGCATAATGTACATTCATACATTATATATTTTTCTACTGCTTACTGCATTTTAGCATGTAAAGTTATAAATATATTTACTACAAGTCTACAACAACAGTAATCTTTTTAGGACAGCTGTGTCAAAAACTAATTGGGTGTCTTATTTTGTTGTGTAGGGTGTTTATAAGTATAATATTTCCTTATAAATATATTACTTATATACAAATATGTATATTTTTCTATTAAGTTATATAAGAATTTAAGTACCCGCATTTTCAAAAAGCGCCCGCCTGGCGCTCAAGCGGCCGCAAGGTGTTGTCTGCACGCCTTCCGCTTCCCACTTTCTAAAACATTGAAGATTACAGAAATTTGTTTAGTTTTCTACATCTTAAAAGCTATTATATGTAATAATGGGTATCATTTAGGATTAGAATAAGTGTTTGCAGTCACCTGTATCCATACAAATTTCACATTTGTGGTATGCTCGTTTTTAAAGAAACCAAGTAACTTTGGACACCTATAGAGGAGATGGGTAAACTAACAGACTTTAGGCTCACGGTCATCATCATCATCATCATCATCATCTAAGCCTCAATACCAACCATGTTGGGGTCGGCTACATGGATCCTTCTTTTCCAATCAGCTCTGTTATGGGTCATACTCTGATAAAGATGTAAAGGTTCGAAATCTTTCTTTGTAAGCTATTCCAAAGTTAATTTAGGTATGCCTCTGCTTCTTTTAGTTCTGCTTGACTTTTATTTCAAATTTTGAAAGTATGCAAATCCCATTTGTCCCATTCTAACTAAGAGATAATTATATCTCACCTCCCTAAGCCATGCTGAACACCAACATACAATATGAAAAAAGGTAGATGTATATCTAAGTTGGATCAGCCCAAACTTTGGGTATTTTAACAACGGTTTGAATATTTGTGTGGACTTTGTCAAAAGCAAGCATGATTTTATTATAAGTAATAGATTATTAATTTGACCTCCCTTAGCCATCTTGAACACCAAAATATAATATTAAAACAAAGTAGATGTAGATCTAAGTTGGATCAGCCCAAACTTTGGGTATTTTCACTATGGTTTGTATATTTATGTGGTTTTTCGTCAAAAGAAAGATGTTTTGTGCATATTCTAATAAAACACTACGTAGATCTATACTTAATGAGCTCATTTATTAAACAAATGGGTTTTCTCCCTAATTTGTGCAGATTTTCAGTGATTTATGTATATCTAATAACCTGCTAGTCAATAATATTAGAAAACTATCCACGTGTTGACACTAGTTTTTAAGTGTTGGGCTTAGGCCCACTTATGTATTTTCTACTTATTCTGAAACATACTTAAATGGATGTTTAACTTGCCTCCTATCTAATACTCCTATAACTTGCCTCCTATCTAATACTCCAACATATAGGAGTCTATTGTAAACATGTTTTATTTAATGAGAATTCTCTCCTAATCCACCCCAAACGGTTTCCGAGCATATTTGATCCTAACCTAAACCCAATTGTCACCCTTCATCCCTCCTCTTTGTACACCTCCCAACTACACCACCTTTTCTCCTTTCCTCCCCCCCCACAATTATTGCCCCTCTCCCCTTCTCCCTCCCCTCTTGACGCTGCCAGTAGGGCTGCCCACCGAAGGGGCTCAGTTGCAGATGGCTTAGCCACCACTGTTAGTGGCACCCAGACCATGGGTCATTGCCCGCCAACAGCTTGCAGGCACCTGTCAGGCATGCTAGCCTCTACTTCCATTTCGGCTCCTCCACGTGTTGTCGTTGCAGTCTAAGGAGTTGGTTTGCCCTCACATCAACAGTGGTAGAACTTTGGGGAGACATTGTGGCCGTCAACAGAGTAGCAGCCCTCTCAGTTCATCTAGTCAGTTCGACCAATGGGCAAAGGGTCTCCTGACCATCCAAAAATGATCTAAGTTTCTCCTACGGTCTATATCATCCCTTGAACTTCCTTTTCTTTTGGAAAAAAGGCAATGATTGCTCTCTTTTAAAGCAACAAAAGCACACACAAGGCCAACTAGACTTGGTTTTTTCATCCCCATGTGGTTCCCTAAAGGCAAGGGTGAGTTATTCGCCTCCTAATTAGGGGATCCATGTGATATACACCTATTTTGTGATTTTATTCCATAGCGCTTTCTCTTTTTCTTTTTTGTATCGTGCTTCTTGCAAAACCCGGTATTGGTTTATTAAGTTCATCTATCGTGCTTATCATGTGGTAGCTTGTTTTTTCAATGCAGGATGCATACAATATTATTCTACTTGTTTATTTTGATTTGCACTTATTATTATAGACCTATGTGCACTAGTATAATTCTTTTACTTAGTTGCAAGTTTGTTTTAATTTCATATTTTATTTGGCAACTTAATAAAACTGTCACAGGTCTAGGGTTTCACGTCTTTAGTTATAAATATCAGTCTTGGAGGAACATTTGAATATGATTTGAAAATTTGATTTTTCATTTATCATCTTTGTATCTTATTCTTCCTTATGTGTTCGGGTGTTCCACATCGTTGTCTCTATAACCACGCTACATCCTACCCTGTTAGGGCTACCAATAAAGCTAGTCCAACCCATGCGGCCATTATAATGACACACCTAGCATATCAGTTGTCAAGTGGTGATTAATTGCTATGGATGAATGTAGTTTACATGTTTCAACATAACATGAAGGTCATGTGGAATGAAATGAAGGATTTCTAAACACTGGAACAAAATTGTCTCCGTCTATATAATATCACGGATAAGCTTGTTGTAGGAACAGGGAAATCGACATTTTTTTAAGTGAACAACGATGGTATAAGGTCATTGACAAAGAAACTTAATTACTTCTCTCCCACCATGTCAGTGATTCGACAGACGTTACCAAAGAGCATGATGCTATTCTCTCAAGAAGGTTTTTGAATGACCTGCATCCTCGCTAGATGCAGTCTATCAGCTACTTCCAGGTGGAACATATTTATCTTCCATGGAACAAGCCTACACATGCCTCTCCCAGTCAGACATGGAATCCTCCGTCGCCATCATCCTCCAAGATGCCCAAGTAGCACTTCTTGCAACGGCTCGTGAACGTGCACAACATCCCTATTGTACTTATTGACAACACTTTGGTCACATCGAGGAAGATTGTTGCACCAAGAAGGCAGTACAACTTAGTTGTGGTCAAGGTAGAGGTATTACTCATTTGACCAAAGCGCCATCAGGTGCAATTGCTTAGCCTATTGCTACCAAGGAACAAATTTTCATAGAAATTAGCAAAATTTTGCTCAAATTTTAATTTTGGCAGTATAACTTATTGTGAGCGTAACGATAGGCATGCTTCGGTCACCCACTGGTTATACCACCAGATTCACCAATACCGCCAAATTATGCCAATTTTCAACAAAATTTACCGTTACACCAATAGAAATATCTTGTTTTGCATGTGTGAGTCTATTTTTTATTGTTTAAGAGGAGAAAAGGGGGAAGCAATAGGATTTTGACAATTAGAGATCAAATAAACCTAATCCAAGGTATGTTACATTTTGTACCATTTTCTCACATTTACACCTCATCTTTCTTAATCAAGATATAAAAAGCCTTTAAATGGCAAAGATTCCCCATTTGCTTCTTTATGTTTCTTCCTAATGGTATGTGATCATAGATTTAGGACAATATCTATTAATATACATTACATTCATAATATATACCTATATACTCCACTAAATTATGAGTAACATATAGTTATTTGCAATCATTTTTAGTACTAAGCTAATTACATTACAAATATTCTTATTACTGGTATTATTTAAAATAGGAATAAAATGTGCCAGTTAGCAACATAACTACAGACAAGTTATTGTGAAGAAGTATAAACACATGTCTAAACGAATACTCAAAAACGTTATATGCACGTTGATACAAAATAAAAAATAATACAATCAGGTTAGGCAGAATTGAGGTATCCTGGTGACTAAAAGGTTATAAATGCAATGCAGAATCTTTAAAGATAAAAACCTTAAACCGTGGGTCAAAAATAATCTTTGGCAGTTCCTTTTCCCATTTTGAAAATGGTGCAATTCCCCTTTCTTTGAGCATTTCCTGTTATGTCAGAGGATAAAAGTTTCAACACACTACAATGGCATTTCACCAAGTATGGTAGTATTCAAGACAAACCAATATAAGCAACTTATACAAACTCTTAAATAAATAGAAATTGAAATGCTACAATGATTACATACAAATATGTAAGTTTGGATGATGAGCTAAAAAAGAAGAATAGCATAATTATACATCAACCCTATAAAAGGCATTTGTTAAGTGTCACAGGAAAGCTTGAAAAAATTTGTTGCTCGAGAATTAAATCAATGCCAAATAAATGTCTAAAGTATCCAAGAGCATGTCTACCCACAACCGAAAATCAACATGAACACTTTTCAATCAAAAAGTAGACTAACCTTAAATTGCCTGATACACTCTTCTTTTGTGGCCTCACTGTCTGTGTCATCAGAATCTGAAGACGAATCTGATAAATTTCCATCGCCTTTGCCATCCTTCGGTCTCTCTTTGTTATTTTCACTTTCTTGGTTTTTAACCAATGAAGATTCAACCACTTTCATGCTGTCAGAATTAGAACCAGCCAATGCGATAGACATTTGCGGAGATGAAATTGCAGGTGCACTGGAGTCTTGCAGCTTCTTCTTCACCAAATCCAGTGCTGAGGATGGCACGGCAACAGCAGGACGAAAGACTGTGGCATCTCGACCACCTGTTTGAAGAGCTGGAGTATTCACATTGGGCACGGCAGAATTCTTATCCTCTAGAGATGAAGCAGGTGCTGCAGCTGAATCAACTTTTGCTTGATTAGCCCGAAGCTCCACTATCTCTTGAGGGAGTTGCCAGCTACTTATCTGAATTCGAAAGAAGAAAAAAAACTGTTATATAAGTCTACAACACACAGCAAAAAAACAGTGTGAGAACAATAACTAGCTTCTCGGTGATTCAATATGATTATAATTGAAGGAAATATACCAATTATACCTACTCAAATCTCGTAATGTCCACTAGGTATACATGAACTACCAGGCTATATACTTGATAGTTGATATATGTAATAATATGACAGACAAAGCTGATCTTCTATAACTTCATTAAATACATATACTAATGCAAAAATCACCTAAGAAATCTGTGATTGCTCCAAACATTTACAAGCAGAAACACAGCAAACACCTGTAATAATTATGTATATTTTACCTAATTTCAGCATCATGGAAGGCACATTTTGAACACAACATTTATACAAGATAACATCCAATGATTCCAATCAGAGGATACGATTTCCTGAAGGTAGACCTCATCTACATGATTACCATATTAACTATCTCTCCTTAACAACATCAACATATATCAACTAAAGATATCCGGTGAAGAATCCAAAAAATCAAGGCATGTGGCAGCTCAGAAAATATGTTGAACGGGCCAGGAAGATCACAAATGAGAGACAAGGAAACCTAGTCAATACTTCATTAACCATGGGAAACATTCGATACTCTTGCCACATCTGCGTGGATCCTCTACATGATCAGAAGAATGATACAGAAAAGGTGTCTTGACAAACATTTTTACCCATCCAGGATACATGGAAACAAGATCAAATATGTAAATACAGTAGAGAAATACAGTGTAGATAGGTAGAATGCAATCAAGAGAGAAAATAGTTGCAATACTATATAAGATAGAAATAATTATTGAAATATCAGATGATACTAAGTTGCAAAGGATCACCTTGTTTCTAATATCATAATAGTATTTCTTCCCATCATTGGTTGTGAGCATAGACCAGTCAGTGCCTTCTATCTTCTCCCTGAATAGTGAAGATAAGCACTAAAAAACAACATTTTTGCATTGCACACATATATTGGTAATAGGTAATAATAAGGCAATTGCATCTTAAATGATATGTTTTAATATTTGCAAAGATATATCTCAGACTTCCCAAAAACATGTCATACACATTAATCTTATCACAGATAAAATAGTCAACGTTAAGAATCATATCCCATTCAACGACCTTCTTAAGTAAAGATCTGAGTCTTACCAAGAAACAGGGATCGGCTGTGAAGTGACGCGGTCAGCCTGAATTAGAAGAAGAAAAACTTCAGACATTCTTAAGATCTAGTGATTGTAACAGGTTAAATGCCGGAGAATGTTCTAAAACATTATACAACAAAGCAGAGTATCTTGCTGAGGAATCACGGAATCAAAATAATAAATACATCTCTAATTACCTCCCCTTTGAAATTTGCAGGTTTTTCATATGTTGATTTCCCAGTAACAGAATTGTAATAATATATTACACCAGTGTCAGTCTTATGTGCAGTCCATGCATCTGCCTCTTCGTTATTAGTTGTTTGATTGCTTTGAGCCTGACTAGCTTCTTTGCCATTATCTACCAGACAACAAGAAACCGATATACGCAACAATAATCAAAAAGATTTAAGGTTTATAAAAAGCTGGTGAGTGCAAATCATACCTATCGCTTGAGAATGTTGTTGTAGAATAAAGTTACCAGCAGTAGTGCCACTGCCAGGAGCAGCAATCGTTGGTGTGCCTGAGGAGTTTAGGTTTGCAGGTAGTATAGGAGACACGTTTGGCATAGGCAATGGAAAAGCGGCTGATGTTGTTCCAGGAAAAGGAACAAATGCAGGGTGTTGTAGTCCAACTTGAGATGAATGGGGCCAAGGAGTTTGTGCCAAAGCTGCAGCAACAGGCAATAATGAGTATGGTTGATGAACTTGTTGAAGATTTGGAACAACAGGCATGTGAAAAGAAGCTGAATTTGGTAAAGCGGATATATTAGGGGGTCCACTTGAATTTGAGGGGATATTAGATGATTCAGTTTTCGAGGTCTGAACTGTGACAATAGGACCTGAAGATGCTGTTGGGAGTAAACCATGTTGCAGTGGCCCAATAGCTCCAGGGGGTCTAGGTAATTGTGCACCATGTGGAGTATAAGAAGATGTTAGATTTGGGTTGCAGGATCCAACCACCATTGTGCTAGAAGTAGAGGTGGAAGTAGAAGAAGAATTAGCAGGAGCTTGCGCAGATTCGGGATCAGAAAATGATGATGAAGATGGACCAGAACTGGAATTTAATGTACTGTTTGAGGTGTTCTGCAATTATATATGGCACAAATATCAATTATCCATAATTACACTATCAAGTTGAAAATATATATATATAAGCACATAGACATACCAAGATGGTCGTTGAAGAAGCATTTTTCTGGGACGAATCCACCAATGAAGATTGTGAGCCTTCTGCAAAAGGGACATTTGAAGTTGCTGGTGGCCCTCTTGCAAAGGAAAAGACCGGCTGACTTGGAGTAACTGCTCCAGGAGCACTAGAAGCAGAACCTGGTGACTGCAATGGGGCAGGTAACCGAAAAGGAGATGCTTGAGGTGCTAAAGGTGGCCTTCTGGGAGCTTGAGTTGCTGCCTGCAATGCATTGGGAGATACACAGCCATTTAGACTGGGAAGCACAAGAAGGTAGTAGTGGCAAGCAACAAAAGCAATAAAATCCTCTGATAATTACAGTGGCAGGTTGAAACTGCTGACCAGGTGCAGGAACAGCATTAGCATTGGGAACAATGTTGTATGAAAAAGGAGGTCTCATTCCTGATTGGCCGGGGACAGGAGGCTGAAGAGCTGCAGGAGAAAGTGGTGGAGTGAAGAACTTCACAACCTGCAAAGAGAAACAATTCATCAGTTTGGCAGGTAAAAGAAGACAAAATCACTTGAAATATATAAAGAATGTCTCTTAGGACCCTGAGAGGCTGAGATCCCGTGGAGGCCTGACACAACGGAGGTGGGTATATTCACAGAGATATATACTACCTTGTTCCATCATCCAATCACCACTCCACATCATTGTATATTTGTTTGAGTGTGATAATTAAACTAGATCAATCTAGAAATTCACAAAATGACTATTATCATGAAACAGGCAAGGAATGAGGTATCCGATGACGTTAAGACGGAGTGGAAATGGAAACTTATGGAAATTTCAACTAAAATTTTGATAAATGCAATCGTGCCCGTATCCATGCCAAAATGAATGAATTAAGCCAAGAAATTTCGCAGGTGTGATCTTTGCACCTATATTCACCGTTTTATGCAATACGACTTTATATAAGGGTAGGTTACGAGCAGCATCCTTCGTGTAGGAGGTAAGGAAACTTCCATGTTTCTTGGGGATTTTCGATGAAGGATTTCGATGACAAAATGTAGATATGTAATTTTGCAAGTATGAGCTATATACATGCATGTACTATTTGTGTTATAATATCACATATTGGATATGTAGGGCGTCCCCCACATATTTTACTTGGGTTGATATTTTGTTGTTGATATTGACCCAACAGTCAAACATTTCATTGGCCCCAAGAACACTACTGCAATGTTACCAAGCAAAATCAGTATTTTTGGTGTTGTTGGCTTCCTAGCACCCTCATTGTTTAATAAACCACCATCTACGTACATGTGGCCCGCATTGAATTAAATAAAAACAGCATAAAGCTTGCAATTGTATTAGCATTTAATTATTTGAATAGCAAATATTAGGGAATGCAATGCAATTATGATATACTATAAGTATATGTTGTGTATGAGTACTAAAAGGTGAAATAACCCCAATCCCCCTTTACTCTTCAAAAAACAATTGCAACTATCAAAGTTTCCATTGAAATTTTTAGGTTGTGCAGAAAAAACCTCGAAAGTCGAAACCCATCAAAATTGGTGAAATTCATTGAAATAATCAAACTTTTTATCAAAATTTGGGTATATGTGATCTTGTAGCAATTTCGCCTCAAATCAACACAATCGCATGTTTCGGTGGCAGATGCCACCGAAATCAAAATTTTAGTCGAAATTTTGCCAATTTCAATGAAACCTCATTCCTTGAAAACGAACACCCAAAAGATTTGAGCTTGTACCGAGTCTAGACACTAAAGCAGTTATCTAAACATCTCATATCTCAAAATTGATAGCCAAAGATATTTTTAGGAGGCATTGTTGAGTGGTTAGATGCATGACTAAAAGTTGTCGATTGAGCTTATTATAACTTATAAGCATGGTTATCAGAACCGAACCGGGAATCGGTCACTCTACCGGGTCGGTTCCCTCCCGGCATGAAGTCTGACCGGCATCAAACCGGTGAACCCAGTTGAACCGGTCCGGTTTCATCTGAATCGGCCGGTTCTCTCACTTAACAAGTAAATGTATTTTTGCTGCTATTTTTGTTAATTAATATTGAATACTATATACATGTTGGTATATAAATGTCCATCAATAGAATAATATTAGTTATTTGGTCTGTTTATCAAGTTATTGTGGGCAGTTTTGCTAGTATTCATGTTTCATAACTTTTGCAAGGACATTTTCTATGAGTATCAAAGATATTTATATATTTTTAAACTATTAGTGACGTCATGATGACGTCACCAGTTGAACCGATCAGACCACCGGTTGAACCAGTGAACCGAGAACCAGAGCCCTCACCGGTTTGCTTACCGGTTCGAGTCTGACAACCTTGCTTATAAGCAATGTTGTGCTGACTTGCAGAGTCATAGGGTAGTTTATACACTCACATGTTGATCACCTTATGACCATAAAGGGTTAGTAGGTATGACCATATCTAACCCTTGGCATGGCCTCTAACAGACATGAACGTATGCCATATACAGATTTGGACCATATACTAATGATATAGGACATGTTGTTGATCCAGAGCATGGTTGGGATTTGGGCACCTCTGATTAGAACATGTTGCATTCCTCTTTTATTTTGTATTCATCTTTTGATTAGTTGTCTGTTTTTGGTTCGTGTCGAAGGGTCTTATTGCCATTGTTTCAGTTTGAAAAGTTACATGTAATAGTTGGGGACTTGTTAGAAAGTTCACAATTCAATATTTTTATTTCTTATTTTCAATTAGGTAGTGAGCACAAATAAGCTAATTGGGGTTTTCTAAGCGTTATCTATGTATACTTGTGTCCACAGGTATTGTCTAGTAGTTAATTTAGATGAGTGAATTAAGTTTTTTCAACATGGCTTGCATCAATTGGTATCAGAGTCTAAGATTTGAACCGTAGGTTTAGATCCCTAGGTTCAGCCCAACCCACCTATCATCCACCATTGATTAACCCCAATCCTATTTTAGGATTAATCTCTTCCATTCAAATAATATTGTTCTCATGAACACTGCATCATCGTCACTATTCATCCCTCGATCATCTTCCTCTTGTTCTTGTTCCTCGACATCACTAGTCATCCCATGATCATATGCCTCTTATTCTCCTTCAAATATACCATCACCCTCAACTCTAGAATCCTCCTCTCTTCCACTTTCCACGCTTCTTCCTAACTGAGAGCAAACAGATGTCGTCTTCATTTGGGCGCTTCAGTGTCGACGCATGATCGGCCTATCGAAGGAAGTTTACTAGTCCACTAGTGGCCAAGCACGGGCTTGCACCCCTCCCTCTTCCTTCCTCATAATCCCAGCGGCCCGCCAGGGCTATTTCCGACATCTTTTTGTAATGGAAGAAGGTTTGTGGCCATCTCCTTCCTAATCAATGGGGCCCAGGGACGGTCAATGATAGAACCACCACCTTTTGGGGCATAAAAGGCCCCTCTAGGCTCTCCCAAGGCCCCATGGCCATTGGAGCAATGAGCAAAAAGCACTAAGCTCCACAACCATCTATGATAGGTAACAGAGGCTACATGTGTGTCGCGGAAATACATTGCAATTAATTTAGGAGCTCAAAATCAAGTTTCTCGGGCACCCTCTTCAATCTTGAGCATCATCCACCGCCTTGGTTAGTCTTCCATAATACCAAAATTTTCAGATCTCACATCAATCGTTGTGCATTCCGTGCATTTTAAGGGACCAAAAATATAATGTTTTTCTCCTGGCCAACTCACTATGGAGATGGATTTGAGGGTCAAGATGTTGAATGATACTTCCTCTGACATCCAAAAACATCACTGACTTGAACCATGGTGCACAATGATGTTTTCAATGCCAAGATGAAAAAGCATGACTCTCATTTTATGCCCTAAGAAATAGGAATTGCAGAACTCAGAGACATTATAGCCACTTTGACCACACATTCTACAACAACAAGATTGAAATCTACAAGGCAACAAGTGCCCACTACCAGACTGCCAGTTAATGTCCCTGCGTGACCTCAGCCCAATCAATCACTCAAGATCGATATTCTTGACTTCCACAGCACCAGTGATGTTGGTGAGGCTGACAAGTTCTATGACTGGTGGTGCAGCATTGAAGCATTCTTCAATAGGCACAAGTTGAGGAGCACCAACTTTTGTTTGTTGAAGCAAAGTTGTGTGGCACTACTCTCACTGGGTGGAAATGGCTATTGTTTGTCGCGTGAACACATGGGCCGTCATGAAGGCAGATATGAAATCCTTCTTCATCTCGATCAACTACGAAAGCAACTCTTGCCTCGCATTCTTTGATTTGGAGGAAGGCACAGACTATGTTGATCATTACACATGCAAATTATATGACTTGATCAAAGGTTTACTTCGATAACGATGCAACAATCATGACATTCCTTCATGGTCTTTCTATCCCGATCCTCGTCGCCTTAGCTACCTCATGCATCACAATATGAACGATTCTATATACATGAAGCATAGATAATGCATGAATAAATCGAGTCAAAGAGACCACTTGGCGATGCCAGACTACATCTACATTGAAAGTCGCCGCTACATTGGAGGTATGTCATCCACGTCAAGCTACCATGGAGTACCACACTTAGTTGTCAAGGCGAGCGCCTAGCCGCATGGCCCGCGCCTAGCTCGGCCCTAAACCCACTTATTCCTAGAAGCCCAAGTCAGTATATCGACACTAGGCAGGCTAAGCGTGCAAAGATGGGCTCGTTAAAAGACCATTTAAAATTTTACAAAAAAATGTCGAAAGCCCAATAAAAAATACAATTAAAATGTAAAGTAAAAAGGAAAATTGTTCAATTAATTAAACCTAAACTTCTTATATGCCCCCATTGTAGTTCAGGCGCCCACCTAATCGGCACCTACGAGGCCACCTGGCCTCCAAAACCTGGACGCCTAGCCTAACTAGGTTGTTGGGCGGCCTAGGCGGCACCTAGAGCGCCTATGCGCCCACTGGGCTTAAAATCTGGGTTATTTTTTCTTCTTATCTTCTTTTCATTTTTTTTATACCCATTCTTCCTCAATCTTTCCTCTTGTTTTTTCTTTTGCTTTACAACTCCATCAAGCAGCAAAGTTGATGCAATGTCACTGCATTCCTCTTTATTTTCATTCCTTATTTTGGCATATTATAAAACAACACATTGTTGTTATGTTTTAGTGTTACTGTTGCGGCACAATTATGATATTATCCATTTACTGCTGCTCGACTTACCGATTTACTATATACTCCAACATAATTTTTTATTCATCATCCTCGTATTTCTTTAGCAGCACTTACCGATTTACTACTTAATGATTGTTTTCTTCTTCATCCACCTATTTCTATAATTTTTTATAAATCTTTTGTATGAATGTACTCACATTAATATGATGCTAATTTCTTGCTTGCATTTTCAGTTTTCTTACCCTAGAATTCCTATTTTAGATTCAATTATTCATTATCTATGCACAGGCACTATATTGTTTCGCATTTTTTTCGACCTCCTTTCTACTTTCATTTTGTTATTTCTTCTTCTTCCTCTATCAATCTTCTTCTGCTTTATTTTTCTCTCCACGGTTTCACAATATGTAAGGTTCCTGTTGCACGATGCTCTACTTTTTCTTTTCTTTTTCTCGTTCTTTTCTTTGTTCATCGTTTTCCCCAACCTCCTTGTTGGTTTCGTTTTTAAATGTGTTACTCTTCCTCAAGTAGATCAATGATCTTTTTTCCTTTTCTTTCCTCAATAATTCCTATTGATTCATATATTGCTCATAGGTTAATATATAATTATATGTCTATACATGCAAAATACAAAATAAAACGCCTATGTTGTCTGGGCATCCCTAGGCAACGCCTAGTCGCCTGCCCGCCTATACAGCCCAGACCCTAATCCCCAGCCCTCACGGTCTCAATCAGCGACGATTGAGTTTTATTGCTCTGTTATGTGATAGCGCTACAATTGTGAGTTGAACCTATAGCTGAAATGCTCGAAGGGAAGTGCAGTCATCTCTTGCCTCCTTCAATAAGTACCCCTTCCGTCCTTTCTTCCTCCCCTCCTCCACCTCCTATGTTCATGATTCCTCCCATTTCTCCTTTTTTTGCATGCGAGAGCTTCTTGAAATTGTGCATGCAAGAGCTTCACGAAAAAGGGTAGTTGTCAACCAACCTAGCCATCAATACCTCTTCAACGGTTCAACCGTATGTATCCTTAATCGCAGTCACCTTCAAAGGTACTTTACCTATTCAACATTTTCCTGCACTCCCTCCTGATTCATCCTCTCCCCCCCCATTTGTCCTCCATGTTTCACATCTAACGCTCTATTACTTACTGTCTTTCCTTCTTTTTTGTCTTGCAAGCAAGAGTATTCTCTCGAAACCAAGTAGCAGCCCAT
This sequence comes from Alisma plantago-aquatica, assembly GCA_963693085.1. Classification (NCBI taxonomy): domain Eukaryota; kingdom Viridiplantae; phylum Streptophyta; class Magnoliopsida; order Alismatales; family Alismataceae; genus Alisma; species Alisma plantago-aquatica. The sequence goes on from OY856412.1 coordinate 879,486,971, forward strand.
TGTCCTGCACAAGAAGAAGGATTTTAGAGGTATGCGTTGTTTACCTCATTGTCCTCCCCGCTTTTCTTTTTCTTTGCTACTCCATCCTATCGTCCCATGATCCTTCTTTTTCCTTTTTATCCAAGCAGCAACGATGACCCGCAATGCTCAACATTTTAACAAGCAACATCCATCACCGCCATGATCAAAAAGGTAAGTCTCATCGTGTTCAACCCAGTGTTTCAAAAAGCGGATTTATGCGGGGCATATGCGGTGCGCCCCTCTTGCCAGACCGCATATGCATATATGGTCTAGTATGCGGTCCTGTGCGGGGCATAAGCGAGGTATATGCGGCCTTTTTTAATGAAAAGTTCTACAGACTCTTTTTTTTTAACTTAACTTGTTTCAATTTGATTTAAACTACTATTTACCCACACACCCACATGCACATATGTATTATATGTATATGTATTAATATCTTTCAATATCTATCTATATTGTAGAGTAATGTATCAATAGGACTTACATATAGTACACAAACATTATCATATGTGTAATATTCTATTTTATGTATATGCACTTTAGTATATATGGACATGAATATTTGATATATATTAGCATCTACATACGTATTTCCACATATATGCACATACTGTATATACATTTACATGTCAATATGTATATATCTACATATAATACACATACATATTTCACATATGCTATTTATGTGTACACATATATGAATTGTTAAATATTCAACATCTATATTTGAATGGAAAAACTTATAAATATACATAAGTTTTTGTATTACAAATAAAATATATAATTTCTATGCTTAATATATATATTTGTATGCTATATATAATTAATTATTAAAAAAATCCAAAAACTCATATACTCCTGCATATTCTCCCGCATACCGCTTATACTAAGGTGACCTCTCCGCACGCATAACGCATACCGCTTTTTAAAACTATGGTTCAACCTGTAGTTTACCTCATCATCCTCTCCCCCTCTCCATCCCCCTTCCTCTTCAACCACCACCTCCTTCCCATGGTACTAAACATCCTCGACATCTGGCGATATATCCTCGATGTTACATATGTCTACACTTGTCGATGTCGAAACCTAGTAAACTTCCTCGACATCGATGTTGCCTACTTGTTGACATGTCTCAATGAATTCAACCTACTTGGTGATGAAATTGACTTAGCTGGCTCAAAGCCTCCCATCTTCTCGATGATCTTTGTAGTTATTATTGTTGCACGCATAGTGAAGGCATAAAGAACTTTTAGGAAACCATTCTTCATATTGATATGACTATTTCTTTGGTTTCTAACTAGAGAGTAATGATAAGTTTATTCCTCTACTAGATTTCCACAATTTTTGCAAAATTTGGTGTAGATCTAATAAAATTTCACCTCTGTTACTTTTTCCCCTCTTGACAAATTGATGTATTTGAAAATAAGCTCATGTTTTTTAATTCTAGAATGTGATCCAATTGGGGTTTCCGTACATACAGAACACATATATAGAACAAATATAAGTTCTAAACATTTCATATGGAAGATTATAGACGGAGTATGTGTTTACTAAAAATATGATGTTTCATGCCAAATTCCCTCACAATCTCACTCTCATTATATTTTAGCTTATTTTGCGTCAAAGTGTTAGTCCAAAACTTCCTCAAAGTTTCCTTACATGTTCCACAAACTTCCACTTTCTTGCCTGTGTAAGTTGACACTAAGATGACGTCTTTTACATTTGCATGTGACTGAGTTTTTCTTTATATGTAAACATGTATGAATGGAAACATGTATAGATGACTATATATAGAAATATATTTAGTTTTTAAGATAGATTTGATGAAATCTATCAAATTTCATCATGAAATCACTATTTTGAGCTTAATTTTTGTCAAAGATGTGTCGAAGTTTGGTTGTAAAAATCATCAAAGTTTCCTCGATGTTTCCATAAACTTCCACTTCCACACCTGTCGAAGTCAACTCGAAGTCGAAGTCTTGTTCCATGCTCCTTCCTATCCTCACGTGATGGATTGACACTTATGTCTCTTTCTTCTTCTTCTCTTCCCTATGGAGAGCATGGTTTTTGCCCCTTGTCCAATTTTTACTCCAATTGTCACGTGTCTTCAAGAAATTACAAAGGTAAGCATTTTTAGTCTTGGAAAAAATCAATTATACTATAATTACATTGTACTATTAGGGGCCTTAGGGCTTTATTCGATAATTTCGTATTCAATTAATGAAGTATGATACAACAGTTTTAGTGCTTAAATTGCACTAAAAAAATAAATAAATTGCTAGGGCTTAAATCACATTGTAATTAGGGCTTAATCTGCACTAAGTTAAATTGTAAATAACTCTCATCTAACTAATCTTTAAAGACATTGATTATAATTAATTTGCATAGTTAGGGCTTAAATTTCATTGTAACAAATCGGTTATTACTAGTGTGCTTTCTGACCAATATCATGAAAATTAAATCCATCACACCTGTAACAATATTGTATGTCAAATTCATGTATTTCAAATTTCAAAGTGTAAATTTTATACTATAAATATAGACATGTGTGGATATTACAGGAGTGGTTGATGGCAGTGTTTTAAAAAGTGGTATGCATTATGCGTGCGGAGAGGTCACCTTGTAGAGTATATGCGGTATGCGGGAGTATATGTAGAAGTATATGTGGTTTTGGATTTTTTTAATAATTGAGTTATTATAAATAAATTAATCACACAGTTGCATATTTAATTTGTACAATTACATATTTGGACTCTAAAATTTGAGATAGATTAAATACGAAGTATAAATGAAAAGTGAAGCACCATTTAGAATGCATTCTAGAGTTATTTAAGCATTAACTTCAATGAAGCATGCACGAAATGGTTTAACACGTGTACATAACAATGAAGACTAACCAAATCATACAAAAAGATGCCTACATATCCTAAAGGTCCAAAACAACAAACATTAAATGAGCATGCAACTCATGTACAAAACATCAACAAAATAGTATGTTAATAGAATGTTATGAATAAAATTATAATCTAGTTTGGGCTAAGATAACAAATGTTAATCTAAAAAGCGCTGACTAATCAGCCTTATAAGCGGCTAAGTATATGCGGGCTCGCTTATGCGGCCCGTGCGGCCTTTTTTTGAAACACTGGTTGATGGATCCCTCAGATATTACTAGACAAATATTGACTTGTAAGATGGACTCCTCATATATTAACGGAGTGGTTGATGGTATCCCAGATACTAATAATGGTATAGGCAACGATCACTATTCAATGATGGTGAATGATCCCAGTAGAAAGGCAGGCACACTGGTCTAGGGTAGAAATTCAAGTTTTGGTCGACTCATTCTGACAAGAATAGAGTGCGATGTGGCTTTTATGGCCACATATGCAACGTGGGGATCATAAGGATGAAAGATCGCCTAACCGAGAAGGGATCCGAAACCATTGTTTCAATCTGATACGAGATTTTAGAACATGTGGACAAGAAAAGAGGGAGGTTCCTAATTGGAGTGGCGAGCCACACCTATTTTCTTCTAATAGTGAGGACATCGACATTGATGACACAAAGTGATGAGTGTCATCGGGGCATCAGGAATATGGGTTAGCCTATAGGTTTCACTCCAGGGCCGACAAGAAAGAAGTAGGGGGTTACTCAACAAGGGCTCGTGGATGCACACATTCTCTGTTACTATGTGAAGTAGAAGCAGTCAGAAAGGCAGGAAGAGAATCCAGAATAATTGAAAATGTCTTCAAGAAGGATGTTGCCGTTAGGGCTAACAAGGAGATCGCTAGATTGTTTTATCAAGCAAATATCTCGTTTAATGCAGTAAATAACAACTAGTATGAGGTAATGGTTGAAGCAAGTGCTCAGGTGGGCAAAAGTTGTGTCGTCAAAATATCACGCATTAAGGACCATGTTGTTGAATGATGAGTACATAGCTACAAGTGATCTACAAGGGGAACATGTTTCTGCATGGAAAAATATGGATGTGCGTTATTGTCTAAAAGTTGGTCCAATAAGCGAGGGATAAGTCTCATCAACTTCCTAGTAAACTCTTCAAGCGAGACTTTTTTATGTAAAATGTTGGATATATTTGGTCACAGGGACACATGCAACTTTTTGTATATGTGACCTAGGTTGTCTAGGCGACCAGGCATTGCCTAGGGACGCCCAGACAGCCTAGGCACCTAGGCGGAGGCCTAGGCGTTCTTAGGCAGGTTTTTTATTTTTCTTGATGTCTATATTTTACATATATAGACATATACATATGCATACATATATATAGATAGTTATATAATTAACCTATGAGCAATATATGAATCAATAGGAATTACTAAGAGGACGGAAAAGGAAAAAAGAACATTGGTCTACTTGAGGAAGAATAAAAAATTTCAAAAGAAATCAATAAGAATTGTTGGGGAAGACCATGAACAAAGAAAAAAAAAATAGTCGAGCATCATGCAGCAGGAACCTTACATATGACATGAAACTATTGAGAGAAAAAATAAAGCAGAAGAAGATTGGTAGAGGAAGAAGAATAAATAAAAAAAGGAAAGTAGAAAGGAGGTAAAAAGATGAGAAACAATATAGTGACTATATGTATAGATATGAATAATTGAATCTAATATAGGAATGCTAGAATAGAAACTGAACATGCAAGCAAGAAATTAGCATTGTATTAATGCGAGTACATTCAAACAAGAGATTTATATACAGATTATAGAAATAGGAAAAATAAAGAAGAAAAAGACCGTTGTAGTAAATAGTAAATCAGTAAGTGGAGCAGCAGTAAATGGATAATATCATAATAGTGCAGTAACAGTAACTCCATAAAATAGCAGCAATTTGCTGCTGCTTGGTAATGCAAAATCAGAAACGAAAAAATAAAGAGGGAATGCAGTAACATTGCAGCAACTTTGTTGCTTCAGGGAGTTGTAAAGAATAAGAAAAAACAAGAGGAAAGATTGAAGAAGAATAAATATCAAAAGAAATGAAAAACAAAAGATAAGAAGAAGAAATAAAAAACAGCCCAGAGTTTAGGCCCAGCAACAGCCTAGTTGGGCTGGGCGCCAAGGTTTCGGAGGTCAGGTGGCTGTCAAGGGCGCCTAGACGCCGCCCAGGCGGGCTGTACAACAATGATGTGACCCGGGTGGTAACCGAAAAATGAATCCAGTATTGTATCGCGGGCAAGCTTCTGATGGAGAAATGGCAACATATGTTTTGGACTCTGTATGCAGCTCACTGCATTGACCTCATTCTAGATGACATTCCTGAGTTGCTCAGTGCGTTGGGAGTAATCAAAGAAGGCAAGGAAGCTGACATTTTTCATCTACTCATACACATCTACTACATGCGTTACTAAAGCATTCAGATGGGAAGGAGCCATACAGATGTGTAATCGCATGGTTTCCCATGGCTTTTTCAACACTTCAGGGTATGCATGACTTAAGGAATTCCAGTTGTCCAAATTTTGTTACTATGTGGAGAAGTAGTAGTTAGGCGAAGTCAAAGGCAGGAGAGAGAAATGTGTGTATTTCTTTGTAGCACAAGTTCTATGAGATTGTTGATTCGTACTAGAGGGTTACACAACCACTGGTGCAGCTTCTCAAAATTGATGATTCTGACAAGAAGCCATGCATGGGCTTTGTGATGGGGCTAACGATTGCAATAATCATAGACAATTGTGGAGGCAATGAGAGAGTACAGTTCATTTACGGACATTCTAAGGAGTCGCTATGAGGGGTGAATGTCCTCAAATAATCAAATTTGCATATTGTTGCTTTCTTTCTAAATTTTGATGGGTTCGTCAACAGTAGATAGAGAGGACAGACAAGTTCAGTGATACAGATCAGGTTGACAAGATTGTTGAGGAGATAGTGATAATGTCGTGAAACTGTTTGGCCAAGATGTTGTTATTCGCCACAATTACAGATACAAGCATGTGAGTAACAACACATTTTTACTATTTCACTTTACATTTCAATAGCTAAATATGAAATTGATTATCGTTGATTGTCATTGTTGTATACTGGCTTGGTAGCAGACATATACTGTTGGGCCTCCCGCCTTGAAAAGGATAGCCCTAGGTATCCTTAGTCTTTGTTGTAGCGCCTCTAGTTGCAAATGTAATTGGAGTACTTTTGAATTTATGAGTACACCATATGACTTATGAAATGTTGAATTTGATATGTGAATTAATTACAAAGTTCTAATTTATATTCTAAGTACATGTAGACTGACACAAAGGAAGAACTGGTTGTTATAGAAGAGACTGGATAAGTTGGTATATATACAATACAACTACATACTAGTTGAACATCAGGAGAAAGTGATGGATCATGGATGAGTACACTGATTTTGATCCAATTGCATTAGATGAATTGAATTGGAGCAATGAGTGGATGACTGATATTCCCATTGATGCCATGATTCCTAACCATGATGGTCTCGCATGGAGACTTGTAGACAAGTCCAAGAGTGTTGAACAAAAGAGTAGACCCAACACAAAGGGGGCTGTAGGTCCTTCGAGGTGTTGATAAAGAAGTGGAAGACAACGATAATGCAAAGTTTGCCACACTCTCATAAGAGAAAGACTTTAAAGTTTTTTGCATCCAAATCAAAAAAGGCAAAGACATCTAAGAAGGGCAAAATCCTGTCATCACCAGATAGAGGAAAGAACAGCAAAATTGTCATTGTTGATGACTATGATGAAGATGATGATGATTTTGAGAAAGATGGTGGAAACTACTCATATACTAAATATGAAGATAGTTAGGATTTCAATGATGCAATTAGCACTTAGAACCTTAGGTTATGATCTTGATAGCTAAGGCTGTTTTATTTTTAGCTTCTAAACATAGCTTACGTTATGATGTACGTGCTGCTTGCAATGCAGCATTGGTGAGGAGCAAGTCGCTTCCTCCCCTTTTTATTAATAGGAGCAATTGGGAAATTACATAGAGATCCAGCATATAAATAAATTACATAATGAAATAAAATGAACATAAAACAGCTATATTAACACTTCCCCTCAAGGTGGAGCGTACACATCAGGTATGCCCAGCTTGTTACCAAAGCACGGACAGAACCAGAAGTGCCCCTTGTTTCAAAGACTCTGAAAAATTGTTGGACCCAATGGCTTGGTAAGAACATCAGCAAGTTGGTCTTCAGATTTGACATGAGGAGTCGCAATCTTCCCATTCTTGATTTGATCTCTAATGAAATGGCAGTCAACTTCTATGTGTTTAGTGCGTTCACGGAAGACAGGATTTTTGGCACATAGAAAGCAGCTTGATTATCACATCTGAGCTCTACAGGAGACAACACACGAAGTTTCAATTGAGAAAGCACAGATTGAACCCACTGTAACTCACAGCAAGCATGAGCCATTGCTCTATACTCAACTTCCGTGCTAGAACGAGCCACAACATTCTGCTTCTTGCTTTTCTAGGCGATAAGATGATTTTCTAGAAAGGTGCAATATCAAAATGTGGATCTTCTATCATTTAGACTAACAACCCTATCTGTATTTGCATAGCCAGTAAGCATAAGAGTAGATCTAGGATTCTTAGGTCGATACTAATAGTATGTGATTCCTTTTCCGGGAGCTCCTTTCAGGCACCTAAGAATGCGACAAACAACTATCAAATGTGATTGTTTGGGTGAGCTCTTATGCCGACTCACCGCTCCTACAGCAAAGGAAATGTCAGGGCGAGTGATTGTCAAATAAATTAGCTTCCCAACAATCTTCCTACAATATCCCAGATCAGAATAATCAACATCATCAACATTTTCCTTCCCATGATACAGGCTTGGGACTCACGCATTCCTGTCTCACGAAGTAGATCAAGCACATATTTTCTCTGAGATAAATTAGTACTTGTATGTGATCTAAGTATTTAAATTCCCATATAATACCTCAATTTGCGCAGATCCTTCGTATGAAAGTGCTTTTGAAATCCATCATTCACATTAGATATGCCTACAGAGTCACTGCCAGCGATAACAATATCATCAACATACACTGCAAGAATAATCAACCCAGTGGAAGGCTAGAATAGAACAAAGAATGATCTGTCACGGAACGTGAGAAGCCCGTCTATAATAGAATAGCACTGAATTTGTCAAAACCAAGCCCGAGGAGATTGTTTCAACCAATAGATGGCTTTCTTTAATATGCACACCTTCAGACACTCCTCCTGAGCAACAAACCCAGGAGGTTGCTCCATGTACATTTCTTCCTATAGATCTCCATCTAGGAAGGCATTGTTGACATCAAGTTGAAATAAGGGCCAATCAAAGGTGGTTGCTAGAGAAATAAGAATCCTCACGAATTCTAAGACGAGCCACATGTGAGGTCTCAGAGAAATCAACCCCATATGTCTGAGTATACCCCTTTGCTACCAGTTTAGCTTTCAATCTCTCTACTGAACCATCTGGATTATGCTTGACAGTGAAGACCCATCTACAGCCCACAATATTCTTGTTTACCAGCAAATCAGTAACCATGTTTCATTCTATATATGTGCAAACATTTCAAAACTCATAGCCTGTAACCAACCAATGTCCTTCATGGCATCTATATGGTTCTTTGGAATCATCACAGAATCAATCCCAAGAGCAAAGGAACGAGCCTGCTTAGATAAAGTGGACAAACAGCAAATACCCGCTACAGGATGACGAATAGTACAAGATTGAATACCTTTGCGGACAGCATTGGGAACATTGAGGTCGGATGAATCTTCGGGATTCTCTTGAGTAGAGGAAGACGAGGGAGGCTCATGGACTAGAGTCGCTACCTCATTATGATCTTGCTTGCTCCGTCTGTGATACAGCTGTGGATATTGTTGAATTTAAGGAACATCTCGAGATGGCTCTTCTTGAAATATAGTCTCCTCACGAATGGTAGGTGGCATCTCTCACTAATTTCTGGTGGTAGCACTCCCTCGCTTTCACACAATTGCTCCCCCTTACTGGGAACACTAGAGAAATATGGAGTTGACTCATGAAAAGTTACGTCCCTAGACACAAACATACGATGAAGACTAGGACAATAACACTTGTAACCCTTGCTAGTGTTGGAGTAACCAAGGAAGAGAGCTTAATCGACCTAAGAGATAATTTGTCAGCTTTAGGGTCAAAATCGTAGACAAAGGAGGTACAACCAAACACCCTAAGGGGAATAAAAAATGGTTGATCATTAGGACGTAAACAAAGAAAGGAGTACATCCTTGAAGAACAGAAGAAGGTTGCCTATTAATAAAAAAACATGCAATAAGTAAAGCATCAGACCAAAATCTCTTAGGAACATTGGATTGGAACATAATTATCCTGGCAATATCAAGAAGGTGACGATTTTTCCTCTCAGCCACTCCATTTTGTTATGGAGTGTAAGGACAAGATGTACGATGTATCATCCCAACAGCACTACAAAAATCAGCCATAGCATGTTGAATATAATCCAAGGTATTATCAGACTAAAGAATTTTAATGTTGCAATCAAATTGGACCTTTATTTCTTTTTGAAAATGTTTGACAACGAACAACACAAACTCTCGAGTTTTCAACAGATATATCCATGTCATATGAGAAAAATCATCCACAAAGGAAATGAAATATCAAAAAACATTATAACTGCTTTCTTTTACAAGACCCCAGACATCATTGTGGACTAACTCAAAGGGACGAAGGGCCCTTTTATTGACACGACTAGGGCATGCCTCTCTATGATGTTTTCCCAACTGACAGGACTGACACTCTAATGAAGACACATGTAATAACATAGGCTCTAATTTCCGCAAACTCTCCAGAGAAGGATGTCCATATCTGTAGTGCCACGATAAGGGGAGAACCACTCAAAAGAATAGCAGGAGTTGGAGCAACAGATACTTGACGAGACAGACTTACACCATGAAAGAGGTAGAGATCACCATTCTTAGGCACCAATCGTCCTCATACTCTTGAGATCTTGTAATACAAACCAAGGACCAAATGTCACTGTATATTTCACTGTATCAATCAATTTTGCAACAGAAAGGAGATTAAATGGAAATGCATGCACATAATGTACAGATTTAAGGTCAATTTAGGAGTTACATATAGGGTTGTCAATGGGGAGGGTATTATCCGTTTACCCTTACCCATACCCTGGAGGGTAAGGGTAAGGATAGAGATTTTTATTACCCTTTACCCGTTTATCCATTCCCTGTTTCCCCGCTATACTATAAGGGGAGGGTAAGGTATAGACATTATTCATACCCTTTTACCCGCACATGATATAAAGGTTACATAAAAATATATTCTAAAGGGGTTTGTATGGAAATGTTTAACCCTAATACTTTATTCTATCATTGGAAAATGACTTGGTGTTGTGCTTGTAATACTTTCTTGTTGAGGGAAAAACATATATATCTTGCGGAAAATGAGGTGTTGGTGAAACACTTATTTGTTATGCATACTTATGCAAAGGAAAAAATGATTTATGCATAAAAAATTGTTATTGTGTGAATTGACTTTACACAGAGAAACATATGATTTTGAATTGGATATAATGTTTTATATGTTGTTATCAATAAATTAGTTATAAAATTATTAAAAATCAACACACAATGTGTATAAACCTCTTTTTTGTCAAAATTATCCGCTTACCCTTTACCCTCACCGTTTACCCTGTAGAGAAGAGGGTAAGGGTAAGGGGAGGGTAAGGAGATTGATGAGAAGGATAATTACCCTTAACTTACCCGCTACCCAAAGAGGGTAAGGGTAAGGGTAATACCTTACCCTCCCCATACCCTCCCCATTGACAGCCCTAGTTACAGAAACAGATCCACTGGCTAACACTCTCCGTATTTATCTATCTGCTAATGTCACAGAATGGTGTGGATTATGTAAGTCAATGGACTGAAGTAGTGTCCTCATACTAGTCATATCATATGTTGTGAAGCTCCAAAGTCAACCACCCATGAAGAAGTTGAACTGGAAGCCAGTAAGGAAGTAGCATGATTACTAGTAGTAGACGCCAAGTTGGTTGAAGAAGAAGATCTCTTACTCAGATGTTGAGTAGCCAAAATAAATCTATCATATTCCTCCTTGGTGAAAGTGATGCCAGAACTTGAAGCAGGAAACTCAGAAGACTCGGTAGTGCCAGTAATGTTGGTTGTCCCCACAGGTGGTGCAGAAGGTCTACCGTGCTTCTTCCAACATTTCTCCACCGTGTGTCCTATACAGCCGCAGAAGATGCACTTTGGTCATGTGCCACCTCCTCGGCCTGTACTTGTACAGCATCCTCTAACTGCAGCATTTACAAATGCATGAGATTTTCCATGACGGAACAACTATAGAATCAATTAGCTCAAAGTTGGACTGCATAACCCGTGAATAAGCTTCCTCCAAGCTGGGAATTTGTCAGAAGCTAAAATAACATTGCGGGTTGAACTGAATGGACTCAGGCCGGATAAGAACTTTGATGTAACTAAATCATCTCTATCCTTGAACTGTTCTTAGACAATCACTGGATGATAGAAGCTCAGTTCTTGAGAAATAGCTTGGATCAACCCAAAATACTCTTTGAAAGGCTTCTCTTCTTGTTGTTATGCAAACAAGTGATCATAGATCATGACTGACGAAGTGTGTTCTTCTCTTGAGAGTAACGCTTCTTGACTACATCTCATATCTCTTTAGCAGTGGTGTAGAACATGAACCTAGCAGCAATTCCAGGTTCCATGCTCCCCCACAGCCATGTCTTCATCTGACAGTTATGACGCTTCCATTCCGCATAGCCTTTATCAATAACTGCAGGAGGATCAGAATCAACATGCTTTGCCTTGTCTCGGGATTCCAACACTATATAGACAGCATTCAACCACATAAGATAATTTTTCCCATTCAACTTGATGGAGGAGATAGGTGACATCTCATTGTAGACAACTGATGTCTTTGTGTCCTCCATGATTCAGGTTGAGATATAGAGACAATATAGAGGTGATGGAGTGATACACGTCACAAGGAAGACAGAATGACAAAAAGATATGTGTCACGTCAAAATAAACGAGATGTACGTTTGACGCATCCACAACCCCAACTGAAAATTTCCTACACAGAGATGTGATTAGTAATTTTCAACACAAACGGACGCTTCGGTTTGGGTATTTAATAATCTGTCGTGGATAACCGAGGGAGTTTATTGTTGTGATGTGTGCGGGCCGAAGGAGGTTGTTGGCATGCTGACCGACGAAGGTTGTTGCAGATCTGTTGGCCGCAGCTGGTGCTGGCTTGGGCATCGACACCGGCTGTGGCTAGGGTCAGTGACGTTGTGGCTAGAGCCGGCGGCGGCAGGCCTCTCCCTGCCCTGCGACGACGGCGCTTGCTAATGTTGTTGGCAGTGGCGGCACCCGCTGCTGTTGGCCTTAGGAGCGTTGAGGCTCTGGTACCATGTTACGATGTACGTGCTACGTGCGATGCAGCGTTGGTGAGGAGCAAGTCACTTCCTCCCCTTTTTATTAATAAGAGCAATTGGGAAATTACATAGAGGTCTAAAAGATAATATAAATTACATAATGAAATAAAATGAATATAAAACAACTATATTAACAACTTACATTAGTTTTTATATATAGTTTGACACGACTTTGTCATTTTTCTGATCATAGTTATGATCTTTTTCATGCAAAGTGTACATAGTTTTGAACAAGTGATTCTTTCTTTTAAAGTCAAATTTTAAACTCATGCTACATGTTTTGGTTCTAGCGCTTGAAAGAATTATGTTTTATTGCTATAAATACTATGTAATAATGTCAGAATTACCAAAACATGAATTTGAAATACAAATGCAAAAATCTGAAATTCAACATTTACATAAAATAATTGTGTTGTCTCGATATGTTTAGGCACCCATCTTGGCGCCCCTTGGGGACGCATACGGCCCAACCGCCTTAACGCTTAGGTATGTCGTCGGATTATCATATGTAACCAATCTTTGTTCAGTTGGTTCATTTTAATGTGTGGGGACCATGTAAGGTTTTAAATCTACTTAGATACGGTGATTTCACTGCTTTTGTCGGTGATTTTTCCTGAGTTGTGGCAATGCCTCGTGAAAAAAAGGAATGTTGTGGATATAATAAAAGTTTTTTTATTGAAGAACTTAATTTTTTTCATCTATGTGTGTTACATAAATGCAATGCATCGAGTATGTTCGACGGGATCTAAATATTTTTTGCCACGCGAATGTCACTCTTCACTATACTTGTTATGCTTACAGTCTAAAGCAAAATGGGGTGGCAAGGTGCAAAAACCTTCACTTGCTTGATATTTCCAAAATCATTATGATGCATTCCCATGATCTAAAACATTTTTGGCCTTACGCAAATGCTTCCTAATAAATTGTGTGAATTTTCTAAAAAGTAACCCACTTTTGTTATTTGGGCTCAATTGATTTGACATAACTCGAGTTTTCAGGGACCTCCTTTTCTAGAAACTAAAGTTCAGTTCTTAAAAAAGGATTCAGGTGATTTGTTTGAATTAAGAGTTTTTCCTAGAAAAATGGCTTCTGTGTGATTGATTTAATGTAACCCTAACCACAATAGAAGATAACTCTAAGGTGATTAGCAATACAAAACACATTTTTACACAAGTTTTAAGCATTACAAACCTAGATAATCTTCATGTAACATCTAAATTAACTTTATATCAAGCAAAGCTCCTAATTCTCATTTCCTAAAGGCATCTATCATTAATGCCTACCAGAATTCTAGTCATTATGGCATGTGCAAGCTGGACTATCCTTGAGAGTATATGATTTTGAAAGTTCAGGATAGATTTTGTCACCTCCTGATCAAGATCAAAATGATCATCACCAAGATCAGACTCACTTGTGGATCTTCCTCAAAGTCATATGAAGTAATACTACAACTAAAATAAGTGCAAAGAAATTGTTCTATGCAAATTTATTGTGATAATTTATATGGTATGTGACAAACATGAAATCGAACATACAAGAAACGTCTATTGAAATGTAAATAACATTTGCAACTTCACTGTCAACATGCAATACATGTAATATATATAATAATAGTAAACAATTGATGGATGAACAATATGTCTAGTTGTATAAAAGTACCAGACCTATGTTAATCGACCACGTAATTAGAGGACAAACAGTTTTCACATTTTGTTCTCTGTAGGAAATGTAGTACATACTAGAAGACAAAGATTATGCTGATGGGTGACGAAGTAATCCGATTTGAAGTTGATTCTTTTTAGTTAGATATAGCATTATGTGGTCAAATAGCAAGTGTGGATTATTGAACTGGTCATATATCATATTGGCATCACAGAAAGCATTAGACGACAACGTAATCGACTGCCACAATCACTTGAACATCATTTTGACCATAAACTGAAAGGCTTGGTGGCCGACTTCACTATTGAGGCCGGCTTTGCCGTGTTTTGTAGCACGGCAGATTAAGAGATGGACCTTGTTGTGGCAGTCTGTTATTACTGATTTTGCACCAATGTAAAGATTAAACTGATGCGAGTGAAGCAGGCGGAGAGCTATGTGCAGGTTTCGCAGAGAAGGAAAGATGGCTGGGGAACTTGTTTTCGTCTGTGTTTATCCAAAACTCAGGAAGTAAAGTCTACTTAAACCCAGGCAATTCCCGAGAATTTCCTGAATTACAGACAATCGATCAATAAAAACATGTCTAGGAACTCAAGTTTCTAATTTATTTTAACCCACTTACAGCAAACCAATTGTAGCCCTAGTGGGTAAGTCCACTGATAATGCAATTATAGATCTGTCATTTCACTTGACCTCATCCAAACAGCTATCTCAGAGTGTTTTATATGTTAAGCATGTTGAGACCAACCCTTTACAACGTACAGAAGAATTGAAGCTTCATATGTAACTCTGACAAGAAAAGGACTCACGGGATTAAAAAAAGGTTGCTGCCGCGGCCTAGTTTGTGTGGCGGCTCTGGGAACCACACTGTACGAAGGAACAACGTATCCTGGTGAGCTAGCAAACTTCGCCCGTACATGCTCTTGCGCGCCAATGTTGGTGCTAGCTGCTGGCAGCTGGTGGGGCCTGCGGAGGTGGAACAGCAAGTGTTGCTCCTGTAAAAGGGGCACAGGTTGGCGGAGCTGGACCAGCAGGTGGCGCTGTTGAAGTGGCACAATGTCCTGTGGACCTGTAGACCTGAGCCGGCTGGTGGCGTTGTTGAAGTGGGCACAGTCTCAATTGGCGATGAGCCAGAGGGTGGTACTGATGAAGTAGGCTCACTCTCCGCCCCACTTACTCCAGCAGGTAGCTCTATTGAAGCAGACGCATCTGGTTGCAGAGATGTGATCGGTACTGCTGCCGGAGCTTGTGGACTTGTCGGCCGAGGTGGACCGGCAGGTGGTACTGTTGGAACGGGATGGGGCGCCGCGGGCGAGGCAGTCACCATGGCAGGCGACTCCGGAGGCGACAAGTCAGTCGCCGGAGCGGCTGGCAGTCCATCCATGGAGGAGCGTCGCGGGCGGGGCAAGTAGAATCAGAGGGAGTGGGGAAAGACAAAAATGGGCAGAGATACGAAAATGACCACTGTCTTACTAGGCGAAGCCACCACCTACAATGGTCGACGTCGAACGCGCTCAGGTAAACCGATTTCACGCTGGGCTGGTCATGGTAGAGGCCCGAGAATCGCAAGGTTTTGGCGTTCGGAACCCTAAATGTTAAACACAGAACGGGCAGCACAAGCTAGCAGCAGACCGCAATAGCACCCGGTGGAACTGTTGAATCACACAGGATCGAACTGCGATGAATGGCTGATCAATGGGTGAACCGGTTTCTAGTTTTTTTTCCCTGATTAGTAATACTCCGGTCGCTCTACTTTCTATCTATGGATAAGCCCAATAAACCCTTTAATCTGCACAATCACGTTTGAGCGACCAACTATAGGTTTGCTTGTTTGATGTATAATATAGATACAACTATGTACAAACCCGTGCTACTGTTTGCTTTATTAAAATAACCAAAAATCAACTTGCAATTAAAAAAGATACCTGCATACTTTTTATAGGCACGGAAATTCCGAACGACCAGTTTATATTTTTGAAATTTAATACAAATATTGTATCGAACTCCATAAATTGCATCCAACTCAAATGTGGAATAATTTTAATCTCAAAATAGAAAAAAATAGTAGGCTTTCTTATATAGTATAGAATTTCAAAAGGTAAAGATTATAATATAACTTACAAATCAGTAATTTCAAAAATAATGAAAAAATTACACTTAATGCAGTCTTTATAACACTTGTTGTGAAAGATGTTTCTCTAGTATTGCTATTTGAACCCGTTTTTCCAATGACATTAGCATAAGATGTATGTATTGCAATTGAATTGATCTAATACATAATTGTGATACATAAAATGATCTACTTTTTCATTTAAATAATTTCTCCATTTATATGTTTTTATTAAACTCAAAAAAGTTGAAAATATATCATCTAAAAGATTCATTGTCAAAAAAAGTGTAATTAACTCAATTCCAACTTGTTATTAACTTTCGACCTTTCCAAATCCGAATCAACTCGTCAACAAAATTTAACTCAAAATCGATGTTTTCTGTCGATTCATAATTTACATGGTTAGTGACACATTAACATACACACAACTTACCAAAAGAGAATCGTTCGGTTAACAATCTAATTGACTTCCTCCAATTTACAGTGTGTCATACCACAATTATCTTTAACTTTTGTCTTAAACAACACAGTTGAAAAACCTAGGGCCGATCGTGAAGGTCTAGGCATGGGTCTCTGTATGTAGCTTGTCGTTGTGGGTATCCTTTCATTCACAGCTTGTGGCCAAGGGATGAGAGCACCCTTGGGTCGATCGTGAAGGTCTGGGCATGGGTCTATGCCATGGGAGATCAGAAACTCATCATGTGAAGCACCTTCACCCGAAGCACAACTTATCAGACCGCCGAAGAGGCCATGACATGGCACTCTATTTTACAGAGGAAACAGAGGGGACTAATCCACGTGTGTGAGCCGATGAGAAAGAGGGGGGGTGGTCAAGTGGATTCCCCCCAAGGCGGATCATGCCCGTGACCCATTTAGCTCCACACAAGGTAAATCATGATTCCATTTATTCAAACAAGGCTTCTATGTTGCATAAATCATAGTAATTAATTGATATATCCAACGGTGTCAAGTTATATATGCATTTTGTTCAGTTTTTCGAGATCTAGATGATAGGCTAAGATTCAGAGCTTGTTTTGACTATGAGTTTCCATGTTTTAAGCTAGAAACCATGAAACCTTAGAAACCAAAATGAATATAGTTATTAATGAAGAATGAACAAGGTAATCAAGGTCCATCGACCCCAAGAATGTGATTAGGATTCCTCAATCTAAGGAAAGTAACTCAGATTCACTTCAAAATAGGTAAGTGGTTCATGCCCATGAGTATTCATATTTATCAAACTCAGCATATTTTCAAAAGACTTCATACTTTATGTGATCCACTGTTCTAAGATTTTATGTTAAGATATGCAAGTAATATTTTCATACATTCACGAGCATGTCCTTACATGTGCCTGATATCTCAAAAAGAGATATGTTATTAAGATTTATAAGAATGATACAGACTCATGAACCAGGTTCATGAGAAAACTAAAGGAGCATGTTTCTATAAGAATTATTGATAATAATTCATATTTAGGAATAAAACTACAAGATAAGATATGAGACCAAGATAATTATGCATGATAATGTGGGATAAGAACGTATTAAGATTTTAGGTAGAAATATGCTATTAAGATTTCTCAGATAGACTAATATCTAAGAACTAAGTGTTATTTATATTCTTTTAGAATGAGTAAGATCTAAGAATTAATGTCATTGGAAAAACGGGTTCAAATAGCAATACTAGAGAAACATCTTTCTCAACAAGTGTTATAAAGACTGCATTAAGTGTAATTTTTTCATTATTTTTGAAATTACTGATTTGTAAGTTATATTATAATCTTTACCTTTTGAAATTCTATACTATATAAGAAAGCCTACTATAGGGAATAAGTGTTCTTTTTTCTATTTTGAGATTAAAATTATTCCACATGCGAGTTGGATGCAATTTATGGAGTTCGATACAATATTAGTATTAATTTTTAAAAATATAAACTGGTCGTTCGTAATTTTCGTGCCTATAAAAAGTATGGAGGTATCTTTTTTAATTACAAGTTGATTTTTGGTTATTTTAATAAAGCAAACAGTAGCACGGGTTTGTACATAGTTGTATCTATATTATACATCAAACAAGCAAACCTATAGTTGGTCGCTCAAACGTGATTGTGCAGATTAGCGGGTTTATTGGGCTTATCCATAGATAGAAACTAGAGCGACCAGAGTATTATTGATCAGGGAAAAAAAACTGGAAACCGGTTCACCCATTGATCAGTCATTTATCGCAGTTCGATCCTGTGTGATTCAACAGTTCCACCGGGTGCTATTGTGGTCTGCTGCTAGCTTGTGCTGCCCGTTCTGTGTTTAACATTTAGGGTTTCGAACGTCAAAACCTCGCGATTCTCGGGCCTCTACCATGACCAGCCCAGCGTGAAATCGGTTTACCTGAGCGCGTTCGACGTCGACCATTGTAGGCGGTGGCTTCGCCTAGTAAGACGGTGGTCATTTTCGTATTTCTACCCATTTTTGTCTTTCCCCACTCCCTCTGATTCTACTTGCCCCGCCCGCGACGCTCCTCCATGGATGGACTGCCAGCCGCTCCGGCGACTGACCTGTCACCTCCGGAGTCGCCTGCCATGGTGACTGCCTCGCCCGCGGCGCCCATCCCGTTCCAACAGTACCACCTGCCGGTCCACCTCGGCCGACAAGTCCACAAGCTCCGACAGCAGTACCGATCACGTCTCTGCAAACAGATGTGTCTGCTTCAATAGAGCTACCTGCTGGAGTAAGTGGGGCGGAGAGTGAGCCTACTTCATCAGTACCACCCTCTGGCTCATCGCCAATTGAGACTGTGCCCACTTCAACAGCGCCACCAGCCAGCTCAGGTCCACAGGACATTGTGCCACTTCAACAGCGCCACATGTTGGTCCAGCTCCGCCAACCTGTGCCCCTCTTACAGGAGCAACACTTGTTGTTCCACCTCCGCAGACCCCACCAGCTGCCAGCAGCTTTAGCACCAACATTGGCGAGCAAGAGCATGTACGGGCGAAGTTTGCTAGCTCACCAGGATACGTTGTTCCTTCGTACAGTGTGGTTCCCAGAGCCGCCACACAAACTAGGCCGCGGCAGCAACCTTTTTTTAATCCCGTGAGTCCTTTTCTTGTCAGAGTTACATATGAAGCTTCAATTCTTCTGTACGTTGTACCCTGGCTTTGATCTTGAAAGGGTTGGTCTCAACATGCTTGGCTTTGATCTTGAAAGGGTTGGTCTCAACATGCTTAACATATAAAACACTCTGAGATAGCTGTCTGGATGAGGTCAAGTGAAATGACAGATCTATAATTGCATTATCAGTGGACTTACCCCTAGGGCTACAATTGGTTTGTTGTAAGTGAGTTAAAACAAATTAAAAACTTGAGTTCCTAGACATGTTTTTAATTGATGGATTGTCTGTAATTCAGGAAATTCTCGGGAATTGCGTGGGTTTAAGTAGACTTTACTTCCTGAGACGAAAACAAGTTCCCCACCCATCTTTCCTTCTCTCTGCGAAACGTGCACACACCAGGAACCTGCATAATAAAAGAGAGGAGGAACTAAGAAGGCGAAGGGCATCCAAAGACCCACACACCAGGAAAGTAGGTCGGGGACATAAATCTGTTAAAAGAGAAACAAAGCAATTAACTGGAGAACCGGGGGCGCCGAGCCAGCAGACACACCGGAGGATCGGCGCCGGCGCGGTGCTCGGAAACAGAGGAACCAGGTAGAAATGGAATAATGGGGGAGAGGAACACCGCCTGGGTTTGTATTTTCTATAATGATTGAGATTTCGAAGGAGATGAGAGCGAGAGATTGAGAACAAGAGAGAGAGAAACCCACCTGAGATTTAGTCGGAGGATGGGTTGCCGCTGGAGATGGTGGGTCTTTCTCTTCCACTACCATCGCTCCAGCCTCTGTAGCCGTCGCCGCTTTATCCTGAGATTCTACGTCGTCACTCTGATCTCCACGCTCTAGCCTCTATCGCCGTTGCTCTAGCTGGATCCATAGCCGTCGCTCGCCGCTGGAGAGTGGAGATGGGAGATGGTCGTGAGACTGAGAGAGAGAGAGCACTTGCCGTTTGAGAAGGACTGCCGTTGGGGAATCGGAACCCTAGTTTCGGTAAACCCTAGAGCTCAGCAGCAGAAAGGAGGCGCAGAGAGGAGCGATTCAGGAGTCGAGAGTCGAGAGTCGAGAGCCGAGAGTGAGTCTGAGAGTCTGAGACACGGGTCTTCCTGGGCCCTGACTCGTGTCTGTGTGCGGGTCCAAAACACCCGCGCGTCTCCACTTAGGCATGTTTGGTTACCAGGCAGGCTGTATTGGATTGTATTTTGGACTCCAGTTCAGCAAATTTTATGTTTGGTTTGCAGGATTGGAGAAATGAGGCTACTCCCGGGATTTTCAGACATAATAGGAATCCCGCATTTTGATCTCCATCAAAATTCTCCCGGACGTCAAAATCCATCATGGGCAAGATGATAGACACGAAAAAAAATAAATCCCACACTTACAAAATCCAACAAACCAAACATAAAATTTTACTTTGAGGGATTTTGGGAATGCAGCATTTCAGTAATACAGGATAGACACAATACAGGATTTCAGTAAATCCTGCTAACCAAACGTGCCCTTATTATGCACACATCCGTCCGCGTGAATCCAAAACACCAATAAAACCCGAAAATTTGAGGGTCGGGTCGGGTCGGGTCGGGTCATGCAGGATTTTATTGCCATGCCTAGGTAAAAACAACGTAATGATGGCCATAAATTTTACGACAAAATGTTGCCGAGCAATCATAAACAAATACAACATGGGGCAACTATGTTAAAATTTCTTTCCTTTGCTTAACCGCCCAAGGGTGTAGGGGTGTTGTTGTTTTCGTCATTGGTAAGGTATTCAGCAACTCGTGGTGGATAGGTGCGACGAGTAGTCACAAAGTTTTGTTGAACGGCGTGTTGCACGGCCAATGGCAGGGGATGCAATGAATCTCCCAAAATGGAAAGATTATCTCTTATGAACTCTCTCCTGAGGTGTTGCCAGCGCAGTTGCACCTCGCTCAAAGAAATGTAAGCCCCCCTGTTATGTTCTGAAAGTCACGCCACACCTCCCTCCAAGCCTGAGCAGTATATACTCCATTCGCACATCTCCCCATGTCATATTAGGTTCTCATCAAATCTTTGAGAACCATATCAAGCTTTGTACACCATATAACATACGTTGTTGTTTGTTGTGCAGCCATAATACAAATTTCTGCATGTAATATATTGCAATAGTAAGGATTAATTTTTATATGTGAAGCTACTATGATAATTGGAATATATATTATTTAATATGCATATAAGAAAGGGCCTCCTATGTAGTGAAGCGATAAATAAACAACATTGTGATGAAGTAAGAGCATACATGCAGTAGCAAGAAAGATAAGGGGTTCGATTACAACAATAGCAAAGAGGATTAATTTAAATGTAAACATGGACATTGTTGGTGATGGTTTTCATTCGTTGCCTGCAACACCTTCTCCTGCAACAACAATGTTGATGTTTGCATCAACAACATTGTTGATGTTTGCATCATTCCTCACATTTGTCAGGGCTAATTCATTCCTAGACATCCAATCATACAAAAGGAATTGATTTTGTCTGATAAATTGTTTCCTTAAGTTCTTCCAATGGGTTTTCAGCCTGTTCATATCAATCCAAAGCATGCCTGTAATGTTATGAAAGTCAAGCAATGCCTCCCTCCAAGCCTCTCTAGTATATGCTCCGTTGACACATCTCCCCGTGTCATACTGGTTTCTCATTGCATCAAGTAGGATTTGATTGTGCTCCACACCCCATATTAGATGACCATCCATAGAACAAATTATGTATGTAAAATGTTGAAACAGTATAAGGGTTCGTTTCACAATGGATATAATTCTAATATTACAATTTTGTGTGCAAATAACATAGGAAATAAAAGCTGATACATCCTTAAGCATCCAACAGATTTATGAAAAAACTATGGATCTTGTCATGTAAGTGTAACAACAACGTTATGGAGTCATCAGAGGTGAAGGAGTATCCAAAAGAAGACTACAACTCTCCTCCAACTTTTGAACGGAGGTTTGTAAAACTTCATACTCGTACTGTTTGGAGGTGTACACATGTTCAGAGTCGTGATGGATTTCAACAAAGTCCTTCATATTCATCGCCTGGCCCCACACTGACTTGCACTCGCAACTTAGTAACGTAATATCAGCCTTCAACGAATCAGTTGTTGGGGGGAGATCGACTGCCCAATGAAAGTATTTGCGTCGGTCTTTTTCCTAAAAAAAATTCTCAAATTCGAGTTCATAACAACAAATACGCCATTTACTTAGCTAGTGCAACTGTGTATTTGTGGTTGTACCAGCGCACCTCTCTAGAAGGACATATATAATACATTTCTCCCGGCCTTTGACTCAGAATGCCAAAATCATATAACCCTGCATCCTCTGTGTTTACTCACAATGCTGCAACCAGACCACAATCACACCTCAGAACTTCAGATAGATTCATCGACATCTAAAACATGATTAATGATTAGTAACATAAACTTGGCTTCAAAACATATGTCTCTATGACACTTAGGTTTGAAAGTAGTTCGTTACTCGCGGTTGAATGTTGTAACATGTAGTGAAGGCAGACGTCATTAGATCAAAATATATTACATCTATGATGTATTGTATCCCTCTTCCTCCATTGAAGACTCATTACAACTCGGTAGGTGTAGTCGTTTGCGTAGATATAGACGCCTCTCCCGCAGCAGTTCAATTTCTGCTCTTAACCGGTTGGTGTCTGCTCTAGTGGAACAGACAAAGTCATATTGTTCTGACCATGTCTTGCGTTCATTGCGTGCATATGCAAGTTGTATTACCAGTGCATCCCTAACTGCAGTTAGTGTGGCAAGTGTATGTCGTACTCGGTGTGCGGGCAACATCATGTGACATATATTTGGAACAACACCCCTACCACATGTAAAATACGACCTGTGGGGGTTGTTGTCTTCAAACCGGCCATTTGTCACATCTGTGGCATCCATGTACAGTCGTACGGTGCACTTGAGCCCACATGTACACACCAACATTCCATTCTCCATTTCAAGATAGACAACCTAATGAAACAAAATGTGATATTTTGTATTACGAGGAATATAAAATGTTGAGGGTGTAGTACATAATTTGAGAACACATGTTAAGTCATTGATCAGTTGTCAAATTGTATTAAACAAAGAGGGGCAGAGCAGATGTGAACTCGTAGATGAGTTCTCATATTCTACACAAATGATGATAACTACAAAGTCATCTCAACAAGTATCCCAAATTAAATTGGAAATAGTTTCACGTTGTACATCACCCTCCCTTGCATCGGCCATATTTGTTCGTTGTAGCGAACTCAGGTCGACACCATTGGGTGGGACGACAGATGTTGTACTGTTATATGGTATTTCCTCCATAATAGTGTCACCATCATTCTGGCGACATATGAAATTGTGGAGGATACAACAAGCCATTATGAGGCGACACTGCGAATGAATAGGATATGTTGCCCCCTTTTTAAGGTAGGCAAATTGCCTCTTAAGCACTCCGAATACTCTTTCTATGACATTACACAATTGAGTGTGGCGGTGGTTGAACATTTCCTTCTTGTTGTTGTAGGAAAGTTTGTTACCCCAATACTCAGATATATGGTAAGCTGTGTTGCGATAGGGTGCAAGAAATTGCCAAGTGTTTGCATATCCTGCATCAACTAGGTAATACTCTCCTTCCGGTAATTTAAAACCACATGTGGTCGTTGCTACTTGTAGGACCCTTTGGTCAGCGACCGAGCCCTCCCACCCAGTGAGTACATATGTAAACTCCATTGAGAAGTCTACAACAACCATAACATTCAGAGAGACATTCCCTTTTCTGTCTCGGTAATGATTTTGCTTGTCGCGTGTCACCAAGACTGGGATGTGTGTCCCGTCAATAGCCCCGATGGCATTCTATAATACCAAAATTGGGTATCAACATACAAACAAATTGAAAAATAATAAAATTGCAAGGGGTGACTATTACTACCTTGAAGTAAGGGTAGAACCTTGGGCTCTCCGA
This sequence comes from Alisma plantago-aquatica, assembly GCA_963693085.1. Taxonomy (NCBI): domain Eukaryota; kingdom Viridiplantae; phylum Streptophyta; class Magnoliopsida; order Alismatales; family Alismataceae; genus Alisma; species Alisma plantago-aquatica. Next base: position 879,511,304 of record OY856412.1, read on the forward strand.
TATACGACGATGTGTGGTTGTGTTTGTGGTTTGCATGACAACATACTCACGGCACAACACGCACACCACGTCCAAAACTTTGTTGAACTTTCTGCTAATGGTTTCGCCAGAGTGAATGTAGTCCTCAGCTAAAGCACGATTGGTATGGCCATGGCCAACCATCTAGAGGAAGTAGCATAAAGCCTCAACCGATGAGACTCCTATGCTACTTTTTAACAACCCACGATCCTCAAGCTTGTTTACGAGGGCAATTATAGTTTGTAGACACATTCGGTATGTAGTCATAAGCCCTCTGTTCATGACCGGTCATGATTTTTAGCACCTTTTGGTGCCCACTCCTAATACTAACTGACCTAGGTATTGAAGGAGGTACATCATCATCATCATAAATATCGTCCATGATGGAGTTCACTATTGACTCAGTTATTGCATCAGCAACACGATTTGCTGTACTGGACATGATATCTAAAATCTGTGAAAGGAGGTCTGTTGGTTCTATATGACCACTACTAGACATGATGCCTACAACCAAAATGATATAAAACTTTACATGATCAGTACAATTAAAAGACTAACAACGTGAACATTATATGATAGATGTGACAGAAAATGAACTACATCAACATTGCATATGAATAAATTGTTACACGCTACAAATGTATGACGGATTCATATTTATTACAACAATAAGGAATTGGTTATCATGTTCTTAAACAAATAAACCAAAAAGTGAAACTGAATTCCTGAAATTCTTAAATAAACAATACTGTAAAGCAAACCACAACCTGAACCCTCATCTAACTTATGATGTTGAAGGTCCTATGTTATTCCCACTTGTACCAGCATAATTGCTTCCAGTATACCACATAGATGGCATACTTGATGATGGGGACTACGAAGCATATCCCTTCTGATATGGCACATCAGCTGATGGCATTGAAGGTCGTGGTGTTGCACTACTTCCTTGGGACCTTTCCCAAAGGTCATGCAACCATATTGTTAGTTTCTGTGGAGTGTGGGTGAGGCTGAGCTAGATGCTACAGTTTGTTGACTCCTTTATGGCGTTCACAAGAGTTGTAAATACTTGGGTAGGGGCATCGGGGGAATGGTCATTAAAATGTTGTAAAATTGTTGCAAACTCTTCATTTTCAATGGCTCTAGTAGTGACACTTGTGCCTAACTCGTGTACCTTTGCGTACACTTGTGTGAATTCAATTAACACATCATTAGAAATGACACATCGCTCTTGTGGCAAGGATGTTCGCTTCCTACGCCTGTGGCTATGAGGAGTCCTTCCCCCAACACCCTAGGTATCTATTCTGTCTCCCCTGGTGTCACCCTCACTCTGCATCCCAGGTGCGCCTAAGTCCGGTTCCACAATGGGAGTTTCTGTGGGCATGGGTGTATCAGATTCATCTAAGTTGACAACAACTTCATCCTCGAAGGCGACGTCAGACGGTATTTCTCTATCCGTAGAAGACATTGCATGGTGTCCTCTAGCAATGTTCCTCCCCGCCATCAACTCGATGTCGTAGTAGTGGGGAAATGGCCGATTAATCAACCTAGAAAGATCCTTGTTTGCCTAATCTGAAAATGTCTTTATTAGGATATCAATATGTAAATGTACGTAACTACTTTTGGGTCAGTGCATGGTTATTGTACGTACCGCAAAGCTCTCCTTCCACTCAGGGGTGTAGGGAAGCCTTGGCTTGTTCCTAGTCTCATCCCATCCGACGCCACTCTTGTTGGTTACAAGCTTCAATTTGGCGCAATCCCTCTTTAGGTTCTTCCACCTAGTTTTCACCTGGTCCATCATACAATCCGGCCTCTCCATCCTAGTTTGCATCTCACAGAGCGTCTCCCTCCAAGCGTCCCTAGTAAAATGTCCATCAATACACCTACCTATGTCATATTGCCTCCTTAGTGATGAAACTAAAGCGTTGTTAGAGTCTCTCGACTATATAAAACGGAGCTTGGGGTCAGTGGAAGACATACTCCCGTAGGTGCTGCAATATATCAGTAATGTGAGCGGTGTTTATAGTAATTATAAATATATAATCAGTTACATGGTTATTAATAGGTACAACAAATGGAGGGCATTTTTCCATGGGACACTAGATATGCTGAAAAAACCTATGCAAAGAAGATCAACTCTGGTCATTTCATCACTTGTAGCACCATGTAATCCAAAATCAGCATATTCACTTATTTCCTCCTACAAACCCTACCCTCTAATTGTATAATTGAAAGCATATTAGAAAGCATGCCTCCTAGTTTGAAAGTAATCTAACAGCCCACATACATATCAAAAAGCATACATGTAACACATTCTGATCACTGAATTGAGTTAGCATTCATTAACATCATCTAGCTTATCATTTCAGGGTTACGGTTAGGTTCTTAGATTCATCTACTAATTCTCACCTTTTTCCTTCATTTTATATTCATTAGTCTCAACTTCTATAATTTTGTGTTCATTAAATTATTGGGATCAATTTTTCTTAATTCACTTGATATACAATGCTTCTCTTATTATAAAATATTAAAGACTTCATCATAAAGTTTGTAGCGATCCAGTGAGAAATTTGACACAAATAGAGCAAGAAAGGCATTTAGTTAAGTGCAAATTTAGAATATTTCTATAAACCGACCATATTGGTGCAAACAACATTGAATTATTTATGTTCACATAAGTAATCACTGTGACTTTTTAGTTTGCAAGGAGCATTGAATGATTTATGTTCACATAATAAGAGCTTGTAAATTATAAAGTTTGTGAATTCTATATTTTTTAGTTTTAACTTTATCCCCTACCTGTTGTCTTTGTAATTAGCCTGTCTCTTTTGTCATGTGTAAGTAGAGGTCTTATATTTATTTAATTATCTCAGTAAATCATATTCTCTTATAATGAATCAAACTAAAAATCATATTCTCTTATAATGAATCAAACTAAATATAAGGAATCATAAAAGGCATAACTTCCAAAGCAGGCTAAGGAGTTGCTTCTTATACTGCACAATGGGTATTGATTGTGTGTCATGTGTCTATTTATGAATTTTCATCTCATTTGTAGGAGTTCCAAGTTTCAAATTACATACTTCCTTCCAGGTCAGGTGTCTAATGCTTGTCAATAGGGTAGGTAGTTTGTCCCTTATAAAAAGACCAAATAACGATGAAGAATATGAAGTGCATTTTTATAATAAGAGAATAAAATAAACATATAGTTTACAAACATCACTTATGTAGGTCAGAATTTACAAAGATGTTAGGTACCCGAAACTTGATTTGATTGAGGTATTGTAGGTCCAAATTTATATTTTGTTTGACTAAATATACTTGTAATGTAGGCTAGTAATATCATTTTAAATGAGTTAATTTAAGTCAAGTAAGAGTTGTATTTAAACTGTAACGTGACACATCCCGCTATCACACAGACAACGAAATGCCACGCGAAAACACCATAAACCACATATTACCGAAAACATGGGTTAATTAAAACCGATCACGAAAAGCAGATAAAAGAAAACTATTACATTCAGATCCTCATCCTACAAGGAAACATGTTATATAAATATGCACAAGCATGGATATATGTCCACAACTTATATGGACCAACTGTCCTGTCAGCACAAGAGTTCATCACCTATTTATATGTACATAACAGGCCACATCAGGCCAACAATAGGATATACAAGCTACATCAGCTATACATCATCAAAACATCGTCAAAACACCTCCGAGGACCCGAGAGTACATGGATGACTCTAGGACTCTACTACAAAACAACCAAAACAACAACATATCCATCTCTTACCTCCTACTGCTCTTCTTACTGCTCGGCCTCACGACCACCACCAAGTCTAGCACGATCACCTAAAAAGGTTGTAAACCAATGGGGTGAGACACACAGTCCCAACAAGAAACATAACTCCCCTCCGAAACTATAAAACTTAAGGGAAAACAAGTAAAGCAGATAACTGATATCAACTGATCATAAGAGCAATATCCTGAGCAGAACTTAATTTATTAACAATCTTACCAGATATCTAGGAGGCATATAACCAAATATTTCTTTATGGAACATGATTGACAAGATAAACTTTATAAAAACTTATCACAAAATATAAGAATCGTACAAATAATTGCAAGGTATAACTAGATCAACTATATAAGCAAGGCCTCAATCAATGTTTCGTGTTTTGCCTTAAGAAATATATTCTATACGGGTGGATTACGATTTATTATGCCCTGAGGAAGTGAGCCATCCCGCTCAAATCCAACCTTCGGCCACGAAGCCCCAAAACGGTGCCATACAAGGTCAATGGGAGAGCCAGACTCCATAACCTCACCTCTTCGTGGTTAGTGCACGAAAACCAAAGCTCGACCGCAGTCTCTCGCTTGAGTGGCCTCAGCCACAGGGTCAGCTCCGCAGGATACCCTTCTATAATACTGAGCCATGGGCCTGTTGACCATGCTCTATAATCACTGAGCCATGGGCTTGTTCACCATGCTCTATACACAACTGCAGTTGTACTCAAATCCTCCTACTTTTAGCTAGGAGAAACCCCACATACTCAACAATATACGCTCTAGGTAATCTCGCAAGATAAACCTATTTCACCATCACCAGCTACCGACGATGATGGATCTATGGCCAGGGCAAACTACAAAAAATGTTCCACTGTAGTTAATTAGTATATTTTATGTGGATTTTTGAGGCAACCAAGTTATAAAACATAACAACATTGAGTTGCATTATTATCATGGGATCTCAATCCCTCACCACAGAATGTCACTGCATCTCAAGGCTTACATCATCACTATAAGATAACAATTCCTTATCTCAACATCAGAGGATAACACCTCAACTACGCACTCAACCTTTATCAGGTCAACAGACCTTTTCACATCATACTGGCGATACATGTTACCTTATCAACAAGGATTATCATCATTGAGTGTTATACAAAAGACATACACCTCATAGCTCTTACCTGGCTATAAATTCACTTTATTCACCTGCATGGTTAGTATGCATATCAAGAGAAAGAACTGAATCACCAAACATAGATCTTTATGATTATCATGCTATTAGGGTTGAGGATGCACATGATTGGAACAACATCCATGATCATAGCTACATGAAGCACAAAGCTATATCTGTAGACAAATTACATTATTGTTATCAGACCATGAGTATCCACAATACCCTTATCTTATAAACATAAACATGTGTCTTATCATCTTATGTAGCATCCTCTTTAAGTATCAAACATATCACCGTTCACAACCTATCATCCATATTGCATCATCAACATAGGTGCAGTTTCAAGATAACAGATCATCAACTTAGGTTTTTCAGGTTAAGCATAACCCTCACCGAAGGTACAATCTACCCTTACTATAGGTGTGGTGGGTAGCGCCATCCCTCACCTAAAGGGATATCAGGCATGATTACCTCCCTCACCAAAAGCCTATCGACTAGGGCACTTAGCCACACATATCATCCCTCATCACATTATCATGTCGTGCACACTTGTTCAAGGGCCACGAGTATACCAGGACCAGTATCGTGCAACATGATCCAAGGGGTGTATTTTGCACAAGGACACACTCATATATCGGCCATGACCCTATCGGCCACTAGGGTTAGGGTTACTTATCGGCCATCCTCATCATCATATCGTATATGGCCATATCGGCCAAGGCCATGGTGCCCAAGGTCATGTCGGCCAAGAGCAAACCCTAACGCCCAACAAGCTCTTCCTGACGCCCAAGGGATTCTACTACCCTCCACGATGTCGCCCAAGACACCCTATCATCCAGCTAAGGTTTGGGTCCACATATCGGCCAAGACTCAACCCTTCAACTTGTATTGTCCAAAGTACCATCCATTCTCAACACGTGTATCGGCCTAGCTCTTAACTCTAGAGCTATCCAAGCTATCAAGCACCTATCCATGATGAGTAACCGACCAAAAGGAGACATGTGATGGGAAAGGAAGATCGGTCAAAGGGTAACACACCTCCATATGGGGTATCGGCCAGGCACTTGACCTTGGTGTTGCCCCAAGCTAGGCACACCTACACACTTCCAACACTCTAGGGTGGATGATATCGGGCATCATGTGAGCATCACATGTCGGTCACCTACCATGGCGTCCATGGGCCTATCTCCCAACTAAGGTAGGCATGACATATTGGTCAACACTAGGGCATCTATCTAGGGTTCATCACCCAAGCACCATATCGGGCAACAAGGTTAACACAACCCAACTAAGCATATCGTCCAAGACAAACCCTAGGTGAGAGGTATCATGCAAAGTACCAAAAAGGGTAACGTTCAAGGGCATAAGAACCACATTAGGTTGGTCATCTTCAACCTCAAGACCAACATCATCAAACCCTAAAAGATTAAGAGAGTTGGCTCACCTCTCAACAACCAAGTGAGAGGGGTTTTGCACAACCTCCGTCACATATAGGGTAACAAGGTGGATCATCCCCTTATCGGTCAAGGTTCCAACCTTCACTAGGTCAACGTCCAACCAAGGCCCACCTCTCAAATACATGGTGAGATAAGGGTGTTGTCCAAGCAACTAGAGTATAGACTCACCTCTCAACAACCAAGTGAGAGGGGTTTTTCCTACACCAATAAGGCTTGAACTCACTTCTCAAAACCAAAGAGAGAAAGGGGTATTGCCCCAAAGGAAACCCTAATCTCAAGGTTCAGCCACAAGGTCAAGAACACAACAACAACATGACCACTATATATATAACAAGATAAAAGGGTACATACTAGGGCAAGAAACATATCTAACAAGATGTACGGATGATCAAGATGACATATACTCATGCAAAATAAAAAGGAAGTAGTATAGATAGGCTTAGGAGTTATGTAACCCACCTCAAGCAAGCTCCTCAAGCTCCAAAGCTCCAAGCACCAAGCACCAAGCTTTAAGCTCTTAGCTCCAAAACACCCCACCTTCGGCCACCACAAGAAGAGAAGCAAAGCTCATAACCACCATGGTTGAAGATCAAGCAAGAAGGAGAATAAGGTGATAAGGAGAGAGAGGAGATGCTTACCAAGGAAGCAATACCCTTCTAGGGTTCGACCACCACCTAGAGGAAGAAGAAGAAGGAGACTCCACCAAGGAGATCGGCCACCAAGCTCCACCAAAGAGGGGTATCGTCCACCAAGGAAAAGGGAAGGCAACTAAGGAGCTAAAAGGGATCCCGAGCAAGAGAAAGGAGAGGCATATATATAAGAGGGTGAAGAGGAAACTAAGGCAAGGTGTCATACAACTTAGGGACACTTGTCCAAAGCCATGCCACCTTGCTAAACCTCATGCACATGTCATGCCACCAACTAACAAAAGATTGACCACTTGTCCAAGGTATGGTGACACAACCAAGGCAAGGTCAAGGTGGTCACATGGGCGACACACCCCACTGGTCGACACACTCCTGGATGACACAACCCTCAACCTCTCCTATGCACGATACAAACCCTTATCAAGGAAAAGCAAAGCAAAGCAAGGCCCATCAAAGCTCATCAAGGCCCGAAACTACTTAATCAACAAGCCCAACTCATCCTCTCAACCCTACAGGATGCAAGGAGAGAGAAAACATCTCTCAAGGTGACAAACTTTCACATCAACCCTAAAACTTGGATAATTTGCAAGTTGCACCTCCAACTCTCAATAAAGCACAAACAAACCCTAATCACAACCTCAAGTGATTAGCAAGCATCTAAACACAAGGTTTAGGCAAAGCAAATAGGGTAAACCCAAAACAAAGGTCAGGGTCCTTACATAAACTAAAATTTAGGTCTATGCAAATAATTATAATTATTAGTTATGAAACATGAAGATACATGTACGTAAAACATATCAGAATGTATGGGGTGTCTGAAATTTATCTACACATGATTTTCATCTAATACAAGTTTATTTATGTTAGATTATATAGTTTATGACAATTTTATTGAGAATTAGGTTAGGTTTTAGTAAACAAAGGCTAATATGGATGCTTTTTAACCAAATACACCAAAGACTTATCTTTGTCATAGTATAATTTCATTGACAATAATTTATGTTCACATAGCAAATCACTGTGATGGGTGACCAAAGATAAAAAAATAACTGTCATCGGATGTTTTTACATCCCCATTTTTCAATCGTGACCAAACATAAGAAATCAGAGTGTGTGTGGACTATGATCATGGTTATAGTGTTGATGACAAGCAATCGTGCATCAATTTCAATGACTTTCAATGTGGATTGTAGTGTTGATGAGAAGAATTGGCAATGTATAGATATGAACAAAGCATACCTGCAAGCCGGAAGCACCGTCGCCATCCACGCAGACCATAGCAGCAAAAAAACAGAAACAAAATACAAACACAGTCGTTAGTATGTATTCATAACTAGAAGAACAGAAAATATGACAAGAACTACAAACAAAGAACAACGGAAGAACATAAAACAACGCAACAACACAAAATGATCTTACCGTGGAAGCACTGAACACAGAGCCGAGCAGGTAGAACAATCTCCGACACCAAAGGCATCTACGAGTAGGTTAAGGACACTAACCAGGTGAAATGAGAGGATGTGGACGACCAATGCCCCTAATTTATAGCATAGGTGTTGTTTCCTCGAATCTGCCCGTTCGCCCATGGTCAATGTCCTGCAAAATCGATCACCACGGTGAGAGAAGTTGGGGGAATAACAGATTGGACAACACGATGCCCTTACCTGCTTTCAATTCACCAGCTGCTACACCCTCCTATTCGCCCTGTGAACTACCAACCGCTCCCAGCTGCAACACTACCATGGCGACACCCTATCGGCTGCATTCTCAAAACACCTGCCACCACCACACACTGGTGCCGGGACATAGGCAAGTGGATGGGGAACAGTTAATGTCGAACTACACCTACTCCTAGACCCAGTTATCATCTTCCTCGAGCAGGTATACTCAGATGGAGTAAAGGGGGGTTTCGAGGCGCCGGGGGGAGGGGAGAGATGGGATTGGGGATGGGAGAGTGGGGAGCGGGGAAGATTGAAGCCGGGTTGCAAATGAAATCCCACTCAGAATGGGACTGAGTTGGTCCGAGTTTCGGGATAACGAAAACCCAAAATGGGTCCGTTTCGGGATATTCAACCAAATGCACAAAGGTGCCAATCCGGACCAAAAATTGTTGAGCTGGCGCTAGGCGACAGGGTTCAATCCAGGTTCAGTCCCGAACCAAACAGGGGCTGGGAGTGTTTCTAGACTTTGACCCTGAAGTTCACGGGCACAACACTCAAATGTCTTCACCATATGTATCAAAGCAAAAATTCCAAGAGAGCCCCAATGCAACTCCCCACCCCCACCCACCCAACAAATGTTTACACGTGATGCATTAACATTGAGTTGCTATGGTTACATGCTCGATGGATGGAGAAAACAATATTTAATACAATGCAAGATACAATATTCAAATTCATTGATGCTTGATATGAAAAATTAAACTATAACAAGTAGGATGGTATTTCGTCTATGGCATGTGTTTCAGAAAGTGGAATTGTAGTTGTAGTAATAGATAATTCTGATATGTATCAGTGTTTTATATTTTTGCTTTTTATTGTACAAGAAATTTTCTAGTATACATTCCTCAAATCTAGCTTAGTTCTTGTCATTGTTTCCCTATGAGCAACATGGAGAGGGAATAATCATAGTCTACTTATCGAAGATCAAATACTATTTGTTTGTCTACCACTTAAATGGGTAGAGAAATAGTTGAAGTACGATAGAGATACTTCTCTGTGGAGAGTATTTGTAATTTGACATCTAGATCCTCTTTTTAAGTAATTGTGAAAACTGCTCACTTTGTGCCTGTTGTTCTGGGCTACACTTTTGTATTGTGTCTTGATTTTGTTGTAAAAGACACTGTGACATAAAAAAGCCTTTTACGGAATACAGATTGAAGTTTTCATAGACAATGAGAGCCATAAATACATATCACGTGGAAGGGGTTGGAAAAAGGACAAATTGGTGGTTAGAATTTTCGTAGGACTTCTAGGAAGATAATTGTGTGTGTCTCTATTTTGGTGAATAGTAGAAGAGAATGGGCGATATGACGGAATGGATTCCCTTCTTGATGACCTTGAGATGAAGGAGGTTTCTATGATGAGTATTTCAAGCAATACTTGTGAACTTTTGAAGGTTCAATCGGACAACCTCGACCCATCTGACATGCTTGACTTACTAAAAAGGGCTAACTTGAAGCTGTAAGTAGGAAAGGTTGAAATAATATAAATGAATGACTAGACTTTGTTTACCTTCTGACGATGACTTGAGAAAGATGATTCCCTTTGAGGTCCACAAGACCTAGTACAACATCTACCAAGGGCCTATCAGGATGTACCATCATGTAATTTTTTTTCTTTTGGTGCACAAGAATGAATTTGGATATTTTAGAGTATGTATCTAGGAGACTCAACATTCGAATAGTTGATGTAGAATACCAAAGGCCTCATGGATTTCTTCAACCTCTTGATATTCCATAATGGAAGTGGGAAAAAATAATGATGGACTTTGTTGCTAGTTTTTTGAAGACCGGAAAGGGGTATGATGCAATCAAGATCACAGTTGTAATAACCCAAAATTGTAAGTACAATTAAATGATGTAATGCTTAGACTCTAGAGAACCCTTAGCCTAATTAAAAGTTGAAAATTAGTGTTTAAGTAAAAAAACTAAAGTGATAGCCTTTTCTTCTCTCTCTCATTGTGTTAACGAGTCACAAAACAATAATGGACCACCAATATATATAATAATGTATTTTGTAATTTTTTAGCAACAAGTAGATATTTTACTTAATCAACATAGAATTTGAGAAAAAAGTAGTCACTTATGAATTATAACCAATGAATATGTGTTCGACTAGAATTCTTGAACTATAGGCTTTAGTTTTTCAAAATATAAAAAATCAATCTTTTAATAATGATCTATACATAAAGAATGACTAATACTCAACTTTGGCACTAATTGGACCTTGTTTGATACCTAAAGTCTAGCATGAAATAAGTCCCAAAATTAGTGGTTAATTACCTAAAATTGACTTAATTGGGTGCCACATTTTATTGGAACTGTTGGATTGTGTGATCCAATGTCACACATTTTTCTTGGTTTCCTTTTGCCTCCTTTGCCTTGAGTTTTCCTTGGCTTCCCTATCATTCTCTCCTTTCTCTCTAAATAATCTAACCACCCCTTTAGTCACGATGTTTCTTGCAAACCTATAATCAGGAGGAGCTACGATTTCTCTTCCAACCAACCTCCTATATCTCCCTCTACTTGCTTCATTTTACAATTTCTCACTCCTATCCAATTAGAGTGATCATTATGCATCTGACCATCCATACTTTTGTACTTAATTATCATCTAATCTAAACACCCCAAAGCCTCACCTCAACTGCAAACACCCTCCAACCCTAACTTTAATTCCTATATGAGCCTAACAACTCTGATGCACTATGGAACTTCCAATAACCCTCCATGTCCATAAATTTTCATGTGCTGATCCGAACCAAAAATTTAGAGTCTTTTTGATTTCCAAACATTGAAATTTTGGTCCCAACTCCTCTAGCTGACTCCCTACAGTTAGCTTCACGATAAGCACCATTAGACCCTACCTTTACCCCCATAATACTCATGCCTTTTTCTCTTTCTTCCATCCTACCCACCTTCTAAGATTGATATTGGGTAGCTCACAGGGTGACTTTGGCTGTGTCATGACATGAAAAACCACATAATTATCCCTATATAAGAACCCCTTTTTGTTTAAACCATTGATAGTTTCAATGTATATCCATTGTTCCCTCATCTCTAATTTAAATTTCTCTTTTTTTGTATGTCTTATTTTCCGCATTAGTTTTCATTGGTTGTGTTCTCTTTCTACCACTTTAATTTCTCCTTGCTTCCAACTTAGCCTCACAAAACCACCTAACAAATATTATGTTAGTAGTTGGCACGAGTTCTTCAAGTTTGTGTTCTCCTTCTTTGTTGGCGGTGGTGGAAATTAGACTGGGTACTTTAGAGAACCTAAAGGCCTCATCCAAGGCAGTTGGGTCCTTCATATCATGGTTATCTCAATTGAGGTCATGTAACATACCCGAATCCAAGATCATAGACTAATCCTCTTTTTTTTCCTCAAGCCTATTTCTTATTATGATGTTTACGATCCTTTTTCTTAGAATTAAATCAATTAAGAGTACTTATATCAATAAAATATAACAATTTAACAAATCACCTTTATATAATTTCAAAGATAAATAAATTAATTAAGTCTTCTTTTGAGTATTAATAAAAATACATCACTTGATTGGTGTTGATCCTATTTCACACTCTGAAAGTTATTCGAAGTCTACTTGTTGAAAAGAAATACATAAATAGGACATAACGTATTAAATAGATTAAGAATGGAATTAAATGTATTAGTTGAATACTTAACCTATAAATAAGAAATAAAATACTTTATGCTCTCAAAAGACAAACTAACTATAAAATTGGGTTCTTCACATCTTGTTTAGCCTATAGGTCAAAGTTCAATTCAAACGTGCATATCTTAACCCCTTAATTAATTAATTGAATTCAAAATCCTTTAATACATATAAATGTATTTAACCTATCATTTAAAACCTTAGTTACTTCATTTTCTTTCCCCCACCCCGTAACGTCTTCTCCATTTCTTCCCTAACTGCGGGTCTCACGCGAATTGATGCCGCTCCACCTTGTAACCGACATTTTGCTTCTCCTTGACCGACGGCTTGCTTGGTCCTCTTGCTCCTCTCTTCCTCGACTTCTCCACTCTACTTCTCCTTCCCTTCTCTTCCATATATAAATCCTGCCACACCCCTTGCACTGACCCAACGCCACAATGGCTGGGAGTCGAGTACCGGCGGGCGTTTCCCAGTCTCACCTCTCTTGCAACGTCCTTTCTTCCTTCACCTCTTCTTTTTCTCTATCTTCATCTTTATTTCTTCATCTCCTTTCCTCCTCCATCCTGCTGCAAAACTATAGATGCCACCATGGCCTCTCCAAACCCCGTGTTCTTCCCCGACAGAGAGAAACTACAGCCTCTAGGCACCACGCCAGTAGCGGTGTTGCAAGTTGGGATATCACCAGTATTGTCTCCAACCACCGCCAGTAGCAGGATTTTCATTGATTTAATATGCAAACCACTAACAAACTGGAAACTTCATCCGGCTAACCGTGACTGTAGTACAGTCATCACCTGTAAAAGGTTCCTGCTTGATCTTATGGAGGTCGTCACCGGACCTGCGAACTTCTTGCTAGTACGGAGATCCCCCCCCCCCCTCCCTCCTCCTCCTCCTCTCTTCAGAACTAGCAATTCCGCAACCGCATAGCTGCCCACACCTGAGATCCTTCCTCGCCCCAAACCCTAGACTCCCTACCTCCATCATCCGACGATCAAAAATAGAACATCGCCTCTTGCCTGGTCACCTACGTCTTGATCTCTCTCCCTGCTAATGACTGCTGTGCCGTCAAACTCCATTGGAACCAGACAACATAGATATAGCCTCATTCAACTATATGTAAGTATTTGGTTTTCCTGTTGTTTCTGAATGTTAGATTATCTATAAGGCAATGGTTTTCCTGTTGTTTCTGAATGTTAGATTATCTATAAGACAATGGTTCCAGGTACAATGACATGTTAACCAAGTTTAAGAACCAACATGGATTAGAGATGAACCTAGTTAATGAAAAAATTAATGAACAATTAACCTTAATGTATATGATGGCATAATAACATTTAGGGAAAAAATATGTTGTTATACTAATTGTTAAGAATTGAATTCATAGTACTAATTAGCTATGTGACTAATCAAAATCCGAAATGAATATGTTTGTGCTAGATAGTAATTGGAAATACTAATATATCTCAGATATACATCTATACATGGTGATTTATGTATAACAAAGCAGAAAATGAGAGAAATGATACATTGCTTTAGGAATATTGGTACGGTTGGCATGTCAATTTAGACGGTAACCAAATAGACCAAAACATTATCCATATAATGCATACTTGTATATAGGACATACTGAAGAATTAGATAATAAGATATGTATACTCGCCAACACACATGCTAAATATGATTTTAGAAATAACATAGGTTCACATGGTATAAAAAGAGAATAACGTTACCAGACCTAAATTGGAAGAATGCAATGTTGTCACTCACTCATAAATGCAACATAGACACTCTTAGACCTTTGTGACTCGATCTGAATATTATAATAGGTATTTAACGAATCATACATTAATCGGGATTATAATAAGAAAAATATGGAAATCTATAATAAGGATGTAGACACGAGTTGCTTTGATATGATTAACATGCATAATTTGTTCCAAGGATGAATACTCGACTCTTGGGGCCAAGTAAAAGTAAAGAGTTAACCAATAGACTTGGAGACCAGGTATGTGCAGTCCCTATTTGATATTTAGGCATTCATTCGACCTTGATATACAACTTCCCATGACCAAACACCTCTTGATATTCTTACTCTAATATAATTTTCATGCCCTTTCAATATCAATTATTCTGATTTATTTTGATATTCGATTATTCATATTATATTGGGATATAACCCCTCATGCCATGTTATTTACTCATGATGATATAATTGACAAACGTAAGTCTTGTCCTCTATTATTGAATGTGTTATTAGACTAAGATAACTAAAGTAGATGCTTTGGCATAACCATTAGGCGTGTCTTTCCACCCGTACTGTATCTTTTCACCTCTTATATATACATGGGCACATCTTTCCACCCATGGTGCGTCTTTTCACCCATTTTACTTAGGCTAATGACTTAGTGGGGTCTTACCCCTACCTTAGTTAGTTCTGGTCTAAATTATCTATATACAAAAATTTATTTTGTGATATTGTGGATTGTGAAACGACAAGGCTATTTATATATTTTTTATGAAATGTTCATATGCCTCACTATATCGAAGTTCATTCTTTTGATTAATTATTTTGAACTTACCTACTTGTTATATCCCTCTCTTAAATGAGAACCCCCTTGATATAATATTTTTGCACTGAAATGCCTAAATGCTATTTTTTGTGCACATACTCACAAATGTTCTTACACTTACCTTTTTGCTCTTTCTGATTATCGTTCCCAAAACTACCCAAGTGCATGAGTGATAGATGACAATGAATTAGGAAGATTTCCTTATGGATGTCGACATGGGGATAGCTTGAAATGGACATGTTGTCATAGGAAACTAGCCTTAGGTGTACTTAGTTGAAGTTTTAGTTTGTAATACCACCTTTTACGGTGAGGAACATTTGTATAATGATATCCTTGTAACTTTGTAATAATTATTTTTCTTATGCTTTATCTTGCATGGCTATTTGTGCCATACCATTTGAGCAGATCCCTATTGGGACCCACTATTTACATGTTGAATCCTAGACCAAAAATCCATAGAGAATTCTTTGAGTCTCAAGTTTGAAACTTCTAGATGTGCTCCTCATTATTTGATCAGAGACAAAGATAAAGTTGGTTTCCCTTTTCACCCTTAGACACAATTTATTTGTGACTCAATCACATTAGCATTTGTCTCTTTTGATCACAAACAATGAGATCCTCTATGGTGGGCCATAGGGCCTTATCCTTGTGAAGCTATTCTCATGCCACCTTTATCTTTCCTATGAAAGAAGTGAGGAATTACTTTTTCCTATTTCTCAATGGTTAGAAACTTTTTAATATTAGGAAATCATAACAATATATTTTCAAGTCAGATGAATATATAGTAAATAATAGTAATATTAGAATAACACTCTAAAGCTAACAAAATTATAACAATTCAACCAACATATTTGAAAGTTGCATACCATATATGTAATGATATTTATATATGAAGCTTAATTTTGAAAATGATTTTTCTTAACCTAATGATTTCAAGTCATATATACACCTTAATTACTAATAGCAATTTAAGATGACATAGTGAAATATAAAAAGGGGGAAATATGTAGCAAACGTATTACAAAGAAAGCAATGGGAAAACAAAAAGTAGTTCACTAAAATGAATTGATAACACATATAACTAATATTGTAAATCAAAATACAACTGATAAACACATGAACACATTATAACATGTAAAAAAAGAAGTTATTGTATAAGGGGTAAATTTGGTAATCATAACTATAAGAAACCTAAATATGATGATCGATAATGAAATCAAATCAATACATCTATATGTCCAAAATTGAGCTTTAATGATAACTACATGTGAAGACCTTATACCCAAGTTGAAACTCTAACCCTTATCTGAAACCTTGAATCCACAATAATCTGGATTGGTGAGATGTGGTAAGGGTACTAATGGAAGTTATTTAATTACTACATGACTTTAGAACCTTGAACATAGAGTACAATCATTGTCCTCATACACTAAGTAAACGAGCATACACATTGAGTGTGAATTATGGGTTTTTATTTGATTATACTATAACATATGATTGTTGTTCACAAGATGATTATGATCAATTATCTCTATTATAGTATTATCTTATTAATGGAAAAAAAAGGAATTTCAATCTTATCGTATGATTATGGTTTCCACATTACAAATGAGATCACATATAATTTTCTTGTTCAAATATTATGTGGGAAGTTCTTCCATTGATGTTCAAGTAACCATGTTAATATAAATTATTTATTGTTCCTCTTTTGTGTAAGACTCAATTGTCTTATCTTCATGTTGAAACTTGACATGCCTTGTGTCGAGGATCAACCAGTCTTATGTGAGATTTAACATGTCTTATATGCTTTGAAGGGTTTTTAGGGGTGGGGAGGCTCATCAAAATATACAAACTAGCCTGAATAAAACCCATCTCACAAACCTGTTATAGACATAAAACATTGATATAATAAGACAAAGTATGGATATCAAATATGCCTTTAAGTACTCTAATTGTCAAACTACTAGACACATTATGTTGATACCATTTACATACTTCTAAAACTGGATCCCAAGTATGGGTAGTAACACCGTTGATTAACCAAAAACCTCATATAACAACCATGAGAAGTGAATACAAACTCATTTGATGATTGAATTCATACTATATCCTCTTCACATGTGCCAAGGCCTGTACACCATCCATGCAGACGAAAGTAAAACTTGGTGCACCACCTTGACCTCCAACTAGAAGAAGAATAATAGAAGAAGAATAGGTTTGTTGGCATGCTAGCATCAATTGCTCCTTCCATCTTTCTATCATGGGGTGTCTTCCTTGGGAATCACTCTCTCAATAGGCAAAATTCGTGGACAAATGAGTGTCTCATGCCATGTACATCACCCCCTTTATACTGGGGAGACATATGTTAGGGATTCCCATTTTCCTAGTTGCAATATCTGATTAATTACAACATAGGAAACACTTAGACAAAGTTCCAACCGATTGACTGAGAAGTAATTCAATGGACTAGGAAATGTTGTTATGCATAAAATGCACTTCAATCGATCATCTAACACCTCATTCAATCACGAGGACACTTCAATGATTGGTTGACATTTCAATTTATCTTTTGAAGCTTTTGCACACTTTTGTAATCCAGGTACCATTTGGTCAATTGACTCTCAATCAATTGTTTTGTACATCACCATGTTGAAAATCAATGGATAGACTGACACTCAAGCATCTTATCTATTTGCTCAACCATGAGTCAATCAACTGATCTATCAGTGGATCGGTTGGATCAGAGCACAACCTATACATAACTTAGAACCATTCTAACAATGATGGTGATTACAATCATCTTTTCTCTTGAGCATTCTTGTAAGTGTGACCCAATAGGTTCCACATTACTTAAAAGTGAATTTAGCAACCTTATAAGAAATGTGTGATATATAGAAACACATCATAGCTACCCAAATAATTGGATTGAGTTGGAGAACAACTACAACCTACCAATAACCAATGCTATCATTACCACACAATCCTTTTGTCCCAAATATCTAGATTGATTACGAGGCACATAGTAGTAATCCTCTTAATATTCATGGTATGTTTATTTATCTGGAGTAGAATTTTATGATCTAGTGAGCTCAATATCATATATTTAATTACCAGATCATGTCCATGTATTTCATAGTCTCACTCAAAGTATTTGTGGATACCACTCTAATAGGAAGGAAAAGTTCCATTTACATCACTCACAAGGATCCATAAGTGTCAACATTGAACCCAATCACAATTTGTACTGTAACCATTATTGAATCACATTGGGTAATGTTAAATTACACATAAAACATGTGATCATCATGGTGTTTTCAGGTCTAAGGATGAAAATCACCACTGTCACGTTGAGTTATGTTTCTGAATTCCATGACATGGCTTCCTTGTGCCATTTTCAATGTGGGTCTATCCAGTACAACTTGTTCTCTAACAAGTTCCCATGTATCTATATTGATATCCAGTATCATGACAAAGGTGACGTAGTCATTCATTGAACATACATACTAGTCTTATGTATTATTGTTTTCCTAATATCCACAATCATATTTGAATAGGGAGATATTAAGAATGATCACTCTAAGTATACAATTGATCTCATGTTTAGATCCTCAACCCAAACCATATATCACTGAGTCAAAACATTCTTAGGACATTATTATATTTATTCATTATTTGAATATTAAAACAAACATACTAAGTGGATGGCCTTTTGTTAGTAATGAAGTCATATACAAAGTATCCCATTACAACCAAATCATGATGAATCTCATGTCATACAACTGAAAATATCCAATTGCAAGAGAGGCAATCACTCATGAATCTAATTCCAATCTATCTAAAATGACCGTCAAGTTTTTTTGATGAACCAATCACTATCTCTTGCTTAAAACTCTTCTATCTTACAACTTCGTGGTTTTGGAAAAACTCAAACCATGAGTGTGATCAGTAATCATCCTTTTCAATTTAGAAATCAATGTAACCTTCCACAACTAACTCTTCCTCTCCTCCATATATCAAGAATTAATCTTAGTTGTTCTCAAGTACTTAAGGATATTCTTCATGGCAATACGATGTTCATCATAATTTTATTAGTATTTTCTCATCATGCTCAATTATGCAAGACATTAGGACCTATGCATAACATTATATACATGATAACTCTAATTTACGAGGCATATGGAATGTTACTCATACGTGCCTTCTATTTGAATGATCCAGGACATTGGGATCTAAATAGACTTATTCCATGAAGAATGGGTAAGTTTTTTTTTTCTCTTAGAAACTTGCATGATGAACCTTTTTTAGCACTCTTTTAATGTATGTACTTTGGCTTCGACCAAGGAATTTTATGAATTTATCTATGTTGATGTTGATTCTTAGAATACATGATGCTTCACCCAAGTCTTTCACAGAGAAGGTATTTCCAAAATAAGTCTCAACCAACTGTACTATAGGTATGTCATTTCCCATAAATGGAATGTCATCCACATATAAAATGATAAATAAATTTGTTCCCAAAAACCTTCATGTAAGTAGAAGTTTCATCATCATTTTTAATAAATGGGAACTCTTTGTCTGTCTCATAAACATGAAGATTATTGCTTATCGATGCTTGCTTGAATCCATGGATTAATCGTTGTGCCTTACATACTTCATTGACTTTGTTTGAAGTGATAAAATCATTGGCTAGTATTATATACACATCCTCTAAAGGTCACATTAAGGAATTTAGTTTGAGCATACGTTTGATAAAATTGCATAGTCACGATAAGCTGCAACAGAGAGAATGATCCTTTTAGATTTAAAAATGAAGAAATGAGAAAAAGTTTCATCATAGTCAATGCCTTGAACTTGTTGAAATCTTTTGTGACCACATTCCCTTTATAGGTTTGTACATTACTAATAATCTCAACCTTCTTAATGAAAACCAATTGCACCCTATGGTTTTATCCCTTCAGGTTCATTCACTAAAGTTCATACATTGTTGGAATACATAGAATCTATCTCAGATCTCATGGTCTCCAACCATTTCCTAGAATATGGTCACTCAGTCATTCTAGGTTGTTGGCTTATCATCATTATGACCAACCAATCATATGACTGAGTCTCAAGAAATCAATATCTATTTGGCTACAAGCATGTCATACTTAGACCTTTTAGGTTGTTGTGCTACATGAGGAATTTAATAACTGAAAACATATTGTGAGTATATATTTTCTTCATCTAACTTCATAGGTTCAATCATGGTTCAGGAAAGCGGTATGCGGTGTATAGGTGGAGAGGGTACTGCATAGAGTATATGCGGTATGCGGGAGTATATATGGGAGTATATGCGGTTTTGGATTTTTTTATTTCAATAAACTAATTATATATAAAATAATATAGCGAGATCATAAATTAAAATATATAGAGTAGGCACGCACATCTATATACTTATAAACATATTAATATGCATGTATGACACATGATATGCTTATATATGTGTATATATCTATATATAGAATGTGTTTGTAATATATGTACAAATACTAACATGTCGGTAAATCAATGTACAAATATATGTATAGTGTGTATAAATGTGAATAAATCAAAATATATATATACATGCACAAATATGTGATTGTATATTTAGGTATATTGTATATGTATCTATACATGTTAATATATCATAAGGTATTCGAATAAATGTACAAATGCATGTGGAAATTTTTTATATGTATTACAATGTATACATATAATTCAATGACTATAGATCTCAATTTATATATATATATCATGAAATGTGTGTGTATATATGCATGTATGTACGAAATGCATGACCGTTAGTTGTGGGCTTTTCGAAAAGCGGAGTTTAATCGACCACTGAATCGGCCAAGCGGGAGTATATGCGGCCCATGGCCGCTTAGTGGACCGATTAGTAATATGCGGTGCGGTAGGGTGAGTGAATAGGTATATGTGGGAGTATATGCGGCTGTGCAGACTGATTTTCAATGTTATTTTGTTGGAAAAATTATCACGATCTACTTTCCTCCCACTAGATCCTTTGAAAATAAATCCCTTTTCAAAGAAGACACCAGTTCTAGCAACAAATACTTTGTTGTCATATGGAGTAAAAAAATAATATCCCTTGTTTTAATACAATATCCAACAAAGTATCAGATTTGGGTTTGAGCTTTTTAAAATGTTATCTCCTGACATAAGCTTCACACCCTCATATATTAATTAAAGACATATTGAGACACTTCCAACTCCAGGTATCTTGTGGTGCCTTTTAAATCAAATTGAAAGAAGACTTTAAGTATAAATGCTACAATTATATAGAGTCATAATAGACCCTACCATGTCCCATAAGGTTCCATTCCTTCATTCTAACACACCATTATGTTGTGGTGTTCCAAGAAAATTCAACTATGATTCAATACCACAATCTCTTGAAAGGGCCTCAAACTCTTGGCTTAGATATTCTCCACCATGACCAGATCACAAAGTATTGATATTTTTGTCAAGTCAATTAGGTATCATTCACGAATCCTTGCACTTTTGAAATAATTCATATTTTTGTTTCATAAGAGACACATATCCATATCTACTTAAGTCATTAATAAGTAATATGAACTACTCATACCCACCTCTAGCACTTGTGCTTAAAGGTCCAAGTCACATCAATATGTATGAATTCTAATAAATCACTTTTCTTGCACTTTTAATAGCTTGTCATTTATGTGCCCTAGACAACAATGCCAATTATAAGTTTCATTTGAGTCATCTAGTTTTAGCTTCTTAGTATTTATTATATACACTTGTCTCGAAATTCAACAAATAAAGACCATAAGACATTGATTCACTATCATTATAAAGGAACACTGAAATAAAAGATGTTCCTGATCCTTCTCATAGCTTTTTCAAAGACAACACCTCAATGCCAAGTTTCTTGAATAGAAATTTGACAATCATTTATTAGAAATTAAAACCATTCTTGTAAAAACAAGATACAAAAATAATGTTTCTATTTATGAAAAGTACATAATAGAATCTCTCTAACTCTATTATAAGCCCATATGTGCGTACTGCTATGGTATAAATTCTTGCTCCATTAACAATGCATAAATCCACCTCTCCCATCAGTAAGGATTTACTTATTTATAGATAATGTATATCCAAACCTATCACTCTTTTCTTTCTTGCTCATGGAATATTCTCCTTAGAAAGGTAGCCAAGTCAACTCTCAACCACACATGTGTTCAAGTTGCTTCTAAATATCATAACATGAGACACACACACACACACACAGATATATATATATATATATATATATATATATATATATATATATATATATATATATATATATATTACTTCATCAACATTCTTACAGTATGTCTCCCTTTCCTCCATAGGTACATTTGGAATTGATTTCGTTACTATTGGAATTTCAAAGATATATAGCTTACACTCATGATTCATGAATGAGGGCAATTCTCAATGTCCTATACTAGTCGATGAAATAATTCTCATTCCAATTTCTTCTCCAAGATAAGTCACAATCAGAAGTGATTATTGGTGTTTGTACATATATGAGTCCAAATATTTTTTAAAAATTATTATTATTTTCAATACTATTTTAAACTCTGATGAAAAGATTCCCACTATTTTTTTTCAAATTTATAGAACTCCCCATTAATTTTGAAGGTTCTATTAAAAAATCCACCAAGTTGGACAAGATCCATAATTGACTAAGTCATGAGTTAGCCTTGTTGATCACCCACAACCTAACTATTTAGGTATGTATTTTTAATAATTGCATCCAATCCAAACACTAGATAGATGTCAATACAACTCCTTTGAATATTTCACCATATGAAACATATGTCATATGTATACCTACCTTTAGGTGTTGAATTCTATTAAAACCACCTAGTCAAGTCCAACCCAAAGGAAAACACAACAAGCTATGCACCCTGCTTTGACATACCTGGCACGTATTTACCGTGCGTTATACACAAGTGAATGTATCAAAGTAATATAAGCCCTTTTGAGGCCCGAGTCGAACACAGAGAAACGTTCTCCAGAAGACTACTACTAACTATGGTCTAATCAGCTAGGCCGGTGAAATTGAATGGGTTTGATTGAACATAAGCAAAAATGGAATGAAACAAACATAACACTTAAATTACTCAGAATTAGGGAATTCCTTAGGATTGTGGTTTCACCACAGATAACATTAAAATTCATTCCATATGCCAATATCTATTACCCCCATCCTTGGATAAAGAGCTTATAGTCAGAACTACCCACTCTCACATCATAGTTCACTACCTATTCTAGTTCCAACCCCATTTCCATATTGATTATTTAGGTGCTTTATTATTAAACTTTGGGTTTCTCCTCCCATTTATTCTCCGCCTTTCCCAAGGGTGCAATAAATGGGTAAATCTATGCTTTCTAACCCTTAACCTCTCTCCCAAAATGATTGAGAGTCTAATAATTCATCTATGTTGAACATACATAAATAGAATAATGCAACTTCATAGATTTATATCTAGAAAATAGGGATAAAGATGATATTAATGCATGTAAATCAGTTACAATGCATATCCGGGCTACTCCTAGGTCCTAAGGAATCAAGGAGTTTAGCCCCGCATGATTTTCATAGACGATTACATGGTAAAGAAAGAGAAAAATGTGGGAAACATTAGAAAAACTAAGTAACCTCTGGTGAATAGCTGATCTGGATGATACCCTATGTCGTGCGTGCAATCAACTATCTTACGGCTGCCGATTCGCCTTCCAGAGGTGCTCAGATCATCCCAGATGAAACATTTAGTTCCTTTCTTTTCTCTTCTCTTTCTCTGGTGTCATGCAATAGAATACGACTTCTCTCTCCAGTCTGGATAAACTCCCTTAGGTCACAGGAGTCACTTACGGTATGAAATAACATCCACCATTGGATTAGATTACTATCTTCAGATTTGCCAAATCGGTCAGACTCAGTAGTACCGACTTGGTAGTCGGTAGTACCGAGATCCTAGGGTATCCGCTACTCTTGATAATGTTAGTACTATTGACTTGTCTCAATAGCACTGTGTCTTTAGGTTGTTCGAGCATTGTCTTACTGACGCCATCTCAGAATTACCGAGTTTGTGAACTTGGTAGTGCGACTTTTCACGATTCATCCTTGTGCTTTACTGATGTGGTTTCAGTACTACCAACTTCAAGTGTCGGTAGTATCGAGTCTGTGTGGGTCTTTTCTAGGCAAGTACTGACGTGAAGTCGGTACCACTGACTTTTGGTGTCAGTAGTATCGACTCTGTGAAGTTCAGTTGTACCTAAAAATGCACAAGAACGAGGATAAATGCTCGGGATACATATTAAACCATCTTAAATAGTAAAAATTAGATAATTTGATGCATTTAAATATCACATGCTACTAATAGCATTTCATGCATTATTAATCAGATAAATGAACAAACAACACATAAAATAAAGGAAAATATGCATGTGAAAATGACTAAAAACCCATGCATCGAACTCCCCTAAGCTTAATGTTGCTCATCCTCGAGAAACACTACTCTTGGATCTGTTTGATGTAGTCAACAAAAGGATACAATACATGAACTCTTTTCTTTATCATGTCCACCAGACCATCCCTAAACTGACCTCCAATGACCACTGAACATATAACTACTCTACATCGACCAAAAATTTTCATAGAAGATGTATACCTTTTGATAAATGAACACTATTAAGAAAGCAGTTAATATCATAATCATTCAGGCATTCACTTGGTGTACTATGTGATTCCCTAATCTAAATTTCTCTCTCCTAACTGCCATTTGAGTGGCCTACAAATTAGAGAAATTAATGATATGAGATGGGTGGCAATTGAAGAATCACAAGTACATCCAACTTATTTATGCAAAAAATGAATGATGACCTACATGAGTGAAAAGAATGTTATGCATGAGACCTAATGCCTACTAAATTTTTCTTTCTTTTTCTTCTTTTTGACACATGATGCATGTATAAAGCTATCTCATAATAGAAAATGAGACTGTCAAAAAGAAACAAATGTTTCATGTGAATCAGTTCATCCCTTCAAGAAGACTCAGGGACATACTTTCTCCTTAAAAAAACTTGAGATTAAAATTTTCTAGCCCATAATTTTTCTTGTCTTTGGCATGATTGAATTATGCTCAGGTTTCCACTTCATATTTTTTTTCTGTCTTTTGTTTTTTGATGTGGAGGTATGCCCCTGCTTCAATATTCACAATTAGAGACTAAATCCACATGAAAAAAGGAATGAATGTGATTAAATGTATGTAATCTACATGCAATTTCAATGCAACTAAGATGGTATGCGCTAAGATTATTTGTGCATACAAATGCAACTTTTTTTCTTCAAATGCACATAAAGATAAGAGCTAATCTACCATGTTACCTATCATGCCATGCAATGAAATCAAAAGAAATAAATTGGAGCACTCGTTCATCTTGAGGTGGTGATTCAAAATTGGATGGCAAGGATGGATGGAATCACATAACTAAGAGACAATGCCTTTCTTTGGATTATGATATGTCCCTCTTTAATGACATGTACACAAGGTAATCTTAAGGTTTCTTTCTTAGATTTTCATTTAAGATCTCATTAAAGGTTGGATCATCTTAGGCTCAACAACATCTTCATTCACTTTCCCATTTTGATTAGATGTTCATTCATATCCTATATCCTAGAGCTGACTTAACCAAACACTTCCTCAAGCAGTTATGCACAAAGATGTCACAAATTAAGCTATGAAGACATAACCATTTCATTGCACTAACACCTATGAATTGACAAACGCAACCATACATTACTGATCCATGATTACACTAGATAAGTGTGGATCCTAAAAATGCATAACTCAAACTAAAAAATAAAAACTAAGATAAAAAGGATTGAAAAACTATAAAAAGTAAGATAGAATGTTGTTCCAACACCCCCCTAAGCTTAAATATGACTATGTCCACATAGTCAATACTCACACTCAAGAGGTGAAACAATGGTACCATTTCTCAAAATGAAGGTGGCTGAGGCATGTTGGGGTCATGAGGGGGGAACATCCCCTAAAAAGACAAATCATGCGGTGGCATCTGCTGCGGCTGCGGGTACCCTCCAAAGTACCCCTGGTTCCAATAGTGGTTGAAAAAGGGCTGCTGATACTGCTCCATCCTCTGTAGGCGCATGTGAATATTCTCTTAGTTGGCCAAAAGAAGGCGTTCATTCTCATATATTGCCTGCTGGTTTTGGTACAACCTTCCTTGTATGTCTTGCACACCAGCCAACGTTGCCTGATGCTGTTGTTGTCTAGTCTGGATCTCCTGTAGCATGATACACATACCTGCCATGTTGTACAGGTCTTGCTCCTCCTGGGAACGGGGTGGGAAAGAAGAAGTTGAGGTAGCATAGGTGCGGGCCCGTTTGCATGGTACTACTCTTCGAGTAATGGAGATGTGGGCTCCACCTCCTCAACATTGTCAGAGTTGTCATCGCCTTGCTCCTCATCATCGTCCTGAGCTACTGCCTTGGGTGGATCTTCTGCCTCCCCCTCATACAGTGGCCATTGAAGATGGTTCACTCTGCACAAGTTGAAGATGGGGCCAGGGAGACTCCTCTCCTAAAACATTCCTCGACATGTGCAATGCACATAGAGCACGTTGTGGTGGAAGCTGAGGAGGGTCACCTTGCGGAAGTGAAGGAGGTCCATCTTCTTTGTAATTTCCATTGGCACGAGAGTGGACAAATCAAGGCAAAAGTGTAGTGCAATGGGGGTGATTAGACCCCCAAATACAATCCACACCTTCCTTGTCATGTTGCGCCAAACATAGATCATGTGGAGAAGAAGGAAGGCTCCAAAGTTGATGGTCTCTCCTTCCAGTAACTGTAGAGAGGAAGTAGAGGTCTGCCTGTTGAACCTTCCCTTAATCTTGACCAGACTGGGCAAATATGGTGTTGGTGCAAAGGCGGTGAAGGATTCGAGAAAAGGGGTGCTCGATATCAGTAACAGAGTTGACATGCCAGTTTATGCGAAATCCCTCTAGCACCTCAGTCAACTGCTCCCAAGCCAAGCCGAAGTCGAAATCAGAAGGGGTCGAGCGTTCTGGGACATGAGCCCAGTTGAAGTTGTGGTTGAAGGCCCGTAGAGTTATGGAGTAGTTATTTTTGAAGAGGCGGAAGATGACTCTACCTTCCCTCCATTCACCTCCTAACTGTTTCTCAGGGGCGACAAGAACATCTAGCGATGCCCAGAACTCAAGGAAAAGTTCTGGGTAAGTCTTCCAATCACTGAAGAAGGGATTATCTCCCTCCATGAGCTTCTTCTGACACACCTATCACATATTTTAGGTAAAGCCCACCCTTTCGATCAATGCACGATCTCCATATCACGTTGGTATCATTAGCCTCATCTACAACTCTTCATAGACTTTTCTAATCTATGAAGACAGATATTGGATGCGAGTTGGTCTAGGGACCAACTTGCCTTAATCTGCTGATGTAGAAGGGCCTCTCCTTGGTGCCATGATGCTAATGCAAGAAAGAGGATTAAGAAAGAGAATCTCAGTGAAGATCATCGACACACGATGAAGATCTTCGGTGCCCGATACAACTCTGCTCTGAGTTACAAGAGTGGAGGAAGTGGTGTGAAGAAAATGGGTTCACCATCCCTCCTTATATAGCTGAGTTGGGCAGAGTCGGTACTACTGACTTTTGTGTCGGTAGTACCGAGATACAGACACAAATCTATGGCTTGGATGTATGGACGACTAACATTTGATGATGTCCCTAGCGCAGATTTCTCAGAGTCAGTAGTACCGAGTTCAAGTCGATAGTACTGACTTGAGTCACGGATCGGTGCTACCGACCATGCGATGAAGCTTGCATTTTCCATTGAATCGAGAATCCACAGATTGCTGACGTCATGCGTCGGTACTACCGATTGGAATGTCAGTAGTATCGAGTTGGCAGGGATGACTTGGTACTTTCAAATTATTCGTCTCAATGTTCCGATTCTGGGCACGCCAAAAAGTCAGTAGTACCAAATTGGGTGTCAATACTACCGAGAGCTTATCAGTTACACACAAAAATCTTTAGAGACTCAGTAGTACCGAATTGGAGATTTGATAGTACCAAGTATGTCTTGCTTATGCGGGTGGCTCACTGATGTAATCTCGGTAATACCGACTGGGGAGTCTCGGTAGTACCAACATGGGAAAAATCTACACACTCCACACACGAGTCAAGGTACCTTTTTTCAGAAGAAAAAAAATAAAAATACAAAGACAAGTATAATGCAAAAATGAACATAAATAAAAGGAAAATGAAGGTTGTGTTGCCTCCCAACAAGTGCCATTGCTTAACGTCCTAGACTAGACATTCCCAAGAGCAAGAATCTAATGGATCTCCATAAGTTGTACCTCTTTTATTCTCTGATCCACTTCCCCACCATAGTAGTGCTTCAATCTTTGCCCATTAACAAGGAATGACCTAGTCCCATCTAAAATCTTCACTGCACCATGGGGAAAAACTTGCTCAATAACAAATGGTCCACTCCATTTGGACCTTAGTTTTCCCGGATGTAACTTAAGTCGAGAATTAAAAAGGAGAACCTTTTGTCCTAGAAGAAACACCCTATTCACAATGTGCCTATCATGAATTTTCTGTGTCCTCTCCTTATAAATCCTATAACTTTCATAAGAATCCATCCTAAGCTCATCTAGTTCATTCAGCTCCAATAATCTTTTCCTACGTGCTTGATCCAATCTAAAGTTTAACTTTCTCAATGCCCATTTTGCCTTATGCTCAAGCTCTACTGGTAAATGACATGCACGACTGAAAACCAACCTAAAAGGTGTTGTCAATATAGGTGATTTATAGGCCGTCCTATATTCCCAAAGAGCATCATTAAGCACGAAACTCCAATTTGTCCTATTAGTAAAAAAATGTCCTTTCCAAGATCTTCTTCACTTCTTTGTTGTACACCTCCACTTGGCCTTGTGTCTGTGGGTAGTAGGGAGTACCCACTCAGTGTTTCACCCCATATTTGCTAAGTAAGGCTCTGAATTGCCTATTGGTGAAATGTGATCCACCATCACTAATGATCAGTCGGGGAACACCAAACCTGTAGAAAATGTTATCCTTCACAATTCTACACACCACTTGAGCGTCATTGATGCGGGTTGGAATTGCTTCCACCCACTTAGATACATAGTCAACCGCAAGTAAAATATAAAGGTTAGAATTAGACAACACAAATATACCCATGAAATCAATGCCCCAAAGATAAAAAACCTTAACCTCTTAATACATTTAATGGCATCTCATGTCTCTTAGATATATTACCTGCACGCTGACATGCATCACAACGACGAACAAGATCATATGCATCTTTAAACAACATTGGCCAATAAAATCCACTCTTGAACACTTTGGCTATTGTCCTAGAGCTAGCATGATGCCCTCCCGTAGGTAAAGAATGGCAGTGTAAGAAAATACTCTCTACCTCACACTCAGGTACACACTTCCTCAGAAGTTCATCCCTACATTGTTTAAGAAGAATAGGGTCATCCCAAATGTAAAACCTTAATGAGTGGAAAAAAAATTCTTCTTTTCTTGATACCCCCAATCTACATGCATCTCTTTGCAGGCTAAATAATTAACAATATATGCAAACCATGGATCCTTAGTCTTGATAGAAAAGAGTTTTTCATCTAGAAAATCCTCAACAATGGGAATATCTACATGTTTTTCATTCAATCTTTCCAACCTAGATATGTGATCTGCTACCACATTTCCCACCCCTGCCTTGTCTTTAATTTCTATGTCAAATTCCTATAACTATAAAATCCACCTAATCAATCTAGGTTTTGCATCTTTCTTTTGTAATAGGTATTTGATGGCAGCGTGGTCAGTCCAAACAATCACCCTCACCCCTACTAGGTACTGGCATAACTTCTCAAATGCAAAAACAACCGCTAAGAGTTCTTTTTCTGTGGTTGTATAATTAAGTTGCACATCATTCAAAGTTTTGGACACATCATATATTACAGTAGGAGTTTTATCTTTATGATGACCCAACACAGATCCCACAACATAGTCTAATGCTTCACACATCGACTCAAACGGTAGGCTCCAATCAGGAGCCTGCACAATAGGTGCAGAATTTAGCTTCTCCTTTAAAATTTCAAAAGCATTCAAACATAGATCATCAAAGAAAAATTCAACATGTTTTTCCAAAAGTTCTGACAAGGGTTTAGTAATTTTTGAAAAATCTTTGATAAACCAGCGGTAAAACCCAACATGTCCCAGAAAGCTCCTTACTCCTTTCATCAATTTCAGTGGAGGTAGCTTGGAGATAACTTCTATCTTGACTGGGTCTAATTCCATACCCTTGTTGGACACCTTGTGTCCAAGCACTATGCCCTCACTCACCATCAAATGACACTTCTCCCAATTTAAGACTAAGTGAGTGTCCTCACACCTTTGTAAAACCTTATCCAAATTGTACATGCAATCACTAAATGACTCTCCATACACCCAAAAATCATCCATAAACACCTCCAAGCACCGCTCTACCATATTAGAGAGATGGCAAGCATACAACGTTGGAAGGTGGCATGGGTGTTACAAAGGCCGAATGGCATCTGTCTACATGAAAACGTTTCGTAAGGACAAGTGAAAGTAGATTTCTCTCGATCCTTTGGCTTGATCGAGATTTGATTGTAACTAGCATACCCATTAAGGAAGCAAAAGTGTGAAGGACCGACGAGTCGTACCAAAATTTGATCAATGAAAGGTAGCGGAAAATGATCTTTTAAAGTGACAACATTCAAATGATGATAATCTATGCAAACACGCCACCCCGTCACCAACCTAGTTGAAATCAACTCATTAGCTTCATTGGTCGTGACAATGATCCCCCCTTTCTTAGGAACTACTTGAGTTGGGCTAACCCACATAGAATCAGAAATTGCATAAATGATACCTACCGATAGGAGATTGCCCACTTCTTTCTTCACTACCTCAGCCGTTGAGGTTGAACTATTTCTTTAGCTCCTCCTTCCAGCCAGATCTTGTATTGGCACAAACTCGAGGAGATTCCTTTGATGTCTGCTATAGACCACCCAAAAGTAGCTCGGTGGTTCTTCAATACAGCAAGCAATTGCCCCTCTTCTTCACTGCTCAAGGACAATGATATGATCACCGAGAGCTTTTCTTCTGTAGCCAGGAAGACATACTTCAGATGTGGTGGCAACGACTTCAATTCCAACTCAGGAGGGCTCAATAGAGACGGAACTAGTGGTGGGGGAGGTGGTCCCAAATCTTCAAAATATCTTGTATAACAGTAGGGTACCACCTTCAGCATCAATACACACTCCTCTAAAGAGCGGATGCATGTGCTGTCATCTACTCTATTAATCAAACATGCTTCCAAAGGTAATTGTGGATATGTTTGCATCAGGGAATCAACAACGACCTCCTCTATGGTAGCCATGTCATAGTCTTCTTCTCTATCATCTAGGTAACGTATTGCTTCTTTCAATGAGATCATCTTGGTGTTTTCAATTATATCAACTACAAGAGTATCTTTTTCCACCATGGCCATCACAAGAACCATGTCGAGAAATGGCTTCCCCAGACATAGAGAAATATTGCCCTCCATGTGATGCAACATGTTACACTGTGTTGTATCCCCTCTTTCTTTAGAGTGTTCATGCATCTTTATTTCAAACCGGTCATCATAAGTGCCCATTGTCAGACGTCCTTTACCCATTTCTAGGATCATGTCAGCTGTGGCTTGGAATGGCCTACCTAGCAAAAGTTTGTTGCCTTTATCCTCTTGCAT
Source organism: Alisma plantago-aquatica (assembly GCA_963693085.1). NCBI lineage: Eukaryota > Viridiplantae > Streptophyta > Magnoliopsida > Alismatales > Alismataceae > Alisma > Alisma plantago-aquatica. The sequence continues at coordinate 879,543,236 of OY856412.1, forward strand.
TTCCATTATCACAAAATCTATAGGAAAAACAACATATCCACTTTCACCTAGACATTTTCACAAATGCCGTATGGCCTGATCACAGAGTTGTCAACCAATTCAATTGTCATAGTACTTTTTCTCGTCTCCTTAAGACCTAACTTTTTGAAGGTTGACAAAGGCATGACGTTGATACTGGCCCCTGAGTCACATAGAGCCTCACCGAACTTGGTCTTTCCTATGAAGCACGTGATGTTGAAACAAGCATGATCTTGTCTTTTAGGAGGTAGCGTTCCTAGAATAAAATCACTCACCTACTCCTTTAACACTACCACATCAACCTCAGGTATCCATGTCTTCTTATTGATGACGTCTTTCAAGAACTTTCCATACGATGGTATCTGCTCAATTGCATCAATTAGTGGAATATTGACAGATAACTTTTTAAAACTTTCTAAAATTTTCTAGAACTGCCAGTCTACTTTGGTTGCCTTCAAGCTATTTGGAAAGGGTACTGGAGAAATTGGTGTCCTCTGGTGAGGTGAGACATATGCTTTTAATCTAGTATCCTCCACCTCATCAGTGTGCTCTTCAGATGTTTTCTCCTATTCCAAATTATCCGGTTCAGTTGCCTCTTCTATCATAGTCTGAGTTGTTGTTCCTATAGCTTCACCTACATCTATGGTTACTGGTGCCTTATTCAACAATGTCTTACCACTATGTAGTAGGACTACCTTGACGTGTTGATTTCCAGAAGGCACGTTGGTATTAGCTGGGAGACCCTGTTGGTTTGGCTGCTTCAAGGTACCCACATCCGTTGCTATTTGAGAAATCTGTGTTTCTATATTGTGGATCCTCGCCCCTTGGTTATGGAGTTCTCTTTGCATTTGTCCTATCAACACTTCATTCTAATTGACTAGCTTTCCAAGCATTTCTTCAATACAGTCAATCTTCTTTTATTCTTGTTGATATTGTGCCTGGCCACCGAACTGTTGTGGCTTGGGCTATTGCGCTTGTGATGGGTCCTGTTGAAAATGGTTAGGATCGTTCCATGAAAACTTAGGATCCTTCCTCCATGTGTAGTCGTTGCTCCTATATTGCTATTGTTGGCGCACAAACTTACACTTTCATCTTCTTCTTCTAAAGGTGGTCCGTCATTAGCACATAACTTTTTAGCAATAAGGTCCAACTTCTCACTTAATGTAGAGATTACCTTGGACTCGCCGACACTTTTGACAGTTGTCAGAAGCTCTGTCTCATCTCTCCATGATTGATTCTTGGACATATTTTACAATATATCATGACAACGGGCATGTTTATTGTTGAGGAAGAACCCTACTTCTGCACTATCAAGTGTAGTTCTTTCTCCCTTGTACAGACTGTAATAGAATATTTTTGCCTATCCCAAAAGATCGATACCATGATGAGGTACTTTCCACATCACATTCTGAGATCTCTCCCATGCTTCAGAATAGGATTCATTGGCTTGTTTTCTGAAATTATGGATCTTCTTTACCAAGTCATTGGTCTTCTGCGGGGGGAAATAACACTTGAAGAAGGCATCAATCATCCGATTCCACATTTCAGTGCATTCATCATCAAGGTTATGACACCATGACTTTGTGTTGTCTACCAATGATGATGGAAAAAACTTCAGATATATCACAGTCACCAATATTATATCTATCTTGGCCATATGGCAGTTCTCCACAAAGTTACTGATGTGCACCATCGGGTCTTTAGAGTTGTGGCCATGGAAAGATTGGGATTTGACTAAAGAGATCAAACTTGGGTCAATCTTGTAGATGCCCACATTGATGGCTTGTCTTTTGATTGGTCCTTTTTGAGCCGTTGAGGCCGAGGCTCCGATCTTCTCCCATATTGTCTGTTCTTCTGCTCCATCCCCCATTTCTATTGACTCAGGTTCTTCTGGTGTTACATGTCTCTCAGGCGGAAGTGTTGGTGGTGGAGTTCGGTTGAATCTATCCATAGACCATCCTACTTCCCTCTCTCTATGAAGGAGTTCTTCTTGCCCAAATCCCGACAAAGATGACTCTCTGTAATCGTGGGATTGAGTATGCACCATACATTAGTGCCCAAAAGTAGCAAATTGATTGTTAGAGTGCAGTAGCGGATATAGAAGCAATAATGATTTTATGATTTAGCTCTAAGTGAAATGGAAAATAAAATAAGAAAAAAAGGGTGGGCCTAGAGTGGCTGACCATAGCATTCGTAGTGTTGGATGTTGCCGTTTCCTTGGAAACGACGCTAAAAACATGGCACGTATTTACCATGCGTTATATACAAGTGAATGTATCGAAGTAATATAATCCCTTTTGAGGCCCGATTCGAACACAAAGAAACGTTCTCCAAAAGACTACTATCAACTATGGTCTAATAAGCTAGGCCGGTGAAATTGCATGGGTTTGATTGAACAAAAGCAAAAACAAAATGAAAGAACTTAACATTAAATTACTCAGAATTAGGTAATTCCTTAGGATTGTGGTTTCACCATAGATAACATTACAATTCATTCCATACACCAATATCTATTACCCCTATCCCTGGATAAAGAGCATATAGTCATAACTACCCACTACCATAGTGTGGTTCACTACCTATTCTAATGCCAACCCCATTTCCATAGTAATTGGTTGATTAGTTAGGTTCTTTATGATTAAACTCTGGGTTTCTCTTCCCGTTTATTCTCTAATTTTCCCAAGGGGTGCGATAAACATGTAAATTTATGCTTTCCAACCCTTAACCTCTCTCCCAAAATGAGTAAGAGTCTAATAATCCATCTATGTTGATCAAGCATAAATAGAATAATGCAACTTCATAGATTTATATCCAGAAAATTGGGATAAAGATGATATTAATGCATACCCGGGCTACTCTCGGGTCCTAAGTAATCAATGGATTTAGCTCCACATGGTTTTCATTGATGAATACATGGTAAAGAAAGAGAAAAACATGGGAAACATTAGAAAAATTAAGTAACCACTGGTGAATAGATGATATGGATGATCCCCTATGTCGTGCGTGCAATCAGATGTCTTCCGGCTGGCGATTTGCCTTCAAATGACAAATAAAATAAAATAAAGGAAAATATGCCTTTGAAAATTACTAAAAACCCATGCATCATTACCTACATACTTATTGTCACACTTCCCCAAGATAGACAATGCACCACACTTCTCGTGCTTACATGTAGGCAATTAAGGTTTCCATGGGTTTTTTCATGATGGAAGGCATCATAAACTTGACATATGTGGATGGATTTAGAATAATATTTATAAATATCAAATCATCATTATTTACATTATTTAAGCATATCATACACTGTAAGCAATTTCTCACATATGGACAAAAAATGATATGGCAGTTGCACACCAATTTGATCTAACAAGTATTGTGAATAAACAAAAAAAACATATTACATCCAACATATCCCTAAAGTTTCTCTCACAAATCAATCAGATTGCAAGCCATGCGATCACTGGATTGCCTATTTTAGCAATTATTTAGATTTTGATGGTGTCATCACTTGTGTTCATCACCAACCCTTCAAGGACCTTCCTTTGTTGATGTTTTCTTATGATCACGTGCTCCTCTCTTTCATTGTCAACTAGTGATGCCATAATATCATCCTATTTTGTTTTGCATACATAAAAATTTTCATGGAGAATGTAGAAAGAGGGCTATGGAATGCATGCCATATACATATTGCACGTTTTGGATCATCATCAAAATGCAATTCATATTTTTATAGACCACCAAGAATTCATCACACAACTGGAAGAAACACCTTTGACCTCATTGGTAACTTGGTGGCTTCTAGTGACACTATGGAACCATAAGTATTGTCAAAGGATCGGAGCTGGTGGCCCTACCAAATACAGTCGATGGCCCTCTTCCCAATGCCATAAACTGAGGGTGACATTTCTATAGGGGATCCACCTACCCTCCTACCCATGTGTAGGGCCACAACACCTATGATCTTGGTTAGTGACTACAATCTAACATGACCAATCTACTAGGTGACATATTTTACTACAGATACTGACAATTCTGGTGCTAGCTATTAGAGTGAAGAGTACCACATGATCTAATAGGATAATGGAGAGTTATAACTATGACCCTATGGAAACATGGAACTATATTATCCCCTCACTTATTCTAATGAAAACAAGGCTCCCAATGCCCCTACTATACCCCCTTCTCATTGGGAACCAATTATTGATCTTTGGGGCTAATACATGGGATGGCAACCTACAATGGGGCTACATGACTATCACCCATTAATCCCAATGAGAACATAGAGCTCCACCACTTATGACTCAACTACAAGTAGAATGACTTTTATACACTCCCATAGGGGGATGGTGTTTTCAAGTTGTTAGTATGTTAATACTAATGTGTAACATGAGGGGCGACTTAGTATTGCATAGATAGAAGGTGTTGTGGCCCATCATTGTTGCATATGGTTCTGACTTGGTCTTCTGTCTTTAGACCAAAATTTGTACTTGCATCCCTAAGCATTTTCCAACCCTTTTTCAACTATGTTAATTTTCCAACTCCAATTCAAACAAAATTAACTTTGGTAGGACTTGTATAGGATACAATACTACTTGTTGGAAGGTTGAGAATACATTCCAATGACCAAACCATGAATAGTAACTGATTCAACTTAGGTGACTTCTCATGTATTGTCATGGTAGTCGATGGTGCTAGTATGGAAAGAGATAATAAGACCATGGGAGAAACAATTAAGGTGATGATAAAAAAAAATATACCCTGGTTGGTCATCAACAACTTCCAATTAGTCAAGTTTTTCATACATAAGAAGGGCCACCTGCCATACCATATTTGGTTCTAGATACCTATAATGATTTCATTGACACCACCAACCTATATGTGATCATCTTGTTTAGTGGTATTATTAATTGGTCCAATAAATAAGGTGTGAGTAAGAGGATTTACCACACATTTGACATGGATTTTATCTATAAAGCTTGCACAAATTTTTTATCAAACAATTACATTAAGTTAGGCTTTCTCTCCTTTAGTGTCATGCATGTATTTGAATCAATATCAAAGACAAACAAAAAGTTACAAAACCTTCGAGGTTCCTTAACCTTTGGAAATTGTGGTCTGGGTTCAAGGAAGTTTGAGAAAAGTGGGGTATTAGGGTTGATGGAAAATCTTTATAAAAAGTATGTATAAAGCTCAAAAACACCAAACTCAAATACAAAGCTTGGTCTAGGGACAAATTCAACATCAAGAATCTATATACCATAGCAGAGGGGAGTATGAGCATGATTACACTCAAATACCACTCCATCCCCTATGCCTCATTGCTATAGAGGTAGAGAAGACAACTTCCACCATTCTCTCTAGTTTTAAGAAGGAAGTGAAAATCTTCTACTGGTAGAAAATCATGATGAACTAGCTCATAGATGGTGACTGCAACACCAAAAACCTATATTCCACTTTCAAGAAAGTGACATTAAAGGCAATATCCATTCCCTTTTGGTATATGATGGATCACATTGAAGTGAAAGAAGATGGTTTCCTAGTAAGCTGTGACATACTTTCAAAATTTGTGTTATCAATCTGGTGCACCCTATCCCCTCTTTCCTTCCTCAAAGGAGCGTGACTCATATGATGAACAATATTTTGTGTAAACAAGCTTCTAAGGAGGTAATTCGGAAATCCATGTTTTCTATTGGAGCCAATAAAGTCCCAAGCCTTGTCAAATTTAATGGGAGGTTCTTTAATTCTATTTGACCCACATAAAAAAAGATATTTGTAGAGAAATAGATGGTTCCTTGTTAGGGGGAGAATGGTTTGTGATGTAAACCATTCATTGATCAAGATGATCCTAAATATGATTCCAACCAACAACATGAATAAATTTATACCCATAGCTTATTGCTCGATCCTATATAAAATCATATCCTAGATACTAGCCAATAGACTTGAAGCTTACCTCCCTCGTATTATTTATGAAAAAACAACATGACTTCACTAGAGGTAGGAGAAATTCTACATGTGATTTTCTCATGTATTAGTTTTTGATGGACTTAAAATTCAAAAGTATGATGCTAAGTCTTAGATAAATTTTATATTTCTAAGACTTTTGATTATGTTAAATGGGAGGCCCTTGTATGGAAATATGGCAATAGAGATGACAGCTGATTTTTTTTCTTGCCATATTCTTCATAACCAGTAGATCACATCAACAACTATGAAGTGGAAAAGAGGGTTTCAAGGCATATCCCTAGTCATGGAGCATGTCCGGTGACAATCCTTGCAGATTTGTGCTTCTTTCTCAAGCAACACATGTACGATCGTCATCGATGACCTTGTGGTTTAGCACAACAAATGACGGTTGATTGCATTCTCCTAGTGTCATAATGATGACCTACACACCTCTACGTAGTCCACAGGAACCTCTGGGAACTCCATGTTGTTCTTCTAAAACTGATGGGAAGGAGTTGTCCCTTCGTGTTGTCAACGTGCTAGCATTGACTTTTCTCCCCTTTGTCTATCTCTCCCTTTTATAGTAAGATGCCTCTGGCTGTCATGTTACTAAAATGTTGAGATGAGGAGTCTTGTCATACAAGAGTGTTGAGAGCCTTGGCCACCCCCTTTATATAGGAGTGGATGGGATAGGGTCTCCACAACCCCTTGGGACACAATGGGACAAAATTCATGAATTTTCAACTAATGAAAATCACTAGTCAATAGATTGGACTCCCAGTCAGTCGACTGAAACTCCAGTCAGTCAAATGGATACTCCAGTCAGTCACCTGGATATTTTCCCTATTTACAGAAGTACTGGATGTTAATGAGATGATTAATGCATGTCATGACGTCAACATCAATTCCTAAATCCAATCCTACTGACTATCCAGTCAGTCGACTGACACACTAGTCAGTCGACTAGCATTCTCATTCGGTTGACTGGATACTCCAGTCAACCAACTAACTGCCAGTGTTGTTTAAGTTGATTACCAAAACACTTTAGTAACCAAGTTAAACCTTATCCATGGGTAAAATCCTATTCTAGGCACATCCTATGCGTGTGACCCTTTAGGTCCCAAATTACATTGGAAGTAAATGTCCATAACTAAATTATAACATCATAAGCAATGAGCTATATCTCACAACACATCATTGATAACCAAGTAATTGGGAATTTGGAGAATAACTTCAACCCACATACATGATTAGTGTTACCATAATCGTGTAGTTCCTTTGTCACTAATGTCTAGATTGAATGCGAGGCATGGCACTGTCATCCACTTAATACTGAATCTATATTTCTTGAATTGGAGAAGACTCTTGAGATACACGTGAGCTCAATATCATATATTGACTCACATGAGCATGGCCATGCATTTCTCAATCTCACTTATCAAGTGGCTAGGATATCATCTACAAAAGAAGGACAAATCCCCTCTACATCACTCATAGTCAATCCCCTTATGTCACAACGTACCTGAGCACCACCTTTATAGAAACCCTTGTTCAAGGTCACGTTGGATGGTGTCAAAGTTCATCAAATGACGTGTGATGAGTGTAGTGACTTTAGGTTTAAGAACCACAATCACCACTATCACTTTGGGAGCTGATCTTGACTACCATTCAATGGTTCTATGTATCACTCTCAAGGTGGGTCTATGCAATACACTGTTCTCTAAAAGGTACCTATGTGTTTGTCTTGATATCATATATCATGACTAATGCGATTATATCATCAACCAACACACGTTCTAGTCTTATGTATTATAGTTGTCTATTATGCTTCTAGCATAATATCTGACTAGATACATAATAAGAATGTACGTACTCTTATCATACATATGATCTCATTGTTCAAGCCGTTAACCTGAAGATAGGTTTCATTGAGTAACATCATTCTTTAGACATCTATTATGTTATCATTATCTATAATTGAACATAACATAATAGGCGAAATTACCCTTATTATTTATCAAACCAATTACATTATTGACCAGCCTAAATCACACATCCAAAAAGGAGTGCATCTAGAGTAGTCAGACTCTTAAATTTATAACCCAACACTCAGGCCCCTGCAACTATTATATGAGGTCCTATGTAGTAAATCAAGGTTGATCCACATGGACAAGGAGTGGTATGTGTTAAGAATGTAGAATCTTGGCTTAGTTACACCAACCAAAGAGTAAGACAAAGTTTGGTATTCCATAGGGAACAATGGTACTTCGACATACAAGTAAAATAAAACAAGTAAAACAAAGAAAGAATTTAAACAAGATAGTAAGTAAAATTAAAGAGTAATGTATCAAGTATGGATGGGAACTTGGATTGGGTCTCACCATCTAAGGTCTCTCACCAACATGCAATACTCACACGCATTGTATACCCTTAGCAAGATTACAAAAAATCATCATAGATGTCTATTCCCTCCTCTCTCGAGCTAATGATAGATATATATTATAAGGCTCTCTCTCTCTCGATGGCAAACAAACAATCACAATAAAACCAAATGATCATTATCTTAATGATTCTGACATTCTCATGTATTCATGCAACTCCATAACAGTTAGATAAGGTTAATACTACTCTTTCAAGGTACTAACAATCAAACATAACAAGATGGTAGCTAATCATACATGCAAAACATTAAGACCAAGAGTATGGAGATAATCATTGCTAAGAGTATATATTAACAGTATATAAATATTTACATGTTAGAAGAGCCTTAGTGGCTCCCAACCCAACCAATATATTTAGACACTCATGGTGGTGAGTAGTATTATAGATTTACAAGTGTGATTATACATGGAGAAGAGATGACAAAATGGATGAGGGGGATGAATGAGGATGGATAGATCTTGAAAAGAAGGAGTTACACCAACTGTAACCACAAATGACCAAGGCTGATGCACATCTTCTTCAGTTCTAGATTTGGAGTGGACATCGAAGACAAATGCTCCTTCTCTCAAAGAAGAAACTGGTAGGGAGTGGTGATGGCATAGGCATGCTATCTCTTTCGCACTTTCAACTTCATAGGTTGATGACAAGATGGACTACAGGTGGCTGTGTAGTGTAACAACACTTTGTCGTCTCTCCCATGTTGCGACCCCCACTCTTGACAAAGGTGGTTGCTATTTATAGGCATGGGTCTCGAGTTAACCGAATTAAGCTCAGTGGCGGCTGAACATTCAGACTCATTGATCATTTGGGTCATGGACTTGGCGATCATTGAGGTGCGTTGGTCGCTAATGTTAGCACTTCCATCAGTTGCCAAGGGTGCTATGTTTGACGATTGTTGTGATCCAGAGACTAAGCAATTGATGATGTTGGAGGTCCAACGACTGCTGAAGTGTGGGAATATCAACGGTCTCCAAGATAGTCCAAGCTCAGTGATTGCTGGTAGTGCAAATCCAACAAATGCTGATGGATCTAGGATTAGCGATATGTGAAAATGTAGAGGTCGCCAATGATATAGGGCCAAAAATCAATGAAATGCAATTCTTCCTCTTGATGATATTCTATGTAAATAAAAGATAAGGAGATGAAATTAGATAATTATTCCAAAACTTTATGAAATAGATGGATTTATCTAAATAAAACATTGTCAAAATGCTAATATGAGTGTAAAACTGGCACTCGAATATCTAGAAAATTGAATGTAATCGATTATGCCTCATTACAATCATTATATGATTGGATCTATGGGCATACATACCAATAGAATCCCACTTGTACTTAGAGACAATCGACCATGAATCTTATCCCAAGTGATCTAACATGACCATAATGCTTCTGCTACGAAAGTTCTTTTGTCAGTGGGTTAGCAATATTACTTTTAGTCGACACTCAACAAATCATCACATCTCACCATTGTATGATTTATCATATGATATGGAAGTGCTAAAGCATATTCTTGGAATACTTATGAGATCTAGGCTCCTTAGCTTATGCAATAGATCCATTGTTGTCACAGTACAACTCTACTACATTGCTAATGCTTGGAACCACTCCACGTTCACTGATGAACTTTTAATTCAAACATATTCCTTTGATGTGCTTGAGGCTACAATGTATATAAATTCTGTTGTAGAATCAACAAATGTCTCTTGCTTGGAAATTTTCCAATTCACAACTCTGTTGTCAAGGCAAAACACAAATCTATATTATGATCAATAATCATTTTTTTCAGTTTGGAAGCTTGCATTACTGTAACCCTCTACACCCAATTTCTTCATCACCATAAATAAGGAACTAATCCTTAGTCCTTCTCAAGTACTTAAGGATGTTTTTACGATAGTCTAGTAACTCTCAACATGATCTGACTAATGTCTTCTCATCATGCTCAAAGCATATGAGACATCAGGACGACTGCATAACATTGCATGCATGATAGATCCAATTGTGGAGGCAAATTTCATCTTACTCATGCATTCCCATTCTTCACAAGAACTGGGACACTAGTCTCTAAGAGGCTAATTCCATAGGACATCGGAAAATTTCCCTCTCTTTGAGTTTGACATGCTAAACCTCTTTATCACTTTGTCAATATATGTACTCTAGCTTAGGCCAAGAAGCCTTCTAGATCTATCTCTATAGATCTTGATTCCTAAGATATAGGATGCTTAGCCTAAATACTTCATAAAGAAGGTACTTCCCAGCCAGTTCTGTACTATTTGTAGGGCTGGGATGTCATTCCCCATCAATACTATGCCATCTACATACAATATGAGGAATAGAACTATGCTCCCACTAGCCTTCTTGTATATACAAGGTTCATCTTCATTTTGACTAAAGACAAACTCTTTGATTGCCTCATTAAATTGAAGATTCTATCTCCGAGATGCTTACTTCAATCCATAGATTGACCTTTGTACCTTACATACTTTATTTGCATATTTTGGATTTATAAACCCTTCAGGTTGTGTCATGTACACATCCTTAAGAAGATTACCGTTAAGGGAAGTAGTTTTAACATCCATCTGCCAAATCTCATAGTCGTAATAAGTTTCAATGGTGAGCATAATCCTGATGAATTTAACCATGACAACTAGTGAAAAGGTTTTTCCATAGTCAACAAATTGAATTTGTCTAAAATCTTTTGCAACCAATCTGCCCTTATATGTTTATGCATTACCATCCATGTCGGTCTTCTTCTTGAAAATCCATGACGTGTATTTTACTACGCGCTAAAAACGCAAGTATACGCGTCGAGTAGTACAGGCCTTGTGAGGCCCGAGTCGAACACAGGGATACTCGGAATTGTCGGAGACTCCTACTAACTATTTGCGATCAGCTAAGCCGAATAACAAATTGGGGTTTGTTGTCAAAATTAAAAGAAAATAAAAATGAAACAAAGCAAACAATCGATTAAAGGTTAATTTAATCAATTCAAAAAGGTATCTTTAGGATTGCGGTTTCACCGCGGGTTATCATTGTATTAGATTTCATATAATTCCTCAATCTTCTCTCTCTATCCGGGTAGTGGCCTGAAAACAGAATTACCCACTGTTGTGGTGTAATTCACTACTTAGGTTTAGGTCGATTCCACCGTCATAGTAATCTATCCCCTAAACTAAGTGCATTACGAACGATCTTTCAGTCTCCACCATTAATTTTACACCTCCTTTGTCAAGGGATTTATGGATTAATGTATGTTTCGTCTCTTTTCAACCGTTAATCCTCCTGTCGAAGTGATTAAGGGCATTAGGTTATTATTATGGTGATCAAGCATAACAATATATGGAGAAAACGAAACTATACCACAGATTTAAGAGAGAAAATATGAATTATTAATATAAAATTGTCATACAATGCATTCCCGGGCTACTCCCGGTCCTAAAGATGGAGGGGATTAGCCCCGCATGTTCATCTCACACAAGTACATGGTAGAAATAGGGGAAATCATATGAAAAATGTGAATTGAATGGGAAAACCCCTGAACGGAGAAGAACCGATTGATCCTTTTGCGTAGAACACGAGCTTTCCCGCCTCTCGGTGGTGAAATCCATCTTCGGCAGCGTCCGGATCGACAGGTATGAACTTCTGGCCTCCGTTCTCCTTTCTCGCTCCTCGGCACTTGTGCAAAAGCCAAAATCCAATCCTCCCCCTGTCTGGGCGGCCGTCATTAGGTATAAGTCCCTAATTAGGTCGTTAATTAACTCCAGCCATCCGATTGAAATCAATCTGAATCCAACGCATATCTGACGGCGTCGATACCATCGACGCGAGTCGATGGTATCGACCCGCTACAGTAGTGGCTGGCTGCAAATCCTTCCTTTATCGCGCCCTTCATCATCTCGATACCATCGACGTGGGTCGATGGTATCGACTTCCTTTTTGGTGTCGGTTCTGTCGTTTTGCGACGCTGTAGCCTCCATGTGTCGATGGTATCGACTTCCGTCGATACTATCGACTGCTTCTTCGCCAGCAACCTGAAGGTGTCTCGATACCATCGACACCAGCGTCGATGGTATCGACTCTTTGTTGCTCCTTTCGACTGGCAACCTGCGGTCTTGTTGATGGTATCGACTTCCGTCGATGGTATCGACGGAAGTAAATACTTGTTTTTTTCCTGAAATTCAAAGATAAGATCTAATAAATCCACACAAATAATAATAATGTGATAATTAATGCTCAAAATGATAAAACTAAGGGGATTTGACATAAAATGATGGCAAAGACCAAAATGGATGAATTATGAGACATTAACCATAGAAATGACTAATTAAAGCATAAACCACATATAAAATAGGTCTATAAATGCGACTCAAAATCATCGCATCAAACTCCCCTAAGCTTGAACGTTGCTTGCCCTCGAGAAACTAATCCTTAGAATAGAATTGCAAATGTCAACTGAAAAACAACACACCAACCCAACATCCCATATGACTCCCACTGAACATTCACAAACCGGCCTTTCCTAACCACAGAACGGTAATTACCCTAAAGGCGACAGTAATCATCAATAAAAGAAATTAACCTCCAAACCGATGAACACTATCACATAAGGCAGTTAACATAATAAAATTCGCCGATTCAGCATTGGTGCATCTTGTGATCGCCTATACTACGTTGCTCGCCCTAAATACCATCTACATGGAAGCAGTTCTCCTGATATTCATTAGTGAGGAGAAATTCACGGTGGCCTACCAATCCGAGCAACGGGTGGATGAAAATGGGTGGCTCATGGAAGAAAATGGAAGTATTGTACAATTTCAACATGCATAATACAAAAATGTCCTATATGATGCAAATGCACATTAAAAATGCCCTAATGCCTAAAATTGGGTGAAATGATGCATGCTCTAACCATCCGCCTCAAAATGAGATGGATATCTAGTCAAGCTACATCATGTACTCAATTATCCTGAAATGTAGGTGATATCATGTTCCTTACTCCTTCTTATTTCACGTTCTTCTAAATTCTTTTTTTTTCTTTCTTTATATATTGCAGATTTTCAGCTTTTTTTTTCAGCCCACATATCCATAATTGCTCAAAGATAATTTTATTGGGCTATTTCCTGCATACTCAGAAAAAAAATTTCACTATTTAGAAAGTATGGAACAATTTAATTCACCATTAGGGCAAAATTGAGATACATGAATTACTTTATGCATGAAGATCATGAATGCAACTACATGGCATGCACCTAAAGGTAATGTGCGTGATTCACTATATATTTATTTATTTATTATTATTTTTTTAATGCAAACATATGGAAAATACCAATGCAAGTCCTATCTAAATGCTATGCACACAAAAGGAATTAAAACTGCACTTTACTTCCAATTCTGAGGTGGATTATGGAAAAATGAAATGGAACGATCACAAGACTAGATGACTGAACCTTAGAAAGATATTATGTGTCCCTCCTTACTGACCTGTGTAGTAGTTTAGAGGGTTCTCTCTCTTACATCCAATTAAGGTCTCATTACCATTTGGTTATGTTAGGCTCAACAACCATTTCCGTCCACTTTCATGAATCATTAGGAGTACATGTATGAAATGTTGTTTTAAAGTTGACATAATCAATCATTTTCACAGGATGTGTTCCCAAGGTCAAAACAAAACAAGCTATCCAAAGACACAAAATTTTCAAATTTCCCTTGAATTCCCCATGCACTAACAGCAAGATGACACAATTTATGACATTCACAATTATACTAGATAGCATGTGGATCCTACAAAAGCTAAAGATGCAAGAAACAAATAACAATGCTAAAAACTAAAAACAATAAAAGATAGAGCTGTTCCAACTACCCCCCCTAAGCTTGATTTCGACTATGGCCTCATAGTCAAAAACAAACTTAAAGATTGGAACAGAGATACCAGATCACTCTTGTGGAGGTGGAGGTGGGTACTGTGGAGCCGTAGGATCCCAAGACGGATACTCCCCTGGAAGCTCGGATCATAATGGGTCCTCGGCAGAGGCTGTGGATAGCCTCCAAAGTAACTCTGACTCCAGTAGTGGTCGTAGAAGGGCTCCTGCTGCATCTCCATCCGTTGCAACCGATTGTGTATCTGTTGTTGGTTGTCGAGGAGGAGACGTTCATTCTCGAACATCGCCCTTTGGTTGTCAAGTATCCGGTTCGTAGTGTCCTGAATACCGGTATACATCGCTAGATGCTGCTGCTGTGTCTGATGGATGTCCTGCAGCATCGTGTACATGCCTTGCATGGAGTAGGCATCCTCGCTCGGCTGCGAGGGCTGTGGTGATGGCGGCGGAGGCTGTGATGATGAAGACGCACCCGGATGCATCCGAGGATGCTTCCGGGGTGCTACTCGTGCTCGAAGAAGTGTAAAGGCCTCTTCTTCCTCCTCATCCTCATCGTCCTGTCCGTCGTCGCCGCCTTCTTCATCATCGAAGTCGATGGCTATGATCGGCCATCTGAAATGTTGTGCGCCCTCGATGTGGAAGACGGGATCCGGCAGAGCACACTCCTGGTAAGTGTGGTTGACGTGGCAGTGCGCGTACGCCAAACCATCCCGTAGAAGAATAAGGTTTGAACGGTGCAGATGTTGCACGTTCACCTTACTCCTCGTGGAAAGCGACATCATGGTGGAGAAGTTGAGCCCGAGGTAGTGCGCCAACTTGGTGATGAGCCCACCGAAATGAATTGGAGCCTTCCTCGTACTCCTCTTAACCGCCAGAACTCGCTGCAGGAAAAACGCACCCCAGTTGCATTGTTGTCGCTTCAGGAGCATGTAGAGAAAGAAGAGATCGGTCTCCTGAAATTTGCTCAGCGCCAGATCGCTACGAGCAAAGAATGTGAAACTCAACATCCGGTGTAGGACCCGGACAAATGGGTGCTCGAAATCCGCTACCGCAGCATTGTGGTAGCTCACTGTCTTGCCCGCCGGCACTGTCACTAGCTCGGCAAAAATTTTGTCATAATCGGTGCGGGCGTCTGGTCGGCGGTGATCGTATTGGGAGTGGTTCTAGTTGAAGATGTTGTTGAACTGCCTAAGAGTGATGTTGTAGTCGATGTTGAACAGCTGGAACGACACCCGACCCTTGATCCACTCACAATCAGTAGCAGCTACGTCATTGGGCACGACGCAGACATCAAGGGACGCCATGAATTCCGCCACCAACTCTTTGTAGGTGGGCCACTCGCCGAAGAATGGTTGACCATCCACATGGTACTCTAGCTCGTCTGGCCTTCTGCTGGTGTGGCGTTCTTGACCCTTCAGCACATAGGCCAAGTTGGCCTCGAATCCAAGATCGCGGATCATATCCCGGTCCACATACCGGGTAGGCTCTATCTTCCGCTTCAAGATCTCTTCATAGATCTTCTTCACCTCCGTGGATGGGTGAACCAGGCGCGGGCGTGATACTGACGCCGTAGGGGGTGGCACGAACTCCATGATATCCATAGGATTCACGTGGGAGGATGATGCTCCGGTGGCGTGCACCATTGTTGCGAGAGAAACAGGATTAGAAGAAGAGCTCGGGGAAGATCTTCTCTCGGTGTTGCTGCTCTTCGATCTTAGATGGCTCAGGGGAGTGCTCGACGCAAAGGAGGAAGATCACTCTGAAGGTGTGATGTCAAATGACGTAATGACTCTCCTTATATAGACTTGGTCGGCGCCACTGTTAACCCATCGATACCATCGACGCGGGTCGATGGTATCGACACGTCTTGATGCTATTCGCCCCCCTCGCGAGTATCGACGGCTGACGATTGCTTGATCTTGTAACCCAGATCGCTCTTGAGTCGATACCATCGATGTGGGTCGATGGTATCGACGCTGCACCCGGATCGATGACGTGGACGCCGCGATCGCCGTCGATTTCTTTGCGCGGATCGGTGACATGGATGGTCGATACCATCGACAGGTGTCGATAGTATCGACTTGGCTTCATTGTGACACCGCCACGTGCACTTCAACTTGTAACGATGTCGATACCATCGACGAGGCCGTCGATGGTATCGAGTTGACTGAGACAAATCGATCTGAACTTCTCCAGAGATCTCGATGGTATCGACCCCTGTGTCGATACCATCGACTGTTGTTGGGCGACCTGCCTGTAGGTGTGTCGATACCATCGACACGACCGTCGATAGTATCGACTCAGAACGAACTCTGCAGTTGTCAACCTGAACCTATGTCGATACCATCGACCAGTGTGTCGATGGTATCGACTCTGCCTCAGCCTGCACAATGAACAAACGGATCAAGGTATCTTCTTTACACTAAAAATTGAACGAAAATAAAGCAACCTATGATTATAATTAAACTATCCTAATGTACCGATGGTTGGGTTGCCTCCCAACAAGCGCCCTTATTTAACGTCTTAGGCTAGACGGCTTCCGGGCATCTCATTCATCCGAAAGTGTAATGAGTTTAACCTCATTCACTTTTCTCTTGTAATTCTCACCAAAATACAGCTTTAACCTCTGTCCATTCACCAAGAACGTGGCATCACCATCACGCACTAGAATCGCGCCGTGTGGTTTGACCTCTTCCACCACGAACGGTCCACTCCACCGGGACTTTAGCTTCCCAGGATGCAATTTGAGTCGGGAGTTGAACAGCAAAACACTATCTCCCTTCTTGAACGTGCGCAACTCGATGTGACGATCGTGGATCAGTTTTGTGTGCTCCTTGTATATTCGGGCTTTTCTCATATGCCGTCATCCGTAACTCATCCAGCCCATTCAACTCAAACATTCTCTTTCTCCCAGCTTCATCATAACTCAAATTTAGCCTTCTAAGCACCCAATGGGCCTTGTGCTCCAACTCCACCGGAAGGTGACAAGCCCGACCATACGCCAACCTAAAAGGCGTAGTGCCTATAGGTGTTTTGTAAGCCGTTCTATATGCCCACATTGCGTCCGGTAATAGGGCACTCCAATTCTTCCTTGTGGATGCCACCGTTCGCTCTAGAATCTTCTTGATTTCACAGTTTGAGACCTCCACTTGGCCTTGAGTCTGCGGATGATATGGGGTGCCAATGTTGTGCTTGACCCCATATTTCTTCAGTAATGTCGAGAACTTCTGATTCCGAAAGTGTGTACCCCCATCACTTATTATCATTCGGGGTATCCCAAACTTGCAGAAAATATTTTCCTTCACGAACCTACACACTACAGTAGAATCATTAGTCCTTGTGGGAATTGCTTCCACCCACTTCGACACATAGTCAACGGCTAGCAAGATATACAAATTGGAGTTCGAGGACACAAAGGGTCCCATGAAGTCTATGCCCCACAAATCAAATACTTCAACTTCCTGAAATACATTCAGGGGCATCTCTTATCGCTTTGAAATGTTACCTGCTCGCTGACACGGATCACATTGCCTTACGAAATCATATGCATCCCGAAACAAAGTTGGCCAATAAAGACCGCTTTCCAACACCTTAGCTGCTGTTCGCGAACTGGCTTGGTGTCCTCCCGTAGGTGATGCATGGCAATGGTGGAGAACACTCTCGTACTCCACTTCAGGCACACACCTGCGTAAGATACCGTCCCTGCATTGCTTCAAAAGAATTGGATCATCCCAAAAATAGTATCTTAAAGAATGAAAGAATCTCTTTTTCTCCTGATATGACCAATCTTCCGGGATGATCCCACAAGCCAAATAATTAACAATTTCAGCGAACCACGGCTCTTTAGAATTTATTTTCAAAAGTTTTTCATCGGGAAACGTCTCGATTATGGGTATGTGCAAATCTTTTTCATTCACCCTTTCTAACCTAGACAAATGATCAACCACTACATTCTCAATTCCAGACTTATCCTTGATTTCAATGTCAAATTCTTGTAAGATCAAAATCCACCTAATGAGTCTAGGCTTTGCGTCTTTTTTCTCCATCAAGTATTTTATCGCAGCATGGTCGGTCCATACAACTACTTTAGATCCAACTAAATACTGCCGAAATTTTTCAAAAGCAAACACGACGGCAAGTAATTCTTTTTCAGTAGTTGTATAATTCAATTGAGCATCATTCAGAGTTTTGGAAGCATAGAAAATCATAGCGGGCTTATTATCTACCCGTTGCCCCAAAACGGCTCCTACTGCAAAATCCGAAGCGTCACACATCAATTCGAAAGGTTTTGTCCAATCCGGCGTTTGAACAACCGGGGCAGAAATCAACTTTTCTTTCAAAACATTGAATGCATGAAGACACTTATCGTTGAAATCGAAAACCGCATCTTTCTCTAAGAGTTCGGATAAAGGTTTTGCAATTTTAGAAAAATCCTTAATGAATCGTCGATAGAACCCGGCGTGTCCCAGAAAGCTTCTCACCCCTTTTACAGAATTTGGTGGGGGCAGCTTGGAAATCACCTCAATTTTTACCGGATCTACCTCAAGACCTTTGCTAGAAACCTTGTGTCCTAGCACTATTCCCTCTGTCACCATCATGTGACATTTCTCCTAGTTAAGGACCAAGTGTGTGTCCTCACAACGCTGCAAAACTTTGTCTAAGTTATAGAGACATTCATCAAATGATGCACCATGAACCGAGAAGTCATCCATAAAAACCTCAAGACAACGCTCTACCATGTCAGAAAATATGGTGAGCATACAACGTTGAAACGTCGCCGGTGCATTACATAAACCAAACGGCATTCGCCGGTAAGCAAAAGTCCCATAGGGACAGGTGAACGTAGACTTCTCTTGATCCAAAGGATCAATCGATATCTGGTTATACCCCGAATACCCGTCCAGAAAACAAAAATGCGACCGACGGGCAAGACGTTCTAAAATTTGATCAATAAATGGTAAAGGAAAATGATCTTTAAGTGTGGCTGCATTCAGACGACGGTAGTCAATACAAACTCTCCACCCGATCACCAATCGGGTGGTGACAGGTTCATTCAACAAATTTTTAGTGACAGTAATTCCCCCCTTCTTAGGGACTACCTGTGTGGGACTCACCCACGTCGAGTCTGATATGGCATAGATAATCCCTGCAGCAAGAAGTTTGATGACCTCCTTCTTCACAACCTCCATCATGCTCGGATTTAAACGTCTTTGAGGCTGAATAACAGGCTTGGCTCCCTCTTCGAGCCGAATCTTGTGCTGGCAAAGAGTAGGGGAGATCCCCTTGATGTCTGCAACAGACCACCCAAAAGCTCCACGGTGGTTCTTCAGCACTATCAGCAATTGCTCCTCCTCATCCGCACTCAAATAAGCAGATACGATCACCGGTAACTTGTCTTTCTCAGCTAGAAAGACATACTTGAGATGCGGGGGCAGCGACTTCAATTCTAACTCTGGCGGGCTGATAAGAGATGAATGCAGCGGTGGGGGAAGTGCACCTAAATCTTCATAGTGCCTCGCATAGAAGCATGGAAGCATCTGAAGCATTTTAGCGCACTCCTTGAGTGATTTACTCCGCATCCAATCATAGGTAACATTCAACAAACAAGCCTCCAGCGACAATTCCGGATATGCATCAACAACAGAAATAGCAATCACATCATCCTCCCAAGAGGGCGGAATGTCCTCATTCTCATCATTCGGAAATCCCACAGCTTTACATAAAGAAACAACCTTAGTTTGCTCCATGATATCCACATCTAAGGTTCCATTATCCATCTTGCTCATCACATGAGCCATGTCCAGAAATGGTTTTCCAAGGCAGAGTGAGATGTTGTGATCCATATGTTTCACCATGTTACATTGTTCTTTTTCTTTAGAAGACACAGTGCTAGAGGGCATGACCATCTCAAAGCGGTCATATGCTATGCCTAAGGTCAAGCGACCTCTCCCCATCTCTAAGATCATGTCAGCTGTAGCTTGGAATGGGCGTCCAAGTAACAGCTCATTGCCATGCTCATCCTGCATTTCCATAACCATAAAATCAGCCGGAAAGACAAATCGATCCACCTTTACTAAGACATCTTCACAGATTCCATAAGGCTTCACCACAGAGTTGTCGGCCAATTGGATAGTCATATTGCTTGGCCGTGACTCCTTTAATCCCAGCTTTTTAAATGTCGAAAGGGGCATCAAATTGATGCTTGCCCCTGAATCACACAATGCTTCTCCAAATTTAAACTTACCGATATAGCAAGAAATATTGAAACACCTGAGATCCTGTCTCTTTGGCGGAAGAGTGCCCATTATGAAGGCACTCACTTGCTCCTTTAGCACAACGACCTCAGTATCTGGTATTTTCCTCTTCTTGGTAATAACATCTTTTAGAAACTTCCTGTACGAAGGGATTTGCTCAATAGCTTCCAATAATGGAATATTGACCGAAAGCTTCCTAAAGCTATCCAAGAATTTCTTGAACTGTGCGTCTACCTTCCTTGCCTTTGCACTATTCGGATAAGGAACCGGAACGGCGTGTGCCCTTTGATGAGGTGGCACATAAGGCGTCATTTTCTGCAGTTCCCCCTCAACAACCTGTTCTTCATTACCATCCACGTCTATGTCTTCAACTTGC
This sequence comes from Alisma plantago-aquatica, assembly GCA_963693085.1. Classification (NCBI taxonomy): domain Eukaryota; kingdom Viridiplantae; phylum Streptophyta; class Magnoliopsida; order Alismatales; family Alismataceae; genus Alisma; species Alisma plantago-aquatica. The sequence goes on from OY856412.1 coordinate 879,564,148, forward strand.
CCTGTGACTGGTGTGGGCTGCTCCGTAGTGGTTTCACCTTCAACTTTATCTTGCGGTGTGCTTGTTTCATCCGTTCTTGGATTCAACACCTTCTTGCCGCTTCTCAGTAAAATAGCCTTGGCTTACTGGTTTCCCCCGGGAACATTGGTGTTCCCCGAAAAACCCGGATGTGCTGGTTTCTTCAAACTAGCAATTTCAGCTGCCATCTGCGCCATGGATGTCTCTATGGTCCTCATTTGAGCCCCATGGTTCTGCAATGTCTGCCCAAATTGATTCATGTATTCTCCTTGTTGCTTGATTTGCTGCCCGAATGTGTTCATTAACTCTTGATTTTTCTTGATGACCTGATTGAGCAATTTTGTGCTCTTGTCCTCTACAACTGGCGCGGGCTTGGCTTCCGGATCCTACAGAAAATTGTTCGGATCCTTCCATGAGAACTTTTTGTCCTTTCTCCATGAGTAGTCATTGTTCCTGTACCCTTGTTGTTGTCTCATGTACTTGACTTGAGCCTCATCCTCAGACTCATTTTCTTCTTTTTGCAGTAACTTCTTTGCGAGAAGATCCATCTTCTCATTCAGCTCTCTCATTGCCTTTGATTCACTGGCGACTCGTGCTTGCTCAACTGGGCCTCTCTCTCTTTCTCCCCAGGACTGCTTTCTCGCCATGTTCTTGAGTATTTCCCGGCATCTAGTGTCAGTGTTATTAAAAAAAAATCCTGACCCGGCTGAATCCAGATTACTCCTATCATGCTCGGAGAGAGAAAAATAGAAGATTTTCACCTGTGTCTCTTTGTCCAGCCCGTGATGCGGACATCTCCTCAACATAACCTGAAATCGCTCCCATGTCTCAGAATATGTTTCACCGGCCTGTTGGGTGAAATTGTGAATCTTCCGGATCATGTCGTTAGTCTTCTCGGGAGGGAAGAACCTCTCAAAGAAGACCTCCACCATATGGTCCCAAGATTCCACAAACTCATCGTCCAGATTATGTAGCCACTCTCTTGGTGCTCCCGCCAAGGAACTCGGGAACAACTTGAGGTACAATGCATCTTGTGGAAACATGTCTATCTTTACCATGTCACAGTTTTCAACGAACTAGCTGATGTGTGCAACAGGATCCTCATTCTTCAGCCCATGAAACGCATTTGATTTTACCAAATTAATCAACGCTGGATCGATCTTATATGTCGGTATGTTGATCGCCTGCTTTTTTATAGGCCCCTTTGAAGCTGATGAGGAAGAAGCTTTGATCTTCTCCCATATGGTCTGTGGCTCGGCCATGTCTTCTGGTTCAGATTCAGAATCTATCTCTTCTTGGTACTCGTGCTCAGAATGCTCCTCGTCCTCAGGTCCCGGAAACGGAACCTCAGGTGTGCGATTGTCGTAGTCTGTACTACGTGTATGCACCATACACAGTACCTGAAATAAGAAAATTCGAGTTCAGTATTATGCTTAGACGAGTATAACAATTATAGTGCAATATAAAAATATTTGAATTTGAATGGAAATTAAAAAGAAATTCGTGGCCTAGAGTGGCCGCTCGTAGCACTCGAAGTGCCAACAATTCCGCCGTATTCCCCGGCAACGGCGCCAAAAACTTGACGTGTATTTTACTACGCGCTAAAAATGCAAGTATACGCGTCGAGTAGTACATGCCTTGTGAGGCCCGAGTCGAACACAGGGATACTCGGAATTGTCGGAGACTCCTACTAACTATTTGCGATCAGCTAAGCCGAATAACAAATTGGGGTTTGTTGTCAAAATTAAAAGAAAATAAAAATGAAACAAAGCAAACAATCGATTAAAGGTTAATTTAATCAATTTAAAAAGGTATCTTTAGGATTGCGGTTTCACCGTGGGTTATCATTGTATTAGATTTCATATAATTCCTCAATTTTCTCTCTCTATCAGGGTAGTGGCCTGAAAACAGAATTACCCACTGTCGTGGTGTAATTCACTACTCAGGTTTAGGTCGATTCCACCGTTGTAGTAATCTATCCCCTAAACTAAGTGCATTACGAACGATCTCTTAGTCTCCACCATTAATTTTACACCTCCTTTGTCAAGGGATTTATCGATTAATGTATGTTTCGTCTCTTTTCAACCGTTAATCCTCCTGTCGAAGTGATTAAGGGCATTAGGTTATTATTATGGTGATCAAGCATAACAATATATGGAGAAAATGAAACTATACCACGGATTTAAGAGAGAAAATATGAATTATTAATATAAAACTGTCATACAATGCATTCCCGGGCTACTCCCGGTCCTAAAGATGGAGGGGATTAGCCCCGCATGTTCATCTCACACAAGTACATGGTAGAAATAGGGGAAATCATATGAAAAACGTGAATTGAATGGGAAAACCCCTGAACGGAGAAGAACCGATTGATCCTTTTGCGTAGAACACGAGCTTTCCCGCCTCTCGGTGGTGAAATCTGTCTTCGGCAGCGTCCGGATCGACAGGTATGAACTTCTGGCCTCCGTTCTCCTTTCTCGCTCCTCGGCACTTGTGCAAAAGCCAAAATTCAATCCTCCCCCTATCTGGGCGGCCGTCATTAGGTATAAGTCCCTAATTAGGTCGTTAATTAACTCCAGCCGTCCGATTGAAATCAATCTGAATCCAACGCATATCTGACGGCGTCGATACCATCGACGCGAGTCGATGGTATCGACCCGCTACAGTAGCGGCTGGCTGCAAATCCTTCCTTTATCGCGCCCTTCATCATCTCGATACCATCAACGCGGGTTGATGGTATCGACTTCCTTTTTGGCGTCGGTTCTGTCGTTTTGCGACGCTGTAGTCTCCATGTGTCGATGGTATCGACTTCCGTCGATACTATCGACTGCTTCTTCGCCAGCAACCTGAAGGTGTCTCGATACCATCGACATCAGCGTCGATGGTATCGACTTTTTGCTGCTCCTTTCGGCTGGCAACCTGCGGTCTTGTCGATGGTATCAACTTCCGTCGATGGTATCGACGGAAGTAAATACTTGTTTTTTTTTTTGAAATTCAAAGACAAGATCTAATAAATCCACACAAATAATAATAATGTGATAATTAATGCTCAAAATGATAAAACTAAGGGGATTTGACATAAAATGATGGCAAAGACCAAAATGGATGAATTATGCGATATTAACCATAGAAATGACTAATTAAAGCATAAACCACATATAAAACAGGTCTATAAATGCGACTCAAAATCATCGCATCAATCCACTTTCCCCCCTATGGGTTTGACCCCTTCAGGTGAAACCACCAAAGTCCATACCTTGTTGGTTACATAGATTCCATCTTAGATCTCATGGTCTCAAGCCAGTTGTCAAACTCTGGTCCCTTAGCAGCTTCTAGGTAGGTTGTTGGCTCATTATCTATGACCAACTCACCACCTTCTTGACACACAAGATAACCAAATCTCTCAGGATCAAGGCGTGTCCTATGAGATCTATGAGATTCAAGGAACTTGAGATTCCACAATGGGTCATGAGTCTCCTTGTTCCTTTTTTACCTCTACAGGTTCAATGTTTTCTTGTTGGTCTTGAACCTTTTCGAGTTCTACTTTCCTCCCACTCATTCCTTTGGAAATAAATTCCTTTTCAAAGAAAATAACATCTGTAACAATAAGTAATTTGTTGTCAGATGGCTTACACAAATAGTATCCCTTGGTTTCCTTGGGATATCCAACGAAATAACTTTTATCTGATCTGGGTCCAGACTTATTATGAAACATTTTCCTCACATAAGCTTCACATTCCCAAATCATCATAAAAGATATTTTGGGACGCTTCCCAGTCCATATATCACATGGTGTCTTTTGAACTGACTTAGAGGGTACACAATTAAGTGTAAACACTACAATTTCTACAGTATATCCCCAGAAGGAAGTCGAAAGACCAAGAAAAGTCCTAATCAATCGCACCATATCTAGCATTTTTAAATTCCTTCTTTTTGATAAACCATTATGCTATGGTGTTCCAGGCAGTGTGATACAATACCACGATCTCCCAGAAAGTCTTTAAACTCTTGGCTTAAGTACTCTCCATCTTGATTGGAATGAAGTTCTTTAATACCTTTACCAAGTTAGTTTTCTACTTCATTCATGAAATCTTTGAACCTTCTAAGGGTTTCCGACTTATATTTTATCAAGTAAACATAGCCATACCTAGTGGAGTCATTAGTAAAGATAATGAAGTACTGGTAACCACCCCTAGCATTTGTACTAAAAGGGTCACATACATCCATATGTATGAGTCCTAATAGACCACTTTCTCTCTAACTATTACCAATGAAAGGATCTTTTATCATCTTGCCTATAAAAAGACTCACATGTCTCTATTGATTTGAAGTTAAAAGAATCAAGATAACCATCTTTATAGAGTCTACAATGCATTTCTCATTTATGTACCCTATACGACAATGCCAAAGATATGTTTGGTTTGAGTTATTGAGTTTTAGCCTTTGGTATTTACGTTATACACACTTGTCTCTAGATATAAAAAGTATAGGCCATAGGATATAGGGGCACTTCCATAAAATATCTCATCTTTACTAATAGAACATTGACCATCCTTTATAAGAAATTGGAATCCATTTTTGTATAAACAAGATACAAAGATGACGTTCCTATTAATGAAAGTTACATCATAGCCGCTCTCTAACTCTATTATAAGGCCACTTGGAAAAGATAACTCATAGGTTCTAACTACACTGGCATCAAACCTTGCTCCATTAGCAAAGTTCTATTCAACCTCACCTTTCTTTAAAGGTATACTTCTTTTTATATCCTACACATTTGAACAAATGTATGATTCACATACGGTATCCAGTACTGTGAAGAAGTAGCAAAGTCAATCTCAGTTACATATACACCTTAAGTGTAGATCTCTATCCCTTGCTTCATCTTCCTTAGTTCCTCTAAGTGAAAAGGACAAATTCCTTTTTGCACTTACCCTTATCCTTATCTTGAGCACATAAGACTTGGACTTTGGCCTTGTAACGACCCCGCCTTTCGATAACCCCCAATTAAGGGAGACTGAGAGGACAATGTCGTTATCCGATTTCCGGATCAAGGTTTAGCAATTAATTGATAACAGTTAATAAATTCTACTAGACTATACAGAAAAGCTGTAATAAATAATTTTTTTGCATACCTTTGAAATTTTTGGATATCTAACTTCTATCCAGAACTGGGACTAACTAACTAATCCTCCTCGGACTTTCATTCATGTATTTCACAATATGACAAATTATTGTTTGTCCTTTTTGTTTTGTACCTAAAACGCCAACAAACAAAACGTCGGTCAGCCGAAGCTGGTATGTGGGGGAAACAAATAATGTGCAACTATATTAATAATGTAATCATTCAATTATTCATTTAACACCCAATTTTACGTTTTAAGCCATACTATTCAATCCTTACCTATCCCCTAACTCTGTGCTATCCTTGCATGCTACCTCTCTTTAGGTAGTTCCTTACCCCCATGGTCCTACCTTACAGGTAGCCAATACATATGGTATAGAGTCGCATGGCACTACCCAGAAGTAGCCCAATATCTAACTCAAAGTGACTTGATGGACCTACCCCATTGGTAGCCATATACTAAGTCAACTAATAAGTCACAGAGGGGACCGTGATCTGAGCTAGTAGGCACATAACTTAGGTGATAGTCATATCCATATTATAGTTTGCTTGAATTAAAATCATCCAACAATTAATTCATGTCATCGATGAAAACCTCAGTAAACCTCGGAAAACATAACTCGATATATTCATAAGCGTAACCACATACCTCTTATTGTAGATTCGAATACATAATCAAGTATGAAGATAAAGAATATCCAAGTAAGCAAGCAAATTGCACAGAAACCCTAAAATAAACATTTCAACTATATTTTATCAAAATTTATTCAATTCCATCTTATTCCTTAGGGTTTCTATTCTAATTTTAGGGTTTCCTTGGAAATTAGGGTTTTGCTTTCATTCTTAGTTACCATGAACCCTAATTCATCAAATCCAATTAAAATCTTTAAATTCTCTCCTTTTAATATTCCTAATAGTTTTAGGATCATTATTTAGCAATTTACTTCCTTAATTCAAAATAACATGGTTTTCTTTCTCTTTTACCCTAAATTAGGGATCCCATATACATTACTTTCCATTTATGGACATAAACCCTAATTTAACTAATTTTGTATTCAAAATGGATAGAAACTCCATCATAAGCATCAACAGGTTATTACCTTTCTAATTAACCCATTATTTTTCAAAGATACATCTTTTATACACCATTAGGGTTTCTAATTACTTTTCAATACATGCTTCTACCAAATTAAGGTACTTTTGTAAAACGAAATAGAATCAGGTTGTACAACCATTTTTATTAGATTCCTTACTTTTTTCTACCCAACTTTCATATATAAAGTTCCTTTATACGAGATTCCTAGCTATTTCTATGATTTTAGCAAGGAAAAATATTTATTTACAAATACGATCAGAGAGGGAATTTTACCAAAATTCCTGGAGCGTTGGATCGGTGCGCCCAAGGTCCACATTGGGATCTGACACTCTGCATCAAGGGCCTCCACTAGCACTGAGGCGCGTGTGGCTGCGGATCGTCGTCCGTTGGATGGCATTCTGGCCCACGATGGACCCCTGATCAACACCCCGCGATGGCCGACTCCACTAGCGAGAGTGTGCGCCCCCTTCCTTCCGCTGAACCATTGGATCACACTTAGGTCCACAATGGTCCAGGATCCGAGGGTGGCTGCTCGTCATCTCCCTCCCTTCCTTGTTCTTCAGAACGTGGCGGCGTCGCGGTTGGAGCTCAACGGAGCAGGTGCAATCGAGAGGTGGTGAGGGTGTTAGGGCTTAGGAAGTAGTCGCCTGGGGTCGTGAGGGTGAGATCGATCAGTAGGGGGTCTTATATATAGGCTATGGAAGACCCTCTTAGGGTTTCTAACCCCGCCGCAACACCTTCTTGTAGCCCAATTGGGCGTTTCTCGAAGACGCGACAAAAGCTCATTAAAGTAGGGTCTGGGAGATTCGTCTCCTCATCCCGAACCTAATGGGACACTTCCCATAAGCGCTCATGCTCTGCTGTGATCGGAAACACGAGGGGAAAATCCCTTGTGGGCAGCTGCAGTCCGTGTCCCATTGGGACTCTAGACGATGAGCTGGGTTGGTTGGATCAAGATCCAACAGCCATCATCGTCCGCGCTCAAACAGAAAAAGGAAATATTTCCAAATATTCGAATTATCTTCCCAATTTAAAGATAACTTGGAAAAACCATAACTCCCAATTCTTAACTCCGTTTTTATTCAAAATTTGAGGGAAACTCTTTTATGTTTTTATCTCTCATCCTACCAAATTTGAGATCATTATATCAATTAAACCGTTCCTTTTCTTTAGTTGCAAGAAAACACCTTTTTATTTACATTTCCACATATTCCTTATTTCCCGTGCTATTATTTAATTATCCTGAGTTCCTTGAACCCCAAGGAACCTTTATAACACGAAATCCTATTATGGGAAATTATCTTTTAGCCTTTGAATCATATTTTATCCATTTTCTTATATTTCCATTATCCCATTGAAGTCCTTTTTCCTTTCTTTTTCTTTTTCTTTCAATTGGGCTTAATGGCCAATAAGGCCCATCAAGAAAGCATGCAAGGCCATTATATACGAAATTCATTCAAATCAAACCATGAAATCAAACATTGATCTTATTTATCTTTTAAAGGAGATTCACAAATCTCATTACATGTTTTGTAAAATGAGGTTATAACATCCTCCCCTCCTTATAGGAATTTTGCCCTCAAAATTCAACAATCAAGAAAACAATTCAGGATATGCTTTTTCCATGTCTGTCTTCAGCTCCCATGTGGCCTCATCCTCTCCATGGTGCTTCCAAAGAACCTTTACCATCTATATTCTTATTTCTGAGCTCTTTTACCTTGGTATCTAGAATCCGCAAAGGCAACTCAGGATAAGGCAGCTTTCCTTGAAGCTCAATAGGTTCAATGCTCAGCACATGACTTGGATCTTGCACATATCGCTTCAGATTAGATACGTGAAACACATCATGCATCATACTGTATTGAGGGGATAACGCCAAATGATATGCGTCCACACCAATCCGTTCTAACACTTCAAACGGACCCACGTATCGGGGACTCAACTTTCCTCTATTTTTAGCTATAGCTCGGAGCGGTCGGATTTTCAGCAAAACATGTTCTCCCACAGTGAAATGCACATCAGTCCGCTTCGCATCAGCATACAACTTTTTTCGATCATGGGCTCTCTTTAGCCTTTGCCTGATCAAAGCGACTTTATCATCATACACTTGGAGTTCATCTGACCTCAATAAGGTCCTTTCACCAACATCATCCCGGTGAAGTGGTGACCGACACAGTCTCCCATACAGAGCTTCATATGGAGGCATCCCAATACTGGCTTGATAACTATTGTTGTAGGCAAACTCAGCTAAAGGTAGGTACTGCTCCCATTATCCACCCCAATTAAGCACACAAGCTCTCAGCAGATCTTCTAAGGTCTGAATCGTCCTTTCTGACTGACCATCTATCTGGGGGTGATAAGTGGTACTGAACTTCAACCTTGTACCTAGTTCCTCTTACACCTGCTTCCACAACTTGGAAGTAAACTTTGGGTCTCTGTCTGAGATGATGGAACCGGGTACGCCATGCAAGCATACTATATCTCTGATATATAGCTCAGCTAAGTCTGACACTTTGGCAGTGGTTTTTAGGGCAAGGAAGTGTGCTGACTTGGTAAGGCGATCTACCACAACCCATATCGCATCATGACCTCTCTTGGTCTGGGGTAGACCTACCACAAAATCCATGGTGATCTTCTCCCATTTCCACTCTGGAATCTCTATAGACTGTAAAAGTCCGCCGGGTTGTTGGTGTTCGGCCTTCACCATTTGGCACGTAAGACAACTGGCTACATAAGCTGCAATGTCTCTCTTCATTCCTGGCCACCAGAAAAACCTCTGCATGTCTTTAAACATCTTAGTAGTTCCTGGGTGTATCGTGTACTTAGAACCATGAGCCTCTTGTAGGATACATTCCTTCAATGGTGAATCTTCAGGAACCCATATGCGATTCTCAAATCGGATTCCTCCGTCTATTCCCAATGAAAGACGGGTCTGAGGCTTCTGCATCAAGATTTCATCTTGTCAAGTCCTCCACTGGCCAATTGTGATGTGACAATCTCACTCAATAACTCAGACTGTATCTGGATATTGGCCAATCGAACTCGATCATCTAATGGTTGAGGTGACCATTCCACCAGATCTTCTAAGCTCTTCCACTATCTGGACAACACAGCAGCACACCTCAGCTGTTTCTGACTCAAAGCATCGACCACGACATTCGCCTTCCATGGATGATAGGCAATGGTGAATTTATAATCCTTCATGTACTCCATCCATCGTCGTTGTCGTAGGTTCAAGTCTTTTTGCGTCAGAAGATACTTCAGGCTCTTATGGTCGGTGAAGATCTCAAAAGTGGCACCATACAGGTAATGCCACCAAATCTTCAAGGCGTGGATGATAGCAGCTAACTCCAGGACGTGGGTCGAGTAATTCACCTCATTGGGATTGAGTTGTCGGGAGGCATATGCAACCACATGCTGATTTTGTTCTAACACACAACCAAGTCCCATCTTTGATGCATCGGTGAAAATCATGAAACCCGCATTGCCTGATGGTAGAGTCAAAATTGGTGCAGTGGTAAGCTTCTCTTTTAGCTCCTGGAAACGAGCTTCACAAACATCGGACCACACGAACTTCACATCTTTCCGAGTCAACATGGTCAGAGGCAAGGCGGTCTTTGAGAAATCCGTGATGAAGCGCCGATAATATCCTGCTAACCCCAAGAAGCTTCGTATCTCAGAGGGGTTCTTCGGTGCTGGCCAATCTCAAACCGCTGACACTTTAGCTGGATCTATGACGATCATTCCTCCTGAGATGATGTGTCCAAGGAACATGACTCGGTCTATCCAAAACTCGCATTTAGAGAACTTCCCATAGAACTTCTACTTTCTCAAGATATCAAGGACTTTGCTTAGGTGGTCTCAGTATTGATCTACGTCATCTGAATAAACCAATATGTCATCTATGAACACTATGACAAATGAGTCAAGGAAGGGTTGAAACACACTATTCATAAGGTTCATGAACACACTAGGTGAATTGGACAACCCAAAAGACATAACCACGAACTCATAGTGGCCATACCGGGTTCTAAAAGCTATTTTAGGGATGTCCTCACTCTTGACCCTCAACTGGTGGTAACCCGATCTCAAGTCGATCTTGGAAAAGACTTGAGCTGACTTCAACTGGTCAAACAAGTCATCTATCCGGGGTAAAGGGTATTTGTTCTTAATGGTAGCCTGGTTGATCATCCGGTAGTCTATGCACATTCGGAGCGAACCATCCTTTTTCTTTATAAAAAGAACCAGCGCTCCCCATGGTGATGTGCTAGGGCAGATAAAACCCTTATCCAACAATTCCTGCAATTGCTTCTTTAGCTCAAGCAATTCAGCAGGGGCCATCCTATAGGGTGCTCGGGAAATAGGGTTTGTACCAGGGGCTAGCTCTATGGAGAAATCTACCTCTCTTTCAGGAGGAATCCCAGGTAGATCATCTGGGAAAACATCTACATAGCCCTTAACTACCTCTATCTCTTCTAAGGGTTGCACTTTGGGTTCTAGCTCGGTGACTACTGCTAGGAAAGCTCGACACCTTTACTCATCATCTGCTCTGCTTTAACGGCTGACACATATGGACTGGTAGTGGCATCCTTCCTACCCCTAATGACAAAAGGTGGTTGACCTGGTCTCTTGATGATCACTTTCTTCTCTCTACAGTCGATATTGGCCCTATACTTATAAAGCCAATCCATGCCAATGATTACATCAAAATCATTCATGTCAAGAAGGATAAAGTCTGTAGGAAAATCATGATCTCGATATTTCACAGATACTACCGGGGTTTTCAGAAGGGAAGTAAAGATTCGACCACTCGGGGTTGTAACATCTAAGACATACCCTAAATCCTTGATATCCAAACATAGCACAGTTGCAAGATTTCTCAAAATGAAAGTATTAGTAGATCTAGAGTCAAACAAAGCTTTCACATTATGTCCCATAACTTCAAGCATGCCTACATTATTGTTCACCATGCATTAGACTATTACATGCTTAACTTTAAAACAGAAAAGAAAACTCTAAGGGTTATTACCCTCGACCAACCGATTGGCATTTTCTTGAGCTTCCTCATTATCAGTGGCAAACACTCGAGCTTGTCTTCTCTCTCCAGCAGGTGGGGCTACAGCTATAGGTGGTGCTACCACAGGTGGAGCTGCTACTGGTGGGGCTGCTACCTGTCCTGGTCCTCTTGGATTTGGCAGAGGGCAAACAGCTTGGAGGTGCCCTTCTTGGTGGCATAAGTAGCATACCTTCTTCTTTTTGCGGCACTCACCAGCATGCCACCTCCCGCAGGTGCGGCATCGAGGTCAGTTGTTCTCTTGACGGGGCTTCCCTTTTCCTCCATGTATTCCTTTATCATGATGACGCCCTGGACCTTTCTTGTGGTTGCTCTTCTGACCTTGAGTTCCGTCAGTGAAACCCAAATACCCCTTGGGTGGAACCTGGGTAGGCATCACGGTCCTTTCCATGTCTAAAGCAGTGTTGTAAGCCTCGGCAAAGGTTTTGGGTTTACTTGCCATCACATGGGGCTTGATGGCAGGGTGAAGACATTCCACGAAGTGGTCCACCCTCCTCTCTTCATCCATCATGTGTCCAAAACGTTCCATGAGGCGGAACCTACGACCAAAGTCCGCAACTGAGGAGCTTCCTTGAGTCATGCTAGTGAACTCTCTTTCTTTCTCCTTCTTTGCTGAGACAGGGAGGAATCTGGCGGTGAAGATGGTCTTGAAGTCAATCCATGCCATTGGTTCCTCACTTAGGTCTCTTCCCGTGATATGGTTCTCCCACCATATCTTGGCTGCACCTTCCAAAAGGTGAGTAGCAAACAGGACCTTCTTATTCGACTGTACCTCAAGCATACAGAACCCATTCTCGACTGCAAGCAGCCAAGCTTCGGCCTTATCGACTACTTCAGACTTGTCTTCTCCCCAGAACTTCTCGACATTTAGCTTGACGAAGTCCAGGATGGTGGCTCCCAGTCGAGGTCGAACAGGAAGTGGCTCACCATTCTCATTCCTTGCCATGTCACTAAGAGCTAGTGCACGGATAGCCTCAGTCAGTTGCTTTTGCTGTTCCATCCAAACTGCATCTGTGGTGTGAATCACCATGGCTGGTTCTGGACCACCAGGCTGGTCCTCCTCCATTCAGGCTTCCTCTTCATACACATGGTGTTCTTCATATTCTGGTCCTTCTCCTTGCTCTAGGTTAATGTCGGGCATTGGTTCAGGGTTGGGGGCCTCGTGCACAGCTTCTTCAGGCCTCTTTCTCTTCTTAGAGGTCTCTCCACCATGATTCCGCTTCCTCTTCTCAGAAGACCCATTCTCTTTATGGGGTGGCCCACCTCCGCTGGTGGAGAACGGGATTGCCACAACCTTTGTACGAGCCATCTACATAAGCATAACAAACAAACCTTTAGTTTATCATTAAACTAATTATACTTATGTCGGTGATATCTCATTATGTATCTTTTATTAATTTGATGGAGGATTCCTTAATCCTTAACTTACTTGCCCATACCACATGAGGGTGAGGAAGAGAGAGAAAACCCTAACTCTTAAAGTCCTTAATAGAATTTGTGATGAGAAGGGATGAATAAGATGAGAAAGTCCTAAAGGTGTCTTATTTTGATTCAAATCCTAGGACATCGGCCAGGCAGTCACACATTCCGGGAGTCCTCGTATTCTGACTAGCGGTGCGGAGGAAAATTTTGCCAGCCCCCGGAAGTGATCCTTTTCTAGACACCTCAGTCTTTCGGAAAATCCTCTAATAACTCCCTTGGGTTCTACAGAGTTTGAAAAATGTAATAATGATTAACAATTAAGTGGAGAACCTTGGCTCTAATACCAAATGTAACGACCCCGCCTTTCGGTAACCCCCCAATTAAGGGAGACCGAGAGGACGGTGCCGTTATCCGATTTTCGGATCAAGGTTCAACAATTAATTGATAACAGTTAATAAATTCTACTAGACTATACAGAAAAGCTGTAATAAATAATTTTTTTGCATACCTTTGAAAATTTTGGATATCTAACTTCTATCCAGAACTGGGACTAACTAACTAATCCTCCTCAGACTTTAATTCATGTATTTCACAATATGACGAATTACTGTTTGTCCTTTTTGTTTTGTACCTAAAATGCCGACAAACAAAACGTCGGTCAACCGAAGCTGGTATGTGGGGGAAACAAATAATGTGCAACTATATTAATAATGTAATCATTCAATTATTCATTTAACAACCAATTTTAAGTTTTAAGCCATACTACTCAATCCTTACCTATCCCCTAACTCTGTGCTATCCTTGCATGCTACCTCTCTTTAGGTAGTTCCTTACCCCCATGGTCCTACCTTACAGGTAGCCAATACATAGGGTATAGAGTCACATGGCACTACCCAGAAGTAGCCCAATATCTAACTCAACGTGACTTGATGGACCTACCCCATTGGTATCCATATACTAAGTCAATTAATAAGTCACAGAGGGGACCGGGATCTGAGCTAGTAGGCACATAACTTAGGTGATAGTCATATCCACATTATAGTTTGCATGAATTAAAATCATCCAACAATTAATTCATGTCATCGATGAAAACCTCGGTAAACCTCGGAAAACATAACCTGATATATTCATAAGCGTAACCACATACCTCTTATTGCAGATTCGAATACATAATCAAGTATGAAGAGAAAGAATATCCAAGTAAGCAAGCAAATTGCACAGAAACCCTGAAATAAACATTCCAACTATATTTTATCAAAACTTATTCAATTCCATCTTATTCCTTAGGGTTTCTATTCCAATTTTAGGGTTTCCTTGGAAATTAGGGGTTTGCTTTCATTCTTAGTTACCATGAACCCTAATTCATCAAATCCACTTAAAATCTTTAAATTCTCTCCTTTTAATATTCCTAACAGTTTTAGGATCATTATTTAGCAATTTACTTCCTTAATTCAAAATAATATGGTTTTCTTTCTCTTTTACCCTAAATTAGGGATCCCATATACATTACTTTCCATTTATGGACATAAACCCTAATTTAACCAATTTTGTATTCAAAACGGATAGAAACTCCATCATAAGCATCAACATGTTATTACCTTTCTAATTAACCCATTATTTTTCAAAGATACATCTTTTATATACCATTAGGGTTTCTAATTACTTTTCAATACATGCTTCTACCAAATTAAGGTAATTTTGTAAAACGAAATAGAATCAGGTTGTACAACCATTTTTATTAGTTTCCTTGAATTTTTCTACCCAACTTTCATATATAAAGTTCCTTTATACGAGATTCCTATCTATTTCTATGATTTTAGCAAGGAAAAGTATTTATTTACAAATACGATCAGAGAGGGAATTTTACCAAAATTCCTGGAGCATTGGATCGGTGCGCCCAAGGTCCACATCGGGATCTGATGCTCCACGTCAAGGGCCTCCACTAGCACTGAGGTGCGCGTGGTTGTGGATTGTCGTCCATTGGATGGCGTTCTGGCCCACGATGGACCCCTGATCAACGCCCCGCGATGGTCGGCTCCACTAGCGAGAGTGCATGCCCCCTTCCTTCCGCTGAACCACTGGATCGCGCTCAGGTCCACGATGGTCCAGGATCTGAGGGTGGATGCTCGTCGTCTCCCTCCCTTCCTTGTTCTTCAGAATGCGGCGGTGCCGCGGCTGGAGCTCACCGGAGCAGGTGCAATCGAGATGTGGTGAGGGTGTTAGGGCTTAGGAAGTAGCCGCCTGGGGTCGTGAGGGTGAGAGCGATAAGTAGGGGGTTTTATATATAGGCTACAGAAGACCCTCTTAGGGTTTCTAACCCAGCCGCAACACCTGCTTGCAGCCCAATTGGGCGTTTCTCGAAGACGCGACAAAAGCTCGTTAAAGTAGGGTCTAGGAGATTCGTCTCCTTATCCCAAACCTAATGGGACACTTCCCATAAGCGCTCATGCTCTACTGTGATCGGAAACACGAGGGGAAAATCCCATGTGGGTGGCTGCAGTCTGTGTTCCATTGGGACTCTAGACGATGAGCCGGGTTGGTTGGATCAAGATCCAACGACCATCATCGTCCGCGCTCAAACAGAAAAAGGAAATATTTCCAAATATTCGAATTATCTTCCCAATTTAAAGATAACTTGGAAAAACCATAACTCCCAATTCTTAACTCCATTTTTATTCAAATTTTGAGGGAAACTCTTTTATGTTTTTATCTCTCATCCTGCAAAATTTGAGATCATTATATCAATTAAACCATTCCTTTTCTTTGGTTGCAAGAAAACACCTTTTTATTTACATTTTCCACATATTCCTTATTTCCCGTGCTATTATTTAATTATCCTGAGTTCCTTGAACCCCAATGAACCTTTATAACATGAAATACTATTATGGGAAATTATCTTTTAGCCTTTGAATCATCTTTTATCCATTTTCTTATATTTCCATTATCCCATTGAAGTCCTTTTTCCTTTCTTTTTCTTTTTCTTTCAATTGGGCTTAATGGCCAATAAGGCCCATCAAGAAAGCATGCAAGGCCATTATACACGAAATTCATTCAAATCAAACCATGAAATCAAACATTGATCTTATTTATCTTTTAAAGGAGATTCACAAATCTCATTACATGTTTTGGAAAATGAGGTTATAACAGGTCTAGCCTTAACTCTTTTCATAGCTTTGCCTTTGCAATTGGACTCCCCTCTGCTGATCACCATCACATGTTTGTCCTTCTTCATTTGTGCTTCAACATTTTTCAACATGCCATGTAATTCAGACTGCGGTCTGGCCAAGTTCTTCAAGTAATAACACTCAATAAACTATCTATATGATTCAGACAATGATTGTAGAATCATATCCTGGGCCAACTCTTGGATTAAAGGAGTCTAAGTCTCTCTAAATTTCACATCCCCAATTATCTTGAGCACGTGAGTAAACTTCTATTCCAGGAGCATCCTATGCGTGTGACCCTTTAGGTCCCAAATTACATTGGCAGTGAATGTCCATAACTGAATTATGACATGACAAGCAATGAGTGGTATCTAGAAACACACCATTGCTACCCAAGTAATTGGAAAGTTGGAGAACAACTTCAACCTACATCCATGATCAATGTTACCATGATTGTATAGTACCTTTGTCACTGACATCTAGATTGAATGTGAGTCATGGAATCATCATCCTCTTAATACTCAATCTATGTTTCTTGAACCAGAGCAAACTGTTGAGATACACGTGAGCTCAATAACATATATTGACACAAATGAGCATGGTTATGCATTTCTCAGTCTCGCTTATCATTGGCTAAGATATCATCTCCGGTAAGAGGGACAAGTCCCATCTACATCACTCACAGTCAATCCCCATGTATCACAACATACCTAGGAATCACCTTTATAAAGCCTTATTCAAGGTGAAGTTGGATGGTGTGAAAGTTCATCGAATGATATGTGATGAGTGTAGTGACTTCAAGTCTAAGAACCACAATCACCACTATCACTTTGAGAGCTGATTTTGACTACATTCAATGGTTCCGTGTATCACTCTCAAGGTGGGTCCATCCGGTACACTGTTCTCTAAGGAGTACATATATGTTTGGCTTGATATCATATATCATGACTAATGAGATTCTATCATCAACCAACACACATTCATGACCAACAAATAGAATAAAAAAAGAACTTAGATATTGTCTCCAATCAAGCAACTAGGGAATCCATTCAATTAACTAAGGAACCTAGTCATTCAAATGGAACAATCTAACAAACCAAATGGGAAGATCATGAAGGTCTTGGTCTATTCCAATCATCCAATCTATTTCCCAATCAAACAAGTTTCCTTTTTACTTCTTTTCCCGACTTGTGTCTAGTCAATCGACTAGGATACCCAGTCAATTAACTTGTCACTTTTCTAAATAGTGATTAGTAGATCATCTGGCATTCATTCAAGCAAATGATCTGAACCATATAATCAATCAACTTAGTTGTTTATTCCATCTAATGGGTTGGAGATCAACCTTACAATTTAGAACCATCCTAACTATTAGGGACCAAGATACTCTGATAATAGAAATAAGTTGGAGAACAACTTATACCTATTAGGGACCAATTCTACCATGACAATAGAATCCCTTTATCATAGATATCTAGATTGAATGTAAGCCATAGCTAGTCATCCTCTTAATATTCAAACCATGTTTCTTAAAATAGAGTGACTATTGAGATATAATCATCTCAACGTCATATATTGACTCACCCAAGCATGGCCGTGCATTTCATAGACTCACTTATCAAGTGGCCAGGATATCCCTTTAATAGGACGAACAAGATTCCATCTGCATCATTCACAAGGATCCACAAGTGTCAAAGTGCAACCAATCATTACGTTTATGGAAACCCTTATTCAAAGTCATGTTGGGTAGTGTTATAGTAAACATAACAACATGTGATCATCTTCAACTCTAAAGATCAAAATAACCACTATCATATTGAGATATGACTCTAACTTCCATGACATGGCTTCCCTATAACATTATCAAAGTGGGTTTGTCTAGTACACATATTTTTATAATAAGTAGCCATGTACCTCAATTGATATCCAATTTCATGACTAATGAGATGTATTCATCATTCAACATACATACTAGTCTTATGTGTTATTGTTTTCCTATACTCTCCACAGTAATATCTAGAAAGGAACATTTCTAGGATTATTATCTAAGTATACATATGTTCTCATGTCCAAGTCCTCAATCCAAATTGTATGTCATCAGGAAAAAAATAATAAACTCATATACAAAGTTCATCATTACAATCAGAATATGAGGGTTTTTTTATTCAACCAAAAGTATCCCACTTGCACTAGACATAATAACTCATGAAATTAATTCCAAGTGATCTAGAATGACTGTCATGCTAACATTATGGAAATGATTTTGCTAAGGGATCAACAATATTTTTTTCCATCAAATACTCTATAGATATTTACATCTTCTCATTGTATGATCTCTCGTATGAGATGGTATTGTTGTAGTGTGTGCTTAGAATGCTGATGCAATCTAAGTTCCTTATCCAGTTCAATGTATCCATTGTAGTCCCATTATAACTCTAATGCTTATTCAACGGTTGGAACCAACCCACATTCACTATGAACTTCATGATTGATGCTACTTTCTTTGCTGCATTGGATGCAAAAATATACTTGGACTCTGTTGTAGAACTGGACAATTTCTCTTTCTAGGAACTCTTCTAGATTACCATATAGAATAAACACACCGATTGCTATCATTAATCATCCTTTTTAGGAGGAAGCTTGCATCTGCGTAACCCTTTACGACTAACTCTTTCTCACCTGAATATATCAAGAATAGATCCGTAGTTCTTCTCAAGTACTTAAGGATATTCTTTACAACAATGTAGTGACATTCTCTGGTATTTTGACTAGCATCTACTCACCATGCTCAAATCATAAGAGCCTACGTGTATGCATAACATTACACAATTGATAGATCCAATTACAGAGGCATATGAATCTTATTCATGCAAGCCATCTCTTCTAAAGAATTGGGACATCAGAATCTAGAGAGACTTTTCACATGAGACATATTAAATTTCATCTCTTATGATCTTAGATATTGAACCGATTCAACACTTTATCAATGTACGTACTCTGGCTTAGTACAAGAAAACTTCTACATCTATATTTATACATATTAGTTACTATAACTTAGGATGCTTCACCTAAGTCCTTCATCAAGAAGGTATTTCCCAACCAATTTTTAATCAATTCTAGAGTAGTTACTTCATTTACTACTAATATTGTGCCATCTAAATACAAAATGAGAAATTCAATTATGCTCCCACTAACCTTATTGTAAGCACAAGGTTCATCTTCATTCTTGATAAAGTCAAACTCTTTGAATGTCTCATCAAAAGGAAGGTTTATCTTATACTTTCTTAAATCTATAGATTGACTTGTATAGCTTACATACTTTATTGGCTTCATTTGGAGTGATTATTCCTTTGAGATGTTTCATGTACACATAATGAAGAACTATCTCATGAAGGAAAGTGATTGTTAACATACTTTCCAAATTTTGTAGTCATGCTAATTTCTAATGGCAAGTATACTCTTGATGGATTTAACCATAACAACTAATGAAGAAGCTTTGTCAAAGTAAACACCTTGAACTTGTCTGAAACCTTTTGCAACTAATGATCCTTTATATGTTTGTGAACTACCATCTATATCAATACTAAAATACCTCTTTACACCCTATAAGTTTTACCCCTTAGGGTGCATCTACCTAAGATCATACTTAGTTGGCTTATATAGATTCAATCATAGTCTCACAATATCAAGACATTTACTATAATGTAGCCCTCTATAGCCTCATTGTAGGTTGTTGTATCACCAATTTTATGACCAACAATTGTTTTGGTTACTTCATGAGAAATCAAACATCTCTGGATCTAGTCATTCCATGTTAGACCTCTGAGACACTTGTGCTGCATAAGAAATTTGAGATTCCACAATAGCTTGTGATTCTCTTTTTTACTCATCTACCACCATAGATTGAATGTTATCTTGTTATCCACACTTCTTTGATATCTATTTTTCTTCTAATGGTTCCTTTGTAAATGAAATCCTTTTTAAGGAATATAGTAGTTCCAACAATAGGAATTTGTTGTTAAATGGAATATAGAAGTACCATTAGTTTCCTTATTAATCCAAGAAAGTAATAGTTATTAGATTTAGATCCAAGCTATTCATAAAAGTACTTATCAAAATAAGATATACATCCCCAAATCTTAATTAAATACATATTGGGACATTTCATGTTCCATATATCATTTCGTGGCTTTTTAGAAGGAAAAAAGTCAAGTGTAAATGTTGTGGTTTCAAGTGCATATCCCCATAAGGAAGTCAAAATATTGTATAAACTCATTTATTGATCGTACAAGTTGGTCTTACAAGGTGTGATTCCATCTTTATAACTCATCATTTTGTTGATGTATTCTAGGTGGAATCAACTATGATATAATATCATTGTCTGTCAAAAAGATATATGACTATTGGCTTAGACATGTTAAAAGTTTTGGTGGAGACAACCACAATGAAAGAATTAAAATTTTATCCATGTTTCCATGAGTACATCTCGTAAACAATAATATATTGGAACTACGGTTTGTGAGATATGCATTGTCACAAAGTAGATCTGACTTACTCATGTAGAGACATAGGTGCATGTGACAATGCACACATGATAGTGGATGATGTCTCCTAATGCAATTGTTAGATGGATGCATATCTACATTGTCCACATGAATGATGGAGAATACACATTTCACTCCTAGAGCCGGTGGTGGGAAGGAGTAGTCTTTTGCTTGTCAATGTTATAGCTTTCCCTCTATCTCCTTCTCTCTCTTGAGGGTAATGATAACTCGGGTTTATGTGTCAAAAGGTGTAACCAAAAACCTAGATGTCATTCCAATTTAAATGGGAAAGGCAAGGAAGTAGGGTTTCTAAAAGCCTTGGGAAATGCAAAAGGCAAGAAATGTGTTTAAGCAGTCCATTGCCGACTGGGTAGTTGAGTTAGGTGACAGGTCTGTATCAGATATTTTTGGATTAAGTCAATTGACTTATTGATCTTTTCCAATAGGCTCAGTGGATTGTCTAGTTGATGACTGGGATAATCTTGTCTAGTCAAGCAATTGGGATAATCTTATCTCACTCGATTCACTATACCTTTGAGTTGATTGACTAGTCTGTCCGGTCAGTTGATCTAGACTTTTTAATCAGTGGATTGGGCTTCTAGACAATCTATCAATACATAATTTTTTAGTAATCATTTAATATTTTGTCCATGATTACATTCCTATTCTCCTGCATCCTATGTGTGTGTGACCATATAGGCTCCACATTACATTGGTAGTGATGTCTATTTTAATATTATGACTTCACAGACAATATTGATATCTAGGAGGGCTTCATTGCCACCCAAGTAGTTGGTCAAGTTGGAAAACAACTTCAACCTAGGGTTTTGACCAGTGTTACAATGATCACATATTCCCCTTGTCTCTATATCCACATCTAATATGAAACATGGAAACATGATCATCTTAATGTTTGATCTTTGTTCCTTGATCTATACTATACTATCTGAGCTACATGTGAGCTTCTGAGATACACATGATCTTAATATCACATATTGACTCACATGAGCATGGTCATGCATGTCACAATCTCATTCATCATGTGGTTGGGATATCACTCCAATAGGAGGGATACATTCCATCTACACCACTCATAATAATCCACACATGTCACAATGCACCCAAGCACTATATGCATGGAAATCCTGATTTAAGGTCATGTTGAGTAGTGTTAAAGTACACTTAACAACATGTTATCCTTGTAGTGACTTCGGATCTAAGGACCACAATCACCACCATCATACTGAGATATGATTGTGGTTTCCATTTCTGGCTTCCATGTATACTCAAGTCGGGTTTTTCTAGTACACTTGTTTGTAACAAGTACCTTTATGTTTAACTTAAAATCCAATATCATGACTAGTGAGGCGTAGCCATCACTTAATACATATTATAATCTTATTTATTTTTATCATCCTATATTTACCAATAATATCTAACTAGTGATCTAGAAAAGAATAAATTGTCCTAGCATGCACATGAAATCATATTCGTGTACTCAATTGGAAATCACATGTCATCTAGTCATACATTCTTAGGATATTATTATATTTATTCATTTTACATATTGAAGTAAACATATTAGTTAGAACCTAGCTTTATTAATAATCAAATATATTAGAAAGTGTGACATTACAAGAATTATATAATTGGATCTTAGCGTATACTACAAACAGTCTCCCACTTCCACTCAATCCACTCTCTCACATATCTAAGTCCAAGTGATAGAACATGACCATCATGTTTTTTGTGTAAGTGATTTTTTTAGAGAGTCAGCAACATTGATTTTGATTGGTACTCCACAAATCTTCACACCTCCTTACTTTATGATCTTTTTTTTGGTAACCCATGAGACTCGTAAGGCATGCGTCGAGCCCAACCTGGGGAGATCATCCCCATCCTGTAAGGAGCATAGCTCATTAAGTAGCGCAGAGGCCGACTGCACTATGAGAGAAACGATTCCGAATAGTACCACCAGGGAGATTCAAACCCGGGACCCTTCATGAGGGCCCCCGCGCTGCGACCACCTAAGCTACTTCTTGCCGACATCCTTGCTTTATGATCTCTTGTATGAAATGGTAGTGTTGTAGTATATTTTTGGAATGTAGATATGTTTTGGGTTCCTTATCTTATGCAATGGTTCTGTGGTTGTTGTAGTATAGCTCTTCCGCATTGTCAATGGATGGAACCACCGCTAGTTCACCAATGAACTTTTTAATCTATAAAAATTCCTTTATTGTAATGGAGGCAACAATGCACTCGATCTTTGTTGTAGAATAGACCATTGTTTATTGCTTGAAATCTTTACAACTCATAACATCACTATAGAGGAAAAACACAAAATATGATTATGATTTCTAACCGTCCTTATCATTTTGGAAGCTTGTGCCAATGTAACCATTTACAACAAAAAAATCCTCACCATCATAGATAAGGAACCGATCTGTAATGTCTTCCCTAAGCATATACATGCACATAGAGGAAGCAACACTAAGTTATCCAAAACTCGTGCACTCAAGGGTGCATTGCATAATACTGGCAGTTATAACAACAATATAATCAATCACACAAACTTGAAAGATAAATATTCTCATCATTGTTCTTACAAAAAGAAACTTAAAGTCTATAAAATAGAAAAATAATTTCACATCTTGAGACAAAGTCTCTAGTCTAGATTTCTAAACATGGAAACATATAGTTTAATCTATAAATCTTAGGATTATTTTATAGTTGGCACCCACCAGATATTATCCTACTCTATCCTTACACTCCAAGCCTTACGGTGCTACTTTTTCTCTTGCTCCTCACATGCAGACATCTCATCCCCAACCATGCATTTGAAAAATGCTCATTAGGGTAAGTTTGACTATCTTGCTTGCCTATCTTATCTTGTAGTCTTATTCATCGATATGAATCATTACTCAGAAATTTTATAGGAACACGATCCTTTAGTTTTCTCATGAACCTAGTTCATGAATCCAAATCATTATGAAAATCTTAATAACATATCTCTATTTGAGATATTGGGTATATGTGACAACACAAGTATGAATGTATGAAAAATTTAATTGCATATCTTACTTAAAGTATTAGAACATTAGAACACATAAATTATAATTTCTTATATGAGAAACATGTAAATATACTAAGCTTAATAAGTATGAACACTCATGGGCATGAACCACTTACCTAGATCAATAAGAATAATCTCTTAAGATTATCATATAGTTATCTCCTAATCAACCTGTGATCAAAGTCCAAAGATCTTAATTAGGACTATAAACCCTAACTTCATTAAATTTTATGCTTCTTGAAAATCAACCCTAATCAGGTCTTAAATCCTAGACCATTGTCTAGCTCTCAAAAAACTGATCAAAAACAATAAATGGTTCCACCCCAGGGGAATTACCAATTAATGGTTATGTATTTTAGAATACTGACCAATAGAAAAATCAATAAGAACCACATGTATAATATTATCTGATATCTAGTGGATTGACTTGGACTAGGGCCCACTCTGATGTGTCCCAATTAGTCGTTCAAACTAGAAGTGGGTCTGTAACATCCCAGGATTTGAGGCCTCAGATAAAAAGATCTTATAAGGAATGATTGGACTACCCATATCACCAAGGTGCACCTCCTTTTCCGAGAGCCCATCACTAAGAACTCCATAGTTAAGCGTGCTCTTCTTGGAGTAGTACTGGGATGGGTGACCTGTCGGGAAGTGGATCCTCGCATGTGCGTGAGTGAGGACAAAGCGCATAGTTAAGGCTAGTGGTGGTATGTGGGGACAGTCGTCATTCCTAAAACTCTACTAGAGCCTTGGGCAGTGGGCCGGGGCATTACAAATGGTATCATAGCCATAACCCCTCCAGTAGGTGGGGCCCACATGGGCATGTGGCATGCCAGTCTTGAGCCGTGCGGTCCAGGCAAGTTGGAAAGGGCTATCTGTAGAGACGAGATGGAGCCGCCCTTACTCTGGTAGCCGTGGACGGGAGTTGGGTGTCCATGGGCCATTGTGGGTCTGCACTGAAATGGGGTCAGATTATGAGGCCATATAGTTGAGCCTTGACGAGGACGTCAAGAGTCTAAGTGGGGGAGATTGTAACAACCCAGGATTTGAGGCCTCAGATAAAAAGATCTTATAAGGAATGATTGGACTACCCATATCACCAAGGTGCACCTCCTTTTCTGGGAGCCCATCACTAAGAACTCCATAGTTAAGCATGCTCAGCTTGGAGTAGTACTGGGATGGGTGACCTGTCGGGAAGTGGATCCTCGCATGTGCGTGAGTGAGGACAAAGCGCACAGTTAATGCTAGTGGTGGTCTGTGGGGACAGTCGTCATTCCTGAAACTCTACTAGAGCCTTGGGCAGTGGGCCGGGGCGTTACATGGTCCCTCCTCTCAAAGTGTGTGGCAGAGATAAAAGTTGGTGCAAAGACCCGATATAACCCATGCATATCAAATATAAACCATTAACTGACCAAGGGTAAAACCAAGAATATGCCTCTATGATTCTTCTTCCTCTAAACTTTGAGACAATAGTGAGAACCAATCAATAACTCATAATTCTTGTCCTTGTTGCTGAAAACAAAATTTAGGGATGAATTCCTAACATTGCTACAAAGTGAACAAGCCCTTAATAGAGATGTTATGTTTTTAGGAGTCCCATAACCACCTCCCGCCAGGGTAGGGGGAGAAACCAAATCCCTAGAATTTGCCAAAGAGACAAGGAACCAACTCAAAGGAATGGGAGTTGCACTACCAGATTTCAAAATGAAAGAATATAACACCGAGATAAAAAAGTAGCATGATTTAGTAGGATCGCTTAGCAGTTGAAGAACACATGAGGAAAATGAGAAATCTAAAAAAAAGAGTTACATCATCTTTAAATTAATTGAATCTACCAAAAACTTTACGGCTAGTAAAAAAATCCCTAACGATCCATCGGGCTCGTGTGCGACTGGGACACCAAGATGAGCATGAGGACCGAGAAGTAGGTAGATGGAGATCAGATGCGAGATGCAAGTCAGCTTGAGGGAAAAACAATGATAGATATGGATGATCATTTATGGTTTTTCTAAGGTTCCTTATATAGGTGGAGGTCTAGCAAAACTCTGGTCACCCTCGGAGGTTGAAACTCCACTTTATGGATGACCATTCATGGTTTTTCTAATGTTCCTTATGAAGGTGGAGGTCTGAAGGATCGTTCATGGTTTTCCTAAGGTTCCTTATATAGGTGGAGGTTCGGTAAAACTCTGGTCACCTAGGAGGTTGAAATAGGGAAGGGTTAGCATGACTCTAAGATTTTGGGTGATATAGGGCAGGGGAACCCTACATGTTAGGGGTCTAACTACTTGGGAGGATGAAACTGAGGTAAGGGAGGAGTCTGGTGGAGCTGGGTTAATCTGGAGGGAGAGATTGGTTGCGATAATGGATTGCAACATTGTACAATCCTGATAAGATTGGGACTTGGGTGAGGGAGAAAGAAAATCGACCATCTATTGAGTCAACATCTGATTGGACATCCCCACAACTGTATGATCTGGTTGATAAAGCAAAGAAGAAAAAAATGCGTGTGACAATGCATTAAATGGAGATTTAGGTTAGATTAGGATATGCTCAATAATATTTGGTCAAAAGCTATATATAATATTCCATAACTAAATTAGGTGGTAAAATGAAGTCTAAATGACTTCAAATTTGAACACAAAAAAGATTAAGGTCTAGAATATTCCTATCTCATTATATTTAGGTTTGCAACCATACTCTTCCTTGGTGCTAGAGCTACACCCTTGACCGCACTCTTTCCTGAATTTAGGATACAAATTATACCCTGCATATTCAATAATATGCACTTTGAGTTAAGGATGAAATTCCAATAAGGTGGGTAGTATTTTAACATCCAAAAACTTCACATTTATAATTGAGAGTACTAAATGGAGTTTTATGATAAAAGTTAAGAAATGGACTTAAAGGAAATAGTCCAAGTTATAAAAAAAAATAGTTGATAAGAAATAACTTGTCTTTTTCCTTTATGCACTAATTATCCCACCTTTATCATAATGTGAAAGGGAATAAGATTTTACTCTTTTATTTTCTCTTTCCTATGATAATCCCTTCAAATATACATAAAAGGTTAATGGGTAGACACAAGATGGATAATCACTCTCAATCTCGAAATTAGACTCACCAAACTCACTAAGGAAAAGACAATTCACTTTATCTCATCTCTTAACACATATACATTAAGATAATGATCCATACAAATATGATGGGTAGACGTTTATCTTGCATATTCTAAGTAGACGACCTCTCAAATTCTGTCTTTAATAGATCATTTTCATACTCATGGTATGGAATTGTCATGTCTAAACGTATACATCTTTCTCATTATCAGACATACATATGCATATACTACCAATGTACCTTGAAATCTAAATCATACCTTCATAATCTACCATGGAAAATGTTGTATCTTTTCTTTTCTTTGGGGGATCTAGATTGGGGGTACTTGTTAACTTGATCTTACTTGCGAAGGAGCTTGGGGCACTCTATTGATGTTCCCCTCTTTGTTGCAAAAGTAGCAAGCAGTGATACCCATCCTACAGACTCCAACATGGGTTTTGTGACTCTTTTGACACCTGACCCTTCGAGGAGCATCTTCCTTGGGAGCCTTCCTTTTCTTCTCATGGTTGTTTGCATGGTATTTATTGTCACCTACTTTCTTCCATTGTCATCCTAGATGGTCTTCCAACTCCAGGGCAGCCTTAAGTGCCTCCTGCACTGTTCTGATGCCAGGTCCTACCATAGTGTATTTGAGATCAGGCTTCAGACCACACATGAACTTCTTTGCCAGATGCTTCTAGTCTAAGCTATACCTATACTTCTAAAGCATATGGAACTTCATTGCATATTGGATGACCATTGAGTCACACTATTTCATGTGCTTGAATTCCAAATCCTTCTTTTCAATCATAGCTTTTGAGATGTAATAATTTCAGAAGGCAGTAGTGAACTCCTTGCACGTCATAGGTCAACATATACTCCTTGGGCATGTGCAAAGTTCTCCCACCAAGTGGGGGTTGCACTCTTCAGCATGTGTGTCCCAAAACAGACCTTGGAATGCTTTAGGCATCCCAGATCATCAAATTAGTGCTCAACATTGAACAACCACTGCTCAGCACAAGTGACTAGGTCTGTCTCAACTTCACTAGAGAAATTCGATGGCTTAATCTTTAGAAAGCCCACCATGGTCATCTCCTAGTCTCTCAATTATTGTTGACCTCCTCATGGGTCAGTCAGGGCATCAATTAGGGCCTTGACAAACACATTAAGAGGAGGATTGGGTTTTTCCACTGGGGCTATCTCCTCCAGACATCTCGTGGTCATTCCCTATGCTGTAGGAGCTTTCCTATTCATCCATGTGCTCTTTTTCCTTATCAGATTTCTTCTTGGAAGTCATCTAAACAGACAAAATGGACTAATTAAGAACTTGAGAGTAATGATCATCTAGTGACCAACTATAATTCTTAAACATTTTACATCTAATATTAGCATAAAATCTATATAAATTCTAAAACATAAATAACTCCTATTTCTTTGACTTAGCTCGTCTTTTTACTTATCTTTCTTCATATACTCTAGTACGTGGGTCTCATGACCTGCACTAAGGTGCCTGGGTCACATAACCTGCACAAAGGGCCTAGGTTATGTATCTGAATCAGCCTGCACTAAGGGCTTAGGCCTCATGACTTGCACAAAGGGCCTAGGTCATTTCTCTCTTATATTGTTCTACACTGGGGTGCCTGGGCCACATGACTTGCACAAAGGGCCTGGGTCATGTCTTTCTTGAGTTGACCTACACTAGGGCCCGAGTCTAACTCCAAAATATGCTGTCATTTAGTTAAATCTAATCTTAACATTAATCTTAAAGCATTCTAATCTCATGGTCTTAGCATGAGCTTGAATCTTATAACTTAATACACAAATCATATAAACTCTTAATTGTACACTTAAGAATGACTTAATGCATCTGAATCTTATCATGAACTAAATTCTTAATAAATTTTGATCTTAATAAAATCTTTATCTTGATAACTTGATCATGTTTTAATATGTTCAACACTTATATTCTTATGTTGTAATTAACTAGTAGATCTTAATGATTCTAAAAAAATCTAACTAACTTCTTAAGTCTTAGATCTCAATCTATCAAAACAATCTTTATAAAATATTTCTCTTTGAAAGCTTAAACACAACATGATCCCACATTATCAAGTAAGTATGACTATCTTGATTTCCTATCTTATCTTGTAGTAGTCTTATTCATTAATATGAATCATTACTAAGAAATCTTTTAGGAATATGATCATTTAATTTTCTCATAAACTTGGTTCATGAATCCCAATCATTATAAATTTTTAAATAACATATATCTACTTTAGCTATTAGGTATATACAAGAACACAATCATGAAGGTATGAAAAATTAATTTGCATCTATTACTTAAAATATTTAAATATTAGAACACATAAATCATAATGTATTATCTAAGAAACATGTAAATATACTATGCTTAATAAGTATGAACACTCATGGACATGAACCACTACCTTATATCGATAAAAATAATCTCTTAAGACCCCCTGGCCTTATCTCGTAATCAACCTGTGATGAAAGTCCAAATATCTTAGTTGGTTTAAAAAGGTAGATTGCATTAAATTTGATACTTCATGAAAACCAACCCAAAACAAGTCTTTATTCCTTGACCATTGGCTAGATCACAAAAATTGATAAAAAACCATATATGGTTTGACCCATGGGAGTTACCAATAAATTGTTATAGATTTTCATATATAGACTAATAGGAAGATTGATAAAAACCACATGTACAATATTATATGATATCCATTGGGTTGATTCAGACTCAGTCCCACTCTGATGTGGCCTAATTAGTCACTGTAAACTAGGAGAGGGTCCCTCATCTCAGAACGCGTGGTAGTGATAAAAAATGGTGCAAAGACCTGATACTGTGCGTGCACATCAAATATAAACCATAGAATGACCTAGGGTAAAATTGAGAATATGCCTCTGTGATTGTTCTTCCTATTAATACCAAGACATTAAGAACATGAATTTTTGTCCGTTTTGCTCAAAACTGAATTAAGGCATTAATTCATGATATTGCCACAAAGTGAACAAGCCCTTACTTATGTTGTTCCTTGGTCAGGACCCCCATAACCGCCTCCCGCCATGGCAGGGGGAGAAACCATATCCCCAAAAGTTGCTAAAGCAACAAGGAACCAACTCAAAGGAATAAGACTCACATGGCCTCTCGATGAAAGAATCTAATGATGAGATAAAGAGGTGGCATGATTCGACAATATCACTTCACAGTTGAAGAATAGATGAAGAAA
Source organism: Alisma plantago-aquatica (assembly GCA_963693085.1). NCBI lineage: Eukaryota > Viridiplantae > Streptophyta > Magnoliopsida > Alismatales > Alismataceae > Alisma > Alisma plantago-aquatica. Next base: position 879,594,011 of record OY856412.1, read on the forward strand.
AGGGGAAATCTAAAACAAAAGAGCTACTTTGACTTAGAACAAATAGAAGCCACCAAAATCTTTGCACTAAATTAACAGGAGGTCCCGATGGTCTGTTGGGATTGTGTGCATCTGGGACACCATGATGAGCACGAGGATGGAGAAGCATGTAGATGGAGATCTGATGCGAGGTGCGGGTGACCTTAAGGGAAAAATGATGATAGATTCTGATTTATGGATGATTGCTCATGGTTTTTCTAAGGTTCATTATATAGGTGGAGGTTTGGGGAAACTCTGGTCACCTTAGGAGGTTGAGACATGGGATGGTTAGCACGGCTCTGGGAGTTTAGGTGATATGGGGCACAAAAACCCTACATATTAGGGGTCTAACTGCTTGGGAGGATGCAATTGAGGTGAGAGAGTATTTTGGTGGAGCTTGGTTTCTCTAGAGAGAGAGAGAGATCGGCTAGGATAATAGATCACAATAGTTTAAAGTCCCGATAAGATTGAGACTCATGCATGGGAGAAACAACATTGACAACTATTGAGTCCACATTCTAGACATCCCCAAAACTGTCCGATCTGCCTGAGAAAGGAAAGGAGAAAAAAAGATGTGTGTGACAACACATTAAAATGGAGATTTAGGTTATATTAAGATATATTCAATAATATAAATTTATAGAATCTTCCCTAATTATGAGAGGCGAGAACCAGACAGTGCAGACGGAAGACCCAAAATTGGCAGAATCCGATCCTATGACAGTGGACGATGGGAACCTGCTTCTGAGAGAAGGGATACCAAAATCGTTCAAACAAGCAGTGGCTGGACAAGGAAGAGGCGGGGGAAACACAGTAGAACCGGTTTTCATTGATGATGAACTAGAGGATATCGTAAACCCAGAAGACATAGAATTGGTAAACGAAAGGGGCTTCCCTGAGATCTACGTTGCACCTGAAGCGGAAGAAGCTTTGAGCAAACCGTTCAAATATGCAGTGATTGTGAAACTCATCGATAAGCATGTAGGTTTCTTAACCATGTCTGAGCGGATGAAACTATTATGGAAACCTGTGAGCCGTTTTGAACTATATGAGCTGGCGGAATACTACGTCGTGCAGTTTTATAGCAAAACTGATCAAGAAAATGTTCTGACAAAGGGACCGTGGTCTCTGTTTGGCAGCTGCTTGGTCGTATGGCCTTGGGATGGATATTTCGAACCATCCAAGGGACTCCCAGACCACATTGTAACATGGGTGCGGGTAGTTGGGCTACCGATCCATTACTATAATAGGGAAATTTTCAATCGCATAGGGGAAGCTCTGGGACGCCTGATGCGGGTAGATGACCACTCAATCAACCGCACCAGGAGAAGATTTGCTAGACTAGCAATTGAGATCAAAACAACGAAGCCTATCCATCCAGCTATTCTCATTAACGGATGTGAATACAAAATCGAGTATGAATCTCTTCCCAATATGTGTCTCAAATGCGGGAAACTTGGACATGATGATGCTGAATGTAAAGGACCTGATAAAGAATCGGAGAAACCAAACAACTCCCCCACGGAGGATGAGGCAGGAGTCCGGTGGATGGAGGAAGAAGAGAAGTGGCAGGTGTACTACGGGAAGAATGTTAGAACTCATAGACCACAACGCAACAAAGACAAGAACCTAAACAAAGACAGGGCACAACAGAATAAGTACCAAGTATTGGAAGAGGACAACGATGGAAATACAGAAGTTACTGAGGATATTCTGGAAGACCATTCAAAACAACAAAGCCAAGATGATGGCCATGGGCCCAAAATATGGAGGAAAAAGCAAAGACGCAATGAAGACATTGATGTATCAACTAAGATTAACCCTCAAGCCAAACCTGCAACTGAAACTACTACCCAAACCAGACCGGAGGAAGACACTCAAGGAAGCTCAAGTTCATCACACATGGTAGTAAAACCTGTAGGAGATGAAGTCATCATGGGAAGGCAAGATGATAATGATCAAACTATGACTAGAAAATCGATCGATGTGGCACTCGAAACAGCTATTGATGTCAACGACATTAATGAGGAATCGAACAAGAAGACTCTGCATGGGGGCAGGAAGGTGACCGGCCTAAATCGCGCGTCCTAAAATTGGAGGCAGATTTGAGGTAGTGGAGCTTTTACATTTATAAACCCGAATCCTTCTAGGCCCCCACAACTTTGTTTACGGGGTCGAAGTAGATATACGGGGTCGAACAAAGGGACAAGGGGGGTAGTGTTGAGAACCCAGAATCGACACGCTACACTCCGAAAGGTATAAAGAGATGATAAATTCCCTAGGAGGGAAGCATAAAGATGTCACGAATAAAATAAGAAAACTATCTCCAAGTGGAGTTACTAGAAAGATTTAAGGTTTTAAGCAATTAGCAGTTTTTAGGGGTTTTCATGCAACAGAAACAGAAGGATACACTCGGAGCTAAGGCGAGGTACAAAGGATAAAACTGCGGTAAAGCAAGCGGCGGTAGGACCAATCCTGTACCCCTCCTCTCGAAGCGGGCACCTCTAACAAGGCATCGGTTCCACTCTAGGGGTCACCAGACTCAAATTAGAGTGGAAAGGTTACTAAAGCAACTCCGTTCCGGGCACTCTCGTACTCCAGAATCGGACCAAACACTAGAGCCGCAACACAACTCTCGAAGTTGTTGCGACGGGAAAACACGATTCGATAGCTAAGCAAAACGCGATCCAAAACATGCAAGCTAGAGTTCAGATACCAAACATAGCAGTCATCCAACATATTGTACCAAGCATAGAGTAGTAAGTAAGTAAGCTTTTCTATTTCTATAAGCATTAAAGGTCTTAATTACAATGTATGAGTAAAGAATTAAATAACAGAATTAAAGATATGTGTCGCCTTCTTGATATAGAAGGGCGACAGGCTACAATAACCATCCCGCCCGATATCGGACAGGGGCCTAGCCCGATACAACCGTGTCGGGCGGCACACTCTCTCAAGCGGCACACCGCGACAGGCGACTGCATTGGTCAAGGGCATGGCTGAAACGCTCAAGTCGGGCGGCACACCCTCTCGGGCGACACGCCTGACGGGCGGAGCGTATCAGGTTCAGTATCGTGCCGGGCATGGGGCTGCGTATCCTACTGCCGGGCACTGGTGTTGGGCACTCGTGTCGCGTATCTACATCGGCCGATATCGGCTCTCAGTGTCGCCCGATACAGTCCTGGGTGAACCAATCCCCTCCCTCTCGGGATGAGGAAGAGCTCACCTAGTGTCGCCCGGTACGAACACTGGAGCACGATACGCCTACTCTCGCAGCCTCCTCCGAAGATCACTCAACTCTCCGCAACCTGAAGTGGCCAAGCTTGTCCGAATTGTCTAAGCTGTCTTTTCGGCTCCCTGTAGCTGCTATTTATAGGCAGCTGGTCGGGGGAAGATATGGTGCTCGAAGCGCCACGTGTCCTCCTTTCCGCCGTTCAGTCGGTGGTCGGCTGACGCGGGTATCGCCCGGCACAAGGAGGTCGGTTGTCGGGCATCGTGGCGAGAGGCGCCTGCCGGTGGGTGGTCGATATCGTGCGGCAACCGGAGTAATTGCGGCGTGCTTGGCTCCCTATCGGGTAAAGAGGCGTGTCGTCCATCGCGCAGCCCTGCCGGTCAGCGTGTGTATCGGGCGTCAGGGGGGCCGAGACAGTCTTGGACTTATTTACGGGTCGAAACGGCCTTATTGGTGTTAAATGGGCCAAAATAGGAGGAAACTCTGCAAAAGATGGAAATATTGGACTGAGAGCATTGCTTTGCCAATTATTACGGAAATGCATATAAAAGTGAGGAAAACAACCAAAAAGGGCAGTTTTGATAACAGAATAAAGGCCAAAAATATCACAAAAATTGGTGTTATCAACTCTCCCAAACTTAGCGTTTTGATTGTCCTCAATCAATATTTAAACTTTATTTGGCGATGCTTCTTCCTGCGTAGTATGCTTCTCAGGCTAAGATGTAAAACAAGTATCGTAATGCCTTTAGAGATAATGCTGCCTCATTACGAACAAAAGACTTTGTCTTTCTTACCTTATTGTTTAAGTAAGATTATTCTCTACAGCTTCGGTGAGACGTTGTTGTATGATTCCGAAGTTAGATTCCACACCAAACAGCTTTATTTTCGGGGCAGAAAGTTGTGTATAGGGTAGGCTAAGGCTTTTTTTGGGTTTTCTTCTTGTTTCCCATCGGTCCATCCAAGTAAGGGTCCGTTAATGGGCAAGTGGTCCCTGCAGTCCAAGCCAGTTGGCTTTAGAGCAGTGATTTCATATCCTACGTACCACAGCCCCAAATCTACCATGCCTAAAGATGGGTACTTTTGGAAAAACAAGTGGTGTATATATATATATATATATATATATATATATATTTCTTTTATTGGGCACAACTCTCATGCTTTTATTCATGCTCATAAGGCTTCTCTCTCTTTTTAGGATTTTTGTCTGGTAAGGGGAAACAAAGAGATTCTTGCTGTTTGGGCAGCTTTTTCCTTCTCCATACTCGTCTCTTAGCTGTTTGCGAGATTATTATATTTTCGAAATTTTTGGCATGGCAAAACATATTCTTTTGTTCATTTGAAGCAGCACTATCAAAAAGATATAACAGGACTTGCGTCATATTTAGCGCAAAGAAAATAAACTTGGCAAGCAGTTGCATCAGGGTTTTTACTAATATAGCGACTTTGTACATATGCATGGGAACAAAATAAGCAAACTTATCGAAATTTTTATATGAGCAAGGGTGGAAGCACATGATATAGTGGAAAGGCAAAATGGCACAAGAGAATTTTTATACCTCCTTCACTGGTACATGGGTACCCCCCCAAACTTATCCAATACTCTGTCCCAGAGTAGTGAAGAAGAGGGTGAGTTCATGTTAGTCCAGTGAAGGTTATTTAGCGGGTTCGCTTGTGCCTTGTAGAAGCTGCAATATGCTTCTTTGCTGCCGCCTCCTTCTTTCTCATTTGGAAACAACTTCTACAAGTGCGGTCACTTGTGGCTGCTTCCTCCTTATTAAGTAGCTGGAACCGGGATGCCCAGGTTCCATATGGAGGTCACCGGAAAAATATTTCCCCAGCTCACCCTCCATTTTATTTCCCAGCTCAACCGGAACATGCGCAATAGCTCTCGGTAGACAGAGAGATCTTGTGCTGTCCCGACAGTCACCGGGGTTGTACTCGTGCTGTCTCTGTAGTTGGCCCCAGGCTACTACAGAAGACAGACTATGATAAGGAATTGCCCCTCTTCGGAGTGCTGACGTTTCTGACCGATAGTTGTTGCTTCAGCTGCGGCATCCATTCTGCATGTTATCAAGTTCATCAACCATTATAAATCGTTAGATAGAAAAAGTTAAAGAAGCTCGATAATGCTAGACTTATTTCGAAATTCGGGTATCGTCCGTCAAAAGAAAGCATAAGTCGATACAAGATTGGGCGATACGAGGAGGGATTGCACGGCACAGCATACCTCCCGATACGGGTATATCGGGCGATAAGGTCGCCAAAGAGCAACTGCCTGACAGAACATCACAAAAGAAAAATGTGCCGCCCGATATGGCGTATCGGGCAAACACCATCGGTCGTTATGTCGTGCAAAACCGCACCGGGCGATACAAAATCCGAAAAGGCTCGTAATCTCGATAGGCAGCGCGCGATAGGACTCATGTCGGGCGATAAGCCTGTCGGGGAATAGCTTGCCGAGCGATAAGGGTGCTGGGCGATAAGCGTGTCAGGCGGTACCTTTGCTCATAGGAGCCATCGCCCGATACCACGGTGAAGGCAACTGGCCGACACGGGAGCAAAAGGGCGGACTACTGCATGTGTTACATGTGGCTAAAATGAGTAAAGCATGACTGCCCGACACGGTGAAATCTCCGTTCTTATTTATAGGCAACTCGACCGGGGGCGAAACTGACATATCTGGGGAACGCGTCGGCCAACGGGTCAGGCGGTTCCCGAGACGATGGTCACATCAGTCTCATTAAGGGCATTTATTCTTATGCACGATAGGGTGTACGCTGCCCAGGAACGCCAAACGTCACGGCCGTTGCGATGCCCTAAAGACCAAAGCCCGGTACGGGCGGTCCTGCGCGCCGGCTGAGCGGCTGCCCGGTATGGGTAAAACAGGCGGCCGAGAAACCTAAGAGCGGAACAACGATCAAAGGGTAAAACATCATTAGCTAAGGGTTAAGCCCTCCACCTCAGAAAATTATTACATCGGTGGCCCATAAAACGGAGTCAGCGCATGTGGCGCATGCACTGACTCGGGCCTTATTACATGCCATAATGTTTGTTCTTGCAAATAATAGAAAAATGCATCCTACTCTATGAAAGAAAGAAAAATTTGGGCTGCCTCCCGAGGAGCGCTGAAGTTCGCGTAGCCAGCTCGACCGGTGTGGGATCATCTTGTTCAACCCTTGGCTGTGCCCATATCTTGTAGGTCGATCTCTGCTCTCCTGACAAAGGCCTCATCCTCGTAGAACCTTTTCACCCTGTGCCCATTCACTTGAAATACTTTGGTCTGATCGTCTTTGTCGTAAAGCTCCATCATTCCGGATGGGTATATTTTTGACACGGTAAACGGTCCTGACCATCTCGTTTGTAACCTCCCAGGGAAAAGACGAATAGAGGACTTGAATAGCAAGACCTTATCCCCTTCGCTTATATCCTTTCTCCTGAGATGGGCATCATGCCACAACTTCGTCCTCTGTTTGTAGATTTTTGCATTTTCATAGGCATTCATTCTCAGCTCTTCGAGCTCTTGAAGCTGCAAGAATCTCTTTTCTCCAGTTTTGTCGAGGTCCATATTTAGGAACTTGATTTCCCAGAGGGCCTTGTGTTCCAATTCTAACGGTAGGTGGCAAGATTTTCTGTAGATGAGATGGTAGGGGGTGGTTCCAATGGGTGTTTTGTAAGCGGTGCAGTAGGCCCAAAGTGCATCGTCAAGCTTCATGGACCAATCTTTCCTTGTTCGGCTGACAGTTTTCTATAAGATTTGCTTGATTTGTCTGTTGGAAACCTCTACCTGCCCTGACGTCTGGGGATGGTAGGGTGTAGCGATCTTGTGCTTCACTCCATACTTGCACAGGAGTGCTTCAAACTGTCTTTCACCAAAGTGCGATCCTCCGTCGCTAATAACTATGCACGGGACGCCGAAGCGAGGGAAGATGGTTTTCTCGAAGAGCTTGATAACTGACTTGGCGTCGCAGGTTTGGGTGGCTACCACTTCCACCCACTTCGATACATAATACACAGCCACGAGTATGTACTGATACCCTCAAGATGGGGGAAACGGCCCCATATAGTCGATCCCCCATACGTCAAATATTTCGACTTCAATCCAGCTCGCCATTGGCATTTCGTCCCTCCGCCCTATGTTCCCCGTAAACTGGCACTCTTTGCAAGCCTTCACAAACTGTGCAGCGTCATTAAACAAGGAGGGCCAATAGAAACCTGATTGTAGCACCTTTGCAGTTGTTCTTTCGCTGCCTAGGTGACCACCATAGGGGGAGGCGTGGCATTGCTTCAGGATGTCCGCGGTTTCTTCTTCTAGTATGCACCTCCTGTATAAGTTGTCAGCGCATCTTCTGAACAAGAGAGGATCGTCCCAGTAGTAGTTTTTAACTTCCGCGAAAAGCTTCTTCTTCTGATTGTACGTTATGTCAGGGGGCAGTTCTCCGCAAGCAAGATAACTGCAGATGTCTGCAAACTAGGGTAGGCTTTCTTCTTGGGCTTCGGCCAACATAAGGGCTTCGTCGGCGTAGTCGTCGTTGATAGGAGGCCCTCTCTCTTTCTCAGTCACGATCCTTGATAGATGGTCTGCGACCACATTCTCTGCGCCCTTCTTGTCGATAATTTCGTGGTCGAATTCTTGGAGCAGTAAGGCCCACCTCAACAGTCTGGGCTTTGCGTCTTTCTTTTGCATTAAGTATTTTATCGCCCCATGATCTGTGTATACTTGAACCTTTGCTCCGATGAGATACGACCTGAACTTATCAAACGCGAAGACGATCGTGAGCATCTCCTTTTCAGTTGTTGTGTAGTTTACCTGGGCTTCCTCCAACGTGCGACTTGCGTAGCAGATCACCTGGTGCTTCTTGTCTTTCTTTTGCCCCAGGACTGCTCCAACCGCGTAGTCGCTTGCGTCGCACATCAACTCAAAAGGTAAACCCCATTATGGCACTTGAAGGATAGGTGGTGATATTAAAGCTGTTATGACCCACTCCCTGATTAACTAATAAATATCTCGAATTACATGAAAACACCTCAATTAGTGTTGAGTATCAAATTAAATATCATGATAATCAAATAAGTAAATATGTGAATCAATAGTTGAGTTTGAATCACCTGAGGCGACTAATGATATCAATGTTGATTAATTAGTTAATTAAGTTGAGTTGAGTACTCACTGTTGCAATTAAGTGACTTGACCAGTTGTAACAAGCTAGTTAAAATAATTTTATGCCCTGGGATGATAGAGAATCTCGTGCTTGAGAGTTTGCAAGAAGAATCATTTGAATCCGACCTTCAGGTCATGAATTACGAGTTTTTGGAGCTTTAAGGGACTGGATTGTAATTTCGGATAGTTGGTGGGCAAATTGCATTCCGCCCCCTAGCCCTTTCTCACTTATTACTTATCTTCTTCTTCCCGATTGAAACAGAGAACCGACAGAAGCGGCGCCGATAGAACAACAGAAAGGGGGGGGGAATCGCGTGGGCGATTTGGGTGCCCATAGCTCCGCCACCTTCTCCACCCTTCCTCCACCCTTCTTTCCTCCTCATCCTCACCATAGAGGCGCCTCGGCCTGCAGCCCGACCTGCTGCACAGAGCAGCGCCGGCCAGCAGCCGCAACAGCGGCCAGGGGCAGCTGGGCGCGAGCTAGCACTTGGAACCGGTGCCTTCGACTTCGACCAAGAGCCGTGCAAGAATCCGTAGCCCCAGCCCAAGCTTTAGCTATCAACCGAGCTCTCCCATCCATCCGTGCGTGAGATTGTCACCTGCTGCTTGCAGCAGGTCTGAGCCAGAAGCAGTTGGCGTGAGAAGCACCTCCAAAACAACACCTTCAACTCGGCCGTGGTGCCAAAGCATGAATCTGCCACCTTCCAGCCAAAATCATCAACCAATCGAGTTCCCTTTTCAACTTGCACATGAAACAGGTTCGCATCCAGGCTATGCCAAGGTAGAAGAAGACCTGCGTGTGCCTGAAAACTGGTCTCTGGACGCATTGTTAGACAAATCCAGACGTTTTGAACCACGGTGAGTAGCATTTCATTCATCTATCACAATTTAACTCGATAAAACGGGCGATTATAGTTCGATCTGGTTTGACGCAGTTTTCAGCATATACCCGGGTGTCGGGCAGTGCCGGCACCGTTAAATTACCAAATCACGCGTTTTAATTATTAACATTTGTACATCGTTAATTAGCAATTGTTGTGTGTGAATTAGAGTAGTAAAACCACACGATCAATCGAAACCAAATTACTCGATTAAATGGTGAAATAGTAGCGCACGACCACATTCTGGACAGTTTGGATATAAACTCGGGCTATATGATTTTTAATAAATTAATTGAGCATGATTTTAAAGAAATGACGACGATGTGAAAAATATCAAAGAAAACCTAGATGCACGTTCTAGGTCGTAGTTAATTTAAATGATTTAATATTTTTTTTTCAAATTGACACGCTTCTCAAGGACATCAGTAGAAGTTCCTAATTATTAATAATAATTTGTGTTATGATACGTAATTAACTCTTGATTGAGTTAAGTGATGCACAGACGAGGATTTGGGTTAATGTGCACGTTTTTCGAGAATTTTAGAAAATTGATAATTGTTGAGTATGATTCTTATATGTGGAGTAAATTTCTTTAATTTGTGCAATAAGATGTTCAATTGCGTAAATTCGCTATGTATGTGCCAAATTGAAATAAGTTGGGTTATTTATGCATTTCTAATTTGTCTGAATGCATGGTATGAGAATTTCTCAGAAATTACAAGGATTTAAAATATATTGCTCTGTCAGTTTAGAATGACAGTGTATTGTGATCTGATATAAAATCAGTAAATGTGATATTCCTGTTTAAATGGTTATATGTTAATAAGTTAATAGACTTAGGTGCCCTAACACCGTAGAACCCTTTGACAGATCTGCTTCTTAGGGGTGAAACTCGTATTGCAACATTATCCGTGCGATGTCATGGAGACACGAGGACAGAGAGGCAGTGTCCAACAACAACGCGTGCGGAGTCACGGTGGCACTGGAGGAAAATGGGGGTTATTCAACATCATCCGTGCTTGTGTCACGGAGGTAACCCGGTGAGACTCTCCGCCTGTGTACTCAGGTTTGTCAGGAGGAGTCTGGAGCACACGTGGTTGTGCAGCACACGTGGTTGTGCATTGAGGCCGTGGAGCCTGGGGTCCTGTAGCAGAACAGGGCTGGCGTCAGACTTAGCATTTCCCGGGTGTGTCGCTAAGTCTTGTACGGTGGGATCGTAGCATGAACTTGCTACGGATCTTCATATGCAGAGTACACTGTATATGATTAGGGCTTAATAATAATATAAATTGGTACTCATATAGGATCACAGTAAATTAAAGTATTCGAACTTTTGTGCTATTTCTTTATATCTGTTTATCTGTTCAAATTATCTGTTAATGCATGGAAATGTGATTATATTCTGCAAATCTGTTATGTTATTAGAACTGCCTTACTTAGTTCTGCATTTATGTTTAATTTCAATTTATAAACCTGATGAGTTGTTTAGTGATAGCTAAGTGAAATACTATTCACTGAGCGAGTAGGCTCATACCTCTACTCAAAACATTTTCAGGTTATCATCAGCAGCAGGAAATCAGAAGGATCGATTTATCCTTACGCCTAGTCGATAGAAGGTTCGTAGTTAGTAGTTAGAGGTCTCTTAGTCCTTTCCCCTCGATCTTTGGGACAAGGTGTGAGTGAGAGAGAGAGAATGTGTATAAAGATGTAAATTAACTATTATGCTTAATTTTATGTCGAATAATGTAATATGCTGTAACCTCTGTTTATATTGCTAGTCAGTTTAATAAAGATGCTTCTGCAGTTGTTTAGTTTTATTTTACAGCGTAAATCAGATTATCGTATTAATCTCTTTGAATGTATTTAAAAGTAAAGAGTGGTTGGCTTATGTGTAAATCCCATCCTGTCGCGTCCTAATCTCGTGGTTTGTGATTAATGTGAGATTGGGGCGTGACAACTTTTGGTATCAGAGCTTTGGTTTGAATACATAGTTACTCAAGGTCAGGGGACGATAAGAGACCAATAGGATTAAGGTTTAGGTGTCTTTCTTCTATCTGTAATTTTCTAACAGGAAGTATTCTGTTATAATATTGCAGATAGCAGGAAGAGGATGTGGTCACGAGAATCAAGTAATGAGCTTAAGATGAGTCGTTAAGAATCACTAAGGTCAAAGAATAAGGTTATAAGTAAGGCGAATAATGAATGATGTGTTTTAGCTCTGGAAGGTCTGAGTGTTTAGATACCCTGGCCAGGTGTCTGAATACTTAGATTGACCAGTATCAAGCTACTCTGTCTGTTCTTCTCTGGATGCCCTGGCCAGGTATGCAGAGGAAGGATAGGCTAGAGAGAAAACCCTAGAAATCTTAGGGTTAAGAAATCAGAAATTTATGTAGGAGTAAGAGGTTAATTAAAGGATGTGATATAACTCCTACTTTATATTGCTTATTGATTAAAGATCATTAGAAATGCTCTTATATGCATGAATTTAGACTTTCAGTTTGTACAATAAGTATGATTCTTTTATATTGTTGTGACATGAAGTGAATTGTTTAATGTTTGTTTTCTTTGTATTAAAGTAGACCCAAAGTTATGTATAAGTAAGTTGCCCTAAGTGGATATTCTTTCCACATGTTTAAGGTTAATAGGGGTTGATTAATCTCGAGTAGCTCTTGGCTTCAGGACTACAGGTTCGGCCTGGTCCGGCTGGCAGGATGCGTTACTGGGATCTAATGACTCCTATTAACAGTAATATAAGAATAGACTCTGGATGATTTAGACCCGTGATATAGTGAGAATGTATATACACTAGAATGTTTTAACTAAGATAAGAAGTCTAAATGTTCTTTATTCTTGAGAATTAGGGCTTGAGAAGCATAGACCCTAATCGGCCCAAAACAGGGTTTTAATGATACATAAATACAAATTTGACAAGTAAAGTGTTTTAGTAAATGATTTTTAGTATCTTATGTGTAACTCTAATTTGGCTAAAATTGGGATATGATTTGGATATATAAAATGTGAACAACATTAGAAGATATCAGAATTTTTGAAGAATGTTCTGACCTGTTTATCGGCTGAGTTTCAAAACTCGACCGATCACATTTTCAGATTTATATAGCAGTGTTGTAATTGAATTTTATCTTTTTATTGGTATATCCAATTGATCTCAAATTTTAACTATGTTTGAAAATCACAAATTTTAGACACTCTATTAATTTGGCGTAATTTTTGGATGACTTTTGATCTCTACAGTAAGGTGTCGGTCGAGTTGCAACTCGACCGAATCTGCTGCAGACTGCTATATAGCAGCTTACTGTTTGATTTTTAATTAATTATTGGTAACTTGAAATGATCCCAAATTTTTACTGGAGGTCTAAAACTTCATTAGGTATAACATATAAAATTTTCAGAATTTTTGGAGCTTCTGTTAGCCATTTAATAAACGAATTACAGAAACTATTGTGAAAACTGAATTTTCAGCCAATATATTAAAGTTGAGTGTTGGGTTAATATGTTATTGACCCAAGCAACTCAATTTGATCAATATGATTGACCACACACACATACAATAATTCTATGTTATTAATAAGGACCAAACCCTAGAATGATTAAAGTTGTAGTAGTTTAAGGGATATCATTAGTGATGTAACCTTGAATACTAGTAACCTTATAAATAAGACCTTGAGATTTGTTCTATGTAATGTAATCCGGTAGTGATAGTGAACTAGGGTTTTAAAGTAGATAATCTGAACGGTACATGAGCAATATGTAATGACTTACAGAAAAAGGTAAAATATAAACCTAAAATGTAACTATATGAAAGTAGCATAGAAATTGGAGTATTACCCGATATATGATCTGCAGAAAGTTGATGTAGTTCATGTTTTTAAGACATGGCGTCACTATATTTATGATGTGACAATAGATCACCACCCTGGTAAAGAGAATGTGGTGGATGATGTTTCCAGCAGAAAGTCAAGTTCAACAGCCAATGCATTCTCTATGACAGGTTTCAATAGAGACCTGCTAGTAAAAATGTGGAAGTTGAACTTAAACTTAGGGGTAATAACACAGAATGATTTGATTGTACATATGTAAGTTAAGCTTACTTTTTGTGATCAAATCAAGAAACTATAAAAGGGTGATAGTGACTTAATCCATACCATGCATGACCTGATAGGAGGAAAAGAGACTAGAGTTTAAGTTTTTAGATGATAAGATGTTGTTTTAGCATGATATGTTGTGTGTATCTCGAGATAGAGTAAAATTCTTTTAAGGGGAAAAGCCTGAAAGAAAAGATTCTTATGGAAGTGTATGTATTGATGTATGCTATGTTTTCAAGAAAACACTAAGATGTATATGAATACCAAGAAGTTAAAATGGATGGTCAGATATGCAGAAGGACGTAACTGAGTACGTGGTTAGAAGTAGTGTGTACCAGTAGGTTAAGGCTGAACCCTAGAAATCTACAACTACCTTCTAATCTTTTTCTGTGCCTGAATAGAAATGGGAATATATCACAATGGATTTTGTGGTAAGGTTACCCAGGACACCTAGAGGTTATGACTCGATATGAATGATTGTGGATAGACTAATTTAGTCTGCTCACTTTCTTCATATTAAGTCAACCCTTGATGTCTTGATACATGACTAAGATATACATGGATGAAATAGTTAGATTGCCTGGTAATCCAGTTTCAATCATATCTTATTGAGATCCTAAGTTCACATCTAGGTTGTGGAAACAGTTGCATCGTGCTTCGGGCACAAAGATAAGATTCAGTACAACCTTTTTACTCGCATACGGATGGTCAGTCTGAGAGAACCATTCAGACTCTTAAGGACATGCTGAGAGCATATGTTATGCGTCTCAGTGAAAGTTGGGAAGAACATTTAAGTCTTATAGAGTTTGCTCAGTGTGAATGTTGAGTTTAGAAATACACAACTGATAATGGTTCGGTTTGAATATAAACCCAGGCAAAACAAATTTGGTAAATCATCAGGTGCATGATTTCAAGCTAGCAAGACAGCATTAAAATATGTAAATAAACCTGGTTGCATGCTTCCTGTTATGTTAATGTGTATGACTTAAAATTTACATGAATCGTTTCTCTGAGATATTATCAGAATTTCTCAAGTACTATTAAATATTTGTGATATGATACGTAAATAACTCTGAACTGAGTTATGTGATGCATAAACCAGGATTTGGGGTTAATATGCACGTACTTCGAGAAATTTCAGATAATAGATAAATAGTATAGATGGTTTATTATATGTGAAGTAAATTACACTTATCGGTGTAATAAGATTTTCAATTACATGAAATTCAGTATGTTTGTGCCAAAATTGATTTGAGTTTGGAATACTTATGAATTTTTAATTTGTCTGCATGTAAGATATAAAGATTACTCAGTAATTACAATGATTTTGAATATACTGCTGTGCCAGTTCTATAATGATACCGTATCGTGATTTGAATTGCAATCAAACATGTGAGATAATGGAAACCCTAAGAGTAGGGTGTTGCCATGTGATTAGTGAATGAGATAACCCTAAGAGTAGGGTGTTGGCATGTGATGAATGAATAAGGCAAGTGAAACCCTGAAGATAGGGTGTACGATGAATCAAGTATTTTGATATCAGTTTTCATTATGAGATGTGATGATGTTTAACAGTTAAATTACATGATTTTATTTTAGTACCAAATTGACATACATTCTGTTTATTTAAGAATCTTAGTTTGTCTGCATGAATAGTATAATAATTTCTTGGTAATTATCATAAATTGAGATACTATCATAACAGTTTTGGAAAGACAATATTTTGTGGGTCGATCTGGAATCAGATCAGATGTGTCCTAGGTTGAGGGACCAATACCGATAGTTGATCAGAGGATCAAAAGTTCAAGTATTCACGAGATACCTTTAGTGAGGGTTTTATGAAGGAACCATAACATAGAAGAAGCCATGTGGGAACACGAGACAGAAATGAGTAACACGTTTCCTTTCTCCTTTAGGAATTTCGGGACGAAATTCTTTTAAGGGGAAAAGGTTGTTATGACCCACTCCCTGATTAACTAATAAATATCTCGAATTACGTGAAAACACCTCAATTAGTGTTGAGTATCAAATTAAATATCATGATAATCAAATAAGTAAATATGTGAATCAATAGTTGAGTTTGAATCACCTGAGGCGACTAATGATATCAATGTTGATTAATTAGTTAATTAAGTTGAGTTGAGTACTCACTGTTGCAATTAAGTGACTTGACCAGTTGTAACAAGCTAGTTAAAATAATTTTATGCCCTGGGATGATAGAGAATCTCGTGCTTGAGAGTTTGCAAGAAGAATCATTTGAATCCGACCTTCAGGTCATGAATTACGAGTTTTTGGAGCTTTAAGGGACTGGATTGTAATTTCGGATAGTTGGTGGGCAAATTGCATTCCGCCCCCTAGCCCTTTCTCGCTTATTACTTATCTTCTTCTTCCCGATTGAAACAGAGAACCGACAGAAGCGGCGCCGATAGAACAACAGAAAGGGGGGGGGGAATCGCGTGGGCGATTTGGGTGCCCATAGCTCCGCCACCTTCTCCACCCTTCCTCCACCCTTCTTTCCTCCTCATCCTCACCATAGAGGCGCCTCGGCCTGCAGCCCGACCTGCTGCACAGAGCAGCGCCGGCCAGCAGCCGCAACAGCGGCCAGGGGCAGCTGGGCGCGAGCTAGCACTTGGAATCGGTGCCTTCGACTTCGACCAAGAGCCGTGCAAGAATCCGTAGCCCCAGCCCAAGCTTTAGCTATCAACCGAGCTCTCCCATCCATCCGTGCGTGAGATTGTCACCTGCTGCTTGCAGCAGGTCTGAGCCAGAAGCAGTTGGCGTGAGAAGCACCTCCAAAACAACACCTTCAACTCGGCCGTGGTGCCAAAGCATGAATCTGCCACCTTCCAGCCAAAATCATCAACCAATCGAGTTCCCTTTTCAACTTGCACATGAAACAGGTTCGCATCCAGGCTATGCCAAGGTAGAAGAAGACCTGCGTGTGCCTGAAAACTGGTCTCTGGACGCATTGTTAGACAAATCCAGACGTTTTGAACCACGGTGAGTAGCATTTCATTCATCTATCACAATTTAACTCGATAAAACGGGCGATTATAGTTCGATCTGGTTTGACGCAGTTTTCAGCGTATACCCGGGTGTCGGGCAGTGCCGGCACCGTTAAATTACCAAATCACGCGTTTTAATTATTAACGTTTGTACATCGTTAATTAGCAATTGTTGTGTGTGAATTAGAGTAGTAAAACCACACGATCAATCGAAACCAAATTACTCGATTAAATGGTGAAATAGTAGCGCACGACCACATTCTGGACAGTTTGGATATAAACTCGGGCTATATGATTTTTAATAAATTAATTGAGCATGATTTTAAAGAAATGATGACGATGTGAAAAATATCAAAGAAAACCTAGATGCACGTTCTAGGTCGTAGTTAATTTAAATGATTTAATATTTTTTTTCAAATTGACACGCTTCTCAAAAATCGTCCATGAAAACTTCTACGACGTCTTCTAGAAAATCCGAGAACATCGATATCATGCATCGCTGAAAGGTGGCGGGGGCGTTGCAGAGTCCGAAGGGCATCCTTCGGAAGGCATAAGTGCCGTAAAGGCAGGTGAACGTTGTTTTCTCTTGATCGTCGGGCAAGATGGGTACCTGGTAGAAACCTGAAAAGCCATCAAGAAAACAAAAGAAATCGTGATGCGCTAACCTTTCGAGGACTTGGTCAATAAAAGGTAGCGGAAAATGATCCTTCTTTGTAGCCTAATTTAGCTTTCGGTAATCTATGCACATCCGCCAGCCGGTGACGGTCCTAACCGCCACCTCGTCACCCTTCTCACCCTTAACTAACATCATCCCGCCCTTTTTAGGCACTACGTGGATCGGACTTACCCAACTGCTGTCGCTGATTGGGTAAATGATCCCTGCATCCCTATGCTTTATTACCTCTTTCTTGACGACCTCCTTGAGCATCTGGTTCAGTTTCCTCTGGGGTTGAACCAGAGGCTTGGCAGATTCATCCAAGTTGATGTGATGCATGCACAGGGCGGGGCTAAGGCATTTGATATCATCTACTGAATATCCTATAGCCTTCCTGTGGAGCCTTAACTCCTCAAGGAGTCAGTCCAGCTGGTTGCTCGAAAGATCGGCGTTTACGATGACGGGGTTTCTCTGCTCTTCATCTAAGAACTAGTACTTCAGGCCTTTGGGCAACACTTTCAACTCTGGCTTTGGTCTGGGTGCCTTTTCCTGAGGCTCCTTCTCAAGAGAGGCACACATCACAGACTCAACCACCTTATCCTCTTCCTGTAAGCCTTCGTCGGGAAGGTCGAAAAGGTCGAGATGCTTCGCGACCTCAGGGTCTTCGAGGTCGGGATCTTGACAGTTTATAGCCCTCAAGAGGGGGTCTACTGTCCGGATATCTTCCTCTACTTCCTCGCAGAATTTATTGTAGCTATCTGTGAAACATGCTGATTCAGAGAGGGACGGGCTCTTCATTATTTCTTTCAGCTTGAAGTCCATATGGTTGTTGCCGACCCTTAAGGTGATCATCCCTTCAGAAACATCAATTAGCGCTCTCCCTGTCGCCAAGAAGGGCCGCCCAAAGATGATCGGGCAACGGGGATCTTCAGCCGTGTCGATGACGACTATATCGCAAGGGATGAAGAAGTCGCCAACCCGGATTGGTACATCTTCGACAATGCCGACATGTCTCTTGAAGGTGTGGTCCGCCAGTTGGATTCACATGTTAGTCCGAACCATGTCGGTCAAACCCACCCTTTGTGCGAAACTTAGGGGCATGAGTCTTATGCTAGCCCCCAAGTCTGCTAGACCCTTGCACTCGACGTTGTCTCCGATGGCGAACGGGATTGTGAAAGCTCCGGGATCCCTTTTCTTATTTGGTGTGTCGGGCTTCAAGAAGGTGGAGGAGGCAGAATCTAGATACACTGTCTCTATCCTTCCTCCCCTTCTCTTCTTTGTGATAAGGTCCTTGAGGAACTTGGCATACATAGGCATCTCTTCCAATGCATCAAGGAAGGGGACTTCAAGATGCAGTTTCCTGATCGAGTCCATGAACCTCTCATGACGCCTCTTCAGATTTGCCTTTATCAGCTTATACGGGAATGGCGGCCTTGGGGCGTAGGAATTCCTCCCACTAGGTAGCTCGTCTGAAGGCTTCCATGCTGGCTCTTGAGCTTCTGCTTGTCCACCTTCGCCCTCTGCTGGAATGGTGCTCTCAGACCTCGGTTCAGGTTCCGGTTCGGCTTCAGCTGCGCGCCCCACCGTCTTCCCAGACCTTAGTACTGCCATTCTGGCAGTTTCCGGGTAGGAGAGTGTCTTTCCCGCAGGGTTCTTCATCAGTGCAACCATTTGGGCCAATCGTTGATCGACTTACCATTGGCGCATCTGCAGACTCGCCATCTGGTGTTGCATGGAATTCTGAACTCCGGGGCCGCGAAGCGCACCCTGTACCAGTTTGCTGATAATGGTGTCCTGTCTTTTTATGTAGGCTGAAAGCTGACCAACCAAGCTAGGTTGGCTCACCCTCTTGCCTCGGCCCTGACATTCACCTTCAAGAAGAGATTGCTCACAATGAGACATGGTATCAAGACTCGGTGGAGCAGGTCAGCTTCCAAGGTTCCTGTAAGAGCATATAAAATCAAGTTAGAAAATTGAATTATTTGGCTTGGGCAAGGAATAATAGTAATGAAAAAGGAAAAGATAAAAGAAAAAGTGTGTTGTCAAACTTATTTCTAAGCTTGAGGCACAGGAGTATAGTTAGTGGATTCGGATTCATCAACAGTACCGTTTTTGCCTTGTCCCCGACAACGGCGCCAAAAAGTTGACCGGCCTAAATCGCGCGTCCTAAAATTGGAGGCGGATTTGAGGTAGTCGAGCTTTTACATTTATAAACCCAAATCCTTCTAGGCCCCCGCAACTTTGTTTACGGGGTCGAAGTAGATATACGGGGTCGAACACAGGGACAAGGGGGGTAGTGTTGAGAACCCAGAATCGACACGCTACACTCCGGCAGGTATAAAGAGATGATAAATTCCCTAGGAGGGAAGCATAAAGATGTCACGAACAAAATAAGAAAACTATCTCCAAGTAGAGTTACTAGAAAGATTTAAGGTTTTAAGCAATTAGCAGTTTTTAGGGGTTTTCATGCAACGGAAACAGAAGGATACACTCGGAGCTAAGGCGAGGTACAAAGGATAAAACTGCGGTAAAGCAAGCGGCGGTAGGACCAATCCTGTACCCCTCCTCTCGAAGCGGGCACCTCTGATAAGGCATCGGTTCCACTCTAGGGGTCACCGGACTCAAATTAGAGTGGAAAGGTTACTAAAGCAACTCCGTTCCCGACACTCTCGTACTCCAGAATCGGACCAAACACTAGAGCCGCAACACAACTCTCGAAGTTGTTGCGATGGGAAAACACGATTCAATAGCTAAGCGAAACGCGATTCAAAACATGCAAGCTAGAGTTCAGATACCAAACATTGCAGTCATACAACATATTGTACCAAGCATAGAGCAGCAAGTAAGTAAGCTTTTCTATTTCTATAAGCATTAAAGGTCTTAATTACAATGCATGAGTAAAGAATTAAATAACAGAATTAAAGATATGTGTCGCCTTCTTGATATAGAAGGGAGACAGGCTACAGTAACCATCCCGCCCGATATCGGACAGGGGCCTAGCCCGATACAGTTGTGTCGGGCGGCACGCTCTCTCAAGCGGCACACCGCGACAGGCGACTGCATCGCTCAAGGGTCTGGCCGATACGCTCAAGTCGGGCGGCACACCCTCTCGGGCGACACGCCTGACGGGTGGAGCGTATCGGGTTCGGTATCGTGCCGGGCATGGGGCTGCGTATCCTACTGCCGGGCACTGGTGTCGGGCACTCGTGTTGTGTATCTACATCAGCCGATATCGGCTTTCAGTGTCGCCCGATACAGTCCTGGGTGAACCAATCCCCTCCCTCTCGGGATGAGGAAGAGCTCACCTAGTGTCGCCCGGTACGAACACTGGAGCACGATACGCCTGCTCTCACAGCCTCCTCCAAAGATCACTCGACTCTCCACAACCTGAAGTGGCCAAGCTTGTCCGAATTGTCTAAGCTGTCTTTTCGGCTCCCTGTAGGTGCTATTTATAGGCAGCTGGTCGGGGGAAGATATGATGCTCGAAGCGCCACGTGTCCTCCTTTCCGCAGTTCAGTCGGTGGTCGGCTGACACGGGTATCGCCCGGTATCGCCCGACACAAGGAGGTCGGTTGTCGGGCGTCGTGGTGAGAGGCGCCTGCCGGTGGGTGGTCGATATCGCGCGACAACTGGAGTAATTGCGGCGCGCTTGGCTCCCTGTCGGGTAAAGAGGCGTGTCGTCCATCGCGCAGTCCTACCGGTCAGTGTGTGTATCGAGCGTCGGGGGGGGGGGGGCGAGACAGTCTTGGACTTATTTGCGGGTCGGAACGACCTTATTGGTGTTAAATGGGCCAAAATAGGAGGAAACTCTGCAAAAGATGGAAATATTGGACTGAGAGCATTGCTTTGCCAATTATTACGGAAATGCATATAAAAGTGAGGAAAACAACCGAAAAGGGCAGTTTTGATAACAGAATAAAGACCAAAAACATCACAAAAATTGGTGTTATCAGAAGGCCAAAGAAAAGAGAGCCCAGATGGGCAATAACAACCCATAGGAGAATTTGTATGTTACTCGAAGCAGGCCAAGAAGAAGTTATGATGAAGGGAATGTGGTAACCCCTAAATAAACCACCCGCTACTCCATTCTTCCTTTTAATGATTAATACACTTGCATGGAACATTAGAGGTGCCAGCAAAAATAAAGCTAGGCACTCTCTCAAACAACTTGTCATCCAACACAACATCAAAGTCGTGTCTATCTCTGAACCGTGTATCTCTGGGTCTGCAGCTCAAAAGGTCATCGATGAATTAGGTTTCTCTAGCTCCCATAGGGTAGAAGCGAATGGATTCTTGGGAGGCATATGGGTTTTCTAGAATGAAGAAGACTGCCATATTCAGATTCTGCAAAGCCATAAACACTTTATACACTGCTGCATTGATAACAAATCACTGTATACCTTCATCTATGCCTCGCCCAGTCCGGGAGGCAGACCGGTTCTATGGGAACACCTCAAAAGACTAGGACAACAAATCTCCAGTCCTTGGATAGTTCTCGGGGATTTCAACTGCATGCTCAATCCAGACGAAAAGATCGGTAGCACCAGGTTCAACCTAAACGAAGCTAATAGATTTGCTACTGCCATTATGCAAGCAAGTCTTTTCGACATCAGTAGCACAAGCTACACTTTCACATACAAAAAGGGTCTTCTGCACGAGCGCCTCGATAGAGCCTTGGCCAACACAACTTGGATCCAAGACTACTCCACATTTATTTGTGTGAATCTACCAAGAATAGGATCAGACCACAATCCTATCAGCATCCTCAACACAGCCAAACTGAAATGTGTCATAAGATTCAAAACTTTGGCATCTTGGCAGCAACAAGATTCTTTTGCTGGACTGTTACAAAATAATTAGAATGCGACACTGCCTTTCAATAGTGCGCTCGAATCGATCTGCAAACCTATCATGGCATGGGATGCCAATATCCGTCGCAACAAAGGGAAGGCAAAATAGAAACTAATCTCGACTATCTCCCAATTACAAAAACAGATAGAAAAAAGGTACAACACTGAAAAGGATAGGAAATGCCAAGCTCTAGAAAATGAGCTAGAGGATATCTACCTGAAAGAGGAAGAGGACTGGAAACAAAAAAGTCACATTGATTGGCTAGTAGATGGGGACAACAACACTAAATTCTACCATGCTTATGTCAATTCAAGACGCAGACTCAACAACATTGACAACCTCCAAAATGAACAAGGAACTTGGACGATAGATGCGACAAGCCTCAAGGAACTAGTAGCCAACCACTTATGCAACCTACTCATAGAAACGAGGAGCCCGCCGTTGTCATCTATGGAAAAAATTCCTGGAGATTTTAAAAAACTTTCGAATAGACATCAGAGACAGCTGGGAGCTTCAGTGACAGAGTATGAATTATGGCAGATCATCAAAGAGGCAAATCCTTTCAAAGTGGCAGTGCCGGATGGCACAGATATCCATTTTATCAAAGCAAACTGGAAGACTATCAGAAACTCTATCCTCATCTCAATCAGAAGCATGCTCAATGGTAATGACATTCCCAACACCATAAGGGATGCAAGTATTGTCTTGATTCCTAAGGTTAAACATCCTACCAATTGCAATCAGCTAAGACCTATCACTCTTAACAATGTGTGTTTAAAGCTAGCATCCAAAGTGGTAGTTGGAAGAGTACAGAAGTTCATCTCGAGATGGATTTCCCAAGAACAATCCAGTTTCATACCCGGCAGAAGCATAACTGATAACATCATCGTGGCACAAGAGATCATTCATAATCTGAGAAGGAAGAAAAGCGCCGAGTACATGGCCATTAAGGTCGACCTTTCTAAAGATTATGATCGCATGTCCTGGAAGTTTATTGAGCATACGCTGAACAAAATGTCCTGGCCACCGAACATCAAAGCTTACATTCTAAACTCGTTGAGCACATGAGATACGAGTGTTATTCTAAATGGAAATTCTTTGCCGGCTTTCAAAACATCCAGGGGCCTCAGACAAGGCGATCTGCTGTCCCCCTACCTATTCGTTTTGTGTATGGAAAGGCTCACACAACTCATTCACCAATACGTTAGAGAAAACATGTGGAAACCGATCAAATTTTCACAGCAGGCACCACATGTGTCTCACATTATGTTTGCGGACGACATCATTATTTTCACAAAAGCATCCATGGATCAAATCAATGTTATCAATAATTGTTTCCGGTTATTTGATGAAGCCTCGGGTCATCAAATCTCTATTGAAAAATCCAAAATTTTCTTCTCCTCGTCCGTCAACAGAACAACACGATCTGCAATATGCAAAGCCAGTGGTATTATGGAAACGAATGATCTCGGAAAATACTTAGGGGTCCCGCTTCTACACAAGAAGGTGAATAAGAAAACTTACTCCTTCTTGGTGAATAATATGGAGAATAGAATTAATGGCTGGGCAGCCAAAACCTTATCTCTAGGAGGCAGCATATGCATGGTGAAGGTAGTTCTCAGTACTTTACCTACCTACGTGATGCAAACAGGGAACATCCCTATCTCCGTTTGTTCAAAGTTGGACATAACTATCTGTAAATTCATCTGGGGTGGATGCCACAAAACTAACCCTATGTCTCTCGTTGCTTGGCACAAAGTGTGCACCAGTATGGAGAATGGCGCTCTGGGAATCAAATCGATGTCGGATTGGAATAAAGCTCTTATCTGAAAAAACTCCTGGAAATATATAACTAATAAGGATACTATTTGGATAAGAGGCCTCAGACAAAAGTACAGAAACTTCACTCTCAACAAAACAGGACGGTCCACAGTTCTCTGGAAAAGCATGTACCAAGGGATACATTTTATTAAGGAAAACTATATGAAGGTAATCAATGATGGCCACGATACTATGGTTTGGTCTGATCATTGGGTACCAGGCATCAAAGAACTCTCGACCATGGCTACTGCACCTATCAGTACTGACATTCTGGATCTTACAGTAGCTAGTCTACAAAACCTAGAAGGGTGTTGGGATGAGGCCTTCTTACAGACTAAGCTCCCGGACAATTGCGTCCATCAGATTCTAAAACTACCGACTCTGTCCAACGAGAAAGGTAGTGATAAATGGCGCTGGATACATGAGGAAAGTGGTTATTATACCACTTCAACGACTTACGATTTGATCCATGCAGATAACCGTTTGCCTATCAACAAACTCTGGATGCATATATGGCAATCTAATGCGCCCAACAAAATCAAGACTTTTGTCTGGCTGGCGGCACATGAGGCCATTATTACCAACTTTCGCCGCAAACAGAGAAAACTCACCGATTGTTCTATCTGTCCGAGATGTGAATCTCAAGAAGAGGATACTCTTCATGCATTATGGCAATGTTCGTATGATAAATAGGTATGGACCAAGACTTATCCTGCTAATAATGAAGGAAGACACCATGACGCCATCGTCCAACAATGGCTAATGAGCAACCTACAAAGTAAAGAAGAAGACCTTATATGCTTCATGACAACGTGCTGGATTATTTGGAAAGCTAGAAATGCATTGGTGTTCGAAGACAAATACATTGGAACTGACAGACAAGTGAACCAAGTACTTAGTCTTCATGATCAAATCAACAAAGGTATGCAAAGGAAGAGTAGATCTAAAATGGATCTAATCCAACAACACAATCAGGCATTAGAGCTCTATAGAGGGTAGAACGTGATTGTTGTAGATGCGGCAATGAAAGAGGAGGACGCAGCCATAGCCATGACTTTTCTCGATGAAACGGGTAGATGGAGTGGAGGCGCAACACTCAACATTGAAGTACACTCTGTCACCGAAGAAGAAATAAGAGCTATTGACTTTGCTTTATAGATTTCTACTAACATGAACTCTAACCCAATCACCGTCATCACAGATAGTTACAAGGCCATCAAAGCTATTGAGGTAGATGCAGATAACTGCCCAGCTTTCTATCCGTGGTTGAACTCTATCAATGATATGCTCGACAAAAAGCCTAATACATGCATCCTCAAAGCCTCAAGACAAAATACCTATATTGCTGATGCTTTGGCAAAGCACCACCTCAAAAACCACAAGGAGGGCCGTACTTACACGGCACCTCCCCTCGACCCTGTGGGTCACTCTATCCTCTTCCCCTTCTATAATGGTAGGAGTCCTACCAAGTTTATTTTCACTGCCGACAATGTATCTAACATTTGTTTAAGACCTGCAAGAGGAGGGCGGGATGAATAAAAGAGCCTCCTAGCTTACCAAAAAAAACCTCAAATTTGAAAAAAAAAGATTAAGGATTCTAGAATCTTCCTATTCAATTATAGTTAGGTTTTGATAAACTTTTGTCCATCATATCATATGGGTCATTATCTTAATGTATGTTTTAAGAAATGAGATAAAGTGAATTATCTTTTGCTTAGTGAGTTAGATGAGTCTAATTTTGAGATTGAGAGTGATTATCCCTCCTGGGTCTACCCATCATCTTTTTATGTATATTTGAAGGTATTATCATAGAAAAGAGAAAATAAGAGAGTGAAATATTATTCCCTTTCATATTAAGATAAAGATGGGTTAGTTAGATGCATAAAGGAACAAGACATTCCATTTGTTATCAATTAATTTTTTTTGTAACATTGACTATTTTCATTAAGTCCATTGCTTAACTTTTATCATAAAAATCCATTAAGGACTGTCAATTATATATGTAAAATTTTGGGATGTTACACAATCCTCTTCTCAAGTACTTAAGGTTGTTCTTTCAAATAGTATAGTGACCTCCATCGAGATCTAACATGTAACAACTCATCATGATTAAAGCATCTGAGACTATGACATATCGAAACCTAAGTATATTCCCTAACTCTTTCCTTCTTACACCTTTTACTTTTGGAATTGGTTTGAATCCCTTTACACCTGACTTAGATGGTAAAATAGTAAATTATATTCTTATAGACATAATGTTTAAATGTCCTTTCATAGGTGACATTGGTGTAAAGGGATCACTTAGATTATTAGTAAGGGGTTGAAATGCAGATTCCTTGTCTAATGTACAATGTTTTCTAATTAGGACTCTAGAACCTTCCTATATTTAGTGGAGTAGGAAAGTGAATGCATATATGCCTTTTAATCATTAAATAAAGACTAATTATATTAATAATAGACTTGGGGGAACAAGTCGTGAAATATATGGTTAGGAGTCATAACAAGTGAAAAATAGTGAAGGAATTTGTATTACTCCTTATTTGTCTATAAATGATGGTGTTCATAATACAAAAACAATTAAGTTATTATGATCTATACAAGTAGAAATAATAAGACTTAAGGATAATTGAAAAAGTTAAGAAAGTATATGATGTGACATACTTCATTCATGAGTGGATATTCTCTAGATGTTCATAAATGCCAAATTTAGTAATTCAATATACGTTATAATAACTTTTATTGAAACAATACCAAAACATTTTTACATATTAAACAATTCACTAAACAATCTCAAAAGAAGAAACAAATTCCAAATTCGGATTAATTAGATATATAATTTCACTTGAATTGAATAATACTGGTTGCCATAAATAATTTATAAAGAAATTTACAAAATGATGTTACAAGGATTCAAATAAATTAAATGACTTAATAAAATTTCTTAAAGTGAAACTAAGTTCATATTCATATTCTACATATCATATTTATCCTAGGAATCAAATTTGGGTTTATTTGAACCTTGATTGATATCTCAATTACTTAGAAAATATTTTCCACTCCTTACTTATCTAAAGCACCAAGTTAGTTCTTATTTGTCACACATTGGATTTTTAATGTACAAGTGCCTAACCTTCTCCTACCTCCAACTCTTTCCTTTTCCGTCTACTATAGTTTGTAGACACTTCACTCCCTCCTATCTTGCTCTCCTCCTCATTTTTGTTCTATGACTTTCCCTTCACAATCCCCTCATGTTTCTACATCATCTGACCCTATGTTTTCTAGAATTTGGTAACCCTTACTATTCTATCAACTCCAATCGTGTTTCTTTCCCCTTTTTTTCCCCTATTCAAAAAACCAATGCAACTTGTTGTCTCCTATGACCTTTGGGTCTTTATATAAGGATCTCTCCACCAACACATAACCTCTAGGAGTCAAATACTACTACCCATTCAATCCCAATCACCGTAGCATGTATTATCCAACCTCAATGGTGGATATTTGTCACCCACTAGCTAGAGGAGGCATTCCCAAACCCCTTCGATAGGGGAAACTACTAAGAATCCCCCTTTTTGCCTTAGCAAAAAGCTTGTACCCCACTAAATTGGTATCCAAGACAAATAATTTGTTTTTCTTCTTTTTGCCTCCACTATTGTTGTTTTTGTGATTCAAGATGAACATGTTGAATCTTAATCCCATTAGCTGTGTTCTACCCACTACTGGGTCTGAATATAGCTTGCATCGAGGATGGACGCTTTGTTTTCGTGATTCCGGTCCCTTGTGTTGGTTCCACACTACTTGGTTACCTACTTCCATGGAGGAGGGAACGAGTAGGTGCTCTAATGGTTTTTGGGGTCTGTTTTGAATTGCCTTTCTCGTTGGAGCATAAGGAGGTGGATGAAATCCTACATGAGTTTTGGTCTTTACTTAAATACAAACTTTGCTTCTCAGTTGGGTCCTCTATATGTTGGTTCCTCTTATTCATCCTGTCTTCATCACATGTAAAAGAATAGAACGGAGAAGATGACTGCCATATATATTACGGTCTTGCTGTTGTTTTGGAATTAGATTTTGTCACATTTTCATGGCCTTTTCTGCCATTTTGCGTATTGATTTTGAGTTATTCGTGTGACTTTGGTTATGGGAAACTTATTGACATACTCCTGTCATGCTATATGTTTGTAAATCATATGCGGGGTTATATCAATAATTACCAAACACATTTTGTTTAATAAATCAATAACTAGGTATATCATTAGAAATTCATAACTAAATATTGGTAACTCATAAAAATTGAATAAAATATATTTGGAATCATTGGAATTTTCTCTACAAGATTGTATGATATTTTCTGACAATGCAAATTTTAAGGATTTTACTAATTTGTCTGAATTTCTGAAATTCACATCTAGTGGTCTATAAGTTAGAAATATAAAGTAAAATATGCAATGGAATTTGGAAAATATACTCTACAAGATGGTGTAGTTATGTTAATCTACTTAATTAATAATAAAAAGGCATTTTTTAGGATTTATGTAATAAATATGAACTCAACCCTATTTCATATATGTGTTTATTCGATGGCTTGGAACCTTAATGTGGATCCAGGGTTAGCTTTGACCTTAGTAGATGGGATATGAGGTATGTTTCATCCCTACTTTATTATGCTGAACAATCACGCATGTTTTATCCCTCTTGGTCTTTTGAGACTTTCATCCTACAAATTCTTTCTCTACTCAGATGTTGACTCTTATGAGTGCTTATATTGTGAAATTAATATGTTGATCCTCATGAACTGTGGAATATGCATGTTGGACTCTAAAGTTATATCTTATTCATCTTATTTCATATTGTAACCTTATTTGTAGATATGGAATAATATTGACTCCATTTCTGAGTTTGGAATCTTATTTTCCAAGTAATGGCCTCTTGTATGCTTATCATGTATCATGATTGTGAGATGATTGGATTTTTGTTTATGTGTCCTCTGATCTAAATGATAACTATTGGATATATGATGCATGGGTTTTTAGTGTTTTTCACAGACATATTTTCCTTGACTTTATGTGTTGTTTTGTCATTTATCTAATTAATGCATAAAATGATATTAATGGCCTGTGATATTTAAATGCATCAAATTATCTGATTTTTACTTTTAAGATGATTTAATATTTATCCCAAGAAGTTATCCATGTTCTTGTGCATTTTCAGGTACAATTGAACCTCACAGAGTCAATACTACCGACACCAAAAGTCGGTGGTACCGACTTCTCGTTAGTACTTGCCCAGAAAAGACCAGTCTCGATACTACCGACACTCCAAGTTGGTAGTATCAAAATCACATCAGTAAAGCACAAGGATGAATTGTGAAAAGTCAGTACTACCGAGTTCACAAACTCGATAGTACCGAGATGGCGTCAGTAAGACAATTCTTGGGTGACCTGAAGACTCAGTTCTATGGAGACAAGTCGATAGTACTGACATTGTCAAGAGTCGCGGCTACCCTAGGATATTAGTACTACCGACTTCCAAGTCGATACTACTGAGTCTACCTGACTTGGAAAATCTGAAGACAACAATCTAATCTAATGATGGACGTTATTTCGTACCGTAAGTGACTCCTATGACCTAAGGGGAGTTCGTCCAGACGAGGGAGAGCAACCATATTCCATTGCATGACACCGAAGAGGGAGAGAAGAAGAGAAAGGAACCGAAGACTTCATCCATGACGATTCGAGCACCTCCAGAAGGCGAATCGGCAGCCGGAAAATAGCCGATTGCACACACGACGTAGGGGATCATCCTAATTATCTATTTACCAGGGGTTACTTAGTTTCTCTAATGTTTCCCATGTTTTTCTCTTTTTCCACCATGTATTCATCAATGAAACCCATGTGGGGCTAAACCCCTTGATTCCTTAGGACCCGGGAGTAGCCCAGATATGCATTGTAACTGATTTCCATGCATTAATATCATCTTTATCCTTATTTTCTAGGTATAAATCCATGAAGATGAATTGTTTTGTTTATGCCTGATCAACATAGATAGATTATTAGACTCTTAATCATTTTGGGAGAGAGGTTAAGGGTTGTAAATCATAAATTTACCCATTTATTGCACCCCTTGGGAAAGGCAAAGAATAAATGGGAGGAGAAACCCAGAGTTCAATCATAAAACACCTAACTAATCAACCGATTGCTATGGAAATGAGGTTGGCATTAGAATAGGTAGTGAACTACACAGGGGGAGTGGGTAGTTTTGACTATAGGCTCTTTATCTAGGGATAGGGGTAATAGACATTGGTGTATGGAATGAATTGCAATGTTATCTGTGGTGAAGCCACAATCCTAAGGAATTCCCTAAATCTTAGTAATTTAAGTTAAGTTCGTTTCATTATATTTTTTCTTCTATTCAATCAAACCCATTTACTTACACTAGCCTAGCTGATTAGACTATAGTTAGTAGTAGTCTTTTGGAGAACGTTTCCCTATGTTCGACTCGGGCCTCAAAAGGGCCTATATTACTTCAATACGTTCACTTGCGTATAACACACAGTAAACACATGTCACATTTTTGGCACCATTGCCAGGAAAATGACAACATCCAACACTATGAGGCTGTGGTCGACCACTCTAGGTTAACCCTTTTTTTATTTTTTTTTTATTTTTTATTTTTTTTTTACATTTCACTTAGAGTTGAATTATAAAATTATTACTGCATCTATCTCCGCTATTACTCTGACAATCAGTTTCTACTTTCAGGCACGGGTGTATGGTGCATACTCAAGCCTACGATTACGGAGAGCAATCTTCTCTAGGATTTGGGCAAGAAGAACTCCTTCATAGAGAAAGGGAAGTTGGACAGTCAGTGGATAGATTTGTTGACTCAAGGTCAATTAGGTCAATGTTGACTCACGTCTGAAATTGACTAAACCCGTATTTTGATGATGACTAACCATTCCACATATTGGTGTCTAATGTCTCTACTTGAATGATTTTAGATTAGGTATAGACACACTCCAAATGCCCTAACTTGCGCTTATAAAATTGGAGAAAGGACAAGTCAAAGTCAATACAAGTGCACATTTTTGTAATGATTGTATGACTTGTAATTAAGCTTAAAAGAATCAGGAGCACTTAGATCGAATGATTAAGCACTCAAAAGCCATTTTCCAAAATTCACATCAAGCTGCAATCGGTCGAGTTCTTTGAGTTGCAAACTCGACCGATCCTGATTGGATCTTGAAAATGACTTTTGATTGGTCGAGTTTACACTTTACAGAACTCGAATGATGGAGTAACTGACCAATTCGATTTTCATTGGTCGGTCGAGTTTCCCCAGGACAAACTCGACCGATGGTCTGAATATCGGCTTTGTCTTTTACTCTATCGGTCAAGTTACCCTTATCGAAACTCAACCGATTGAACTATACGGAAAAGTGCAGAAAAGTGCTTCTTGCCATTGTGGAGTTGTAACAAGTGAAAATATATCCATTGTAAGCCACAAAATGGCTAGTTTTCATTCTCAAGTGTTCCCAAAGGCTAAGAGGCATCCCCAGCTATAAATAGGACCCCTTGGGCTTCATTCCAAGGTTGAGCATTCAATGCAAACTCTATGTGAGGTTTCCTATTCTATAGTTGAGTGCTTCCTACAACCTCCTCTCTCTCTCAAAGCTTAATCACTTGCTAAATACATTAGAGTGAGTAGGAGATTTGTAAGAGAGCTAGTCCTACATGTATATCTTGTGAGGCTCTCACTTCCACCACCTCCCTATCTCTCATTTCAATCATGAAGATGAAGATTCTCTCTCTTAGCTAAGAGAGGTGAAGAAGAACAAGGGAAGGCAACCCTTGGTGAAGATGAAGGCTAAAGACTTGGAGCTAGAGTGGGTAAGCCCTTGGTGAAGGCAGAAGACTCCTTGCTCAAGTGGGTAAGTCCTTGGTGGAAGCCTCTCCGAGTGAAGGTGAAGTCAAAGGCGGAAGATCCAAGAAGAGTGGGTAATTCCTTGAAGGCTGAAGACTTGTGCAAGAGTAGGTAAGTCCTTGGAAGAAGGCAGAAGACTCTTGCAAAGTGGGTAAGTCCTTGGTATGGTTGAAGACTCTTTGTATTGGATAGGTAAGTCCTTTGGTGATCATGTATTGTATCTCTTATAATGAATATAATGAAGATGCAAGGTTGAGAAATCCTAAGGGTTGACCTCTCTAGGTAGTGGACTGACTCACTTCTAGTTTGAAGTGTGGAACAACTCTAAAATAGCTTGTCAATTGGTGTATGTTCAATCACTCTCTCCCTTGCTATTCATGTTTTAGTTGCACACAAATTTCCTATTTAGCAACCTTATCTTTTGATATATCTTGAAGGTCTAATGAATTTTATTTAAGTGCATTCAACTCTATTCACCCCCACTCTAGAGCATCTAATCACCCATCTAGGATCCAATAATTGGTATCAGAGCGGGTCTTCTCTAAGCATACTTCTACAAGTAGGAGAAGATGGGTGACTAACAAGGAGGGAGATACTTGATCAGCCTTCCAATCTTTGATGGGAGCAACTTCATCTATTGGAGAAGATCGCTTCAATTCTACATCCAAGGATCAAGTCTTGAGATGTGGCAAATGGTGAACATCCCATACATGCTACCAAAGACAAAGATTGAAGAATGGGATGAAGCTACCTTAAATAAAGCAACCTTGAATTCTAGAGCCATGCACATCCTCTAAGCCTCCATGACCCCCACCGAGTTCAACCAGATTTCTTCATGTGCAACAGCCTATGAGGTATGGAGAAAGCTATGCATCACTTATGAGGGGACAGATCAAGTGAAGGAAAGCAAAGTCTACATGCTCAAAAGGCTGCTTGAGAACTTCAAGATGGGAAAGGAGGAGAGGATAGCCAACATGTACTCAAGGCTCAACACCATTGTGAATGGTCTTGCGGTTCTAGGTCATCCTATGTCTAGTAGTGAGATCAACTCAAAGATCCTTAGAACTCTCCCCAAGAGGTGGGAACCCAAGGTGACTTCCATTGAAGAAGCAAGGTCTCTTAAGGATATTCTTATTGAAGAGCTCATTGGAAATCTACAAGCACATGAAGCCACACTTGACAAGAGGGAGGAAGTAGAAAGACAAGAAGAGAAAGAACGCAAGAGAATGAAGAAGGCTGAAATCAAAGCTCAAATCGAGGCTATTATTGGTCAAGCTTCTCCATACTCTCAAGTTGAAGAAAATGCCATGTAATCCAAGGATAAACTCTACAAAGGCAAGTCCTCCTCAATCCGGTACCTCAAGTGTGGAAAGAAGGGTCACTTCAAGATAGATTGTCTACAAGGCAAGAAGACCCATCATCACAAGAAAAGAGAAGATAAGTGCCACTCAAGCTCAAGTGACTTCTCCAACTCAAGCTGAAGTGAAGAATCAAGTGAAGAGTCAAGTGGTAGCTCATGCTCTAGTGATGAAGGAAAATGCCATTTTGCTCTTATAGCATCAACAAGTAAGGACTCAAGTGAGGTAAATATAAACTTTTTAGGTAAAGAATCTTTGATTTCTATTATTCATGATACTTGTGCCTCTCTTAAGTCTTATAAAAGGAAAAAGAAAAAGTTTGCTAGAATTGTTGATAATATGCATCTAGAACTAGATGATCTTAAACATGCTAATTCTTGCTTGCTTGATGACAAAAATGCTTGTATTAGCCAAGTAGACTCTCTTAAACTTGAAAATGCTAGTTTGCTTGATAAGATTAGATTTCTAGAAGCTCAGCCTCTCATGCCTAGTTCTAATGAAGAGCATACTTTAATTGTTTATTCTCTAATGCATGATATTGATGTTCTTAAATATGAAAATAAGGACAAAGATTTTTTTGTTGTTGCAAGAATTAGAAACAAAAAATGCCTCCTTGCTTGCTAAAATCAATGTGCATGAATCTTGTTCTAGTTCTACTAGTAAAGAGAATGATGTTGCTGCTCTTCATATTGATAGAGATTCTTATTTAACTAAAGCTCTTTGCTTAGAAAAAGATCTTTTACATGCTAAAGATAAATCATTTATCTTCTACTATTGCTTCTCTTAAGCATGATAATGACAATTTAAGATCTTCTTTGCAAAGATTCTTAGTTTGTAAAAAGAATCTTAATGACATCCAACACCATACTACTAAACAAATTGGTAGACATGGTTTAGGATATGATAGTAGTCAAAGGAACTATAAAGGTAAATGACCTCCAATATTCCATGGAGAATCATCTAGTTCCAAGACTATGGGCACATGTAACTATTGTAATGATTTTGGTCATTATTCTACTTGTTTTCCTTTTAGGAAAGCACCCAAGAGCAATAGGACTTGGGTTGCTAAACTAACCCCTCCGGACCCAAAAACATGATTGGTGACCATTTCATCTTTCTTCTTGTAGGTACTTGCAAATGGGTTGACTTGAGCTATTGAATTGCAAATTGACTTGTCGATCCACATGAAAGAAGAAAGGTGAGATGTGTAGAGGGTGACAACAAATGGAAAAAGGAATGTTAAGAACAAACATAAATGTTTTCTTGCTTATAACCATTTCTAACTTATGTTTGACAAGTTCGTGTGCACTATGTATGTGGTTTTTGAGTCAAAAGTGGTATTTTCTGTTTCTCTTCACACTCTTGATCAAAAACTATTTCTAATGCTTCTATAATGCATTACTAACTTGATTAGACATGTTTGTATATTTTTTGTATATTTAGAATGCCTTTAAATATGTTTTTATGAAATATATGTGCTTTTTGACAGCTTCTCTGTCGGTCGAGTTTGCCCTGTTTGAAACTCGACCGATAGGCACCTATGGGTGTTTCCAACAGCTGTCATCGGTCGAGTTGTCAATACACAGAACTCGACCGATAACACTGTGCACAGAATATACATTTGGCTTATTGAATGAGAATTTCCCTCTCAACTAGATTGTCTCAACCAATAGCCTTATTCTCTGGCACTCCTTTGGTACCTTTATATATGCACATTACCTTGTTCTAAATTTCCTATCTTGCTTACAACTCTATCACTCTAATTGCTCTAAATTAGTACATCTATATGTTGCAATTACTTGTGTTGAGTTGTTTTGCAGGTTTTGATGATGATCTCTTTGGATCTCTTGGTTGTATCTAAAATTGCTTCCGTTGTACTCTAACTTGCTACATCTATCTAGGTGTATATCTTGTTTTGATACAACCTTGAGGTTCTTAGTGGTAATCATCTTTTGGTAATGGTGCATATTTGTTAGTAAGTTATATCCTTCCATGCTTCTAAAATTGCATATCTACTATCTTGAGTTGCTTGCATAACATTGTGATGCAGGGTACATAGATTTACATTGTATGTAGAAATTGGAGTATTTTTTGGATTTTATGCAGATTTTGCTCCAGTTTCAGTTTTTAGTGCAAGACTAGTGTTTTTCATGCAAAAATGACCTTCTGAGCAAGGCTCATCGCTTCTCCATGAGCGCTGATACTTTTTGGGCAAATTCTGTCATCTTGAGGGTCAAAATTGCATTTTATTGTTTTTCTGCAGCACTTCATCTTGCATTTTGGGTTGTTCAAGTATATGCTTTAACTTGCTTTTCTTTCTATGCTTGGACAATCCCCTATCTGTGCTCTTCTACTCTCCTTATATATATTTTTGTTATCTCCTTTCTCTTTAACAAGTGATGTTTCTTATTTTCTTCATAACCTCACTTTTTGAAATGACAAAGGGGGTGAAAGGTATGTCTTCTTTTGACAAAATAGGGAGAAGGCATGTCTTACATGAAGAGGAGAGTATGTCCATATAAGGGGGAGAAGGTAAAATGCGAGAAGACATATATGTGTAGAATATATATGAGTAGAAGACATAGTATTGTAAATATATGAAGATGCATTTTTTTGTTTATGCCTGATCAAGATAGATAGTTTATGAGACTCTTAATCATTTTGGGAGAGAGGTTAAGGGTTGGAAAACATAGATTTACTCTTTTATTACACCCCTTGAGAAAGGTGGATAATAAATGGGAAGAGAAACCCATAGTTCAATCATAAAGCACCTAACTAATCAACCAATTGCTATCAAAATGGGGTTGACATTAGAATAGGTAGTGAACTACGCTGCGAGAGTGGGTAGTTCTGATTACAGGCTCTTTACCCAGGGATAGGGGTAATAGATATTGGTGTATGGAATGAATTGCAATGTTATCTGTGGTGAAACCACAAAATTAAGGAATTCCCTAAATTTGAGTTATTTAATTTAAGTTTGTTTCATTCTATTTTTGCTTCTGTTCAATCAAACCCATTCAATTACACCAACCTAGCTAATTAGACCATAGTTAGTAGTAGTCTTCTGAAGAATGTTTCCTTGTGTTTGACTCGGGCCTCAAAAGGGCCTATATTACTTCAATACGTTCACTTGTGTATAACACACGGTAAACATGTGTCAATATTCTCATCCTCATATTTGAGATTGAATAAAATTACTTCTTGCCTCTACATTTGTGCATGACTTATTTTATTTTATTTCTAGTAGTAGCTAATGAGCACAACCATATGTTGGGTGTGCCTTTCCACCCCAAGTGCACCTTTCCACTCATATTATATATATCAGAGACATCTTTCCACCCAGGTTGTGCCTTTCCACTTGACTTTTTGGCTGAGATCCTATGGTGTCCCAACCCTACATTGAATAATTTTAGTCTAATGTTATTTACATGAGTGTCATATTTTCTTGTAATATTATTTAGATGCAATAAAATTACAATTAAATAGAAGGCAAATAGGAAACAAGTTGTGACACCACCCCTTTTAGATGGAAAAACCAATCATCCAAAATACTACATCCATAGACCTAGGGGCATAACATTACTATTCATAACTATTTGGATCCTTTTGAGGAGCTCCACTGCCTCTGGTGCTAAGAATCCAAAAGTATCAAACCTAAAAAGTAGAAATATATGATGATCTTCAATGCACGTTTCTCATGCTTAACCATTTTAGCTGCAACAACTATCAGGGTAGCATATCCCACAATAAAATCTCCATATTTTTAGGCTTGACAATGGGGAAACTCCTGTTAGATCGAAAAACACATGTTTTCCTCTAGTCATGCCAAAATCAAGATATCTATTGGTCTAAGTGTCGATCTCCCTTCCCCTGGATTGGTCAAAAAATTCACATTTGACTCTTTTTTAGAAGCAACTCCAACATGTCTTAGTAGATTGTAGAGAACATCTCTAACAAGATCATGTCCATACTTAAATCCTGGGAACCCCTGCAATGAACCACATGCTCCCCAAAGATGTCTAAACACGCCTTTTGAAAACATGGCATGCCTCATAAATAGGAAAAAGAAGGATCATAAGGTGATACTTGAGGATAGTACGATACTCTACTGGTGACATATGCAATCCAAGCTCGTCCATAGGAATAGCTAGAAGGAAATCATGAGCGTGCTCAGCTTGCAAAAACCTAAAAACTTATTCCTATATAATGGTCATGTCA
The DNA here is from genome assembly GCA_963693085.1 of Alisma plantago-aquatica. Classification (NCBI taxonomy): domain Eukaryota; kingdom Viridiplantae; phylum Streptophyta; class Magnoliopsida; order Alismatales; family Alismataceae; genus Alisma; species Alisma plantago-aquatica. The sequence goes on from OY856412.1 coordinate 879,631,231, forward strand.
AAGTAAACATCCATTTTCTTAAAGTTTTTGCTAAAAAGGGCACTCAACAAAGAGTTTAAGGCTTTAATGGGATGATGTCCTTATTAACAAACTAGGTAAGATCAAATTCTTTTGTTTTTTGATATTATTGGTGTGACATTGTATAAGGCAAGCAAAATCTTTCTAATGATCTTCATTTTTTTTTGATATCTACTCAGATGTTCTACTTCCCTCTTTGTTGAAAGCCTTGATGAATCTATTGGTTTACTTTTACCTTGATAGTTCTTAATCCCTATTTGTATGCACTTATCAACATTGTTATGCTGACAACATTCACTATGTATCCCTTTGTGGGGTGTGCATCGAATGCCTTAGGTGAAGGACTGGACGTCTTGACATGACCTAGATTTGGCTTAGTGGAGCTCACTCTTGGAAGATAAACTTGAAATATCTTGGATATCCCTCTACTTAGTAAGAAGTTATTTGTTTTATGTAAACCCCTAGTGGGAGATAGTTATATATTCATGTAAATTGAAAATAGTCATGATATTTTATTCCACTACCATTCTTGTATATCATTCATTTGATAAACAAAAAATACACCCAATCCAACATACTGGTTAGTGTGTTTGGATTATATGGGTTTATTTCTCAATTAAGTAAAGAGTGGATTCTAATTTTGGTCCCACTCCTTACAAAAACATTGAACACATACCTAACATTGAATATATGATTGATCAATTTGTAGATGCAAATGAAATCTTATTCATGTGTACCCTCTCTTCAGAAGATATAGTACATTGATCTTTAGAGAGACTTATTCCATGAGCCATGGGTAAGATACCACTCTTAGACTCTTGCAAGACAAACCTCTTTAGTAGTTTGTCAATGTATATACTTTGACCTAGACCAAGAAGACTTCTATATCTTTATATATATATCATAATTCTCAGAATATAAGATGCTTCTCCCAAGTACTTCAAGGAGAAGGTTATTCCTAGCCATGTTTTAACCAATTTTAGGGTATATATGTCATTACTTATTAATAGTATGTCATCTACATAAATATTAGGAATATAATTATGCTCCCACTAACCTCTTGTAAACACACATTTCATATTCATTTTGAATAAACCCAAACTATTTGAATGCCTCATCAAAATAGATGTTCAAAACTAGAGATGCTTGTTTCAACCCATAGATTGACCCCTGTATCTTATATGACTTTATGGATTCATTTGGAGAGATAAAACCTTTGAATTGTTTCATGTACACATCCTCAATAAATTCCCATTAAGGAATGTCATTTTACATCTATTTGCCAAATTTCATAGTAATGATAAGATGCAATGACAAGCATGATCCTGATAGATTTAACCATGAAAATTGATGAAAAAATTTCATCATAGTGAACACCTTGAACTTGTTTGAAACCTCTTGCAACCATTTGGCCTTTGTTGGTTTGTACATTACCATCCATGACACTGTTCTTTTTAAAGACCCATTTGCACCCTATGGGTTTCACCCCTTCACATGGATTTACCAAGGTGCATACCTTGTTGTTATACATTGAGTCCATCTCAAATGTCATGGGTTCAAGCAATTTTTTAGAATCTGGTCCCTTAGTGGCCTCACTATAGGTTGTTGGTTCATCAATATTAGTGAACAACACACGTCCTATTGATTAGAAATCTAAATCTCTCTGGATCAAGATGTGCCCTACTAGACCTTTGAAGTTATTTTATCATAGGAGGAACTTGAGATTCTACAACATTTTGTGATTCCTCTTGTTCCTTATCGATCACCAATGTTCAATGTTATCTTTTTGGTTTTATATTTCTTTGAGTTATATTTTTTCTCTCCTATTCTCAGAGGTATTAAAATGCCACTGTGCCTAGATATCTTATCCGCCTCTCCCGAAAAATGGACATCCCCAGAAAAAATTTGCAGTTCAAGTTATAATAATGATAATTATGAAATTCATTAGATTTTTTATTTGATTTAATTAATTTAAGAAAATCTTGAATATTTTTACTCTTTGGGCTTTGAAAATAGACATATATATATGTTGAGCTAAAACTTTGACTTCTATGCCTGATGTATTTGAGTTCTTCTTTATCATAAGGTTAGTTACCTCTAGAAATAGATTCCTTTTTGAGGAATATAATAATTAAAAAAAACACTTTTTGTTAGATGGAATATTGAAATAATATCCCTTGGTTTCCTTAGTATATCCAGCAAAATGAAATTTGATAGATTTGGGTTCAAGCTTTTAAGAAAACTATTTATTGGCATAAGATTCACATCCCCAAATATTCATTCAAGACATGTTGTGACGTTTTCTGGTCCACTCATGTGGTGTCTTTTGAACCAAGTTAGAAGATATACAGTTAAGTGAAAATCTACAGTTTCTAATGCATATCCCAAAAGAGGAAATTGAAAGAGCAAAAAACTCATCAATGATCATACCATGTCCCATAGGGTGTGATTCCTTCATTCTAATACACCATTACGTGATGGTGTTCTAGGTGGAGTACACTATGATACAATACTACAATATCATAGATGTGACTCAAACTCTTCTCTTAAGTATTCACCTCCTCATTCTGATCAAAGTGCTTTAATACTCTAACTAATTTGATCATGTGCTTCATTCATGAATTCCTTGAACTTTTTAATAGATTCAGGCTCATGTTTAATTAGATACACATATCAATATATACTTAAGTCATTGATAGATGTGATGAAGTATTGATACATACATCTAGAATTTATTCCAAAAAGTCCACATACTATCAGTATGTATGACTCCAAATTAGTCACTTCCCTTTTTCTACTACCAATGAAAGGTGATTTTTTCATCTTACCTAATAACAAGATTCACACATCTCAATTGATTCAAAATCAAATGAGTCTAGAAATCCATCTTTATGTAGTCTATAAATGCACTTATGATTTATGTGGATTGCATGATATGTGACAAATAAGTTTTGTTTGAGTCTTTGAGTTTAATCTTCTTCATATTTGTGTTATAGATATCTCTCTCAAGGTCTAACAAATAAAGACATTAAGACATCATGACATTTCCCTAACATATCTTATATTTAGAAATAGATTCTTGATGTAAAAATTAAACCATTCTTGTTCAAACATGAAACAAATGATGTTCCTATTTATGACAAATACATAAAGTAGTTCTCTAGATCTACTACAAGCCCACTAGGCATCGATAAATAGTAGGTGACTAAAATAATAGCAACAACTCTTGCTCCATTTGCCAAGCGTAGCTCCACCTCCCCTTTCTTCAGGGGTCTATTTTTTTCAAATCTTAAATATTTGAACATGGAGTGAGATCCACATCTGATATTTAATACCCATGATGAAGTAGATCAATTTATATATATAACATATATACCTAAGGTGGAGATCTCCATCCCCTGCTTCTTTCTCTTAAACTCCTCAAGGTTGTAAGAAAAATGTCTCTTCCAATATCCACCCTAGTGAAAATTGTGATAATTGCCTTCTTTATCCACTCCTCCTTCAACCTTAAGTGCATAAGAGTTAAAGTTTAAACTAGAATTAGAAACTTTCTTAGATTTTCCTTTGTCCTTGTACTTTCCTTTTCCTTTGTTGACCATCAACATCGATTTATGTTTGTCTTTGTTCATTTCCCCCTCAACCGTTTTTAACATATTAAGCAACCATGACAATGGTTTGAAAAGATTGTTCATGTTTTAGTTTATGATAAACTATTTATATGAATCTAGTAATGATTTTAGGATCACATATGTGGCTAACTCTTGGCCTAAAGGATATCCTAGTCTCTCTAGTCTTTCCACATACCCAATTAACCGGAGCACATGGAGTCTAACAAGATCACCTTATACCATGTTACACTTAAATAATGTGTTGGAGACATCATACCTATCCTACCTTGCTTGTTCTTGGTACATGTTATTGATATGTGTTATTATACCAACAAATCACATGTTCTCATGCTGCTTCTAAATCTCATAATTTTTGGAGCACAACATAAGGACCTTGATGTCCATGATGTCATTAGATGATTTAATTTCCTCCCTAGGCACATCCGATGCTGGTTCATCTGATGCTAGTATATTTAAGAAATAAGGCTTATGCTCATATGCAAGAAGAATTCAAAGAGTCTTAAACCAATCAATGAACTTATTATCATTAACATATTCCTTCTCAAGGACCGATCACAATGAAAAGTCATGCTGTTTGCCACTTGATCTACAATAAATATTAAAAGTTAATATTTTAATTTAAAAAAGTTATATATATAAATTTGGTCTTTAATTCAATATTGATCCCTATATTTATTCCAAACTAATATCCATGACTACTAGTTCAGAAGATTGCACCCAACAATATCCTAATGGGTAAATATTCATAGTTAATCAAGTAATAGATTGGCTTTGTTTGATCACCCACATCTTGATTATTTAGGTAGGAAATGTTTACCAATTGCATCTATACAACTCTTGATAGATGGATGCACAAACATTTGTCATAACCATATATATGTCTCTAGGTTCTTAATTCCATTTGTTTCACTTAGTTAACTCCAAACCAAAGGCCAACACAATATAATATGCACCCTACTTTCATAGACACATATTTATTCTCACACTTCCCTAAGATAGGCAATATGCTAGGCTTTGGCGTGCCCATGCATAGTAAATCAAAGTTTTCATGTGTGTTGAACATAGGAAAGCATCTATGACTTAATATTTTATTTAAGGGGTTTTACTTAAACACCACACACTTATAATATGTATCATATACACATTATATTCACAACCCACAATCATAATCCACCAAAAACACAACATTGGTTATAACCATATTACTTTAATCCCTTGGAGCCACAAAGGATTATTATCCACCTAAGGTCCTTTGCATATTATGCATTATTATTCAATGAACTCCCACATGAACCTGCATGTGTGCACTATGATCCATGACTCCATGGGTGCTCCTTTGATCTTCATGGTCGCCTCATCATGCCAAGTCAAGAAAAAACTAATTCAATTCTTGTGTAATATTAATGATGCTAAAACCTTAAATTGTATTCGACGTGACTAAAAGGGAATATAAACCATTACTTATGGATTAAAAGGTATAAGACATGACATGCCAGTGGAACACTTTTCAACCAACATTCAAATACATCCATTCACAATATGCACATAAAAGAGATTCTTGGCCTTAAACATGCAAGCATCCACCAAATGGAATATATTTCAAAAGTCTATGTATATGATTTATTGATATATCATATATTATAAAACACACACACACACACACACATATATATATATATATGTATATATATATATATATATATATATATATATATATATATATATATATATATATATATAAGGATTGCATCTTTTCATCTGGGACATTCCCTATGATCTTTTTTTTCATATACGCAAATTAAGTGGCATACATATAAGCAACATGTCTGCGTGGGAAAAGAATAATATTTCTTCATAATCAACCCATCACACATATAAAAAAAATATATATGCCCTGTATATGGAATGAAACAAGATATGCATATTTATTTTATCATCCACATCACATGTAAAGACACATATGGAATAAAATAAATTCCTATCATATTATTACATATTTTAATATATCTTACATTGACACTACTCTAATACAACTATTGGAAATTGTAGTCATGACATACACAATGGGGAAGCAAAATTTTTTATTCATGTTCCCACAAGAAGATCTTATCAACAATAATATATCGGGAAGGAGGTCCGTGAGATATACCATGTCAAATAAGATCCAAAAAAGTTTCTCATATTGAGATAAAGGTACATGCGGGCATGGATAACGGGTGATGCCGTCTCATAATACACTCATTAGACGACTCCATTTCTACCTAGTCTCCATGTACAATGGGAACTCCATGTAGCACTTCTAGATCCACAAGAAAGGAGTATCCTTTCATGAGGAAAGGTGCTAGTGTTACACTCAATATTCATCTCTCTCTTATGGGTAATGCTGACTAGGATTCATGTTCCAAAAGTTATAACCAAAGTCCTGGCTATCATGCCCCTATATATAGAAAAGGCAAGGAAGCATGAGTTCTAAAAACCCCTAGGAAATGAAAGTCAATGGTTGAGTTTAAGCAAGGCTGACTGGCCAGTCCAGTCAGTGACTGAGCTGTATCAAAACTTTCTAAAAATAAGTCAATTGACATATGATCTTGTCTAGTTGGCCGATTAGAATGTCTAATCAACCGATTAGACTAATCTTTTCCAATTAGCTGACTAGACTGTCTAGTCAATCTATTGTGATAATCTCAAATCAATCTATGAACCACACTTTCTATTTGATTAACCGGTCTATCAAGTTGGTCACTTGGAATTTCTACTCGATCGAGTGGGATTCCAGTTAGTCTATAAATGATCTAATTTATTACCTAACCCTTTTAGTAATTCATTAATTTTATGTCCATGATTATACTCCTCTTCCCTAGACATCATGTGTGTCACGCTATAGGCTTCAAATTATTTTTGTAGTTATGTATATAATAATATAATGACATCACTAACAATGATTGGTATCTAGCAAGACTTGGTTTCCACCCAAGTAATTGGAGAAGTTAAAGATTAACATCAACCTAGCCTCGTGACCACTCTTACAGTGATCACATATTCCCTTTGTCTCTAATACGCAAATTGAATCCAAGGCATTGAAACAACATTCTCTTAATATTCAATATTTGTACCCTGATCTAGAGTAGACTAATTGAGATACTATCACAGAACCAGAATCCCAGTCCCATGAACCAAACAAATACCAAAGACAACATGCAAAAGTGTGAAATGCTTAGGATACATGAAGAAATAACAAGATAAAGGCTCCATTTATAATCTCAACAATCAACAATATATATTAAGAAACATTGTTTATTACAAGCTTTCAATTACATATTCAAAAGTATAATTTTTCAAGTCTGCTCATGTACACTATGGGTCTAACAACAAGTACACCTGACATAGCTCACCAAGCCCATCAACTTCTTGCCATCTATGAACCTATGAAATATGTGAATCAAGGCGGGTCAAGCACACGAGGTGCCGAGTACAGGGCTAAGAGATACATATACATAAGCTTTGCATAATTTGAAAAGATTTATAGAATTAAACGAGACAAAATTAAAAAAGTTACATATTTAGCAAAATGAGACCCCGTGTTTTATATCATTTCACTCAAATTATAGCATCATTTCATGCATTCATTAATATCATGTATTCGTAAGGCCTTTTATGGACAACTTCTCACTAGAAGAGTCTATGAGGGTGCTCAAGATTAGCTAACCCTTTTATCAACGATCCACCCTACCCTGATAACTCAAGTAGGACGCCCATCCTCATGTCCTTACCCCAAAACTTCAGGTAGGTGCATGAGGTTTGTATAATGGAGTTTCTATATAATTTTTGTAGGTTATAAAATAGGATACGAGACAAACATCAAGTACAATACTAGAGTACTACATGGCAATATTTGAGAAAGTAAACAAGCATACATATGTATCACATTTTAAGAAAGAAAGCAATAGCCATATAATTATTAAAGCCCATACCTGATTTCAGAGATTTGGTAACCTATCCTTGACCATCTAGATATCAAGCAACACCTAGTTAAGCACAAGATTACATATATGCATTAGATTCTCATCATTAACCCTGATTTGCTTCATTTTAGGGTTTTGGCCAAGTTAGGTTCTAAGTGGGTTAATTACTTGTTTTATGATCTTTTATTGATTTATATGTCATCATGAAGGTGTTGTTCAAGTTTGAAGTCATTCCGAGGTTCCACACATTTTATGTCAACATTTCAAGATCAAAGGACTCATTATAGGGAAATAAGGGCCCTAGTCCATCAAGACATGACTAAAGGAAAGCCATGAGTTTATATCAGAAATATAGGGGCATAATAATCATAATCAAACATAGGTGGATGTTCCCTAGGGCCAAGGCATCAAAGTCCAACATTGGAATCAACATACCCACATACATTCAATCATTCACATATACCATCTAAGTACAACATGTGACTTAGTTAGGACATCCACAAACATATTATCATAATGGATAGAGTATTCCTTGATTTGAGAAAAGAATACAAAATAAGAGGATCCACGTAAGCATTTAAGGTTCAAGAACCACAATTCAAGACATATAGACCACATTAGGCAGAAAAAGGGTTACAAACACCACCATAGAGCAAGGTGGTTGATCATACAAAATAGTGTGTCCAAACATCATATGGTTATAGATTTGAGGGATCCAAAAGAGTTGGATTCATAATTTATTTCAAACATATCATTGGTACAAGGTACAACCAAACATTCACATAATAGGGGTACATTTATGCATTTAGGTCCATATGAGCAGAACAAGCAAGAACTAATGTGACCTTGGGCATACATGTTACCTAGCATTAAAAGGTTGCAGATTTAGAGGAGAGGGTGAGGTCTAAGGTAATCAGATTTCAAGAGTGCTACTTTGAATCATGATACATCAGTTATATCCAAAATAAGGCACATGGGTATAATTAGGGTCATTCATGAGGAATAGAGTTAATTAGGACCTCAAATAGCTCAAAGATTCATGCAAGATACTAATTTCATGATTAGGGGGATATATTATCACCAAAAGATCAAGATTTATCCTAAAGTTGCATTAAATGTGTTCAATATAACTAATGTTAGCATGTTTAAAGAAATTAGGGAACAAGAAAGTAGAATTAGGGTCTGAAATGATGCTCAATT